>JARGCV010000112.1:35677500-36877500 GCA_034064705.1 Bothrops alternatus
TGCCCCATTTTATGTCCTTTCTTGCCACAGCTGTTAAGTGAATCACTGCAGTTGTGAAGTTAGAAACACTTGTTAAGTGAATCTGGTTTCCCCATATACTTTGCTTGTCAGACAGTCACAAAAGGTAATCACATGACCCTGGGACACTGCAACTGTGATAAACATGTCAAGTGTCTGAATTTTGATCACATGACCCTGGGATGCTGCAATGGTTGTAAGTGTGAAAAATGGTAAGTCGTTTTTATTTTCAGTGCTGTTATAACTTTGAAGGGTCACTATATGAACTGTTGTAAGACAAGGACTAATTGTAGTAAGTTTCTTCTACAGTGAGCTACTCATCAGATTTATTGTCCCAAAGGCCATTAGTCCTCCATGTCCAGTGGGCAAATGGGGAAATCATGTGGTATCTCTCAAAGAAGTAGATGTGGTTTTGTGAACTGATTACCAGTTTCTGCATTAAGTATCATTCTTTTTTTTTTATGCATGGCTCAATTTTCATGACACATTAATTGCCTGTCATCCATGCTATCTGAGGCAACAGTGGTGCAGCTTTCTAGTTCACAGATGCACACATCCCATCTCACAACTCCAAACTGAAATTACTTTGCTCCGGATTAAAAACAAAATGCTTCCAGTTAGTGAGAGCATTAACTCCTTTTGGTAATACTTTCATGCAGATTCAAAAGAAGTAATAGTAGTGAAGGCTTATTAAAAAAATAAAAACTCTGCTTTATTAAGCTTGGAGCAACGTGGGGAGGGACTTCTGTAGCATAAGAACTCTGGGCTGGAGAGAAGGCAGGTGGCGTATGGCATTTTCCAATCTTTGCCAGCTCAAGATCAGGACTGCAGCAAGGCTCAAGGTACCCTCTGCCAGGGGCACAAAAGCACAATTTGTCTTCAGAAAGACAGTGACTCTTTTGGGGAAATTGAAAAGGGGGCATGGAAGGGTGAACCTCGTTGCTTGACTCAGGAAGTTAAATAATTGAAGATGGAGAGGGAGATAAATGTATCCACTGACCAGGCCATTCTTTCCTTTCTTGCATTGACTTAATTTATCCCCTGCCCACCAAACTTCATTTACTCTGAAAGAGATGGGTGCATGTGGAACAGGAGGGAGGTTTAATCCCATGCCAGCCAGCTCATCCGGCAGTTTGCTAGAAGCTGTGAATTACCTGCATGATCTGGGAATTGTTCATCAGGATCTCAAAGTGAGTATTGTTGGGATGCTTTGGGGTGTTCAACAGGTCCCAGCTTTATGCAAGAGAGAGGATCCCCCCCCAGAGTATGAACCCTGCTTTGCTGATAGACATTTATATTTAGCCTAGTTATTGAGTTAACCTATTTTTCTGGATTTAACCAGTGTAAAGGAATAATCTATATGTCGAGGAATTTGACTTTGTAAATGGTATTAAAATACACACCCTCGGATAGCAGAAAGCATTTCTGTTTCCCCCCCCCCCCCAACTGGGATAAGAATACTTGAGACCCACAGGTTTTGCAAAGTGAAGAGAGGACGTTGGTTACAGCTTATTCGGAAAGATAAAATAGACAACCAACAATGCTTTATTGACCATTCTTCATCCAGATTTTATATCAGTTGCATCTGCTAATACAGGTGTTCTGAGACACTCTTCTGTTTTAACTTTTTTTCCTTGTCGCTTTTTGGAGTTTTCATCCTGCTTTCATGAGAGGGTAGCGTTTGGGAGGGGGTGTAGCTGCCCCCTTCCCCCCAAGCTATCAGCTGAGCAAGACGCCCGCCTGGCCTGCACTCTTCCCCCTTTCTGAGGCTTTCGTTGTGAGCATTGCTGTTGAGGATTGGGGGGGGGGCTGTTTGGTTTTTATTCCCCTCCCATCTGGTGGGTGGTTGCGGCAGGTTTTGATCTCGTCTGTGGTGCTTTGAGGTTACCCACGAAGCATGTTTGTTTTGGGGGGGATCCCCACTTCGGTTGCTAAGCTTGCTTAAACCCTCTTCCACCTCCTCCTCCTCACCGGAGCCCCCCCTTGTCTGCAAGCAGCCCCAGTCCCTGTCTCGCCTTGCCTTGCCTTGCCCCACAGCAATGTCACGCCTGCCCTGTCCCCTCCCTCGCCTTGCCTCACTCTGCAGGACGAGCCTCCTGCCCACTGCCCCACCAACCAGAGACCCCCTTGATCTCCCCCAACCCTGCCCGGCCTCTACAGGCATCCCTCCCCAGGAGCAACATTGAAGTGGCCACGCCCACCCTGGCCACATCCACCCATGCTGCCATGACTACCGTAGCCACGCCCACTCTGGGCCACTCCCACCCGGCACCCAGCGATACATAAGTGGGTTTTGGGTTGCAATTTAGGCACTCGGTCTCTAAAAGGTTCGCCATCACTGATGTAGAGTGAAGGTATTTTTCTTTTTGGTGGTTTATTTTAAGCAGCATTTCTAGCAGAATTTTAAAATTCTTGTCTCTAGGGATTAGAGAAAACCAACAGTTAATATTTACCTCAAGGACACACAAAGACAAAGAGTAACAGAGAGGAAAACAGAACACTCAGTTTTCACACTCTGGTCATTCCCATCATAAAGCTTAGTTAGCTCAAATTAGGGAAAGCACAAATCTTAAACATATCACATGGTGGCATAGAAAGAGAGAGAGAGAGAAAAATCACTATTCTTTTATTTTTATTTTCCTTTTAAGTACCTTTATTTAGCCAAATTGGTTTCCCAGCAAAGCCCTGAGCAAAGCCCATTCTTTACAAATTTCCTTTTATCATTTTTTCTTCATACCAGCTAGGAGAGGCACTTGCCTCTCATCCTAGGCCATCAACAAATCACTTAGAGGGGATCCGGGCATGACCCTCAAGCTACAGCTTCCCATGTTCCCCTTCAGATGTGGGTTTAATGGGCTCTAGCCAGGTCTCCCCCCATGGCAAAACTCCTTCCACACTGCCTGTCAGTTTTCAGGCAAAAAAAAGATGTCCGGGACGACTCTGGTTCCCAATGCAGAGTAAGGTCCCCGCCTTTAACAGGAACACCGCCTTTTAGTTTGCAGACCAAGAAAGGGTCTGAGAGGACCTGCTGTCCCCAACCAGCAGGTATGGGCACCTCCTTCAACTGTCTTTTCACAACTACACTTTTATTCACAACCCTTTCCTGAACAACTTTTCCTGTTTACACGTTTGTTAGTTACACTTTTACTGTTATTGTTTTGGACTCAGAAGAGTCTGGGAGGACCTGACTGCTTCTTCCAAGCAGTGAGTATGCGTACCTCCTATCCGGGCTTTGCTTACAGGCCCTTACCAGCTGATTGCCCAAATCTGATCTCTCACTCACTTTTCCATTCCATTTTCACACAGCCTCTCCCTTTTCCCTAACAAAAGGTCCTGCGCTCTGGCCCAAACCCCATGCTTTCCAGGGTCTGTCACTTGAACAGATCCTTTCCGCGGTTAGGAAAGGCCAGAGGGAGCAAAATCCAACTGTGATTGGGAAAAGAGTCTTCTCACACATACAAACATACACACATTTCCCTCACTCCCCTGGGCTTTAAAGTTAAAATTTAGAGGCATTCACCTTCTTTCCAAAGCAGCCCTTGAGCTCAAACTCAAAACTCCCTTTGCTACCCTCGCTCCAAATGGACAGGGTCTGGGAAACCCATCCACAGAAACAAGGGATCTGCTGCCGGCAAGATGGAGCTTACCAGTCACAGTCCACTGGAGAGCTTAGCTTGAAGTCCCATCCTGGGTGCCAAATTGTTGAATGAAAAATCTTCATCAGGGTCCAGTCCAAGCTGGGAATAAACAAAATTGTGACTGCTTTAGAAAGAAGGTTGTAGTTTATTAAAGAGCAAAGCCAGACAGAAGTGTGGTTCTGGGAAAGCTGACCACATGTAGCTGGGAGCGGTGGGTTTTATACCTTCTTGGGTTTTTGAGGTTGTTTCCTGTCCCTGTGGCATGAACTTTGACCTGAGCTTTTAAGCATGTCCTTTTGGTGGTGGATCAATCCTATTGTATTCTAATGGTCATGTTTTAGAGTTTGGATGGGGGGTGTAGATTGTAGGGGTCTTTGTCTTTCTAATCTCATCAACTTCTAGCTTCCTGGCTCCAACCTTTCTGAAATGATTATTGAATTTGCATTTCTACAGACCTGGTTTCTGCTGAGTTTCTGGCTGGGGAGAGGGAGAAGTTTTTGCCTTGTTAAAAGATCTTCTCCATTATTCCTTTGGAGAAACATATTCTGCCTTTTTAATATCCCCCAAAATATTTCTTTCTCGGGGGGGGCTGACTTCCCACAGTAACCACATTACAAAAAAGATGTTAAGACTTTGGAAAAAGTGCAAAGAAGAGAAGAGAAACTAAAATTATTTAGTTATATAAATATATATAAAATTATTTAGTTATATAAATATTTATATATAAATTATATAAGTCCGAAAAATAAATAAATAAAATTATTTAGCCTGAAGACTAAAATATATGAAGAACGGTTGCAGGATTTGGGTTTGGCTAGTCTAGAGAAAAGAATGACTGGGGGGAGGAGGGACATGACAGCATTATTCCAGTATTTGAGAGGCTGCCACAAAGAGGAGGGGATCAATTTATTTTCCAAAACAACAGAGGGCAGGGCAGAAAACTAATCAAGGAGAGAAGCAACCTGGAATTAAGGAGAAACGTCCTAACAGTGAGAACAATTAAGCAGCGGAACAGCTTGCCATCAGAAGTTGTGGGTTCATCACTGGAGGTTTTTAAGAAGAAATTGGACTTGTCTGAAATAATTTAGGGTCTGCTTGAGATGAGGGCACGAATAAAAGATATCCAAGATCCCATCCAGCTCTATTCTGATTGATTAAAACGTTTTTATACTGCTGCTCTTATGCTTGCAAGGCCTTACCACAGTTGAAAACATCCCTAAAAGAAGGATTGTAGAAGAGATCTATGAAGTAAGATTATCCAGAAAAAGTTTTTCTCTTTTATCTTCAACTGTATTTTAGTGACCGCAATGGGTCCAGCAATTCAGTTGTTAAGTGAAATCATGACTGTTCTTTCTGTAGGTTTTTCAGCTTTCCTTTGCTTTAATCTGTGAAAATCATAAATGCAAGGAGTTGCTTTTTTATTACCATTGTATCGGTGAACTGTTGCTGTACAAAGCAGTTGCTAAATGAGGACTGCTATATTTTTCAATTGCAATATTTATGATTTCTCTGAGCCTCTACTTGGCAGGAAGATGTACTATTAATCCAAATGCTTCGTTAACTGTTGGTTGGCCTGGAGGATCAAGTCATTTACATGGGTATATAAAGAACAAAATGAAATACCTTAAGATGCATGGAAACCATCCAGTTTCAGTATCGTAGAAACCATTAGCATAGCAACAGTGTTGTTAAGAATAATTTGGAACAGCAGCCTAGGAGAGCGAGCCGGCCAATGCAGAGGGACGATGGAGAGAAACGGTGAGGCCACCGGGAAGGGAACCACAAGCCGAGAGACGCAGAATGGGGAGAGAGGCCAGCAGAGGGAGGAGGAGGCCCCCACAGAATCATTAGAAGACCCCCCAGGCCCCCAAACAAAGCACCGGAGGCGGCAAGGAGCTGGGCGGGTGGAGCAGGAGAGGACAGCCCGGGAGAGAGGAGGCTACGAAGCGAAGGGGGAAAGAAGGGAGGGGGAAAAACCTTGCAGAGACACAGCCCCCCTCCCCCCCCACAACGGGCGGCAAGGAAGAGGAAAGCTGGAAAGCAACCCGGTGAGCAATAAGGGAAAAGTAGAGGGGAGCAGCAAACACAGGCTGACAGGAGGAAGTGACCTGGGCTAGAAGGCAGAGAAAGAGGGGAAAGAAGGAGCCAGAAAGGACTAAAGAGAAGAAATAGACTGGCAGAGGGGAGTGAAGAGGAAACCAAGGCAAAAGCGCTGAACTGGTTCACTGGCTCCCTGAATATAAAACTGCCAGAATACAGGCTCCTACCCCTACACTGCCTAAACCCTGAAGCCTCCCCCCTCGAAAGGCTAGAATACTGGACCAGCACCAGACCACAACCTAGCGCCCAATTTGGTCCAAACTAGGACCCAAAACAGTGCCAGGACAACAGGAGGACAACCTCAAAATGGCCTCCAAACAGATCACACTGACACAAACGAAGGGAGTTGTATCCTCCCCAGCCCAGCGTACTAAACCACCAGGAACTACTCTACCCACCCTCACACCCTCCCATCCAAATACAGGCACCCAGAACCATACATCTCCACAGGCCAGCCCAACAGCACACATGATACAAAAATTACAAGAGGGAATAGAAATGCTGGTTGAAAGGTTGGATGGAATGGATAAAAGGTTGGTGGAAAGGGACACAAAGATGGAGAGGTGGTGTGTAGAGGCAGAACAAAAGATGGAAAAAAGATACAACGATACAAAACAAATGCTGCAAGAACAAGGTAGAGAGATGGAGAGGAGGTGCGTAGAGGCAGAACAAAAGATGGAGAAAAGATACAGCGATATAAAACAAATGCTGCAAGAACAAGGTAGAGGGCTAGAGAGAAAATGGGAGGAGCAACGCAAGGCGATGGCTACAGATTTGGAGCAAATGAAGGAGGCAATACAAGCACACTACAAGGAAATAAGGGAGGAAATGGAGAAAAAATTCCAGAAAATCAGAGAGAAGGTGGACAAGCGGATGGAGAAAGTGGAGAATCAAGTAGAAGGCCAGACAGCGGAGATAGCAGAGATGAAAGGGGCGGCCCAAGACCAAGCCTCCATGATACAGTACTGGCAAATAGCATCAGCAATCAGGTTTAGAGGCTTGAAAGAGACATCAGATGAAACCCAAGGGAGCTTGACCGGAACCTTTATAGAGGCCCTGGCAGCATTTCTGGGTAAACCAACCCCAGTTATCGAATGGCAAATCGACAGGCTCCACAGAGCGGGCGCACGTACGACAACAAACAGACACCAACCAAGGGATGTGGTCATCCACTTTGTGTCGCAGGGATTCCGGAACCTCATCTCAGCCACATCCTACAACAGGACCTTATACATAAAGGGGCAGGAAGTGAAAGTACTGAAAGAGATCCCCCAGACGATGCTGCGAGACAGAAAGGAATACAAGTTCCTGGTCGACGAACTGAGATCACGTGCTCTGCGATACAAATGGGAAACCCCCACGGGGATGACATTCTTCTATAAAAATAAAAGACACCACCTGAACTCGGTCCAACAAGCCAGAGACTTCCTGGAAAAGGAACTGAAGCCGGAGGGACCCCAATACACCACGAGAGAAGACGCAGAAAGACCACCAGACCAACAGACCGATACAGGACCACGAGAAGGGAAAAAACCCACTCGAGACACGACGACACAGAGAACAGGAAGCAACAACAACAACAAGGGAGCAGGACGGACTGCAGGGGGCAGGATAACAAGATCCATCACCAAACGCACAGAGCAGCACGACACGATCCCTATATGCAACTCGAACACAAACCTAGATACCATGGGACCGGGACAAAAGAAGGCCACAAGAGATAGAATGGAGGCGGTCTCGGAAGAGTATCCTGAAACCGACAATGACGACTAAATACCTGACATGGAACGTCAACGGACTAAATTCCCCACAGAAAAGGAGGAAGATATTTCATTATCTGCTTCAAGGAGGAAACGACATAATTTGCCTACAAGAAACACACATCAGAGCGGCAGACCAGAAATATCTGATCAACTACAAACTAGGCGCGCACTTTGTGGCAGCGGCGCCAAGAAAAAAGAATGGGATTGTTATATACGTAAAGAAACATGTAATGGCTAAGCTAATAGAGTCCGACCCCCAAGGTAGATACCTGGCAATTGAAATAACACAAGAAGACAAGAAGATTCTAGTAATGGGCGTATATGCACCACATCAGCAACAAGGCAAATTCTACAAAAAGCTACACAAGAAAATAACACAACTTAACTACAGATCTTACATCATCATGGGCGACTGGAACGGGATCATAGAGACTGCTCTAGACAAAAAAAGAACTGCACCGAACCCGCAAAAACACTCCAAGTTGCCTAAATCCTTCTTCGACATGAAGGAGGACCTCCAACTGACAGACGTATGGAGGAAAAGGCACGGCAAAGAACAAGAATTCACCTTCTTCTCGGGCAGACATCAATCCTTCTCCAGAATCGACTTTATATTAACTTCTAGTGACTTGCTAACTTGTCTAAACACGGTGAAAATCCTACCCAAGACACTGACAGACCACAACCCTGTGAGGATGGAATTAAGACATGGCCCGAAACAGAGGAGGTCCTGGAGAATCAATGAAAGCTTGTTTAGACACGAAGACAATGTGGCGGAATGCAAAAAAGCTATGAAGGAATTCTTCGACACAAATATGAACAACGAAACACCGATAGAAACGATCTGGGAAGGCAGCAAGGTGTACATGTGCGGGATCCTCATAGCCATGAATAGCAGGCACCGTCGCAAACAAGAACAAAAAAGAAAAGAGTTAGAAAATGAGATAAGTAAAAGGGAGCGGCTACTAATAAAAAGGCCAGAGGACAAAGTCACCAAAGAAGGACTCAAGATCTTAAGAAAGCAATTCGACATGTTGATGGCTGACCAAGTTGCAAGGAATATACAATATGCAAAACATAAGACATTCTGCAAGGCCAACAAACCGGGCCGCTGGCTAGCCTACATTATAAGGAAGAAACAGAAATCCCGCATAATTGAAAAGATAGAATACAAAGGCAAGGAAGAATTCCGACAAAAAACCATCAAGAAAGCCTTCACGGAGTTCTACTCGAAACTATATGCCGAGGATAAGATACAAGACAAAGAGATAGATGAGTTCCTACAAAACGAAAAGATACAGGCGATTACCGACACACAAAGATAAGTCCTGAATGCCTTAATCACAAAAGAGGAAATACACTCAGCGATCACACAACTGAAAGCAGGAAAATCGCCCGGGACGGATGGGATAACAGCGACCTACTACAAACACCTCCAAGAGGAGATGCTAGAACCCCTCAGAAAACTATTTGCCAACATTCAAGAAGGAGGCCAGGTCCCACCATCCTGGAAAACAGCCTACATCTCATTAATCCCAAAGGAGGGGAAAGACAACACACAGCCCGCAAACTACAGGCCCATCTCACTACTAAACACAGACTACAAAATCTTCACAAAAATTTTGGCCAATAGACTAATGACTGTACTACAAAAAACAATACACCCGGACCAAAGGGGATTTATACAAGGACGCCAGATGAAAACCAACGTCAGACAGCTGCTGAACATAATAGAATACCTGCAAAAGCACAACCAGATACCCGCCGCTCTTATGTTTGTGGATGCAGAAAAAGCTTTCGACAGACTGCACTGGCCGTTCCTGACGAACTTGGTCCGGAAGATGAAAATGGGAGTACAGTTTCTCAACTCCATAACGGCAATTTACCAGAAACAAACAGGTCAGATCATTGTCAATGGAGACTTAACGGACTCATTTAATATAGAGAGAGGCACGAGACAGGGCTGCCCGCTGTCCCCCCTGCTATTTGTCCTAACACTGGAAATTTTACTGAACAGAATAAGAGCGGCAGAGGATGTACAGGGCATACAGATTAAACAGCAAGACTACAAACTATGTGCCTTTGCGGATGACCTGCT
Organism: Bothrops alternatus; assembly: GCA_034064705.1. Lineage (NCBI taxonomy): Eukaryota > Metazoa > Chordata > Lepidosauria > Squamata > Viperidae > Bothrops > Bothrops alternatus. The sequence continues at coordinate 35,687,118 of JARGCV010000112.1, forward strand.
GGTGACAATGTCGCAACCAGCACAGTCAGCAAGGAAATTGATGGACATAATGGAGGACTATGGTAGGGTGTCAGGCTTCAAAGTAAATATATCAAAAACAAAGATGCTAGTCAAAAACCTAGACAACAAAGCAAGACGGAACTTGGAAAGAATAACGGGTTGTGAAATAGTCAAGAAAGTCAAATACTTAGGAGTGGAGATAGAATCAACAAATGCAAAATTATACAAGAATAACTACGAGGTCCTGTGGAATAAAATACAAGCAGACCTGGAAAGGTGGAAATCACTACGTCTGTCCCTGCTGGGCAGGATAGCAACAGTAAATGAATGTATTACCCAGATTTTTATTTCTCTTTCAAATGCTACCCATACTCAAAAAGGATGCGGACTTGGACAACTGGCAGAAGGGCATCAACAGATTTATTTGGGACGACAAGAGACCGAGGGTGAAACTAAAAATCATCCAAGACGCAAGGGAGAGAGGGGGACTCAAAATGCCTAATCTAAAGCTATACTACTATGCAGCAACGTTGGTGGCGGTTAGTGATTCGATCAACATGACAAATGATAGAATTCTGAATGTTGAGGGGCATGGTCTACTATTCGGCTGGCACGCATACTTAGTATACGACAAAAAGGCAGATAGGAACTTCAAGGAAAACCCACTACGAATCCCATTGTTATGGGTCTGGAAGAAATATAAGCACCTCCTACACGACAAGATTCCCATCTGGACGATCCCTGGACACGCAACAGGGGATATGAACACATCCCAAGGGCAAGAAGTGGTGCCCTACAGTGAACTTATACTGGGAGAAGAAAACGGGTTCCTCTTGAAACCTCAAGCAACGCTAGCAAACAGAGGAATAGGAAGTACCTGGCTATCATATATACAATTACAATCAAGGTGGCGTAAAGACAAGAAGAAGGGCTTCTCCCAGACCGACGAGAATCTAATTAAACAGATTAGAGAACAGGGGATTATGCACATCAAACGAGTGTACAGCATTCTGATAGAAATGGACTCTGAAACCGAGCTAGTCAAGAACTGTATGATAAAGTGGGCACAAGACTTCGGACACCCTATCGCCATGGACACGTGGGAGAAAATCTGGGTGAGGAATGTAGAATTCACGAAATCGCAACACTTAAGGGAAAACTTCTACAAGATGTTCTATAGATGGCATCTAGACCCGAAAAAAATATCACTCATCTACCCGGGCTCCCAGCCCAAATGCTGGAGGTGCGGGGATGGGGAGGCTACTTACTTTCACATATGGTGGACATGCAGAAAAATCAAAGCATTCTGGAGGAAGATATGGTGGACACTCCAAACTATTTTCAAAAAGCGTATAGAATTTCTACCTCAGGCTTTTCTGTTAGGGATCACAAAGGACTTCACTACCTCAGAGACAAATTTATTTTTGAACTTAATTACGGCAGCAAGATTGTTGGTGGGACAATACTGGAAGAATCCAGAAATACCGCCTATTGAAGAATGGACTGTGAAAGTGACAAATTTGGCGGAAATGGCGAAAATATCAGCGTACTTGAAAAATCGCTCCAATGAACAATTTTTGACGGACTGGAAACAGTGGATAGACTATATCCAAGAGAGACACCAATCAAACAGAATGCAGCTGGCGTTTAGCTGAGGCTCGATGGGAGGAGGGAAGAAGGGTTAACAAATCAAATGTTTACAAAAACTAACACCCGATGTTCTATAACTAATGCCTCTTAACATAAACTTATGACTAATGTTGTTTGCTTTAAAACTGTTAAAGCGGACTGAATCTATACCTCAGGATATGAAACTTTTACCTCAGGACCTCCGGTTAGGGACTATAAAAGTTTGCACTAGTAATGGGATGAAATCAATTCAGAAGCGCAAACGAACAATATGCAATAAACTAGATACATCAGATAGACCATATATAAGAGAGACAGCGAACAAACAAAAGGTACTCGGAGTATACTTGAAGAGGGAAGGGAGGAGGGAAGAACGTTTACTAAAACAGATGTTTACAAAGATTAATACCTAATGTTGTATGCTATGTTCTCGGATGATTGTTTAGCAATAGGATCTTTGGTTTAATGTTGACCACATTAATGTGGAACCAGATAAGAGAAACACCAATCAAACAAAGTGTAACAGGAGTATAGTTGAGGCTAGACGCGAGGGGTGGGAAAAAGGCTTACTAACTCAGACGTTTTTCAGTGACTAATACCTAGTATTGTATATCAGGTGCCATGAGGATTGCTGCACAAGATGTTTTTTTTTATGTTCAATGTTGATTGTTTTAATAAAAGAATTTTATATTAAAAAAAAAAGAATAATTTGCCACATATATATCCTTTTTAGAAGACAGTACCAAAAGATCATATTATAAATTGGTGGGGATGATAGGAACCACCATACTGCTAGGTAGAAGAGGCTGTACAATAAATATTTACTATGTTGAAAAGGCAACAATTTGTCACATACCTCATTTAATATTCATTTATTTTATTAAATGTGATACATATGCACTTCCCCTCATTTGATTCTTTAAAATAACTAACACATGAGGCAATTGTCTTTTGTAATCCATGAACCATATGGTAAGATTGAAAGTGCATGTCAATTTCACAGTTGTATCAAACCAAATTTTTTTTATTTTATTTTTTTTATTTTATTTTTTTATATCAAACCAATTTTTAAGGGGGTACTAGCAAAAATTGGGAGACACAAACAATTATATAAAATTGTATGATGAAATATAAGTATAGGACAGTGGTTCTCAACCTTTTTAATGCCACGACCCCAACTGGTCGTAAGTCGAGGACTACCCAACCGGTCATAAGTCGAGGACTATTTCCCTGCCCGGGAGCACCGTGCATGTGTGGTGCCGCCCCCTGCGCTGGCAGAGGCGTAGCTGGAAAGGGCAGCGACGGCACAGGGCGACCACCGGCTGGGCCACCGGCTGGCCCAGCCCAAGGGAGGTAAGGCACCCGCTGGGCCCCACACGTGCCAGCAACCCTCCCTGCGCCCGCCGGCCTCCCACCTCCCACCCCTGGCCCTCTTTTACTTACATTTTTAGTAGTTGCTCAGCAGGGAGGGGTGGAAACTTCCAGACAGCTCGCCTTCGCTGCAGACAACTTGCAGCACCGTTTGCAGACTGGGACTTTTGGCGGGCTCAGCAGGGCAGAGAAAGCCTGGACAATTCCTATTGGCTTTTGAAAGCCAATAGAATTAGACTCTATTCAAGAGAGTCTAGTCTATTGGCTTTCAAAAGCCAATAGAATAAGAGGGAGTAGCACAGCTAAGGAAAAGGGGGAAAAATGGCAGACTGCATTGTTTGGCGACCCCCGTGAAATGGTCGTTCGACCCCAAATGGGGTCGCGACCCACAGGTTGAGAACCGCTGGTATAGGATGAAGCTTTTACTCTATATTCTCTTATTCACAAAATGGATATTCTGTACTTGTAGAATTCTTTGGTACTTTAATAGCAATAGTTATGGGCAGTGGTGGGGTTCAACTACCTGAACAACAGTTCTATTATGTGATGCAGGCCTGGGCCTCCAATGTCTAGAATGGACTTATGGAAGTGGTATCCATGCACTTCCGGTGGCCCATTCTAGGCCTGGGAGGCCTCCGAGGCCTAGACTGGACTTCCAGAAGCCAGACGGTTCTCCAAATTCAGGTAAATTTAGCTACCGGTTCTCCTGAACCAATGTGAACCGGCTAAATCCCACCACTGGTTATGGGATCCTAGTATCATCTGAAAATGTGAAAGTAGCTTCTTTGTTTGTTTAAATTATCTCTGCAATGTGCTTGTGTAATTCTAATAATATTTGCAAAGATAGTGTAATCTTTAATCGCTTTTAACCTTCTACAATCCTATTCATGGACTGCATCTTTATCAATGCACAATAATATATCACTTTCACAAATATCTGCAAAGGAAAACCTTTGAAAGAATTGGAGATAATTACTAATGGCTTCTATTTTATCTTAGGTGAGTTATTATTTTCCCTTGAAGACTCTCTGGAGATCTTTCTTTGCTGCACTTGTTGCAGCCTTTACCCTGAGATCCATCAATCCATTTGGAAACAGCCGCCTGGTCCTTTTTTACGTGGAATATCACACCCCTTGGTACATGGCTGAACTTTTCCCCTTTATCTTGCTTGGAGTTTTTGGAGGATTGTGGGGGACGCTTTTTATTCGATGCAACATTGCATGGTGCAGGAGACGTAAAACTACTAGACTTGGAAAATATCCAGTCATAGAGGTCATTGCGGTCACTGCCATAACTGCTATTATTGCCTATCCCAATCCTTACACACGAAGGAGCACTAGTGAGCTTATCTCTGAACTCTTCAATGACTGTGGAGCCTTGGAGTCATCGCAGCTCTGTGACTACGTAAATGATCCCAATATGACTAGACCTGTGGATGATATTCCCGACAGACCAGCTGGTGCAGGAGTATACATGGCTATGTGGCAGCTAGCTCTGGCACTGGTTTTTAAAATCATCATTACCATATTCACTTTTGGCATGAAGGTAAGTTGGAAAATCAAGCATAATTAAGAAATGTGATCACCTAAGATCTGATATATTGAAATAAATATACCATTACAGCAATAGCACTTACTCATATACTGCTCCATAGTGCTTTACAACACTCTCTGGGCAGTTTACAATATCAACATATTGTCCCAACAATCTGGGTCCTCATTTTACTGACCTCGGAAGGATGGAAGGCTCAGTCAACCTCTGATTGTGGACAGAGTTAGCCTGCAATACTGCATTCTAACTACTGTGCCATCAGAGCTCCCTCTTTTACTTATCCAAGTAAAACTAAGGGGAAGATTGCACTAAAAAGTATATCTATTTATACTACATAAAATAGAGACCTAAATTGTTTACATTAAATCAGAATCAGAATCAGAATAGAGCTGGAAGGAACCTTCAAGGACCCTTAATGTCCGAGTAAACAGTTGGTTCTTCCACAGTGAACTTGTATGGTTGCCCCACCCCAGCCAGGACTCACCCGGTTACTTCTTCATCAAGAAGCACTCTGAGAGTATCCGACTATTCAGGGGAGCAAGAGGGTTGATTTCCAGAGCTTCCCCTTTCCCTGGGAAGTTTCTTCTGGCTTAGAAACCATTCTAAGCCTAAAATTGTGGAGAATCTGCAGGGACCCTTCTTTTGGTGGAAGTCACAGTTACTGTTTTTGAGCCAGATTTTGCCTAATCTGTACTATACCTTTGGTTTTTCTTGCCTATGTTAAAACATTGCTTTTCTCCACATTAAATTTCATGTTGTTGGATAGGGCCCATTGTTCAAGTCTGTCAAGATTTTTTTTTTTGATCCTGAGCTTGTCTTCTGGGGTGTTGCCTATTCCTGCCAGCTTAGTGTCATCTGCAAATTTGATGAGTTCCTCTTCTATTCCCTCATCTAAGTCATTTATAAAGATATTGAAGAGTACTGGGCCTAAGATGGAACCTTGTTTTACCCCACTGTTTACTTCCCTACATGTAGATTTAGTACCATTAAGGACATCTCGTTGAGTACGGTTTGTCAGTCAGTACAAATCCATCTGGTGGTGATGTTGTCTATCCCACATTTTTCTAGCTTACCAAGAAGTAGGTTGTGGTCTACTTTGTCAAATGCCTTGCTGAAGTCTAAGTATACTATGTCCACAGCATTTCGCTGGTCTACTAATTTAGTCACTTTGTCAAATAATGAAATAAGATTGGTTTCACATGATCTGTTTTTAACAAACACATGCTAGCTATTAGTTATAATTTTATTTGTTTCTAGATGTTCACAGTTCTGTTTTTTTATTATCTTTTCCAGTATCTTCCCAGGGTTAAGGTTAGGGTTAGGGTTATTGGTCTGTAGTTTCCAGGGTCCCCCTTTTTTGAAGATGGGAACCACATCAACTATAATAAATTCTTTTTCATATGATTTATTACTACTTATTTTTAAGGCTTTTTATTTTTGCCCTTATTTTCCTTTCAACAAATTTGTCACCCACAACTTCCATAAATTTGTAGGGCAAGTATTACAAATGTTTGAAGAACAGTGTAGATATTATCAGATTATTTGAAATGCTGGACCACTTGCTAGTTCTAAATGGTTTAAATAGGTTGTTACTGAGACTGTTTGATGATAAATTCATCTGCAGATCACACTGGCTTCCACAATCATCCAATGTTCATCAAAATGACAAAATATGCCTTGTGATGTAATGAAGAAGCACTACCCTGATAATGTCAAGTACAAGATTGATAATATGAATTATAGAATGTGGTTAAGATAATAAATCAGAGAATTATTGGAGATTTCAAACAATTTTGGACTAATGGCTTCCCACATCTACAGCGAAATGATAGTTGTCCCTGCTTGCTGTAGTGACTGACTTTTAATAGCAAGTGAGAAAGAAAAATAATCTCTAGTTGATAGCAGACTTCCGGTTCCGGATCGCGGCACTCCTAGTTGTACGAAGAGACTCGTCTCCTCGTCGGCTAGCCTCCCTCCCTTATGCGGGTCTAAAGTCGCCCTGGAGGGTGCGACTTCCGTCGAAGAGGCTTTGCTCGGCTGTGGAGGAGCAGCGGCTCCTCCAGCTGTCTGGGCCAGACTCTGAGGGCCGACAGAGAAGAAGATCGACCAGTAAAATGGCCAATCACCTAGCCGCTAGAAACCGCAAGTCAAAGAACATCTAAGCTGAATCCGGGTGAGATCTTTCTTTTTTTTCCCCTCTCTTTATGCTTTTTTGCTTTTTTTGCCTGTAAGAGCTCTGTTGGAAATATTTCCCTGGCTTGGAAAGGCAGCTTTTACTCGTTTGGGAAGAAAGGCGAACAAAAGAATAGAACAAAGCTTTAAAAACTACATTTCTTTTTCATACAAGTACGTTTTGGGGTATTGGAAAAAATTCTTTTTTCTTCCTAAGAACTTTATTATTAGTCTATGCTGTTGTCTTTTTTTTTTTTTGAGTACTTCTTCCTCTATTTTTCCCTGAAAAAATAGAAAAAAGGGAAAGGGAAAGAAAAAAAATGAAATGACTTTTGAAAAAAGATATCTTAGCTTACTGAGGACATCTACTGGCTAAAAGCTAATATTGCAATTGGAGAGGAGATGATTTCTTTATTAGAAAGTTAATTTGATGCTTGAACATTCTTTTAAAATGGAGCTGCATTCACATCTAAACTGTAAACTTATTCTGGAAAAAATCTATGAGACTAAAGAGGAAATATGTGTTACAATGAAAGAGCTTACTACAGAATTAAGAGCCAGAATCTCTCCTTCAAACCTCAAAATTGACTTTCAGACCACACCTGATTCTTCTATAAAACAGATTACACAAGAAGAGGACTTAACTGAGAACAAAGAGAAATTGATTTTGCCTTATCTGCAATTCACCTATGGCACTGAGAATCAGAAAAACCAAAGACTGGGACTTGAAATGTTAAAGCAACGAGACTTTATGGTTAAAAAAATCAGAGGGCCAATCCAGAGGCCAAGATGGCTCTCACTGATCCAAATGTTACTACAAGCAATAAAGAGAGACCTATCAATTGGAAAGGAAGCTCTGCTATGGAAACCTACTTGGCATTTGAAAAAACCTAGAATAAGACTGAAAAAAAAGAGTGAAAGTTAAAGTTTTATGTAATGGACTAAAGGCAATCTAGAATTATGGACTGATTTAAGGACCAAGATTATGAGTTAGATGTAACAAAAATGGGCGATTAATGGAAGATATATAAAATTACCTATATGAAAATTACTGATGATTTATTTGTTTGATGATTAGTGAATTGAAATATCTTAAAGTTTGATGTTATCTTGTTAGTTTAAAGAGATTGATTGATGGATTAGATAGCTTTAGGATAGATTAATATTTTAGCTTAAAAATGATATATTTTTAGGTAATGGATTAAAGGCAATTTAGATTTATGGATTGATTTTAGGATTAAGATTAGGAGTTACAAGTAAGAGAAAAAAGGGGTGATTAATGAAATATATATTAAATGGTTTAAGAATGGGTTCTTTTTTAGGACAATAGGGCTACTTGCAAGAAAATTATTATGTAATCTTGAGTTAATTTAATAAGATATTTTTGTTTGATAACATGGATGTTATTAGTTATGACAATTAATTGGATATAATTTGAAATATGTTTAATGGATCGAAAGAACTTAAGGTTTGATTTTGTGTGTGTGTGTGTGTGTTAGTAAAAAGAGATTGATTAGTTGATAGACTAGATACATACAGTATAGGATAGGCCAGCGGTTCTCAACCTTTTTAGGTCGCGACCCCCGTATGCGCGGTGCTGCCCCCTGTGCCGTTTTGTTTTTGGATGCTTGTCTACCCCAACACCATGGTGTGCCTTGAGCACTTTGTTGTAAAAATAAAAAAGCCAATAAAATGTATTTTTTAAAAAAAGTTGATAGCAGGCATAATAGACAGGATCTGAGGGATTCCTTTACAGATCGATACTTTAAAGTGTCCCCAAGCAAACACCACCCCACAGTTCATCAGGACAGTTCAGACCGCCCAATCCTCAGGTATTAAGTCCATCGAAGGAAAGGAGAGATAACATCGGTCTGGCTCCATCGTAGCACGATATTCAAGCAGCTCTTTGCACCTCCTTTTGAGACCGGAGAAATAAGCCAGGCTCCAGAGGTTGTATTTCTTTCTCTCCCCCTTTTCCTAACTGACAGGTTAGGGAGAAGAAAGTTTAGAGAGAGATACAGTGTAGGAAGCAAATTGTTACATTGTAGTGGGCAGTGGACACAGAGGCGGGCAGCGGACACAGGCAATAAACAAAGCAAAAGGTTACATTATAGCAAATAGAGGAAGCGAAAGCAATAACCCCGCAGGCATATCCCCCCTCCCCCTTGGGAGTATGGCAGAACCCAGGAAAAACTGAGATTTGTTTTTAGATCAGAGGAGATAGATAGAAATGAAATAGAAATGGGTTCTGACATCCTGCCCCCCGTAAAAATAGGAGAGATCCACCTGTAGAGAAAACAAAACAGGTATAGAGATTAGTCTAGTTTGTTGGGATATTCTGTATGAAACTTCTTTAGCAGTTTAGGTGCTCTGACGTGACGTTTATGGACCCACTCATTTTGTGAGGAGGGAAGGTTTTTCCATGCTACTAGGTATTGAGTTGCCCCGTGATACTTTCTAGAATCTAAGATTTCTTTTATCTCAAAGTGTTGTTCTCCTTCAACCATAATTGGAGGTGGTGGTGGGGGATTTTTGGCCGTAAGAGTGACTGTTGTTCTCGTTTCAACAAGCTACAGTGAAAAATTGGATGTATTTGCCTGAGGTTTTTGGGTAGCTCTAATTCTACTGTTACTGGGTTTATGATTCTTTTAATTGGAAAAGGTCCTATATATTTTGGGCCACATTTTTTTACAGGGCTGTAGGGATTTTAGGTATTTTGTAGACAAATATACCATTTCTCCTACAGTGAATGGTATGGGTTTGACTCTTTTTTTATCCATTTGTACTTTGTATGCTTGCCTATCTTCATCTAAGGCTTTCCTAACTACTGGCCAGGTATTTTGTAATTGTGCTATCCATTCTTTCAGTGATGGTACTGCCAGTTCGTTTGGGATTAGTTCTGGCATAGGGTTGAAACTTTGACAGGTGGCTACTTGAAAGGGAGTGTAGCCTATGCTGGAGTGGACTGCATTATTGTAGGCAACTTCTGCAAAAGGGAGTAGGTCCGTCCAATCTGTTTGCTGGAAATTAATAAAGCATCTTAAGTATTGCTCAAATACTGAGTTAGAACGTTCTGTCTGTCCATTGCATTGAGGATAATGACTAGATGACAGTCCCTGAGTGATCCTAAGAGGGATAAAAATTCCTTCCAAAATTCTGATGTAAATTGCACTCCTCTATCCAATATGATCCTTTGAGGTGCCCCATGCAGTCTGTAGATGTGCTGCACGAATAGTTTCGCTAAGGTTTTTGCGGTGGGAATCTTTTGGCAAGGGATAAAGTGTACTTGTTTGGGAAATAGGTCCGTAACCACCCAGATGACAGTGTTTCCATTGCTTTCTGGTAATTCCACTATAAAATCTATGGATGTTTCTTTCCAGGGGGCTGAAGGATTTGCCACTGGTTGTAACAGTCCGGGCGATTTCCCTTGCAAACTCTTAGCAGCTGGCCATGTAACTTTCTATGTCCTTTTACATGGATAGCCACCAAAATTGCCTTTTAATTAAATGTAATGTTTTTACAAATCCAAAATGCCCTGCTGATGGCATTGCTCCATGAAAGTGACCCTCTGGGTGGTTGGTATATATAACTTCTCCCCTACCCATGGCAGTCCATCCTTGACTGTGCACACGTGTCTATTTTTCTGGAACCATTCATCTGTGTCAGAATCCAATTATATTTCATTTCTAGTTATCGACTATGGAAAACCCCATTTCTGCCCTCTCTGGATTCTGTCATACGATGAAGGGGAAGGGGGTGAACAAGGGGTTTTATGGCCCTCACTTCCTTCAGTACAACTTCAAAGGGATTGAATGTGGATACCACCAAAAGGACTAAATCATAACAATGGGTCCATCAGCTTTCATCTACTCCTCTCTGAAGTCTCACTTCCACTGGCATGAGGAAAAGGGGGTGGAAATGTAACGCCTGGGATTGTCGCTGGAAAGATGGTGGGGTGGGGCTGCTGGGGACCCCTTAAAACCTTGAACCGTAGGGCTTGGGCCCCAGGTCCTGTCTAGAATGCCTGCAACCATTTTCTCTTAATAAAGGATGCCTGTTGGAAGAAATATTCCAAGAGTTCTGTCTTCTTAAGATGCAAAGTGGGGTGGGTCCTTACATTAGACAGGACCTGCAGAATTAGTCCACCTGGAAGGGAGAACCTTGCCGGGGAACTTTGCAAAAATTACCATGTCAGACGGCGGAGCAAGGAAGGGAGGAAACTTTCCGGAAAGGGAGCCGCTGCCCCAACTGAAACCCTGCCAGATGTTGGGAACTGAGAGGTCAGATTACTTAGGAGAAGAGGTGGTGGAGACATGGGACCACAAACCTCGGTGGTCAATGGGCATTGGAAAGAAAGGCGAGTGGAAAAAGAAATCAAGAAAGGTGACCCTGAGACGGGGGGCCAACCAACCAGAATGGAAGCAGGAGATGGAGAAATCCCTGCACACAAGTGACGAAGGGAGCTGGGCACCGTACTCGGGCTGGATCCTAGAGAAAGCTACTGACCTGATGAAGAGAACTCTCAGCTCCCTAGGAGAGGAGAATTCTGAGCCCTACGGCCGCCCCAGCTCCTGGAGCCGCAAAGGGAGAGACACTGAGGGGGAAGTGGAACCTGCAGCCCCAGGGATATTTGCTGATCCAGTAGTCCCCACTCCCCGCCGACCCACAGATGGCGATCTGGATGGAAGACACTACCACTGACAATGAAGGCACCGGTCCATTCAAAGACTCCCGCCGCTGGACGTGAAATTCAAGGGGGAGCCAACATGCTTGGGGTTTTTCCTAACCCAAGTCCTCAGCTACATGGAGGAATACGGGCGGGACATCCCCAGCGACAAAGCCTGTATCCAGATCGTGCAATTTGCCCTGGACGGGCCGGCCGCAGATTGGGTAGTGAACTTGCATGACTCCAATGCCCCAGAGCTCAACAACTTCAACCGTTTCATGTCCTCTCTGAGAAGGAGATTTGAGGACCCCCTGGCTGATCACAAAGCCCGCAAAAGGATAAAAACGATGAGGCAAGGCAAACGCCCAGTAGCTGAATATACACAAGAATTCCGGGCCATTGCCAGCAAACTGAACTGGCCGGAAGACATCCTCCTTAGCCATTTCAAAGACGGACTAAATTATGACCTATATGATGCTTGCCTGCCCCGAGGGGACCCACACCAACTTGAGGAATGGTACGTCTTGCAGAGGAAGCAGAGATCGACATATTAAAGAGGCACCACTGAGGAAAACAATGGAGCCGCTCACCGCCTGAGTTGACACCGTCGGCTATGGCCAAGAAGCAAATGGGGAAACCATTGGCTACGGCCAAGAAGCAAATGGGGTGTTTCAAGTGCGGGAGAGAAGGGCATCAGGCTGTAGAATGCGGCTCAAAAGCCCCCCAGCACAACCTAGACAGATCACCGGCCAGCAAATCCGGAAAGTCTCCAGCTAAGCCAAAAGAACCTGCCATGAGAGTGATGGAGGCCATGGAATCCTTTACCTCTGCTCATCAGGGGGAAATAACTCCAGCCTACACCGCAGGGCCGGTGGACGCCTCAGATGACAGCTCGGAGGGTGGACCCCTGGTAAGTGGATGCATTGCACCCATCCTCAAAACAGTGACTATATTAATTCCCCCCATGCCCGAAGCCGTGAAGGTGAAAGCCTTAATAGACTCTGGCTGTACCCGCTGCCTCATTAGCCCGACGCTAGTGGGGAATCTGGGCATTCCGTCGAGGAGACTGGAACAACCAATCTCATTTGGCCAGTTAGATGGGTCCATAGCAAGGGGGGTGACAGCTACCGTAGCCACTTTACCAATACACCTCTCCCTGGGCAAACATGAGGAAGACATAACATTTGTGGTGACCCCAGGCATGGAATGCCCAATGATCCTAGGGATGGAATGGTTAAAAAAATGGAACCCCTGGGTGAATTGGAGGATGGCAGAAATCACATTCCCGAAGGGGGACCCTATGGGCTTAAAATCTCAAGGGGGGCTACCAGAATCAAGAACAGAAAAAGCATCCATGGGAGAGGAAAAGGGACTACCAGAAATACCAGAGGAATACAGAGACCTTGCTGAGGTTTTCAGTGAGGAGAGGGCGGATGAGCTCCCCCCCCCGACCCACAGACTGTGCCATTGAATTCAAGCCTGGGGCAAAACTCCCGAAGCCCAGATTATACTCCATGAGCCCAAAGGAGAAGGAGGAAATGGACAGATTCATAAAGAAAAACCTAGAAAGGGGGTTCATTGAGCCAGACAAGCCTAAAGTGGCTGCCCTGGTCCTCTTTAGAGAGAAGAAGGACGGCTCTTTACGCTTATGCGTGGATTATAGGTCCCTGAATACAATCAGTGAAAGCAACCTATACCCTCTGCCCCTCATGAAGGACATGTTGTCACACCTCTCGAAAGGGAAATTTTTTTCTAAACTAGACCTAAGGGAAGCTTACTATCGTGTGAGAATTAAGGAAGGGGATGAATGGAAGACCGCAATTTACTGCCACATGGGGTGCTACCAATTCAAAGTCTTGCCATTTGGATTACAAGGGCCCCCCACAGTATTTATGCAATTAATCAATGACGTTCTAAGGGAGTATCTATTTAAGGGGGTCCTGGTTTACTTAGACGACATTCTTATGTTCACCGAATCAAAAGAGGAACATGTCAACCTAGTCAGAGCGGTTTTAAAGAAACTGCGAGCCGCCCACCTATATGCCAAACTCTCAAAATGCAAATTCCACCAGAAAAGGATAGATTACCTAGGTTATCGCATATCCCCACAGGGCATTGAAATGGACCCTGAGAAGGTCAGAGCAGTATTAGAATGGGCACCACCCCGCACAAGAATGCAACTGCAAAGTTTCCTGGGCTTCTCAAACTTTTACCGCCAATTCATCCCCTCATTTGCCCAGATAGCCAGGCCCCTCACGAACTTACTAAAAATGAAGGGAGCATCCTCAGTAAAACCTAGCCAGCCACGAACATGGACAATGGAGTGCCAAGCAGCGTTTGAGAGATTAAAGAGACTTTTCTCTGCCGAACCAGTACTGAGGCACCCAGACATGGATAAGCCCTTCGTAATACAGGCGGATGCAAGTGATGTGGCAGTGGGGGCTGTACTATTACAAGAAAATGATGAAGGGGTATTGCAACCCTGTGCATATACATCCAAGAAACTCACGGAAACGGAACAGTGGTGGCCTGTATGGGAGAAAGAGGCATACGTGATACGTTGGTCATTACTCACATGGCGCCAGTTCCTTGAAGGCAACAAAATCCCCTTCCAGATGTGGACTGACCACAAAAATTTGGAAGCCCTGAAAATACCCAGGAAGCTCAACCCCAAGCAAGCCCGCTGGTCCCAGCAAGTTCACCAGTTCCAATTTACACTCAAGCATTTGCCGGGGGGAAAGAACTTCCTGGCAGATGCACTATCTCGCATGCCCCAATATAACAGCACGTGAGCCACCGACTCTAAACCGATGATGGTAGAATCACAACTGGCAGCGTCAGTAACCACCAGAGCCCAAGCTAAATTAAAACCACAGCTGGGCAGCCAAACCGGATTTGAATTCCGGAAAAGTTTGGAAACAGATGAATGGTTTCATAAAAACAAAAATGTGTGCACAATGAGAGACGGGCTACCTTGCGTGGGGGAAAAGTTATATATACCAACAACTCAAAGAGTCACATTCATGCAGCTTTGCCACGACACAAAATCAGCAGGGCATTTTGGATTTGTAAAATATTACACTTAATTAAATGGCAATTTTGGTGGCCATCCATAAAAAAGGACATAGAAAGTTACGTGGCCAGCTGCCCAAAGTGTGCAACTGCAAAGAGGTTGTAAGGGAAATTGCCCAGACTGTTACAAACAGTGGCAAATTCCTCAGCCCCCTGGAGGGAATAGCCATGGATTTTATAGTGGAATTACCAGAAAGCAATGGGACTACTGTTGTCTGGACGGTCACGGACTTGTTTTCCAAACAGGTGCACTTTATCCCTTGCCAAAAGATTCCCACCACAAAAGCCTTAGCGAAACTTTTTGTTCAGCACATTTACAGATTGCATGGGTCACCCCAATGCATCATCTCTGATAGGGGAGTACAATTTACGTCTGCATTTTGGAAGGAATTTTTATCCCTCTTAGGGACCACTCAGGGACTGACATCCAGCCATCACCGTCAGTCGGACAGACAAACAGAACGCTATTACTCAGTACTTGAGCAATATTTAGGATGTTTTATTAATTTTCAGCAAACAAATTGGACGGACCTACTCCCTTTCGCAGAAGTTGCCTACAATAATGCAGTCCACTCCAGCACAGGTTACACTCCTTTTCAAATAGCCACTGGTCAAAGTTTCAACCCCATGCCAGAACTAACCCCAAACGAACCGGCGATCCCATCACTGAAAGAATGGATGGAACAATTACAAAACACCTGGCCAATAGTTAGAAAAGCACTAGATGAAGCTAGGCAAGCATACAAAGCACAAGCTGATAAAAAAAGGGTTGAGCCTATACCATTCATTATAGGAGAAATGGTGTACTTATCTACAAAATACCTAAAGTCCCTACAACCCTGTAAAAAACTTGGACCAAAATATATAGGGCCTTTTCCAATTAAAAGAATCATAAACCCAGTAACAGTAGAATTAGAATTACCCAAAAATCTCAGGCAAGTACACCCAATTTTTCATTGCAGCTTGCTGAAAAGAGAGCATCAGTCATCATGGTGGAGGGCGAACAACACTTTGAAATAAACAAAATCCTAGACTCTAGGAGATATCATGGAGCGACTCAGTACCTAGTTGCATGGAAACACCTCCCTGCCTCACAAAACGAGTGGGTCCATAAATGTTGTGTCAGAGCCCCGAAGCTATTAAAGAAGTTTCACACAGAGTATCCTAACAAGCCTGACTAACTTTTATACCTGTTTTGTTTTCTTTCTATCTTATTTTTAAGGGGGCAGGATGTCAGAATCCAATTATATTTCATCTCTAGTTATCGACTATGGAAAACCCCATTTCTGCCCTCTCTGGATTCTGTCATATGATGAAGGGGAAGGGGGGTGAACAAAGGGGTTTTATGGCCCTCAGTTCCTTCGGTACAACTTCAAAGGGATTGAATGTGGATACCACCAAAAGGACTAAATCATAACAACGGGGCCATCAGCTTTCATCTACTCCTCTCTGAAGTCTCCCTTTCACTGGCACTGAGGAAAAAGGGGGTGGAAATGTAACGCCTGGGATTGTCACTGGAAAGATGGTGGGGTGGGGCTGCTGGGGACACCTTAAAACCTTGAACCATAGGGCTTTGGCCCCAGGTCCTGTCTAGAATGCCTGCAACCATTTTCTCTTAATAAAGGATGCCTGTTGGAAGAAATATTCCAAGAGTTCTGTCTTCTTAAGATGCAAAGTGGGGTGGGTCCTTACAATCTTTTTCCAAAGTTTTCCGGAATTCGATTCCGGTTTGGCTACCCAGCTGCAGCTTTATTTTAACTTGGGCTCTGGTGGTTACTGGCACTGCCAGTTGTGGTTCAGGCATGAGGAGTTTAGAACCGGTGGCTCGCGTGCTGTTATATTGGGGCATGCGAGACAGTACATCTGCCAGGAAGTTCTCCCCCCCCCGGCAAGTGTTTGAGCGTAAAATGGAATTCATGAAAATGCTGGGACCAGCGGGCTTGCTTGGGAGTGAGCTTCCTGGGTTTTTTTAAGGCGTCCAAGTTTTTGTGGTCCATCCAGACCTGAAAAGGGATTTTATTCCCTTCAAGGAAATGGCGCCACATAAGTAACGACCATCTCACAGCATATGCCTCTTTTTTCCACACAGCCCAGTGCTGTTCTGTTTTGGTGCATTTCCTGGATATGAATGTGCGTGGTTGCAATACCCTTTTTTCGTTTTTTTGTAATAGTACAGCCCCCACTGCCACATCGCTTGTGTCTGCCTGTATTACGAAAGATTTATCTGTGTCTGGGTGCCTCAATATGGGTTCGGCAGAAAAAAGTCTCTTTAACCTCTCAAATGCCGCTTGGCATTCCATTGTCCATTTTAGTGGCTGGCTGGTTTTCACTGAGGATTCTTCCTTCACTTTTAGTAAGTTTATGAGGGGCAGGGCTATTTGGGTGAACAAAGGGATGAACTGGCGGTAAAAGTTTGCACAACCCAGGAAACTTTGCAATTGCTTCCTTGTGCAAGGTGGTGCCCATTCTAGTACTGCCCTGACCTTCTCAGGGTCCATTTCAGTGCCCTGTGGGGATATGCAATAACCCAGGTAGTCTATTCTTTCCTGGTGGAATTCACATTTCGATAATTTGGCATGTAGGTGGGCAGCTTGCAGTTTCTTTAAAGCCATTCTGACTAGGTTGACATGCTCCTCTTTGGATTCGGTGAAGATAAGGACGTTGTCTACATAAACCAGGACCCCCTTAAATAGGTGCTCCCTTAGTACCTCATTGATTAATTGCATAAATACTGCGGAGGCCCCTTGTAGTCCAAACAGCAAAACTTTGAATTGGTAGCATCCCATTGGGCAATTAAATGCGGTTTTCCATTCATCCCCTTCCTTAATCCTAAAGCGGTAATATACTTCCCTTAAGTCTAATTTAGTGAAAATTCTTCCTTTCGATAGATGTGATAGCATGTCCTTCATGAGGGGTAGGAGGTATAGGTTATTTTCACTGCTTGCATTCTGGGCGCGGTAATCCACGCACAAGCGCAAAGTGCCATCCTTCTTCTCTTTAAAGAGGACTGGGGCAGCTACCTTAGGCTTGGCAGTTTCGATAAATCCCCTTTCTAGGTTTTTATTTATGAATCTTTCCATTTCCTCCTTCTCTTTAGGGCTCATAGAGTATAGTCTGGGTTTCGGGAGTTTTGCCCCAGGCTTGAATTCTATGCCACAATCCGTGGGTGGGTGAGGGCGAAGTTCATCTGCCCACTCCTCAATGAAAACTTCAGCAAGGTCTTGGTATTTCTCCGGTATTTCAGGTAGCCCCTTTTCCTCTCCCACCCATGCTTTCTCCGCTCCTGGGTTTGGTAGGGCTCCTTGGGTGTTTAAATTTGCACGATCCCCCTTTGGGAAATTGAGTTCTGCCATCCTCCAATTTACCGAGGTGTTCCATTTCTTTAGCCACTCCGGTCCCAGGATCACTGGGCATTCAATGCCTGGGGTCACTACAAACATTATGTCTTCCTCATGGTTCGCCAGGGATAGGTGGACTGGTAAAATGGCTAGGGTAACTGGCACCCCCCTGCTATGGACCAATCTAACTGGCCAAATGAGATGGGTTGTTTTAGCCTCCTCACCGGGATGCCCAAGTTCCCCACTAATGTCAGGCTAATGAGGCAGCGGGTGCAGCCAGAGTCTATTAAGGCTTTCACTTTGACAGCTTTGGGCATGGAGGGGGGTTAATATAGTCACTGTCTAGAGAATGGGTGCGATGCGTCCACTTATCAGGGGTTCGCCCTCTGAGCTGCCGTCCGAGGTGTCCACCTCCCCTGTGGTGTAGGCCAGAGTTCCCTCCCCATGCTTGGCAGGGGCCAGGGACTCCACAGCCTCTGTTGCCCTCATGGCGGGTTCTCTTGGCTTGGCTGGGGACTTCACTGATTTCCTGATGTGATCGGTCTGGGTTGCACTGAGGGGCTTTCAAGCAGCATTCTACGGTGTGATGCCCCTCTCTCCAGCATTTGAAACAGCCTGTTGACATCTTGGCCATAGCTGGTGGTTTCGCTGGCTCGCGTGTTGGCTCAGGAGGCGAGTGGCCCCATGGTTTTCCTCTGCGGTGCCTCTTCAGTAGGTTGATCTCTGCTTCCTCCACCAGGACATACCATTCATCGAGTTGGCATGGGTCCCCTCAAGGCAGGCAAGCATCATACAGGTCGGATACGGGTTTTGTCATTAGGGATGTTCCGTCTGTATTCTTCCATGTAGCTGAGGATTTGGGTTAGGAAGAACCCCAAGCTTGGCGGGTCCCCCCTGAATTTTGTGTCCAGCGGCAGGAATCTTTGGATGGACTGGTGCCTTCGCTGCCGATGATATTGACTCCCATCCTGATTGCCATCTGTGGGTCGGCAGGGAGTGGGGGCTGCTGAAACGGTAGCTGCTGTCTCCACGGAGATCTCCGGGGCTACAGTTTCTGATTTCCCCTCAGTGTCTCTTCGGTTGTAGTCCAAGGTGTTGGTGTGGCCCCGGGATTCAGGGTGCTTCTCCACGAGAGAGCTGAGGGTTCTTTTCATCAAGTTAATAGCTTTCTCTAGGATCCAGTTCGAGTGCTGCGCACGACCTTCTTCCTCTTCACTAAGGTGAAGGGATTTCTCCATCTCTTGCTTCCATCCGGGTTGGTGGCTGCCCCGCCTCAGGGTCACTTTCCCCAATACTTTTTCCCACTCGCCTTTCTTGCCAACGCCCATTGACCACCGAGGTTTGTGATTGCACGTGTCCACCACTTCTTCTGAGGAGTATGACGTCTCGGATTCCAACAACTGGCAGGGCCCCTGCCAGAGGAAGGGCTCTCCTTTCATGGTGGGTTCTTCATTTCCTGCCCCGTCATCTGACATTGAAGTTTTTGCAAAGTCCCCCGGTAAGGGTCTTCCTTCCAGGTTGACTATTACTGCAGATCCTGTCTAATGTAAGGACCCACTTCAATCCCACATCTTAAGAAAGCAGAACTCTTGGAGACGGTTTCCTCCAACAGGAACTTTTATTAAAAGTAGTTGATAGCAGGCATAATAGACAGGTTCTGAGGGATTCCTTTACAGATCGATACTTTAACGTGTCCCCAAGCAAACCCCACCCCACAGTTCATCCGGACAGTTCAGACCGCCCAATCCCCAGGTGTTAAGTCCATCGTGGGAAAAGGGAGATAATATTGGTCTGGCTCTGGTCGTAGCACAATGTTCAAGCAGCTCTTCACATCTCCTTTTGAGACCCGAGAAATAAGCCAGGCTCCAGAGGTTATATTTCCTTCTCCCCCCCCCTTTACTAGCTGACAGGTTAGGGAGAAGAAAGTTCAGAGAGAGATACAGTGTAGGAAGCAAATTGTTACATTGTAGTGGGCAGCGGACACAGGCAATAAACAAAGCAAAAGGTTACATTATAGCAAATAGAGGAAGCGAAAACAATAACTCCGCAGGCAGTATAGCAGAACCCAGGGAAAAGTGAGATTTGTTTTTAGATCACAGGAGATAGAAATGAAATAAAAATGGGTTCTGACACCTATCTTAGAAAATAGCCAAGGCATTAAGAAATGCAAGGTGTTAAGTCTCTGAGTGAAAAAAATAATGGAGTTTTCTGAAGTAATGAAACAAGAACATTTAGTAAGAAGACTTAAGTAGCCATTGAAATAATTTATTAAATCTAGAAATGTAATAGATTTATATTTAAAGTAAACTTTGAAATCACCATTAGCGTAGGTACTACAGGTAGTCCTCAACTTATGACCACAATTGAGCCCAAAATTTATGTTGTTACATGAGACATTTCTTAAGTAGTTTTGCTCCATTTTACAACCTTTTTGCCACAGTTATTAAGTAAATCATTGCAGTTGTTAAGTTAGTAACACAGTAGTTAAGTGAATATAGTTTCCCCATTTAGTTTGCTCATCAGAAGGTCACAAAAGGGGATCACATGACTCCAAGACACTGCAGCCATCATAAATATGAACCAGTTGCCAAGCATCCAAATTTTGATCATGTGACTGTGCGGATGCTGCAAGCATGAAAAATGGTCATGTCACTTTTTTAGTGCTATTGTAACTTTGAACGGTTACTAAATGAACTGTTGTAGGTCGAGGACTATCTGTATTAAATTGTGCTTGTAATAATTTGGTTTTAACTTCACTTTATGTTATTTGAGATCCCTTCAGGACTCTTTATACCCAGCATGGCTGTAGGAGCAATAGCTGGTAGAATTGTTGGAATTGGTGTGGAACAGTTGGCCTACCATCATCACGACTGGATCATCTTCAGAAACTGGTGTAGACCAGGAGCTGATTGTGTTACTCCAGGACTATATGCGATGGTGGGAGCTGCTGCATGCTTAGGTACCATGTATTATTCTTTTGTTGGCAATTGTTGTTCTGTATGATATAATGCAGTATCTGTTTATACCTCTAAATTTTGCAGTTTAAAAAGTCATGAATATTGTACCTAAAGATTCCTTGGACTGAAGGCACCATATCCATTTGGGAATGAGGAAAACCAAGGCTGTACACTAATTCAATGAACGATGCCCCTGGGTATCATGCAGTACAACTGCAGAGCTGCCTTTGTGTTTTGGTTTATAGAAGAATGTTAACATTTTGTAGTTGATTCCACTTATGAAACCACATGTCAGGTTGCAAAAACTCAGAGTGGTATCTTCTATGACAATCCTACCCAACAATTTTTTTATTTTGACAGGTGGAGTTACCAGAATGACAGTTTCACTTGTCGTGATCATGTTTGAATTAACAGGAGGACTAGAGTATATTGTGCCTCTTATGGCTGCAGCTGTTACTAGCAAGTGGGTTGCTGATGCTTTTGGCAAAGAAGGGATCTACGAAGCACATATCCATTTGAATGGCTATCCATTTCTGGATGTAAAAGATGAATTTACCCATAGAACACTGGCTACTGATGTTATGAGGCCCAGGCGTGGAGAACCTCCTCTTTCTGTCTTGACTCAAGACAGCATGACTGTGGAAGATGTGGAGACATTAATCAAGGAAACAGATTACAATGGTTTTCCAGTGGTGGTTTCTAAAGAGCGCCTTATTGGCTTTGCACAGAGACGGGACTTGATTCTTGCAATAAGTGAGTTGCATCTGTTTCATGTAGAAGTGATTAGATTTATGGGTGGCCTAGAAGAAAGTTAGGTAAGAAATGAATTGTGTGTAACAGTATTCTAAACTTAAAAGATCCCAATGTCTTCTCAGATCTATGCATTTAATTTTTGCTTTGCAAATTAGCCTTTAGAAAATTTTGATTCTTTTAAGAATAACAGAATGTTTCCTTTCTTGTTACTTTTTGTAACAAAAGAAGTATTGCAATATATATTAACAATTATATTCAGAAATAGATTGAATGTCTATACACCTCTTCTGTCTTCTTTTTCTTATTCTTTTCAAAGTTAAAGCAGAACTATAGTAAATTGATGCATAGAGGAAGGTGAGAGAGATGAAAGCAAACTCACTGTAATTACAAAACTAGACATATTTACCATAAGAAGACAGGGCAAAAGTCAATAATTTAAATAAAATATAATAAATTACATGTAGGCTTGAAAGCTGCTTGGAGGATGATGGCAGCTGGGATTTGCTAATTTTCATTTCATGGCTGTTATAAGATGAGTTTAAGTGAGACATATACAGTACAGCACCAATGTATTAGAAACTGACAAGGTTCTGTTATCAGAGGTTAAGAGTTGATTTTAGTTCCATGATTGATGGAAAATAGTTCAAAGGGACAGAGAGAAAAACTTGCACTGAAAGCCACTTCTGAATATTAGCATCAAGCAAGAAATATCATTAGTTAGCCTTTGTTTTTGAACAGAGGATATTTTTTAAAAGCCTATTAGCGTTCTGGAGATGTTAGCACTCCTACACACTGAAAATAGAAGTAAAGTGAAATAGCTACATTATACAGCAGTAATTGTGCTGTGATATTGCTGTGCACACCCATTAGAGAGAAAGGCCAATATAATGATAATATAAGCTTCAATTAGCTGAAAGATATATATCTATACTGAGCTTAACAAAGAGTGTAATTTAAAAGTCAAATAGGCACTTTCCTAAAATAAGGTTTAAGCTGATTAAGTTTACCCGTTGGCAATCGCTTCAAGAGTGTGACATTTAATTCTATTCAATAATCATAGTGCTAAGCCAACAACAAGTCACAGTATGGTTTCATGTTGTATATGCTACTATTAGACTTCGTAATCCTTTGCCACTTGCATCCCTTCCTAAACTCAGATTCCCTTCTATGTTCAAACTAGTTTGTTGTTTTATCCAAATACTATCAACAATATTTTGCTCTTTCACAAGATTTTATTCCTTTATTCAATTTTCTGGACTGCCCAATATGCAAGTATGACTTCTGAAAGGCTTGTCTGTGTCTGGAAAGCAATTGTTTGTGAACCAACAGATGAATTGGGTGAAAGAAAGCTTGTGAGACTCCGTTGTAAGTTGCTTCAGAGCCCCTACAAGATACTGCTTTTGTATACCTTTCCCAGAATATAAGATAAAATAATCCTAAACAGGGTTAAAGATAAATGATGGTGTGCATTGGCTCTACATTTTTCAGTTAAAATGATTAAGGGTATGCTCCAAGTCCTTTCTATTGAACAGTGTCATCAGGTGAGACCTAACTGGTGAACCTTCCCTCAAGATCTGGAGGACCCCTAGTAATTTAAATTCAGGAAGGGTATGTAAACCTGGCTCTTCTGACAATCACTGGGCTAAGATGAAAGTTTAACATAGTGTAATGTATTGTGTTAAACTTATGGAACAGTTGCAGAGATCTGTGCAAGGACTGTTAGCAGATCATGCGGCCTGCTAGACAGACTAGCTGTCTGCAAGGTTGATTAGTATGCATTTGAGCGGGAGAATATGGTGCATTCATTGGCTGACGCCGCCCAAAGCTGAATGCATAAATAGGGGCGGAGCCATGCTTGTTAGTTTTCTGTTTTGACCTTCAATAAAGAAGTACCTGTTTACTACTGCTGCCTCTTCAATGCTGAACCAAGCAGAAAACAGAACATTGGCAACGAAGGTGGGATCGTGCTGCCACAATTCGAAGAGCTGAGTCTCTACGGGGAAAAGGCCTAGCAAGTGCTTGGTTGGAACGGAGTTCCACCCCCCCTCACTCTATCCTGCCAGTATGAAAATGCTGGAGGAGAGTGCTTCCAAGGACCACCCCATGGAAGCCTGTGCAGCACAAGGCATTGAAAAGGCCGCCAAAGATTCACCATGGTGAAGATAGGTTGACTCTCAGAATTCGCGTTGCTCATCCAGA
The DNA here is from genome assembly GCA_034064705.1 of Bothrops alternatus. Taxonomy (NCBI): domain Eukaryota; kingdom Metazoa; phylum Chordata; class Lepidosauria; order Squamata; family Viperidae; genus Bothrops; species Bothrops alternatus. Next base: position 35,710,826 of record JARGCV010000112.1, read on the forward strand.
GAGGTGGAGCTCCTATGTCGTGAGGGCTGAAAATTACATACGTGTTAATCAAGTTCATGAAGACGGGCTGAAGGCCGCAACACTGTTGTGTGTTTGCGGTCAAGCAACATTCAACATTGCAGAGAACTTGGTTGCACCAGTGCCACTTGAGTCCATTGCATACACAGAACTGAAAAAGATGCTAAAGGAACATTTTGAGCCAACGCTTTTGGTCATCACTTGGTGACACGCCTTTGAACGAGACCAGTGTCCCGACAAGTCTGCCGCCGATTTCATAGCTGCCCTTTGCCAAGCTGCACGGCCATGCAAATTCAAAGATCTTGAAGAAAGGCTGCGGGGCTGCTTAGTTTGTGGTCTAAGGAGCCGAGAACTACAACAAAAGATCTTTGCCAAAGAGACTGTCTCATTTCAAGACACGTTGAGGGAGATAATGGCTGAAGAAGCAGCTGGTGGACCTTGCTTGGAGGCTACCCACCACGAGGATGTCGAGAGGGTTGAAGATTCCGAATCGGACCATGAAGTCGATCGGTTGCAGCAACCCCCGGATAGAAGGCCTCAACGGCAACCTGACAAGGTAGTTTCCTTCCCTCGGTGCATCAGGTGCGGAGGCCGTCACAAATGGGCTGACTGCTGGTTCCGCACAGCAACTTGCCGGGCGTGTGGCAAGCAAGGCCACATTGCCGCCATTTGTTTGGGTCGCAGAAAAGAACATGGATCAGAAGAGTTGCCTTGGAAAGGTACTGGGGTCCCCATTCAAAACCGGGTGCGTTTTTATGCAAGTAGAAGGAGCGTGTGTAGGACAGGTGCCCATCACCCACTCAAGAAGAAGTTACACCTCAAAGTCAAGTTGTACGGGGTTCCTTCTGACATGGAGTTGGACACGGGTTCAGCTCTATCGATAATCTCCCAAACGACACTCCAGCAGATTTGCAGTAGAAGTGGCAAACGAGTTAAGCTCAGGCTGTCGAACCTCATGTTAACGGACTTCCAAAATTCCCAGGTAAACGTAAAGGGGGAGGCTACACTTGCGTTGCAGTTCAGGAACTTCGAGGGTCCCTTGGATGTCGTAGTTGTTGAGGGCAACCACACCAGCCTAATTGGACTTGATTGGTTTGATGTTTTGGGAATTCAGGTGACTAGGTTAAATAGCTTGCAAACACCGAGCCTCTTGGCAGTGTGTAAAGAGTTCGCTGATGTTTTCAGCTCAGAGTTAGGGGCATACAAAGGGCCTCCAATTTCGCTCCGGCTTGACCCTAAGATAGCACCGATTAGGATTAAGCCTCGTCGGGTGCCTTTTGCCTTGAAGCAGAGAATCAATGCAGAGCTGGACAAACTGTTGCAGCAAGGCATTTTGGAGCCGGTGGACAGCAGTCCATGGGAAACTCCCATTGTCACGCCACTTAAGGCCAATGGAGAAGTTCGCATTTGTGCCGACTATAAATGCACGCTAAACAAAGCTCTCCAGCAGCACTCCTATCCGGTGCCTGTAGTCAGCCACATCTTGGTTTCACTACAGGGAGGTCGCATTTTCGCCAAATGAGATTTGGCACAAGCCTACCAGCAGCTGCCGGTGGATGACGCCACGGTGGAGGCCCAAACCATTGTAACCCACCAGGGAGCCTTCAAGGTGTGACGGTTACAGTTCGGGGTTAATGTAGCCCCTGGCATTTTTCAGACCATGATGGAGCACACGCTCCATAATATTCCGGTTGTATGCCCATACTTTGATGATGTCCTCCTAGCTGGGGAATCAGTCGAAAACCTCACTGATAAGCGGGACTGAAGCTCAAACAGGAGAAATGCAAAATTGGAGTCACTTCCACAGAATTCCTGGGGTTTTGTATAGATGCTGAAGGCATTCATCCTGCTGAATCCAAGCTCAAAGCAATTCAGCAGGCACCCAGTCCCAAGCCGAAGGGAGAGCTTCAGGCCTTCCTGGGACTTCTTAATTTCTACCATGCTTTTCTCCCCACAAGGCTGCAGTGGCAGAGCTGTTACACTGACTCTTGGACAAACAGGCTCCATAGAAGTGGACAAGTGTCCACGAGAGGAATTTTGCTGGACTTAAAGCATTGTCCTCAAATGCGGTGTTAGCTCATTTCAATGAGCAGTTGCCAGTCTGCATCGCGTGTGATGCATCCCCTTATGGATCGGAACTGTGTTAAGCCATCTTAGGGCTGATGGGACACAAATCCCTATAGCTTATTACTCCAGGACTCTTTCTGCTGCAGAACGCAATTATGCACAAATAGATAGGGAGGCATTGGCCATTGTGGCTGGCATAAAAAAGTTTCATGACTTTTTGTATGGCCACCACTTCACGGTCTTCACTGACCACAAGCTGCTTGTGAGGTTGTTCACTACAAACAAGCAGACACCCCAAATTATCTCTCCCAGAATATCGAGGTGGTCAATATTCCTATCTGCTTATGACTATTGCCTGGTTCACAAACTGGGTAAAGAAATGGGCCACACTGACGGCCTTAGTAGATTGCCTCTACAGCTATTAGAATCAGATCCTGCTCCAGCCAACCACATCCTGGCTATCCAGGATTTGCCGGAGTCTCCCCTCAATGCAGGGGATGTTGCTGCAGAAACAACTACTGATAACACGTTGAACCGTGTATTGAATTGGGTGCTCACAGGATGGCCTGAAACGTGTCCTGGCTCTAACGTCCAGAGTTTCTGAAAAAGGGAGCATGAGTTATCCACCTTTAAGGGTTGTGTCCTGTGGGGTAGCAGGGTAGTAATCCCGACCTCACTGAGGACTAGAGTCCTTGATTCTCTGCATGAGGGACATCCGGGCATAGTCCAGATGAAGGCACTCGTGCATAGCTACCTCTGGTGGCCTGAACTCGATAAAGACATCGAGGCCCAGGTCCACAGGTGTCACATTTGCCAGCAGTCAAGGCCAGAAATGCCACATGCTCCTGTACATAGATGGAAGACCACACAAGCCCCTTGGTCAGGTATTCATATCGACTTTGCTGGCCCCTTTCAGGGGCAACTTTTCCTCATTGTTGTGGACAGTCACTCCAGGTGGCTAGAGGTCATTCCAGTGTCCACTATGACTACTGCCAGGTGCTGAGGGGCATCTTTGCGATGCATGGGCTCCCAGATGTCGTAGTCTCAGACAATGGGGCTCAATTTACGTCCTCAGAGTTTCAGTCCTTTTTGAGGGCAAATATGATTAGGCATGCCACTTCGGCTCCTTTTCATCCGGCTTCTAAAGGCCAAGCAGAACGCATGGTTCACACAACAAAGAAATCCTTGAAGAGAATCACCCATGGCAATTGACATCACAGGTTGGCAGACTTCCTACTCTGCCAACGCACAATGCCCTGCACTTCTACGGGCAAGAGCCTAGCTGAGCTAAGGTGGGGGCACCGTCTGATCACAAAGCTGGATTGCCTACATCCAGACAGGGTTGCTTCACAAGTGCCGCAGCCTAAGGTACCGAGGCACTTGCAAGTGGGTGATCCGGTTTGGGCACGCAATTATGGACCAGGGGCACCGTGGGTGGTAGCTGTGGTTTGCAAGGTGTCAGGGCCGCTCTCATACGAAGTGGCCCTGGAAGATGGTCGTGTGCTCTGCAGGCACATTGACCAGCTGCATTGGAGGTTACCTCGCCACTCTTCTGCTCCTGACTCTGCTCTCAGGAGGGGAGGAACACGATTGCGATCGTGAATCTGAGTCTCTCGGCAATCGCCAAATGGAGGTTTGGCCAGCGAGGCTGCTCCTAACTCAGGCACTGCGTCCATGGAACATTGCTCTCAATCGGCTTTTTATGCCACTCCTACCTCAGGCATTGTGCCAACAGGACATTGCTCTCAATCGGCGCCAACAGGACATTGCTCTCAATCGGCTTTTCACGCCGATCCGGTGGATTCTTCTCCACCGCGGAACTCTGGCTCGGGCCTACCGGAACAGGCCGGCCATAGGGAAATGGACAAAGGCTTGGGTCTACCAGAACAGGCCAGCCTTCAGGAACCGGCTTTACCCGTATTGGATGGGTCACTCAGCCCCAGTCTGCTGATCCTGGCAGGTGAGCTTGCAGATCGGGAGCTAGCAGCAGCTCTGAGATGCTCGGAGTGGGCGAAAGGCACACCAAAGTTTTTGAAGGACTACGTGAGGTTTTTGTCATTGCAAACTTAAAATGCTTATGTATTTTTTATTGCAAACTGAAATCATTTATGTAGGTTCTTGGAACTTTTGATTGCCTATGTACTTAAATGTATGTGCCTTCTTACAACCTGCAATGTTAAGTATTCTTAATATTGACTATGTATTGTAAGGACTTTTGTACCACTGAGTGCCATTATTATGCCCTTTTGAATGTATGTGATCTTTGAACAACAAACAATGTTTTGTAAGTGTCAAAGAACTAGGGGGGAGGGGTGTAATGTATTGTGTTAAACCTATGGAACAGTTGCAGAGATCTGTGCAAGGACTGTTAGCAGACCAGTGGCCTGCTAGCCAGACTTGCTGTCTGCAAGGTTGATTAATATGCATTTGAGCGGGAGAATACGGTGTATTCATTGGCTGACGCAGTCCAAAGCTGAATGTATAAATAGGGATGGAGCCATGCTTGTTAGTTTTCTGTTTTGACCTTCAATAAAGAAGTACCTGTTTACTACTGCTGCCTCTTCAATGCTGAACCAAGTAGAAAACAGAACACACAGCACATGTGAATTTGGGATAGAGTATTCTGGTGCCTTGGGTCTGTGTCCTGGTTTAATTTTGTTCAGTTGTGCTTTTTGTTTTGTGAGCATCAGGATTGAATTGTAGCAGCCAATCTTTTAAATAAATGAATACATTTTTATTTATTCCTGTGGAGTTGAAGAGGCTTTTGAGGATCTTCTTGAATCTGCTGTCATATTGAATGTAGCAGAAAAGTTCTATTAAATGATACTGTCACAATGAAAACTACAAGGCTGCAGTGATCCAGTTTCAAAGGGTTAGGATTATTCAGAATTTCATTTGACACTTTAAACAAAATGCACTGTTCTTGGGCTTGTGCAACAAGTATAGAGGCAACTGCAGAAGCCCTGGAGAAATTAGAGATTCTTATAGATGAAAATCTTGCTTGCTCTGAAATATCTTCTCTCTGTAGCCTTAAGGTAAGCTGCTTGGTTTGTGACCAGTGAAAGCAGAAATGCAGCAATCTACTTCATCTCTTCTCCTTTGCTCCCATTAAAGGAATTCAAATCAGTTAATTTGAACAACAGGGACAAAGTCATCTTTGCCTCTCTTTTTTTGAGACTTTGTAGTTTGTGTGAATGCATGCAGATGGATTTCTATAGATCTGAAGCTTATGGCCTGATCATATAGAACAATGTAGTATTCTAGAGAAATTATTTTATATCAAAATTGTCCCTAAAAAAGGGAGCTGGCATAAATCTGGTATCAGCATTAGTGTGCTGGGACAGATGCACTTACTAACCATCCTGATCTTAGAAGAACTATTAAAGGATCAGAAAACAGTAACTATTTTTCTCTTGAGATAGATCTGCAATAGTCCTTATATGTCTGACTTTTTCATACAGAAAATGCAAGGCAGTGCCAGGATGGCGTAGTAAGCAATTCAATTGTATATTTTACTGAAGAGCCTCCAGAGGTCCCTGCCAATAGTCCTCATATGCTGAAGCTCCGGCGTATTTTGAATCTGAGCCCCTTCACTGTCACAGACCACACACCAATGGAAACAGTGGTAGACATTTTCAGAAAACTTGGACTCAGGCAGTGTCTTGTCACACATAGTGGGTAAGTATGTAAATTATTTTTGTTTTTAAAAATACTGTATTTCTGTTGAAGGGGAGGGGCTTATTTTCTGGAAAAAATAATTCCAATCCTCTCCATATACATGTAATGTTAGATCTAGAAAATAAGCTGGCTTGGATTACAAGGGATTCAAGTCTGTGTTTATAAACAAGTAGCAATGCAATTTTTGAAAAATAAGTTAAAACTAAAGTGAAATAAAAGAAGGTACAGGGTGCCTTTAAGCCCCTTCATAATTTTTCAGTAACAATATTAAAGCAAGAATGTAAGGAAAAGATGCCATTGAAAGAAAATAACAAATCCCCCAAATTATTAGCTACCGTATTAATGCTGTTTATAATTCATTTAGCTAACAAAGGCCTACCCTCTAGCTCAGAGCAATATATCTTAATTTTGCTCTTTTGATTTAGAGCAGAATTCATAATACATATATGTAATTAAGCTTCATATTTTGGTCAAGCTACTGCTAAATATGTATTATTTTAATCTTTAAAAAAAACTATTGCTGCTAAGGAGAAATGCCAGCCAAATGTAATTGTTAGGAAATCCTTGCATGAATGATGCATTAAGGGAATTAACTAATGGAGTTTTATTTTTTTACAAACTGAAAGTCCATGGGATTTATAAACCTATAACAAGGTAAGGAATGAAAAAATAAGAGACAGAAGCTAAATTGAATGAAACAGACCCTTGAATGTAGAATATGTCCCTCAAAAGCTCAATCATTCTGAAGCAATGAGGGAAAGCAAGATGCAGTGCTGTAAGTGGTGAAGACCTACTGAAGCTATAAACCAAGGCTAGAGGAATATTTAGTGCTTTTTCCAATTTCCTCATTGGCTGAAAAGTAGGCAGATTCTGTTTTTGATAAACAACATTCATACAGTAATACTTATAAGGGGCAAAAGTTAGGAACCTGTCCCACCAATAGTTTCCATATCAGTACAATTAAATTTCACCTTAAATTAATGACAGTGTGTTGCCTTATACTATTCTGATAATATGAAAACTGTCAGAGAAGGAATATTCATAAGGATAATTTAAGTCAACTGAAATTAATGAAAACTTATTGCCTTACACTTAGAAGAGACTAAATGCCTGAGACATTGTGAATTTGACCCAGTCATAGAAAGATGCTGCAAACAGAGCAGTATCTAAGTGTAGAGAAGACAGGAAGGCTATTTATTTGCACAACATGCTTGAGGGGAAAAACTGAGCCATTTGGAGCCAACAAAAGTCAGTTTGTTGGCCAAACAAGCTTTGTTGTCTTTGCCCAATGCCATCTCTGCCCTTTTAGCCAATCTACACAGTGGCACTCTTTGGTGGTGGCACTAGAGCTGACATAGAGTCCCAGGGCCAGCTGTCATTGCCCCCAGGTATCTATTTCAGCCTCAGTAGCCCCTCCTGCCAAGATGTGCCACCACAAGTCCCATGCCATGGCCAACCCCCTCAGTGCCACAGAACAGTAGGTCAATTATTTGAGGCATTGGACTGTTATAATTAGCACTGATTATTCAAAGGGTTTTGTTATCAGGGTAACTTAGTAAGTCTGTATTACATACAGTTAAGATTAGCTTGATTATTAATTTTACTTATATTTTTATCATTGTTTTTCAGTTTTCTTAGCAGCTATAGCAACCCCCCTCTAAAATAATTGATAAAACCTCATGATAGATAGAATGAACATATATTTGAGAACTTCAACCCTTTTGCATTGAAGCATGCCTGTGAGAGAAAGGGGAGAGCATATAATTCACTGGTTTTGCATGAAGCTTTCTTTAAATGTGATGTATTGGCATTCAGGTCACAGTTCAGGAGCCTCTGCCTTCAAGGTTTTTGCAATACTTTGATGTATCGGTCTCTTTATGCCCTGCACTGAGCTTCTTCTGCTTTGGCCTGGAGGATCCCAACAGATTCTGCAAATGGTTTGGGAGAGGTGATGTAAAGTTGGACAAGTTTGAGCCTGCTCAAGAAACAGCCTTAACTAAGTGCATTGAGGAATGCAGCTGGGTAGAATATGGTATTTTTTATCCCTTTGCCAAAGGCTGAGAAAAATATAATGAAAGTTCTGTATTCATAAAAGCAATGCATTGTGATGAATATTTTTCAGTTTATAAATGCAACTTATTCTTTTTTTTAAATTCCCATTTCTTCATTTTTAAAAAAGGGAAGAGCAGAGTGTCTTTTTGAAACTGATTGTTTTGTGTTGTAAGTTTTACCTGCAGCAGAATTTGAAAAATGAACAAGACAGGCTAATGATTAATCACAATTTTGTTTCTTTCCTTTCCTTCTTCTCTAGGAGGCTCCTGGGCATTATCACCAAAAAGGACGTGTTAAGGCATATGGCTCAAATGGCAAATCAAGATCCTGAATCCATCATGTTTAACTAGGCTGTTCCCAACAGATAGGTCTAAATCTTAAAGGAAAATTCCTATTGAACTGATTGAAAGGAATTCAAATAGCTCTTCATTTTTTGTTAAAATAAAATTTAAATTAATACAACTTTGTTAAGAGCAGAACCCAGGGAAAATTATAACAAACTGAATATTTGAGTTGTTGGTAAATGTATTTGAAAATTCAATTCAGCTGTGGACTGTTTTTCCTGGCAACATGTGTCCTGGGAACATGTTGTCATAAATACAGTCCTTACCATGGCACATTTTTCTCCTTGTCCTGCCTACCATATCCCATTAATGTAAATGCATTTATATAATTTTTTATCTGCATTAATCATCTTTACAAACATTTGTGAGCAGAGAGAAGCCATCATCTTGATAAATATAAATATAATCAAGAATGCAAAATGTTTTCATTACACATGCCTTATTTCATATTTCTTAAATTTGGATTCCCAAATTAGGTTATTTTCTAAAGCTGCATACTTTTGTGAAGAATGTTCTTGCTTTTACTATTTTTGCAGAAGTTCATAGATATTGTAGAAGTAAAGGAGTATTTCAGTTTACTTTTAATGCTATTGTTTAGTCTTGAATTATTCTGTTCATTTGTAATATGATGAAATAATATGATGAAATTTTCTTCTTACTGTTTTCCCATACACGAGTATGATGTCATAGGATTATATATTTTCCAGCATAACTGACATTAAATTGCAATTCTGGCCACACATTTTTGTCATAAAGTATTTTGAACAATAAGCTTCAGTATTCCTAGACAAAAAAAATTATTATTGTTTTTTTCTATAGAGGAGAAAAAGCATATTAACACAGTTTTTTTTAAAAAAATGTATTCATTCTTTCTGGAAATATTGTATATTTATTTTATGTCACAAATAGATTTTACAGTATGAAATATTTTATAAACCATCTTAGAATCAGTTTAACTAATTTTTATAGTTAAAAGTACAAACAAGTTTGAAGTTTGGACATGAATATGATAAATAAAATATTTGCCATAGATAATCTTCATATTACATGTCTCAGGCATTTGATTTTTGGGATGCTCATTTGTTACTAGTTCCTAGAAGAAATATGTTGAAATGGGCTCCAGGAAACATCAAGATGGTTTCCCAGCTTGTAACCCCACTAACATTAGCATATATTCTATATTATCTAGTCTGTCTTTTAGGTAGAAAGTTATTTTGGTCTGTATATATAAATTCGGTGAGAAGTTTCTTTAGTCTTTCTGCTATTATTGAGGTGAAAATGTTATAATGTACATTTAATAACAATATTGGTCTGTAATTTTTTTATTTGCGTCAAATCAGAATCATCTTTGGGTATTAAAGTAATGTTAGCTTCAGTCCATGTATTTGGTATTTTAGCCTCCAAAAGTATTTCATTACAAAGTTCTTTCAATATTGGGCTTAGTATATCTTGTAATGATTTGTAGAGCTCTGCAGGCATTCCATCTGGGCCTGAGGTCTTATAATTTTTCCCCCTTTTTATGGCCTCTGTTATCTCCATCATTGATATTTTTTCATTTAATATGTTTTGAATATTCTCTGGAATTTTTGGTGAGTCTGCTTTTTTTAGGTACTGCTGTATTTTTTATTTTGAAATTTCCTCTGCGTTATAAAGTATCTTGTAAAAATTTTTAATATTTTTTTTAAATTGTGTCATTTTGAAACTCTAATTCACCTTTTGAGGCTTGCAACTTGTTTATCAGTTTTTTCTCTTTTTCTTTTTTCAGTCTATATGCTACATCTCCCCAGTTTATTGGCATTTTCAAAAAAAGTTCTGTTTAGTCCTTTTAATCTGTTGAGCCATTATTTCCGCCTCTACTAAGTTTAGTTTATGTTTTATTATCTCCATTTGCCTTTTGAGTTTCTTTTGTGGGTCTATTTGTAGTTCAAATTCTGATTTTCTAAATTCTTCCTTCAACTTTAACTGTTATTGTTTTCTTTCTTTATTCTTTTTAGAAGCATAGGTTATGGCCAGCCCTCTGAAATATGCTTTAGCTGTGTCCCACACATTTTGAAGCAACGTCTCTTCTTTCTTATTTATTTTAAAAAAGAAGTCAATTTCTTTTGTTGCTAGTTGTATAAATTCTTTTTCTTTCAATATAGATTTGTTCAAGGACCATCTTAATTTTTTCTTGATTCCTCTCCAAGTCATCTTTATTGGATTGTGATCTGCCCAGAAATTAGTTTCTATCTCTATTTCTTGTATCATCGTGCCAAGTTCGAGGATGTCCATATCGTATCAGTTCTAGACCATGATTTATGTCTATTTGAATAAAATGTATATTGCAGTTTTTGGATTTTTTTCTCTCCATATGTCTTGAATACTCTAGAGTTCTTCTGCCATTTTTAAAAACGCTTTAGGTAATATATTTCTTCCCTTCTTCCCTTGTTTAGTGCTTTTTTTTTTCCACTTCCAATGCTTTTATTTTTCATAACCTTGTGAAATTAAATGCATGAAGCTACAAAATTAGCAATTGCTTTGAAATTTGTATACAAAACATAAGTTACCTCTACTTTTAAACTCATTTTTTTTGTTGTTGTACCACTACAAACTTTTAAAAGTGGTACCCAAAATAGCTGTATACCATTCTAAAAAAGGGCACTATTCCTTTAATATTGTACTCTCCCATTTCCCAACACCCAGATCAAAATAGACAACTAGTCATCCTGTTCACGAACATTTCCAAGGTGAGATTTCATATTACGTTGCCATAATTTCTGGTTGTCAGAAAACCCGTGCTTTCCTTTGTTGAAAGAATTTGGTCCTGCTGAAGTAGGAGTATCTCTTCCAATATTCTTCATACGCATTTTAGCTTCTGGAGGCATCTCTTCAGGTTCACTATCTTCATCTTCATTGAAAACTGCTGCTACAGAGAGTGTTTTTGGAGCTAAAGTTGGAGCAGGTTCTTTAGGTTTATTTGCTCCAAGTTTGATGGATATTGCAGGTGGTTTCTTTGAAAGCTGTGAGCCAATGGCAAACCCAAACTTGGACATTTTGGCAGGAGCAGGCTTTGTTGAGAAGTCTTCAGCATCTTCATCAGCTGCACGTTTCTCCAAATTACCACTCGAGCTTTCCCCTCCATTACTGGAAGAAACAGTCTTAGTTTTCACAGGTTTTTCTGCCTCTTCTTCAGGTCCTCCGTCAAGCCGCGGTCGTTTCAGCTTCACATCGCCTCCTTTCTCGTCCGCCATTTCTTCTCCTCCTCCCTTGTTTAGTGCTTTTATAGTCCAAAAGTTCCATCTATTATTGCGTCGAAGTCTCCCATTATACAAAAATTTTGATAGTCCAATTCTAATATTTTTTATATAGTTTTGGTAAAATTGTTCTTGTTTATCATTTGGTGCATATATTGCTACTATCAGTATCTGTTTTTGATCCATCATTATTTCCACCATTAATATTCTTCCCTCTTCATCCAGATAAATTTGTTTAGGGTTCATCATTTCTTCAATACATAGGGCTATTCTTCTTTTCTTTTGTTGTGCTAATGCAAAATGGAGCTCACCAATTTTTGGTTGTTCTAATAATTTATGGTGTTGTCTCTTAATATGTGTTTCTTGGAGGCAAATTATATCTTTTTAATTTTTGCAATTGTGTAAAAAAATCCTTTTTGAGGGGGAATTCAGTCCGTTTATATTCATTGACAGGATCCCACTTTCCTTCATCTCTTTCAGTTATATCTAGGTCTTAATCTTCTAGTTGATCTTATCTGTCTCTGTTCTCTTGGTCTTGCCTCTTCTGTATATGTATTTTTAATTTCTTCCTCCTCTCTTGGTTTAGCTGCTCCTTCTATTGCTGTCTCTTCCTGTCTCTTTGTTTCTCTCACTGTACTAGATTCAAAGTCACTGCCTTCCATAAATGCTTTATGGTTGTCATATAATTCCATTGCTTTAAGTGACATATCCAATCTGTGTCTTTTCATATCCCAATAAATTAAAATCCCTTCTAGGATCAGCCATTTAAAGTTCACTCCTTTTTCAATTAATTTTCTGGTTAAAAATTTATATTCTCTTTGAGATTCTCTTATTCTCCTAGGAATTTGTTTGAGAACTACAATTTCTTTTTCTTTATATTTCAAAGGATCATCTCTCACTGTTCTCAAGATCTCGTCTCTTATAGATCTTTTTAGAAATCTTACGTGTACTTCTCTAGGGATTTGACTCGATAGATTTGATCTAATTCTCCTTCCATTTCCTGTTTCCCGATTTCTAATGTGTCAGCCAATAATTCCGTTATCAGGTCTACAAAGTCCTCTTACTTATCTTCCATTATGTTTTGAAATCTTAAGAAGTAAGAAGCCTTTTACATTTCTATGACAGCTATTGAATCCTCTAATTCTCCATTTATTTGTATCAATTTCTGGTTTTCATCTTTTAAGTCTTCTAATTTCTGGTCCACCTCTGTTGATTTATCTTCTATTTTTTGAATCCTTTGTTCATTTTTTGTGATCATCTGTTTAAAATTTTCAAATTGAGAGTCCATATTATTAATCTTTTGGTTCATTTTGTCAAGATCATCTTTCATCTCTTCATGATTTTTCATTGTAGCTGCCATATGAGTAGCAATTGCCTCTTGGATTGCTTGTAGTTTTGCTTGTGTTTCTTTCTGGAAGTTATTAGCCTTTTCTTGTTGGAGCATTGTGTCAATTGATCTCTGATAGACTGGACTTGCAGAGGCAGAAGAGGGGACAGAGCGGACTTTTTTGCCAGCTTTGGATAAATTTGGGATACTCATTTTAATCTTTTAATCATACTTTGTAATCCACTGAGTATTTCAAAATTTATAATCCAATGAGCTCCCAATAGATAGGAGAGGTAGGTAGAAAAGGGAAAAAGAAAAAAAAGTATAAAATTTATCCAAAGGTTCTGTGTTGTCAATCTTTCAAAATTATAATCCAAAGTATCTTGCTAAAAGTAGTTTGTTGCTATTCACTCTGTCTCAAAACAGCTTATAAAATTCCAGGTCAACCTGTATTTGTAATCCAAGGAAGTCCGATGACTTCAAAACAATTTATGTTTTAATTATAATCCATCCTGTAAAGAAAAGCAACCCAAAGAGATTCTTCTCTTTTCCTGCCACAATCTCCAGGACTATAAATTCCAGGGACATCAAAGAGTTTAGTCTATAAACTGTGTCTGGGCATCTAGCCAAATTCTCACACTCCAACCACAAAAGCTTGGTAATTTTTTTAAAAAACAAGGCCATGTGTAGTTCTTAGTTTTGCCACTACATGTCATTAGATGTCCATTTTATATTTTCCCAGCCAAACTTTACAAAGTTTGAAAAATTATAATCTGATGGTTTCCAAAGAAAAAAGAAAAAAAAGGTTTATGAATGTTAAAGTTTCCCAAAATATTCTTCTGTCCCACTTTATTATCTTCACAATATTATTGTCTCTTTAATTTCCCCCAAAAGCTTAAACCACCACTTGTATTTTCCAGGAGGGAGGAGTAAAGGAAAAGTTCCCCCCTCCCTATAGCTTTGGGGATTTCTTGCTTTTCAGGAGCTTTTTTCCAGAACAAGTGATATTTTCACTTGTAGAGAGAGAAGGAAAATAGTCTCACCCAGGTCAGCTGTTTTGCTTTCCACTTAGCTGTAGTCTCTTTCTTCTGGCGATCAGCAGCTTCTGGCTGACAGCATGCGTGTGGTCAGCCTTTCTTCCTGTCGATCCTGAGGGCTTCCTTGAATTAATCTACAGAGGTTTGCCTTTTGGCCCGTCACCTCTGTGGGGCAACGTTTGGTCCTTTCATACCCCCCAGTGGGTAGAATTCAGGCATGGGAAATGGAGCCTCATTCCTCTGCGCCCGTGTCACCACAACATCACCAGAAGTCTCAAAAATAACTGCAATTTTTATTGGTCCATTTTTCTTATTGTTTAACAGGTTTTTTGCTGCCATTGATAGCTGGCACCAAGCCACCATACCAGCTGGTTGACAGTCTAATGAGTAGGTTGCTAATTTCCCTACAGTAGATTATTGCTAGCAAAGAGAGAGACTGTGAGTGTAACGCCTTGTGCTTGTTGATCCTGGTTCGTTACCATATGCAGCCTTGAACTGTTGGAAGAAGACCTCAGTCATACTTGCCTACTTTTCCACAAAAACAGAAAAAAATATTTTCTGCATAGTGATTTTTGCAGGCAGGGACCACATTCACACAATCTAAATGATAATTTTGATTTACAAGGAAACATATGGCATGCCGTGATAAAAAGCATACTGTATATGTTATTTGATAATTCCTGCTTGTGCTTCATATGGATGGCTTCATTTTTAGCTTGCTTAGCATGCTTGTTATAGGCAAATCTGGGACTTCCCAGGTCTTGTCTTCTTTCTGTGATACAAGTTATAGTCATTGATTGAAACAGCTGGGTAAAAGAAATCTTTGATAGATCTATCCATGCTCTGTTAGCTACACCAACTATACCACAGACTTTGGATATCTCTGGGTATTAATATTGATTTTCCTTTATGGAAGATTTTGAAAATGTAAACATAAATATCACAATTCAAAAATATGTCTTTTGATGTTCTGTCCCAGCCTATACGAATACTGCTCAACCACTTTTTATAACTTTTTATTCATTTTCTAATGTTACAATTATATCTTTGAAAAACAACGTGGCAGCTGAGTTACAATTACATACAGATATTATTAGTACAAATCTCAAACTATTACAGCCAATATTTCCTCTCTTTTCCCCTTAATATGTTGTTGTTAGTTGTGAAATCGTGTCCGACCCATCGTGACCCCATGGACAACATTCCTCCAGGCCTTCCTGTCCTCTATACTTCTTATTCTATCAATGAGATAAAAAAATAACTTTCTTGCATTTATCAATAATTTTTAATTTATATATGTCTTAATTGTTTTAACATTCCATCTTTTAGACCAGACATGTCAAACACAAGGCCTGGGGGCCGGATGCGGCCCACGAAGTGGTTTCATGTGGCCCATGAAGCCATCCTGGAAACAGTGAGGGAACGGCCCCCTCTGCCTTGGCCCTAGCCCAGGCCAGGTGGGAGCCAATGTATAATTTTGTGGTGGCCATCTATGCTGAAACACATTCAGTCTTAGTTCCATAAGCCCTCCCGCATGGCCTGAGAGGAACAGTGAGGCTCCTCCAGTGGATCATGTCTTGGCACTTGCCCTGGTCCCACCCCCTTCTGCCAGAGACCCTCAGATCTGTCCCACTCCTGCCCAGGCCCCCACAGGTGCCCTTGACGCGAACGATGTAGAGCTGGCCACACCCACCCAGTAGGCCACACCCACTTTATCCACGCCCACCCAGTAGGCTGCATTCACCCTGGCCACACCAACCTGGTCCCCTGAGGGCAACCGCAATGCTGATGCGGCCCTCAATGGAATTGAGTTTGACACCCCTGTTTTAGACAATCAATAACCTAACAGATTTTTCCCAGTTTTAATTTTCCATTAATATTTAAGTTCAACATTTAATATTTATCATTTCCAGGTTTTAAATAACCCCAATTCCCTTTGCCACAGTTCCCCACAATGTCTGGTGTTCAGGATATATATCTTATCTATTTCAATTCTCACCGTCTAAATTAATAATATAGTATAATATTCTTATTTTCTTATAATTTCCAAATATCTTAAATTCAGTAACCAAAGTTTATTCTATTTCAACACTTAGTACTTTCTCACTTTTCTTCTTTGTCTACTTTCTCGTATTTAAGTTAATAATTTCCATTCTTACCGCTACATCAAAGCATATTTATTTACATTCATCAATAGGTTTTTAGCATATATATGTCTTAATCACCTTTACCTAATCTTTATAAGTAACTCAATGTTCAAATTTAACTATTAATATTTATACTTCTAGATATTAAATAGCCAAAATTATTCTTTATCTTCAATTCATAACAATATCTTGTATTCAAAATACACATTTATTTACTAGAATATATTCTATTTTAAATCTCATAAGTAGTTCAAGACCCCATTCTACTCAGTCTTATTCTAGATTTCTTTCTTTGCCAAATCATCTTCCATGTCCGTGCTTTTGAGTCATCAAAGCAATCTCCTTGTATTGTTATATGTATTGTGTAATGTTGAAAAGACCATCCAGTTGCCATTTTTTTTGAGAAGGCTAGCAAGTCTAGCAGGTAGTCTCTTAATTTTTCCCTCTCGACATAGTTATTCTGAATTATTTATCTTCTCTTCCATCTGTTCCTCTTCTTGATCCTCAGGTTATTTCTGGTTTAAATAGCAAGTTTTTTCCTCCTTCCATGTCAGATTCTTTTCTGGACTTTCCATTTTCAGTACTTGTTGGGCAGTTAAATCCTCTGTCATAATATTTAATTGTTCCACTTTTTCTGTTGTATTCTGCATGATTGATTTTTAGTTATAATCAAAATTTGAGTTTGCATATCTGAGCTGCTTTTTCATTTTTTTCTAAAGGCTCTCATTTCATTGCCAGCTGTAAGAAGGTTTGGTAAATTGCTTTCAATGTAGCAAGAATTTGTTTCTGATTTTCCTCCATAAAAAAAGTCTGTTCTTGGTTTTCTTCTATAATGATGAGTTAGTTTAGAAGCTTTTACAGTTTTTTTTCAGCCAATAGAAAACACAGCTGAGTCTCTCACAGCTGGTGTTTCAAGGTTGCATGAATCTTATCTTGTTTTCTGGGCTGTCACCCAAGTCTCTTTTAGAGAATAACAGATTGAAGTTTCATTTTTAGCCACAAGATGTCACCCCTACCATTTGAAAATTTCTTTTGAGTCTCAAAGTTATTTTAATCTTTTCCGTTTTTCTTCTATTTTATGAGGAAAAACCCAGATCTTCAATAAAAATTAGAAAGTAAAAAATAGATAGTAGAAAATCTTTTAGTCCACAAACTTTAGGAAATAAAATTCTGATTGGGATCCAATTATTTTTTTAATGTTTTATACTCTCCTGGATAATCAGTCGCCACTGTTTCTGGAGGGAGGGCTAAAATCTCCCTTCCCTCTCCACAGGGGGGAAAGTACTTTAGCAGCTTAGGTAGGTAGAAAAAGGTAGTTAGAATTTAAGAGAGGACGATCTCACCCAGTCTCTTCCATGCTGCTTTAATGTTGCCTGATGGTAAGTGTGACTTTGGCTATCTGCAGCCTAGGAACCGGCCATATTACTATGGTCAGCCTTTCGTCCACCGGTTTGGAGGGAATGCTGGCTCTAACGGGAGAGCTACCGCGATCCAGCAAGAGCCCCTCCTTGCTGGTCGCCTCTACGGGGCGACTCTTCAACCCTTTTAGGGCCCCCAGCAAAGTGAAACTGGACAAGGAAGATGGAGCTCATCTTCTAAGTGGTCCATGGCGTCCATGTCGGCAAACCGGAAGTCACTGCTCAACCATCTATGCTGAAACGCATTCAGTCTTAGTTCCATAAGCCCTCCCGCATGGCCTGAGAGGAACAGTGAGGCTCCTCCAGTGGATTACTTATAAAGCCTCCAGTGAGGCTCCTCCAGTGGATTCGCGAGGAAAAATCCCTTTGCATTGAACAAGGCAGGATTTTGTAAGATAAGAACATAAGAACATAAGAAGAGCCATGCTGAATCAGGCCAAAGCCCATCGAGTCCAGCATTCTGTGTCACACAGTGGCCCACCAAATGTACATGGGGATCTTGAGCAGAAAGAGAAGGCAAAACCCTCCCTTTCCCTTGACCCCCAAACAAATGGTACTCAAGGGAATCCTGCCTGCCTCAACCAACATAGAGGCGGCACATGGACATCCGTTTTAATAACCACCGATACACTTTGCATCCATGAATCTATCTAGCCCTGCCTTGAAGCTGTCAAGGCTGACAGCTGTCACGACCCCTTCAGGAAGTGAATTCCATAAATCAACGACTCTCTGGGTGAAGAAATATTTCCCTTTATTTGTCCTCACTTTCTTAGCTATGAGCTTTAGGGAGTGCCCCCTTGTCCTGGTATTGTGTGATAGAGAAAATAATTTTTCTCTATCCACCTTTTCTATCCCATGCATGATTTTATACACTTCGATCAAGTCACCCCTTAAACGCCGTCTTTCAAGGCTGAAGAGACCAAGGCGTTGCAATCTGGTTTCATAAGGGAGGTGCTCCATTCCCTTGATCATTCTTGTTGCCCTTTTTTGCACCTTTTCCAGTTCCATTATATCCTTCTTGAGGTGCGGTGACCAGAACTGTACACAGTACTCCAAGTGTGGTCTCACCATCGATTTGTACAGAGGCAATACAACACTTGCTGACTTATTTTCGATTCCCTTCCTAATCATGCCAAGCATGGAATTTGCTTTTTTTACTGCTGCTGCGCATTGGGTTGACATCTTCATCGAGCTGTCCACCAAAACCCCAAGATCCCTTTCTTGGGTTGTCTCAGAAAGTTTGGTCCCCATCAGTTGGTAAGTATAATTGGGGTTCTTTGCCCCGATGTGCATAACTTTGCACTTGTTTAGGTTAAAATGCATTTGCCACTTTGTTGCCCACTCACACAATTTCGAGAGATCCTTCTGGAGCTCCCGACAATCAGTTTCACTTTTCACAACCCGGAACAATTTAGTGTCATCAGCAAACTTGGCTACCTCACTATTAACTTCTACATCCAGATCATTGATGAATAAATTAAAAAGTAAAGGCCCCAAAACTGAACCTTGGGGTACACCACTTCTCACTTCTTTCCATCCGGAGAATTGTCCATTTATTGCCACCCTTTGCTTCCTACAATTTAGCCAGTTACCAATCCAGGACAAGACCTGTCCTCTAATTCCGTGGCTGGAGAGCTTTTTTATGAGCCTTTGGTGAGGGACTTTGTCAAAAGCCTTTTGAAAGTCAAGATATACAATATCAACTGGGGCCCCTTTATCTATGTATTTATTTACACCCTCAAAGAATTCTAACAAGTTAGTAAGACATGATTTGCCTTTGCAGAAACCATGTTGATTTTCTTTCAGCAATGCCTGTTTTTCTATGTGCCCTGTAATTTTATCTTTAATAATGGTTTCCATCAGTTTGCCTGGAACTGAGGTTAGACTGACTGGTCTATAGTTTCCTGGATCACCTCTGGATCCTTTCTTGAAGATCGGGGTTATATTTGCTTCCCTCCAATCCTCCGGTACAGTGCCTGATCTTAGAGAAAGATTGTATATTTTAGCTAGAAGTTCAGCAATTTCACACTTGAGTTCCTTGAGAATTCTAGGGTGGATGCCATCTGGACCCGGCGATTTGTTGACGTTTAGTTTAGAAAGGCATGCAAGAACATCTTCCTTGTTTATCTCTATCAGGTTTAATTCTTCTATTTCCCTCCCTGGGAAAACTAATTCAGTGGCAGGCAAATGTTCTCTATCCTCCTCGGTGAAAACGGAAGCAAAGAAGTCATTTAGCCTCTCAGCAATCTCCTTGTCTTCTCTGATTATCCCCTTCTGACCATTGTTATCAAGTGGCCCAACTGATTTTCTGGTTGGGTTCCTGCTTTTGATGTACTTAAAAAAGGTTTTGTTATTATTTTTAATATTCTTGGCTATATGCTCCTCAAAGTCTCTCTTGGCTTTCATGACTATCGCCTTGCATTTGGTCTGCCAGAGTTTGTGATCCCTCCTGTTCTCCTCGGTAGGAAGAGCCTTCCATTTCTTAAATGAGTTTTTCTTCTGTCCAATAACCTCCTTTACCTCATTCGTAAGCCATACTGGTATCCTCTTGGACTTTCCAATCCTCTTTCTTCTTTTAGGAATGCATTTTATTTGAGCCTGCTGTAACGTATTTTTAAACAGTTTCCAAGCATTTTGGAGGGATTTGACTTTTTTTACTGTTCCTTTTAGTTTCTTCTTTACTATTTTCCTCATTTTGTCAAAATTCCCTCTGTGAAAGTTTAAGGTCTCTGTGTTAGTTTTCACTGACAATTTGCTGACAATTTGCTATCCATGGTTAACCCCTTTTATTTTGACACAGCTTTTATGGAACAAAAATCCAACCAGTCCTTTAGCTGTTGAAACGTATAAGATTAGTCTCTGAGTTCTCAGCTGGAATGCTCAAGGTTTAAGTCACTCAAACACATAGAAATCCAACAAACTTGGTTAAATAGCCAAGAATCCTGAGGCAAGAAATCCAACAACAGAAGCACGAAGCCATAGCATGAACGGTTGCTTTTGGCAACCAGCCCTTCCCACACCTCTTTATAGTCCAGCCAGGGCGTGGCTTCTTAGAATGGCAGACCAAAAAAAATATTTAAAAAATGGCCGACCAAAAAAAAATGGCGGACTGCGGTGTTTGGCGACCCCTGTGAAATGGTTGTTCGACCCCAAATGAGGTCGCGACCCACAGGTTGAGAACCGCTGAGATAGATATTTCATTTAATTATAAGGATCCTTTCCATTGAAAAATACTTTTACTTTGAATTAAAAAAAAGAACACTAGAGAAATGTGCCTCATTGGACACATTCTGTAAGCCCATCATTCAAAAATTGTTGCCCTATGCTGCACCATTTCACCCAGCTAAAGGTAATGAAAAAAAGAGTTTTAATAGTATGTAGATGATAGGATTGAACTGTGGAGGTTGGACGCTATTGGGAAACTAGAAGGAACTAAATTAAATTAAAGGAGAATATGTAAATTTGACTTACTAATACAGAACAGAGCAAAATATTTTAACATTGACATATTGAATGTATTTTTGAACAATGGATACAAAAGTTAATTTTAAGAGAATCTGTGTCTATAATTAGACTTTGTTTAAAAGATGTAATGGAAGAGCAACAGGTTTTACTGGACAAGAGAATTTGATTTGAAAGTTAATTTAAAAATGACAGCTATAAAAATGATTTGGAAAAAGATGTTACTCTGGATATACAAAATGAAGCCAGCTGATACTAATAATTAAAAGGGATATATAAATAAATAACAAACCAAGAGAATGATCAGGATAATTTTCCTTTATTGCATTTACGAAAGAGGGTTATTAAAACTTTAAAGAGTTTTGTGAGAAGGGACAAAGGAAAAATGAAAAGAAATCAAGTTTTAGGACATAGTTTGAAGGGTCCGAATATCAAGATTATTAAAAATCTTTCTACTTCTTTCTAGCTTATTGGGCTTTTTCTAAATAATAATCTGTTAAGTGTTCAACAATTGTGGTGTAGTAGTTAGATACATATCCCAAAAGATGCTTATAAGTGCAATGCTTGCCGCTCCGAGTCCCCTGGAGAGGAGCGGCATACAAACTCAAATAAAATAAATAAAAATAAATAAATGGTTGTCAGTTGCCCGAAATAATTAAATTAATGAAATTTTTTGTAAAGCATTTTATTTATGTTGTTTAGTAAGGCTTTTGAGAATCAAAACAAGTCCAGATAATGAAATGGCTGCTATGCTTGCAATGTAAATCCCACTGACTTCAGTCATTGTCAAACAACTGTGCAAAGGATTACAACTTCAATCATTCCTGTAGTGTATCTAATCCTACAAAGTATGATTCTGTCAATTGACATGACCTTGACCTTCGAGCATGGTACCAGTTAGCCACAAATGTGAACTCAACCTGATGTGCATGAGAACCTTGCCAAATAATGGAGAGATGCCCAGGCCCTGTGAAGGAAGAGGGGGAGCAACCCTTGCGGGGGGGAGAAGTCCTGCAGGAGCCTGGGAGCGTGTTTCTGATGTGGGAAGGAAGGCCACCAAGTGGCCAACGGCCTCGTGCCACAGCTGGCATCTGAACCACAACCCCCAGGCCAATCAAAGCTGAAAAAACCACCTGCAAAGCTGTGGGCAGCTCAACAGGTCATGGAAGTCTCTCCCCAATCCAGTGAAGGGAAGGGAATTCTGACCCATGACAAGCCTGGCTTGATCTACGAGAGTGACAGCAAGGGGGAAGATGACCCAATGGAGAATTTGGTGCCCTCCTTCGAAGTAAGGGGGCCCTCATGGCCTTGCTGGATTTGGGGTGCACTCGGTGCCCAATTAGCCTTCAGATAGGGGAGAAATTAGGACTGAGGCTGAGGAAGCTAAGACAACCCATGGGGTTTGCTCATTTAGATGGTTCCCTTATGGGAAGGCATCAGCAACCTGCCTAACAGAGTGAGCCTCAGGGCTGGGACCCATGTAGAGACTATCCATTTTATTGTGGCTCCTGGAATGACTGAGACCATGGTCCTAGAAGTAGCCTGGTTGAAGAAATGGAATCCATCAGTAGATTGGGAAAGCAACAAGTGGCAAATGAGGAAGAAAGCAGCTAGCCAGCAAAAGCCAGCAAAAGTGCCAAACACCAGACACGAGCTGACAATTAAAAAAGTGAAAGTGGAGTCAGCAAATACACTAAAGGGAAGTGAGGAGTTAGAGCCATTCATTCCTTTTGAATACTGCAACCTAGCAGAGTAATTCAATGAGAAGGAATCAGACGTACTCCTACCCCACTGCCCCACAGACTATGCTATTGAGATCTTGCCAGGGGCTAAATTACACAAGCTGAAGATGTATTCCATGATGCCGAGGGAAATGAAGGAACTTCGGGGGTTTATAAACACGAATTTGGCCAGAGGATTTATCCAGCCAGCAAAATCAAGGATGGCTGCCCCTGTGCTCCTCAAAGAGAAGATGGGTCTCTAAGACTATGCGTAGATTACAGAGGGTTAAATTGCATGTGTGGAGAATATGTATCTCCTCCCCCTTATGAGGGACATGCTGGGCAACTTAATCAAGGGGAAGATCTTTACCAAGCTGGACTTGAGGGAAGCCTATTACCGAGTGAGAATTAAGGAGGGGGATGAGTGGAAAACCACATTTAACTGCCTTCGGGTTGCTACCAATTTCAGGTGATGCCATTCAGGCTACAAGGCTGCAATATTCATGCAATTAATAAATGAGGTCCTGCATGAACACCTGTACAAAGGGGTGCTGGTATATCTAGTTGACATTCTAATCTGTACCAAGACCTTGGAAGAGCATATGAGGCTAGTGAGAGCAGTGCTTCAGAAATTACGCAAAACCCAACTGCATGCGAAGCTGTCTAAAAGTGACTTTCAAAAGACCAGTGTAGACTTTCAAAAGACCAGAAGACTACTCCATCTGTAAGGATGGGATGGAAATGGACCTGGGTAAGTTGAAGGCGATTCTGGAGTGGGAGGCCCCTTGGACTCGAAGGCAGTTGCAGAGTTTCTTGGGATTTGTAAACTTTTATTGGTAATTCAAGGTGTGGACAGACCGCAAGAACCTAGAGGCATTAACAACCCCAAGGAAGCTATCCCCTAAGCAAGTACAGTGGGCTCAGTATTTTAACTGTTTAAATTTCACCCTTCGCTACTTGCCTGGGGGGGGGATTTCTTAGTAGATGGCCTCTCCTGCATGCCCCTGTACAAAAGTGCCTGACAGGAAGTAGTTAATTCCATCATCCTATCCAGGCAGCTTGCAGCACCAGCCCTTACGAGATAGCAGAGAACAATCTGCAGCCAGATGGAGACTTGATACAGCCAATAAAAGATGCATGGGGGGGGGAAGAGTGGTTTGAAAGACATAAGAAGGATTTGATGCTAAAAGAGGGCTTGGCATGGAAAGAGAGTAAGTTATATGTACCAGCCAGAGAACTTTGGTCCTTCAGAAAGCCATGATGCGAAGGCTGCAGGGCATTTTGAGTTTGTGAAGACCCTTTACCTGGTAGAGACAGTTTTGGTAGCCAAAGGTGAAAAAGGACTTAGAAGCATATGTGGCCAGTTGCCCTGTGTGTGCCTTCATGAAGCACCTATCTGGAAAGCCCCTTGCTTGCTACAGTTGGTAGCCAACCCAGTCAACCAGTAGGAGGAGATATCCATTGATTTTATCATGGAGTTGCCGGAGAGTGCTGGAAACACAGTAATATGGACTGTCATTGACCTTTTCTCAAAGCAAGCACACTTTGTGGCATATCCAAAGATTCCTTCTACCCAGGTCTTGGCCAAGATGTGTGTGCAACACATCTATACACAGGGTCCTGAAGTGCATTATTTTGGACGGGGTTGCAATTCACCACAAAGTTTTGGTGGGAATTTTTGAAAATGATAGGCTCCTCCCAAGGGCTTAGCTCTGCCTATCATCTGCCAATGGGGCAGCAGAACATGCTAACTTGGTAGAGCAATACCTGCACTATTATGCACTGCACTGTTATGGGTCGAGCTCCTGCCTTTTGTGGAGGTTGCATATAGCAACTTGGTGCATAGTAGCACCGGGTTTACCCCTTTTAAGGTGACCACAAGGACTGAGCTCATCCCAATGCCACAGTTCCCACAGAGAACCCCATCCTCAGTGTTGTTGGCTGACTGGATGTGTTCGACTATTCATGAGCAGGAAGAGTCATGTGGTAACTCAGTCAGCCAATGTGAAGAAAGTGCTAGTGAGTCTGTGCAAAAAGGTATTGAGTTAGGAGCTGGATTTCCAGTCTCAGGTTTCTCTCTGTATCTCTCTGTAAGAAGTCTTCAATTGAGCTATGTTGCTGTAAAGAAGAATGTATGGTATTGTAAATATTTTGATATAAATATAATTTTGAATCAGCTAAATGCAGTCAACTGTGAGAGCTTCTGATTTATTTTTCACCAATAGAGAAATTAAAATTCCCTAACAGGTTATGGGCCCAGAGCTTACTAAGGACTGCATTGTAATTTAAAGCTGGAAGAAATTGCCTATGTTTAGAAAGTATAAGAACAAGGCAGAATTAGCAGAATAGCTGCAATGGAATTTAAGGAAAGCTGTGTGCCTCGTTTGGGCTAGAAGAATTACATTGGGTGGGCTGCTAAAATGGAATGTTTGCTCAAAGCAAAAGAGCTGTGGTATATTGTAGAAAATCCACCACAAGTATTTGCAGCTGCTGATCAGAAAAGTCATGATCAAGCAATGGCTTATCTCATCTTGAATTTAGATGATGAACAATTTCTAAATGTTGCAAATTTAAAGACTGCAAAGGAGATTTGGTTGAAGTTGAGAGCTGTGCACGTGAATGTTTCTGCATGCAATATAGTGCAATTGTCAAGAAATCTTTACAGGGCCTGTTTGCAAC
Source organism: Bothrops alternatus (assembly GCA_034064705.1). Lineage (NCBI taxonomy): Eukaryota > Metazoa > Chordata > Lepidosauria > Squamata > Viperidae > Bothrops > Bothrops alternatus. The sequence goes on from JARGCV010000112.1 coordinate 35,736,009, forward strand.
CAGGGGAATCTGTGGAACAGCATTTAAATAAAATGCAAAGTTTATTTTTGGACTTAGAACAATGTGGAATTAAATTCCCTGAGTCCCAGAAGGTTTTATTGGTGTTGAACAGTTTAGATAAAACCTGGGACACAGTTTCTGCAATATTTGAGTGTAAAGAAGAGCAAGACTTAAATTTTGAGGCTTTAAAGGCATATTTGCTTAATGAAGAAGAAAAGCAACATTTTAGAAGCAGCCAGGAGGAGGTGAAATTCCTGAGGAGGGGGTCCAGACTGCAAGTCTCCGAAGAAGAAACACTTTGCAAGCAGAGAGCTCAGGGAGAAAAGAATTGCTACATTTGTGGAGCAAAGACTCATCTGAAAAGGAACTGTTTGCAGAAGAACAATTTGCAGAAAAGGACATTTGTGCAAACAAAAAAGACTGATTTGCAAAAGGAACATTTTGGTATTGCAAAAGTTTGCAATAGCAACAACAGAGACAAGTGGCTAATAGATAGTGGGGCAAGTCAAACAATTGTTAATGACTCTGAATTATTTTGCAGGTTTGTTCCAGTAGCACAAGAAGCTGTGGCTTTGGCAAATGGCCAGAAAGCAAAAGTCATCGGAAGAGGCGATGTAAAAATTCCATATTTGGAATCAAAGTTTACCAATGTGCTTTGTGTACCTGAGATGGAACGTAATTTGTTAAGTGCATCTAATTTAGAGAAACAAGGTTTTGAGGTCATTTTTGTAAATGGGAAGTGTCTCATCAAAAGGAATGGGAATATTTGTGCAGAAGGCATAAAGGAAGATAATCTATATGTATTGCAGGGACAAAAGATTCAATGTTCCCATATATTTAAGAATGTTGCAGAGCATGATTCGTGTATTCATCTTCTACATAGAAGACTTGGCCATACAAGCTTTAAAGTTTTGCAGCAAATGCAAGAGTTTGCAGAAGGGCTAAATTTGAAGGGATGCAAAACATATTTGGACTGTGCAGTATGCAAAGCATCAAAGTCAAAGGCATTCTGAGTTAGTAAATATAGCACAAGACAAACAAAAAGAGCTCTAGAGCTGGTCCATGCAGATCTGGTGGGACCTATGCAAGCCAGTTTGGGAGGAGCAAGATATGCACTGGTAATTGTTGATGATTATAGCAGGTATTCGTTTTGCTACTTGCTTAAGGGAAAGACAGAGGTGCTACAACAATTCAAACAGTGGGTAAGTTTTGTAGAGAGAAGGTACAGACAAAAAGTGTGTCAATTGCAAACTGACAGAGGTACTGAATTTATGACAACTAAATTCCAACAATGGTTGGGACAGTTGGGGATAAGACACAGACATACAAATCCTTATACAGCAGCAGAGAACGGTGTAACTGAAAGAAGGAATGGTGTTTTGCAAACAATGAAAGATTCATTATTAGATGATTCTGGTATGAGCAGGTCATATTGGGGAGAAGCCATATTGACTGCCAATTATATAGTTAACAGGCTGTGTAGTTCCTCCATTAATAATACTCCATATGCCATTCTATATGGGAGAAAGCCATCACTGGCACATTTGAGAATTTTTGGAAGTACTGCATGGGTACATATTCCGAAAGCAATCAGAAGAAAGGGACAGCAAAAGGCAAGAAAGCTCAAGTTTGTGGGCTATGAGCCAGGGTCAAAAGGATATCGCTTTAGCGATGGAGGTAAAAGAATTGTAATTTCAAGGTTTGCTAATTTTGCAGAACAAAATTGGGACAGAATTAATGCAAATTCTGGGTATGTCTCACTTAATGACGGTGATCTATTTAATGACAATAACTCATGTAATGATAAAAAATGATTATTAAAGATGTCAATGTTCAGGGAGGAGAGGCTGAACAAGACATGAAGCCAGAAAGACTTGAGACACAGGAGCAGTTAATACCATGTAGGTCAGAGCGATGTGACAAAGGAATTCCGTCTGACAGGTATTCTGCCAGCAAGGTAAAGGTTTGCAATGTGTGGTATGAGCCAAGAAGTTATAAAGAAGTGTTGGCATTACCAAAAGCTGAACAAGAAAGATGGAAGAAGGCCATGGATAAAGAGATGAAATCCATGGGAGACCATGAAGTATTTAAATCAGTGATTTTGCCACAGGGAACTAAAGCTGTAAGTGGGTATATAAGAAAAAGGTATTGCCAAATAATGATGCACAGTATAAGGCCAGGTTAGTGGCACAAGGTTTTTCACAATTAAAGAATGTATTAAATCAATAGGTCTTGATGTCTCTTCCTGTCATGAAGGGAGGAGTGTTCGAATATTCATGAGCAGGAAGAGTCATGTGGTAACTCAGTCAGCCAATGTGAAGAAAGTGCTACTGAGTCTGTGCAAAAAGGTATTGAGTTAGGAGCTGGATTTCCAGTCTCAGGTTTGTCTCTGTATCTCTCTGTAAGAAGTCTTCAATTGAGCTATGTTGCTGTAAAGAAGAATATATGGTATTGTAAATATTTTGATATAAATATAAAGAAGTTATTTTGAATCAGCTAAATGCAGTCAACTGTGAGAGCTTCTGATTTATTTTTCACCAATAGAGAAATTAAAATTCTCTAACAGGATGGATACTCTAAAAGCCACATGGCCCGCTGTTCGTGAAGTGCTAAACAAAGCTAGAGAAAGCCAAAAAAGGCAAGTAGATCCTATAAATAAATAAATAAACCCTTTATTATCAAAGTATAACATGTATACAGTGAAATTGACTGAGCCTCCCTCTGTGCCCCCCTCACCACAAACTCACGGTGACTACAACCCCCCAACCTATTTCACCCTGTGAACTAATTGCACATCACGCCTGCCTCATGAGTCTGTCATGCATAAAGTTATAAAGTTATGTCCCATTCAGAAGCCTGAGAGCCCATGGTACAGCTGTCTACATTCTTCAGCCTTTTCTTCAGCCTGTTGGTACGGCTGGCTATGTTTCTGTTTCTCCTGCCCGATGGTAGGAGAGTAAAAAGGTACCAACCAGGATGTGAGTCATCCCTGAGAATTTTCCTCACCCTGCCAAGGCAACGGGCCCTGGTGATGTCATCCAGTGGAGTCAGGGAACAGCCCATGATGACTTGTGCTGTGCTCACCACCCTCTGCAATACCTTCCTGTTCGTGGCTGTCAGGCCAGCATACCAAACCACAATACAATATGTGAGAACGGTTTCAATAGTAAACTGGTAGAAGAAGGTCACGAGTCGTCGTTCTACCCTGTTCTTCCGTAAAACCCTGAGGAAGTGGAGTCTCTGTTGGGCCTTTCTGGCCACCTGGGCTGTATTAGTTTTCCAGGTAAGATCTTCACAGAGGTAGACTCCCAGGAATTTGAAGAAGGAAACTCTCTCCACATAGCCCCTCTGATGTAAAGTGGGGCAGGTTCCTCTCTTTTCCTCCGGAAGACTAGCACCATCTTCTTCATCTTGCCAATGTTCAGGTGCAGGTTGTTCTCTAGGCACTATGAGGATAGTTTTTGTACCTCCCCCCTGTATGCTGTCTCATCTCCACCTGTAATGAGACCCACCATGGTGGTGTTATCTGCGAACTTGATGATCGCAGTGGATGGGTCGGATGATACACAATCATATGTGTACAATGAGTACAGATAAGGGCTAAGCATGCAGCCCTGTGGTGAGCCAGTGCCAAGCTTCAGGGGGGCGGATAAGACAGACCCAACCCTCACTGTAGCCGGTCCCTCAGAAAGTCATTAATCCAATCACAGATAGAGGGATGGAAGTTCAAGTCAGTCAGCTTTTCAATAAGAATAGCCGGCAGAATAGTATTAAAAGCCGAACTATAATCAATGAAAAACATCCTGACATAACTTCCAGGTTTCTCCAGGTGACTTGCTACTGAATGTAAAGCGGTAGCTATGGCATCATCTGTCAACCTATTTCCCCTGTAGGCAAACTGGTGTTGATCAAAATCCAGTGGGAGGCATGTCCTAAGATGTTGGAGAACCAATCTCTCAAAGTGTTAGTGCAATAGGTCTGTAGTCATTTAGGTAACTGATTGCTGTTTTCTTTGGAACTGGGACTATGGTAGCTGCTTTCAAGCTTGATGGTACACAGGCTGTTTGCAGGGAGATGTTAAAGATCCTTGTCAGGACTGCTGCTAATTGGCCAGCACAATTCTTTATTCTATCACGGTGGAGCTGAAGTTGCCAAAAAGCCTCAGGCATGTCCATCCGGTTTTTCATTGCAGTCTTTTAAAACCCTTTCATGAATCTGGCTTGAGGCTAGTCAAGGAACCATCTCCTCCCATTTTAGTTGAACACTATGAGATCAAAAAGATTCTTAACTCCAGATATTACAAGGGAAAATTATAATGCCTAGTACTGTAGAAAGGCTACCTGCTAGCAGACACTGAATGGGTGGCTACTCCTAATGTTAGGGCAGCAAGGTTAGTTAAGAAATTTCATAATAGGTACTCCCAATGCCCCAATGAGGGGTTTGGCTCCACCTGAGTGGTAATGATGTTTATTGTTGTTTCAGGTCTATCCTTCCGGGGAGTTGGCATGTCAAGACTGATTTGCACTTTCACCTATATTCTGCTTTGCTGGCACCTTGACAAAGAAAAGGGGGGAGGGGGATGGAATGCAAGGGTGGGGGCAGTTGCATCTGATCATCATCTGTTCCCATGAGAGAATGCACAACCCAAGGACACATTGAGCAGGTGGACTAGCATGGCTCACTGGTTTCCCATAACAAAATGAACAGAAGTGATTAGTGGACATAATGGATTGTGTGTGGCCCACAGGAAAGGGGGGGAATTAACTATGCTAGCTTTTGCACTAGAAACCCCAGAGCTGGTTTTGCTTTGTCTGTGCCAATACGGTTTATTCAGTAAAGTTTATACTCTTGGTAAAATAATATCCCAGGCATTTCTTTTTCTGGATCCACCAACTGGACAGTTGACATTATGCCTCAAAAATACAGACCATTGCTGCTACATGTGTTGCAGAATAGATTAAAACATGGGTTCTTGGTTTGATCTCCAGACTTCGTAATTAGGTTGCAAATGTTTCCGTTTGGGGGAACATCTTCAGTACGGTTTGAATTGTGTTCGGTTTGTTTGGAATGTTGGAGAACCAGGCCTCAAGGAATTCTCTTTCTTTCCTTGACTTTGCTTGAGTTATAATTGTGGTTCAGGTTAGATTAAACTTGTGTCCTTCCGAGTCCTCATGGACGGACATGAGGGACAATGGGTCATGTCTTTTGATAGCCGGGAGTGCTCGTACAGTCTGGTACATAGCCTTTTTCCTGTTTGGCCCACATAGTTCATTTCACAGTTGTTGCACTTGGTATATGATGCCTGATCTTTGATTTGTTTCTGTTGGCTCTTTAGGTTTTGCTAGAGGCCTTCTGAGAATAATAATAATAATAATAATAATAATAATAATAATAATAATAATAATAATAATAATAATAATAATAATAATAATAATAATAATAATAATAATAATAAAGTTGGAAGGGACCTTGGAGGTCATCTAGTCCAACCCCCTGCTCAGGCAGGAAACTCTATACCATTTCAGACAAATGGCTGTCCAGTCTCTTCTTAAAAACTTCCAGTGTTGGAGCATTCACCGCTTCTGGAGGCAGGTTGTTCCGCTGGTTAATTGTTCTAACTGTCAGGAAGTTTCTCCTTAGTTCTAGGTTGCTTCTCTCCTTGATTAGTTTCCATCCATTGCTTCTTGTCCTGCCTTCAGGCGCCTTGGAAAATAGCTTGACTCCCTCTTCTTTGTGGCAGCCCCTGAGATATTGGAACACTGCTATCATGTCCCCCCTCATCCTTCTCTTCATTAAACTAGACATACCCAATTCCAGCAGCCTTTCCTTATATGCTTTAGCCTCCAGGTTTGGGGGCTTCTGTGAGGTCGTGTTGGTGTAGTAATCTTGCTATCATCTCTGAAATGTTTTTTATGTAAGGAATTGTGATTCATTTGGTCTTTGCTGTTTCTGTGGTAGTTGTGTTGTTTTGGGCGTTTGTGTTGTAGGGATCTCCAGATTAAAACATGATTGATAAATTGATAAATCTTTGTGATGGCTTGCAGGCTATAATCCTGTTTGTTCATTTTGCAGCTTAGGACATGCATTCATTAAGGATGCTAAACTCACCACTTTGGCATTTTGTTTGTTCAATATACTAACACTGAAAGAGCAGCATGAAATTTGAGTCCATACATCACATTTCAGTAAGCAGCCTGGTAATATCTTCCACTTTCAAATGGACAGAAAATACAGTACACTGATCCTGCTGAGATGACTGTGCAGTGTGATGTAGTCAAATGAAGAGAAAACAAAATAAAAATGAATGGGTTTTTTTTGTCTTGAGTTTCATTCATTACACTCCCCATTTATTTTTAAGACAGCATGAAAAGAAAGACAGTGCAGTGTAGAATACTGTGCAATTTTCTCAATTGTATCAAATAAAATCTGTACTATGGTCAAAACCGAGCTTAAGCAGAGTGGAGTGCCAAGTTAAAATACATTAAATTAGTCAACTTAAATCCCATAGAAAATACATATATAAACAAAAGTCTAAGAAAAATATAAATTGGGGAGATGACTATAGGGGAACAAAAAAAAATAATATGTGGCAAACATGAATAGAATAGAATAGACCTTGGAGGTCTTCTAGTCCAGCTCCCTGCTCAAGCAGGAGAACCTATACCAGTGATGGTGAACCTTTTAGAGCAGTGTTTCTCAACCTTGACAATTTTAAGGCATGTGGACTTCAACTCCCAGAATTCCACAGCCAGCAATGCTGGCTGTGGAATTCTGGGAGTTGAAGTCCACATGCCTTAAAATTGTCAAGGTTGAGAAACGCTGTTTTAGAGACTGAGTGCCCAAACTGCAACCCAAAACCCATTTATGCATCGTCAAGTGCCCGGTGGGTGTGGCCCATTGGATGGGTGTGGCCCATTGGATAAGCGTGGCTGCGGTGGTAACAGCAGACTGGGTGGGACTAAAAAGTTCAATCAATCAACTCCAACTTGGCAAGATCTTTTTTTTCCTGTGAGAAGTTGAAATTGACTGATTGAGCCTTTTTTTTTTGCACACGGCGGTGGAGGCCTATAGCGAAAAGGTTTTATAAAACCCAGCTGAAGGCCTAGGATTGGGGCGACGGCGCACATGCCCACAGAGAGGCCTCTGAGTGCCACCTCTGGCACCCATGCCATAGATTCACCACCACTGACCTATACCATCTCACACAAGTGACTATCTAGTCCAGTGATGGTGAACCTTTTAGAGACCAAGTGCCCAAACTACAACCTGAAACCCACTTATGTATTGTTGGGTGCTGGATGGGCGTGGCCCATTGGGTGGGCATGGCTGCAGTGGTAACGGCAGACTGGGTGGGACTAAAAAGTTCAATCAATCAATTCCAACTTTGCGAGATCTTTTTTTCCCGTGAGAAGTTGAAATTGATTGATTGAACCTTTTTTTTGCACACGGCAGCGGATGCCTAAAGCGAAAAGGTTTTATAAAACCCAACTGAAGGCCTAGGACTGGGGTGATGGTGCACATGCCCACAGAGAGGGCTCTGCGTGCCATCTGTGGCATGCGTGCCATAGGTTCGCCACCACGGGTCTAGTCTCTTCTTAAAAATCTCCAGTGATGGAGCGCCCACAATTTCTGAAGACAAGCTGTTCCACTTGTCTTCACTATTGTCCTCACTATTAGGAAGTTTCTCCTTAATTCCAGATTGTTTCTCTCTTTGGTCAGTTTCCAACCATTGTTTCTTGTCCTGCCTTCTGGTGCTTTGGATAATAGTTTGACCCCCTCTTCTTTGTGGCAGTCACTCAAATACTAGAATATTGATATCATGTGACCTCTGTTTCTTCTTTTCTTCAGACTAGCCAAATCCAAGTCCTGGAGCCGTTCTTCATAGATTTTAGTCTACAGGCCTTTGATCATTTTAGTTGCTCTTCTCTGAACTTTTTCCAAATCGCAACATCTTTTTTGTAGTATGGTGACCAAAATTGGATGCAGTATTCCAGATGTGATCTCAATAGGGTTTTATAAAGTGGTACTAATACTTCTCGTGATCTTGCTGTTCGTAAGATCCCAGTCCACCGGACTGCTGCCATTCACAGTCCCTGGTCTAGTGCCATTCGCAGTCCCTGCTCTTCTCTTGATCACAGTCCCCATTCTGTTATTCGTCATCCCTAGTCTATTGCCGTTTGCAGTCCCCAGTCTCCTGCCCTTTGCATTTCCCGGTATAGTGTTGTTTGCAGTCCCCGCGCTACTGTCATTTATAGTCCCCAGTCTACTGTTGTTCGCAGTCTCCAGTCTACTGCCATTCGTTGTCCGTGGTCTTCTGCTCCTTGCAGTTCCCCATCAACTGCCGTTTGCACTTTCCGGTCTACTGCCATTTGCATTCCCAAGCTTACTTTTGCTGACTCAGTTCTACTGCAAGAATCTGGTGTGCGGTTGCTGTTCTCAGCCCCTGGTCTACTGGTTCCTGCCGTTCGCAAGTTGCCTGTCTAGTGGTCTGCTTCCATTCACCATCCCTGGTCTACTGCTATTCGCAGGCCCCTGTCTACTGCCGTTCGCATTCACTGGTCTACTGCTGTTCACAATCCCTGCTCTACTGCTGTTCATAGTCCCTGTGTAATGCCTTTTGCAGTTCCCAGTATAATGCTGTTTACAGTCTCCGGTCCACTGAATAGGATTTTTATCACTATTTGTGACATATTTCTTGGGCTAACCTGAGGGAAAGCTCAAATCCGGAAATATGTTTGTTTTTCAATTTGGAGCTCTGTCACAAAATTCAACCTTTCTGGCTAAATTGGATTTTTACCACTAATTGAAATATGTGCCTTGCACTAACCTCAGTGAAAGCTCGGATTTTAACAACCAATTGCGAGATATGCATTGGGCTAATTCTGAGGGAAAGCTCAGATACAGAAAAGTTATTTTTTAGGTTCCACTGCCCAGTGAAATCTTGTCATGCCTCCATCTGAGCCTGAATCTGTGGAGGAAAATGAACTGGAACAGGACTCTATGGAGGCCGAGGGAGAGGTGTCTGTGGCTTCAGAGGAATGTGGGGAAGAACAGGCCATGGCAGGCCAGGGCCCTTCAGGATTGGAACAGGAAGAACAGGAGAGGCAGAGTTCAGGTGATGAGCAAGGGCTACCCCCACCTGATCCTAGAGCACAGAGAGTGGAGAGAAGGAGGGAACAACACAGATAGGCTCAATTACTTGGGAGGAGAGCGTCCCGCCCTTCTCCACAAGGAACACCTGGAGATTGAGATTTAAGGAAATGCTGTGGGGAGGGGCATTTGTCGGGAACAAACGCTGATTCATGGAGTGTTGTGTATTCTTGCTAATCTCTTGTTCTGTGATTTCTGTTTCAAAACCTGGAAACTCGAACTATTGGATTGACTGACCATGTTACTTGTATGTTTAAAAACCTCAGACTGTATTTTGGATTCTCTCTTTTGAAAACTGCTCAGGCAAGCTAGGATTGAAACAGACTCATTAAGTTCATGTTTTCTTCCTTGTTATCTCTATGGTCTTGAGTACTTTCTTATGCTAATAAGACTGTATTTGAACCTACTTTCAGCCAGAGTCAGCTAAAGGGATGTATGTGTGTTCTCTTGTTGGAGGCTAGCCAGCAAATGTAGGAGCATTTGGGGACAATTTGGAGCAATAAAAGAACTGTTTGAATTGCCAGCTGACTGCATTGCCTCTGTGCTGTGCCCTGGGTCATCACAAACCTGAATATATGTTTGTTTTTCAAATTTGAGTTCTGTCTGAAAATTCAACATTTGTTTCTGAATGGGATTTTTACCAGCAATTGCAAAATGTATCTTGCACTAACCTGAGGAAAAGCTCAGATCTGAAAAAGAAGTGGATTTTCTTTCTTCCCAGCCTGAGGGAACCTGAATAAATTTACCACAGTTGTAAGATTGTAAGGACCCACCCCACTTTACATCTTAAGAAGACAGAACTCTTGGAATATCTCTTCCAACAAGCATCTTTATTAAGAGAAGATGGTTGCAGGCATTCTAGACCATTCAAGGTTTTAAGTGTTCCCAAGCAGCCCCCACCCCACCATCCTTCCAGCGACAATCCCAGGTGTTACATTTCCACCCCCTTTTCCTCACGGCCGGCAGAAGGGAGACTTCAGAGAGTAGTAGATGAAAGGTGATGGCCATATTGTTATGATCAGTCCTCTTGGTGAGATCGACATTCAGTCCCTTTGAAGTTTTAATGAACGAAGTGAGAGCCATAAAACCCCTTTGCTCATCCCCCTTTCCCTTTGTAGTATGACAGAATCCAGAGAGGGCAAAAATGAGGTTTTTCATAGTCGATAACTAGAAATGAAATATAATTGGATTCTGACATTCTGCCCCCTTAAAAACAAGAGCGATCCACCTGAAAAGAAAACAAAACAGGTATAAAAGTTAGTCTGGCTTGTTAGGATACTCTGTATGAAACTTCTTTAATAGCTTCGGAGCTTTCATATGACATTTATGGACCTACTCATTTTGTGAGGCAGGGAGGTGTTTCCATGCTACTAGGTACTGAGTTGCTCCATGATATCTCCTAGACTCTAGGATTTCCTTTATCTCGAAGTGTTGTTCGCTGTCCACCATGATTGGAGGTGGTGGTGGGGAATTTTTTGCCGTAAAGGTGACTGATGCTCTCTTTTCAGCAAACTGCAATGAAAAATTGGGTGTATTTGCCTGAGATTTTTGGGTAATTCTAATTCTACTGTTACTAGGTTTATGATTCTTTTAATTGGAAAAGGCCCTATATATTTTGGTCCAAGTTTTTTACAGGGTTGTAGAGATTTTAGGTATTTTATAGATAAGTACACCATTTCTCCTATAATGAATGGTGTAGGCTCAACCCTTTTTTTATTGGCTTGTGCTTTGTATGCCTGCCTAGCTTCATCTAGTGCTTTTCTAACTATTGGCCAGGTGTTTTGTAATTGTTCCATCCATTCTTTCAGTGATGGGATTGCCGGTGCGTTTGGGTTAGTTCTGGCATGGGGTTGAAACTTTGACCGGTGGCTATTTGAAAAGTTTTACCTGTGCTGGACTGCATTATTGTAAGCAACTTCTGCAAAAGGGAGTAGGAACATCCATTTTGTTTGCTGGAAATTAATAAAGCATCTTAAATATTGCTCAAGTACTGAGTAAGAATGTTCTGCTTGTCCATTTCCTTGTGGATGATGGCTAGATGTCAGTCCCTGAGTGGTCCCTAAGAGGCATAAAAATTCCCTCCAAAATGCAGACGTAAATTACACTCCCCTATTGCATGGGTGCCCCATGCAATCTGTAAATATGCTGGACAAAACATTTCACTAAGGCTTTTGTGGTGGGAATCTTTTGGCAAGGGATAAAGTGCACCTGTTTGGAAAACAAGTCCATGACCGTCCAGACATTCCCATTGCTTTCTGGTAATTCCACTATAAAATCTATGGCTATTTCCCTACAGGGGGCTGAGGGATTTGCCACTGTTTGTAACAGTCTGGGCCATTTCCCTTGCAACCTCTTTGCAGTTGCACACTTTGGGCAGCTGGCCCCCACCCCAGTGGACAGAGGGCTGGGAGGGGGAAGCCCTTTTCGATGCCTGGAAAGCAGCACTTCCTATCCTGCTCTGGGCATGGGAAAATGGGCAGAGGTCCTGGGAAGGCCAAGCGTGCGGGGGGCAGGAGGCAGCACAAGGTGCTGAAAGATGCCGGGGCACCATGGAACGGCCCAGAGAGATGCGTGGCTGGCTCGGCTGCCCAGAGAGTGGTCCGGGGATGGCCCAGGGAGTGATGCCCTTGCCGGCCGCCACCCCAGCCATGACTGCCATCCAGCCCGGCCTTGGGAGACATGTCGCCAGCTCAGCTGCCCAGCGACCAGCCCAGGAGCGGCCCAGGGAGCGATGCCCCTGCCACTGCCACCCCAGCTGGGACTGCTGCCCGGAGGCAGCAGGAGGAAGAAGGGGAGGAGGAGGAGGGTGAGGAAGCCACCACCGCCCCAGCTCGGACTCCGTGCCGCCCAGGCTCGCCCTCCGCCCGTGAGATGTAGCTGCAGTGGGCCGCTGGGGGGGGGCTGGTGCCATACAGCCCACTGACGTTGGCCACGATGCTGTGGCTGCTCTGCCTGCCCGGCCCCTGCCAGCCCCTCCACCTGGTACAGGTAAGCTGGGGGGGTATGCCACCTGCCCCATGGCCACTTTGCGGCGGCGCTCCATGGACTCACAGGCCCCTCCCTCCCCCTGCCACTGACCCTCCATCTCCAGCTCTGCTGCTACTTGGCCAATGGTCACACTGGCTGGGGATCACAGGAGCTGCTCTCCCTCGGGGCCGTGACTTGCAGGAGGGCTGGCCCGCTCAGCGGAGGCTTCCCCATGTGCCTCCCCGGCCACGTGTGCCTCAGAGGGGGATAGCCCAGGAAAGGGACTTCCTGGCCGCCCTTCTCCTGTGGGGTGGGGCACCTGGGCACAGGGCCAATCAGGAGCCCTGTGAGGGGGCAAGTCCGCATGAGAGAGAGAGAGAGAGAGAGAGAGAGAGAGAGAGAGAGAGAGAGAGAGAGAGAGAGAGAGAGAGAGAGAGAGAGAGAGAGAGAAGGGAAGTGCAAGTGCCTCTCTGTCTCTCTCTCTTTCTCTCTCTCTCTCTGCAAATGGCGGAGGAGGCTCCAGAGCTGCAGGAGATGGCTCAAAGAACTGCATGCAGCTCCAGAGCCACAGGTTGCCGACCCATGGTTTAGTATTAATCCAGTCTATGTATGTATGATAGTTTAGGAAATAATTATATGCATATCATGCAATACTGGAATATATTTTATTCCACGTAACTTTCTATGTCCTGCTTGTATTTTATATTCTGTTTGTTACTTTTTAACTTAATAGGGATCATGATTCTGTCTTATTTTAAGTTCAAAGCAACTTTGATAGGTAGACTGGGCTAAAATTCAGTGAATGATTCGGGCTACATGATTGAGTGGAGATTTGAAACTAAGCTTCTCCTGCTCTAATCACACTTTAAAAGTATGGGGAAAATATAGCCCTCCAAAGATTGTACACTCTCATCACTCTTAACCACTGTGTACTAACTAAAACTGAAGGAAAAGTTCTCCCACTCCCATTCAAGAAAATGTAGCACACAGAATCTCATATCTAAGTATATATAACCCTATGTTTGAATGAAGTGATAGGACAAACATTAGGTGTACAATTATGGGTCTTTACCACAAATTAGCTTCCAGGATTTGATGGTTCATTTCGATTGTTTTAGGCCAAAAACTACAAAATTTCATTCCTTTCACAAATGGATCATCCATGTGCTTTGCAAATTTTGCTATGAGTAGTGGTGGAATGGAAAACAGGCTGCTGAGAAGATGATGACTTTCTTTCCATGAGATTTTGTATAGATACGATGTTCTTTGGAATATAATGATGAAGGTAATCTTTTATAATGCTACTGAAGTTGTTTTTCTACTGTTGTATGAAACTGCCATGCAATATTCATGACTACAGTTAGGATATTATACTCTGATTCATTGTCTTTTCTTAGAAGCAAAATAGATTTATTTAATGAATGGAATTGACAAGAGTATGCAAATTAAGAATCCATAGCTACTTTCAAATTAGTGTGTCACATGAACTCGTTTATTTAAACTTGTAAGGATTACCTCTTTAAGGCTCTTTACCTAGTGACATACATGGGTTATTAATTTTTCACCAAATATTTTATGGTGATGTAAATATGGTCATAAATGCAATGCTCCTTCAGAGTCTCTTTTAGGAAATAATGATGTCTTCATCCAAGAAAGTTTGCATAAGAAAAATTAAGATGTTAGGGCTTTTATATGAAATAAATAAGGAAGCAATGATAGCTAATTAAGTAGCCCATGATGATGTTTAAATATTGAATCAACAGGATCTGGAGCAGAAGCCAGAAGAATCTTTCAGTTTCATAGTTCCATTCTGATTTAGTATTTATTTAAATATAAAACAGAAAGCCACGGGACAAGATGAAATATTACTTCAGACAAGATGATGCAATAGGATACAGCAAAACTGATATAATTGTATGTGAAATCTGTGTGAATATGCATTTTAAAAAGAATGTTTAAAGAGCAGGTGAAAACCATTAGTAGATATTAGGTTAATTTGCAGTGCAATGTCAGATAACCACAGCCTTCCCATTTAAATTAGAATGATGAAGAATTATCCTATTTCTTTGGCTAACCATATCATCTCTAAGGGACAATAGCTCAGTGGAAGGATAGATACAGTACAGAAGGATCCAATTTGTATCTTAAGAACTTTACCTAGAGCTTTGAACCAGTGTGCGATATCCACAAAAGTTTTAAAAGTCAAGATAGCAATTATGACCACAACGAAAGCCAGCACATTGAACTTTTTTCATTTTCCCAGCTGAAATTATCTGTCCTCCAATAGGAAAGGTTCATTGCCCTGAGTAGTTGTGCTTACATTTCACATTAAAAAACTAGAAACTTTCAGCCCAGCCAGTCAGTTTCTGGTTTATACTTTGAGTGATCCCAATAAATTAAATTGAATAAATCATAGTTCAGCCTTGAAGAAACATTATTTTAAATCTAAGGGGTTCAGTTGTGTAGTTAAAAAATAAGATTATTCCTGGCTACAGAAAACATGTTAAACCCTCATAATGAACCAACCACTATTGTTAAGTTAAAAATAGTTGTCATTTGAGATAATAATTTGCAGGTCAGCATGGCTTCCTTATTAAATTTTTAGAGCTGCTTATCAATACGTTTTCCAAATAGCTCTTACTTTTGTCTTTAAACAATAAAGAAAACAAAAACCAGCAAATTAACCAGTACCAGCCAGCCAGTATTAAAAGATGAATGTTAATTTTCCTGTTGGGAATGGAGTCTGCTTCAGTTGAACTGTTGACTTCTTTGGAATGACATTGATCAAGATTAGTAGCTTGTGTTTAATCCCTGTTCACAGTGCAGATTAGTGAAGACTAATGGCTTTGAAGCAGGACCCTTTAAATAAGTGATATGTAACTCAAGCCCTGGAGGAAAGTGTATGCATTATCCTACTAGATTTGTTCAGTTTAGGATTTCAAAGTGGCTCTCAAGTTGGTTTAGGAATTTAGGGGAGAAAGCAACAGAGGGATTCACCAGTGATGATTAGTTAATGACAAGGAGGAACAGAGGGCAGAAGAGATATCAAGAAGATAAAAGTTTTCACTTGCCACATAATTGTAAGCTGTCTTTCATAGGCCTTCAGTGCACTTTGCTCCCTCACAAAGTGATATCTCTTTTGCCAAGGCATATTTATTAATAGCACTGTCATTTATATGACAAGAACAAAGAACTGAAAGTCATTCTTGAAGCATATTAAAAATAATTCTTTCTCGAGTATTTGGTAAGATGAATACAGTCATCTCCTCTGCCCCTTATTGAAGAAATGACAGTTGAGAAACTTTGGTAAACTTTAACCAACTTGTTGCTTAAAAAGGAATTTTGTGTGTTTTACAAAGAAGATAATAGTTCTGTACACTGCTAGTTGGAGCTTGAAAGTCACACTACGTAAATGCTACAGGCTAGCTGATGAAACATGTGCCAACCTAATGATCTATTTTGAAAAGTGGCTCAGTTTTAATGAAGAATTACACTCAGCAATTTCATTCCTCAATGCTTAAATTCTTCTGAGAAGTTGTAAATATGGAGAAATGATTAAATTTCTAAAAGAATTCACTTTTAAATAGGAGTCAATGCAGGTAATGCAGGGGGAAAAAACCCAGACTATCCAAGTGTATTGCATCTTTTTACACAATACTTTCAGGTAGGTAACCCTTGGACAATGAGAAGCCCATAAAACATGGGCCTAAAACATCCCATGCTATTCTTTCCTGCCCCTTTACTTGAAAATGTTTATTGGGGACTTACTGAACCCTAATGAATCAACCTCTTCAAACTAACCATCTACAACAGGGGTGGGGAACTATGACCCTTTTATGACTTGTGAACTTCAACTGTCAAAATTTCTGAACCAGCCATGGTCCCACCTCTGATCAACAACATTTTACACAAAAGACAAACATAACAATGCAGAAAATATTTAAGATACAGATATTAATGAAACATGAAGCTTTTCTTTTAGGCATTATGGATAAGTCAATTGAAAAACAATTTGGGGTGCTATTCTTTCACATGGTGACAGCTGCGAGGATTGTACTTGCTAAGCACTGGAAAGAAAAAGAGATGCCAACTGTTGAAGAATGGATTTTCAAATCAACTGAATTAGCAGAGATGGCAAAATTAACTGATTTGATCAGATAATGGACTAGACAGCTTTATAAGAGATTGGAAACTGTGGACTTTCAAACACAAATACAATAACAGATGGTTAACAGAGGGATTTGCAGATTAGTGTAATGTTTAGCTAAACTTGTTGATCGCTCTTTTTTCTTTTGCAAAAGGGGAGGAGAATTTACTGTTTTTTCTTTGTTCAGCATCCAGCTGAGATGGATTCTATATGTTAAATGTTAAATTTATTTATGGATCACTTTTTTTTCTTTTGCACACCATTTTTTTTGGTCTTTTTTGTTAGCACTGGATGTTGCAATGTCTCCCTTGAATGATTCCTCAGATACCTCCTCAGATGTCAGCTCAGGGGAGGATGAGCCAATTCCTGGCATGTGAGGAACTAAGTTAATTGATGGCTCTGAACAGCCAGCTGGAGGGGAGTTGGCTGAGGTTCCAGCTGGGGAAAGTTTACAGTGGCAGATGGCCAGTGAAGAGCAGGAGGAATGGCCTTCTGCACCTGATCTGAGAACTTGTAGGGCAGAGAAAAGGCAGGAGCAAGGAAGATCAGCCAGACTACTCGAGATGGACTGCACTAGAAGCCGGCTATTTATCACAGCAGACAGATGGAGCCATTGCTGGGAACAATGAGTTTGGTTTTTAGCTGTGTGTTTGGTTGTTCTGATTCCTGCTTCATTCTGGATTGACACCATGTTTGGAATTGAATCGTGCCTTGGAGACTCTGAAATTTTCTTGCCCTGTGAACTGTCTTGTGTCTTTTCTAGTGGATTTAAGTTTGGTGAAATTAATTTGTTTGAGCAACTTTTTTTTAAATAAAAGTTTTATTGATTTTTTTTACAATAACAACCTTAGTGCCTGGTATACAGTGTGTTGTCTTGGTTCATAAATTTTTGGGGAAAAATATACAATCAATAATAGTTAATTAACAGTCAATAATAATTTTTATATTTTCATAATTTGTATATCAATTAATAATATTTTTCCTTAATCTTCTCTTCTTCCAGTAGTATTCTCCTTTTTCAACATTAAACAAATATAATTTTTGATATTTGATATTTTCCATATATAAATGATTAAATATACGCATTTTCTTCTATATTTCTACCAACAATAATAGCGCCCATATATAGCATTTTTATCAACTTATTTTTGTAAAAATCATCATTTTCTTATTTTCATAAATCTTGTATAAGTTCAGTTTCTCCTTAGTATTCAAACAATTCTTATCAATCATAATTTTCTCAGTAATTAACATCTAAATATCCAAATTTTCCATTTAAATACATCATCCCAGTATTTTCATATTTCGTTTATTATAGAAATACTATACTACTTATCTATCATAACATCTATCTATAAAATCTTTTCTAATCAATTTATATTTCACTTCTATTTATAAAAATTGATTTGTTAAATCACTACATATCCTTTTTATCAAAGTTATTATTATTATTATTATTAATTTAATTTCTATGCCGCCCTATTCCGGAGAACTCAGGGCGGCTCACAGCATAATAGAAATTACATACATATAAAAAACCCTTAAGTTAAAAAAAACAAAAAACAAAAAACCAATCATTCCACGAACATACACTGGCTAGGGGCAAGATGTTAGCTGCCCCAGGCCTGCCGGCAAAAGTGTGTTTTAAGCAATTTACGAAAGGCGGAGAGGGTGGGGGCGACACGGATCTCCGGGGGAAGTTGGTTCCAGAGGGCCGGGGCCGCAACAGAGAAGGCTCTTCCCCTAGGCCCCGCCAGGCGACACTGTCTGGCTGACGGGACCTGGAGAAGGCCCACTCTATGGGCCCTAACCGGCCGCTGGGATTCATGAGGCAGCAGACGGTCCCATAAATAACCTGGTCCGATGCCATGTAGGACTTTATAGGTCATAACCAACACTTTGAATTGGGTTCGGAGACCAATTGGCAGCCAATGCAGCTCGCGGAGTGATGCCGAAATGTGGGCATTTCTAGGCAAGCCCAACACTGCTCGCGCGGCTGCATTCTGCATTACCTGAAGTCTCCGAACATTTTTCAAAGGTAGCCCCATGTAGAGAGCATTGCAGTAATCGAACCTCGAGGTGATAAGAGCATGAGTGACTGTGAGAAGAGACTCCCGGTCCAAATAGGGCCGCAACTGGTGCACCAGGCGAACCTGGGCAAATGTTCTCCTCACCACAGCCGAAAGATGATATTCCAAATTTAGCTGTGGATCGAGGAGGACACCCAAGTTGCGGACCTTCTCCGAGGGGGTCAAAAGCTCCCCCCCCAGGGTAATGGACGGATAGATTGAAATATCTTTGGGAGGCAGAACCCATAGCCACTCCGTCTTGTTGGAGTTGAGTTTGAGCCTGTTGGCACCCATCCAAACCCTAACAGCCTCCAGACATCGGCACATCACTTCCACTGCTTCACTGAAATGAGACGGGGTGGAGATGTAAAGCTGGGTATCATCAGCATACTGATGATATCTCACCCCATGTTGTCGGATGATTTCACCCAGAGGTTTCATGTAGATATTAAACAGCAGAGGGGAGAGGACCGATCCCTGAGGGACCCCACAAGGGAGGAACCTAGGGGTCGACCTCTGACCCCCTGCCAACACCGACTGCGACCGACCAGTCGGTCTTATTAAGTTCTTATTAAGCCTAATTTACCCTCAATATTTCAATCATTCCTTAATCCTAAATCTTTTCAAATTTAATTTATCTTTAAAATTCAAACTTTTTATTCACTTACATCATCCCAGTATTTTTACATTTTCTATCTTATCAAAAATGCTATATTAGTTATATCTCTTATCCCACTTATTCTAAAGCCCCTTTATAGTCAAAGTTATTTGTTTATTTAGCCATATTCAAACAAGTGTTTGCTCGTATAACATTCCATCTGGTAGGGCAAGTCAAGTCTCTTAAGCCCATCTTTGCCTTTTTCCTTTGCCAAATAGTTTTCCAAATTAATATTTTCAACTTGTCAAACAGTTCTTGTATTTTTGTAGTTGTTGTTGGTAGTAGAGGATACATACTCCGTAAGATGTATGGTTTTTGTCTCCCAAACAGTGATTCTCCTAATAGTATCCATTTTGTTAAGTCTTCTTTCTTCTCAGGTTTATTTTGACATTCTAATGCATAAGGTATCTTTTCCATATTTATTTTTATATCCAAATCTTGTAAGTTTTTTCTTGTTTGTATTAAGTTATAATAACCCTTCATTTGTAGCTTTGCCAATTAAGTCATTTTTTTTCTAGTTTACCTTCTGTTATCTGATTTGTTTGTTCGCCGCTTCCATCTATGGGGGAATGGGAATGTAGTCCCTCCCCTCACTTTTGGAGGTTTTCTTGCTTTGGGGATCTTTCCCAGGGACTTAGTTGCAAAATAAAGGAGACAAGATCAAATACTCTCACCAATTCCAAGCACGCTGTTCACCATTGTTCTGGCTAGTGCTCTTGGACTTCGGCTGCAGGTAGCTTGAGCTAGATGCTGGCATGAGACTAGCCTTTCTCCTGTCGGGTCAGAGGGCTTCCTCTGGATTGAAACGGAATAACCACCACCGTTCTGTGATCAATGGGGTGCCCCTCTTCCTTTGCTGCCTCTCCAAGGTGACTTCAGGTCCATTTAGGGTCCCCTGGCAGGACAAAAACAGCCATGGGATTCAGAGCTTCGCAATCCCACAGCCATGTGCTATGGCGCAAAAACTGGAAGTTCTTTTTTGAGCAACTTTCAAGTGCCTAGTGGAGTATTGGGCCATTGGACTAACCTTGGTTTGCTCATGGCTGGACTTGATTAGGGCAGTTCAAGGTTTATGGTAAAGGGAATTGCTGGACAGTATTAATAAACTTACTGACCAGTTATGTGTGTGTGTTAGTGAACAGGGTAGCACAGACATGTTTTTGTTTTGTTTTTCTGTTTTGTATTTTATTTTTTATGATAAAACAAAATAAATATTCTTAAACTGAAAACAATAAAAGCAAAAGGGCTTGGAGGTAAGATAAGGAGGAAAGAGTTTGTAGTTCTTAGCTCTTAACAGTTCTAACAAATATTAGGGGGTTTACTGTTTTGCTAGAAAGTATAGTGGTTCTTTTTCTTGGCAGCAGGTGAGCTACAGCAGTGTTTTCCCACCTTGGCAACTTTCAGAAGTGTACATGCTGGCTGAGGAATTATAGCTGCCAAGATTGAAAAACACTATAGAAAGGGAAGGGAAGGGAGAAATGTTAATGTACACATTATGACAGCATGATACACAGATAAATATTCACAAGGAGATAGAAGAAGGGACTGAATTCCTTAGCCATTGGTTGGCTGCCATGATGTTAAATTTTAACTATCCCCCCCCTGAAATTTAGCTTGGCAAATTATTCTTATGAGCATTTTTGTGCAGATAATGTGATTATAAGTCTATTAAAATAGTTTTTTAGATAAAGAACAAAAAGCGAGTGAAGGGTTCAAGCGTTTTACCACAAACAACCTCAAAGAGGCAGAGACCAGAAACTGTTGATCAACTTTGTTTATTTATTTAATCTAGGCTAGAAACATTATTTAATGCTTGACTGAGTATATTAAAACCTCATACTTTCTATAACCATTTTGGTCTTCCTGTCAGGTAAAATAATGATTTAATAATGTATCTTTTAAAAATAAAAGTATTTTCAGTCTTTGTGTGTAGATCTTACAATTAAGTATTTTCATTTGGAAATCTTGCTGAAAAAAATTCACGACCTCAAAAACTTGACCCTATAGGCCTTGTTCCTTAAAAGAAACAAATTAAGAAGAAAATTGAAACCCTGGATCCCTTCAAAGATGCCACAGAATGATACAGTGAAGTTCAGCTCTTTCTGGCACTGCTTACAAAGATACCTTTTAGTATTTTTATTGTTATACTATAACATAACAAAATCTCATACTTAAAATCAGATGTACATTGCCTATCCCTAGCACTGCATATGTGGCTACTTTGTGTACCTTTTCAATGATATGTATCCAAATCAATACTAACAGAAATTGATCATCTTTTGACCTTAGTGGTACTTTTATCTAAGACATAATGTTAGATCTATCTTAGTTGTTTCATTCTAGTTGATGATTTTCTGAGACCAAAAATAAAAATAAAAAATACATGTGACAGAGGTGAATAATTAGTATTTAAGAAAATTGTTATCAATAATATTGGTTGCTGATTGATTCAGACACTGACTTTATACATTAAAGTATAATTTAATGTGCTCAAAATTGAAGCGGTATTTCATGGAGTAAAAAGTGACTGTTAGGAAAGCACCATAAGAACAAAATGGAAGAATAAGTATTGTATCCTTCTTTCAAATAATTCCAAATAACTCTTTCTATTATAAAATAGAAATATTGGAGACATCTAGTAGGAACCTTTGTGACACAGCTCTTTATGTGCAAAAAGATGCAAATACTCAGATGCAAATACCAATTGGGGGGGTTCTATTAGAAGTGTTTTTTAAAATATAAATAATTTATAAATTTTCTGAAGGAGACTAGATGCAAAAACAATCTGAAAAATGATTAAAGTCATATCTTGCTTTTAATACAAAACAAATAGTAATGCTCAAGGAGATCTTCCTGTTTTGACTGTTGGCTGACTTCTTTTTTGTATGAAATGTATTTCCCTTTTCCAGTCAAAGTTCCGTAAAAGTATATGTGAGGTCCACATGACATTCATCATCCATCTTCATTCAGTATTGATCATGGCATCTGCTCAATAAAATCTAAATGATCCGGGATTGGAAGGCCTGTTATTATTGTCAAACATTTATTCCAGACTGTGAATGTTGGGCATACAGGCTGTGAAAATGTAATATCAAAAGTGTAAAGATGTAGTGAATTCAAGGCATCATAAAAGGCCAACGAACCATTGTCATAGTCTAGCAAAATGCCAACACGGCGAAGATGGGGTGCAGGGTCTATTGGAATTTCTTTGCTATTATGTCTCACCACCCATGTATTGTTGCAACGACAAAGAACCCAAGAAGCAGAATTCTTTCCAATCCACTCATGTTTTGGTACAGACTTATAAGAAATACCAATGGCATACCTACAAAAACAAAATTAAAAAATTCATGTCATGTATTTGCTATATTTCTGAAGCCATATATCCTTTAAAATGTCTTTTGCAGTTCAAAAGAAATACATATTTAGTTAATATTCTTTCTTATACTGTGAGAGGCAAGTCATGCAAATTTTATTGTCCCAATTTTCTCCAGTATAAAAGCAGCCATGCAATGAACTTGTAACAGTCAAAATGAACAAGGCCTAGCTTACATACGTTAAAACAATTGCTCTGAACTATTAAAGGTAAAGGTTTCCCCTATCCAATCATATCCAACTCTAGGGGGCAGTGCTCATCTCCATTTCTTAGCCAAGGGAGCTAGCATTATCTGAAGACACTTTCGTGGTCATGTGGCCAGCCTGGCTATATGCAGAGGTGCATGGAACACTGTTACCTTCCCACCAAAGTGGTACCCATTTATTTACTTACATTTGCTTGCTTTCAAACTGCTAGATTGGCAGTAACTGGGGCAAGTAACTGGAACTCTCCCATTGTATGGTGCTTGGATCTCAAACCCGGGCTGTCAGCTTTCCAATTGACAAGCTCAGCATCTTTAACTGCTGAGCCATTACGCCTCCCTATTCTGAACTA
The DNA here is from genome assembly GCA_034064705.1 of Bothrops alternatus. Lineage (NCBI taxonomy): Eukaryota > Metazoa > Chordata > Lepidosauria > Squamata > Viperidae > Bothrops > Bothrops alternatus. Next base: position 35,758,931 of record JARGCV010000112.1, read on the forward strand.
TTAGTGCAGAAAAATTACTAGTAGAGTATCTGTTTTCTATTTAGTTCTTCATTTTCCTAAATACTGATACGGTTTCTGGAATAGAATGGATTTATAAAAGGCTATGAATCCCAATCTGGTAATATCTCTGCCTGGTTCTAGTAACATTATAAAACTGGTCTCATCCTGTCTGATTTAAGCTACAAAGCTATTAATGTAATCTGACCTGCTCCCACCTTTATTATTAACTTTTTTTTTACTATTGCAAAACTAACAAGAACAACATCCCCTGCATTATAACATTTTGTCCATTTCTTTGCATCAGTTAAAGTGAACAAATCTGAAGTGTTATTACTAATTTAGGGAAAGTATGTGTTCTTGTATGGGTTGACCCACCTACCATGTACTTCCACTGATAACCACCTCCCAGTAATGACGTCCATTGTCAATACACACATTGCCAGCTACCCCATAGCTGCCTTGACTAGTAAAACGCTCAGGGGTGTGGCTCTTCTTAGAAGAGGTTTCATCGCGCTCCACAGTTAAGTTATCGTGAGATACTTTTAGCTTTCTATGAGCAGACTTGGGATCCAGTTTGAATGGCTGACCTGGAATATGAACAAGATAACAGTTTTAAAATAAAGCCTGTTTCAGCATACATGAAAAAGATATTTAATTTCTGTAGATGAAATCCCTAGTATGATTATTTTCCCATGTCCCCTCCCACCCCCAAACTATTTTAATTTATTCAATAGTCCTGCTGTTTTGCAGTTGCCTTTTTTCTCAGCAATTGCTATTTTGACCTTTGTAAGTTTAAACCTTGAATGTGCTTAGATAAGCAGTATATAAAAATAAATAGAAGTTAGGTTGGAATAGAAACTTTTAAAAAACAAAAGTAAATAGTACTCCCTTTTGTATCCTTCCCTAAATTGTTCATAGTGCCTCAGAATTTAGGTGCTTCCATGTATGTTAAAAGTGTATGGCTCAAAGACTTTAGTATACATTTTTGCTGAATGGAATAAGAATTGTACAGGAAAGCACTAAAATGGTAGAGAGAGCTACACACTATCTCTGTACTTTTCAAGTATCTAACTGAGTCAAATCAGGAAGAGAGGAAAAGGTTTAGATTAGATGTAAAACTACTCACTGTTTGTTTTCAGCTTTCCAGGTTCACTATTGCAGCTGCCAGCCTGATTAATGGCCTTAACAATAAAGATGTATTTGGTGCCACTCTGCAGGCCATGCACTGTGTAATGGTTTTGTTTGATATTTGGAACAATCATCCAGCTGTCAGCTGAATTACACAGACCTGTATTTTAAATCAAAAGCATTAATTGTTTTACAAAGTGTGCATTCATTAGACCTGAAACAAGAAGGTGAACCTGAAGCTGTTGAAGAATTCAAAGGAGCCTTTGCTTCTTTGAACGATTAAGCATCTGGTCAATCAACAGTAATTTTTCTACTGATTAGTTATGTAAAAGGCTCCTATAAGATATAAGTCAGAGGTCCCCAGCCTTTTGGGCACCAGGGACCGGTTTCACGAAAATAGATTTTTTGCAGACCGGACTGTGCGTAGTTTTGTGTACTGCCTGTATCCCGCAGATAGGGCTTTGCTTATTTGTGCAGACTGGTTGCTGGCATGCCGTGACCTGGTACTGGTGCACAGACCGGGGGATGGGGACTCCTGATATAAGTGAAGCAGGGAGGGGAGGGAGGATGGAATTTCAAAAAGAGGTATAAACTTATAGGTAGTTTTTGTAACTTAATCAGATAAGTTGTCTTCAGTATTTTGGGGAAATGGTTTCAGTCCTGCCATCTGTTTTTCAGTTAACTGAAACTCTTATGGGAAAGTTAACAACTTCCAAATTCCCTTCAAAATATAATATATGTCAGAACCCAGTTTAAGGGGGGTAATTTTCTTCTCTTTTCTTCCCTTTTCTTCCAGCCATACTCCTGCCATACTCCTAAGGGGAAGGGGGGAAGTCATGGGTGTTACAATGTATCCTCTTTAATTTGCTATAGCTGCTACACTGTATCTTCTTTGCTTCTCTCTATATGCTTGCTCTTTGAACCATTTCCCTTGATGCCAGCCTGGGGTGAGAAAGGAATGTGCCTCTGACCATCTGGCTTATCTCTTGCTACGGAAGAAAAGGTGCAAAGACCTAACGGCCTAAACAACCTTGGGAATGGTTGCCTTATCATCCCCGTTCCCTCAGCGGATTCACACCTGGAGATCGGCCCATTTGAACTGACAGGATGGACTATTTGGGTGGGGTTTGCTAGTTGCTCTTTTAACCTATTGATTCGTGCAAGAACCCCTCAGATCCTGCCTTCTATGCCTACTGTCAACTTCTCCTAATAAAAGTTCCTTTTGGAATGAAGTCGTTCTAAGAGTTCTGCTTTCTTGGGAAGAGGGTCTGAGGCAAGTCCTTACATTAGGCAGGATCTGCAGATTTGGTCAGCTCAGAAGGAAGACCCACACCACAGGGACTGTGCAAACTATGTTGGATTTAGGCATGGAGAGGAAGAAGACACTATGGAGGGTGTCCAACGAAGCCGTGGCCACTGAGCACTGGGACAATCCAAGGTGGTCGTTGGGCATCGGAAAAAGGAGGACTGGGATCAGAAAGTGAGGAAGGTGACTCTCAAATGAGGCAGCCACCAACCAGGTTGGAAATGGGAGATGAAGAGATCGCTCCACCTCAGTGAGGACAAGAATGAGAGACCGTCCCACTCAAGTTAGTTCCTGGAGCCAGCCATTGACATGCTGAGAGTCACCTTCGACTCCCTCAAGGAAGAGAAAGCTGATCCGTGTTAGGGCACAGCTAACCCAGGCCCAGCTGAAGGGGAGGGCAGCACGGAACCCGAAGCAGCAAACCCGGGTCTTTCCACCAGCGCGTTGGAGGCTGCAACTGCGACAATAGCAGCCACCTCTGCTCGAGCTGCACCAGCTGACGGAGATAGACATTGGCACAGAGGAAGAAGAGGCCACTGATTCAAATGGAAATTTCCGCAGCTGGGGGTAAGGTACAATGGGGAACCTCAGAAATTGGGGTTCTTCCTTGCCCACATTCTAAGCTATATGGAGGAATACCGCCGAGACATCCCCAGCGATCACAGCCAGATCAGAATCATAACCATGGTGCTAGAAGGAGTGGTGGCCAAGTGGATGGTGACCCTACACAATATCAATGCCCCAGAGCTGCAGAATTTCAACCACTTCATGACAGCCCTGAGAATGAGGTTCAAAGACCCCTTGGCCGATTGGAAGGCTCAAGAATGCAGAAAGATGTAAGACAGCACCGTCACCCTGTAGCCGAATACACAGAGGAGTTCTGAGCTCTGGCCAGCTGGCTCAATTGGCCAGAAGAGGTCCTCATGGGTCATTTTAAAGATGGACTAAATGATGACCTGTATTATGCCTGCATTCCCCTGGGAGATCCTGATCGGCTCCACGACTGGTACATTTTAGCCGAGGAGGCTGAATTCGACCCAGCCCAGAGACAATGATGCCTGGGACAATCCTGGGGATGGTCCCCTGCAGAGGGAATTTGGGAGCCAGAGAAACCAACCCCCACCACACCGAGATCTTCTGGCTGTTTCAAGTGTGGGAAGGAGGGACACCGCGCAGGCGAATGCCACTGAAAGACCTCAGTGTGGAATCCTGACCGAGCCGGAAGAGGAAGCCTGGGAAAATGCCACAGAAACCCAAAGAAACAGCCATGAAAAGTGTAGAGGTTGTCAAGGTCCTAACCCCATCAAAAAGGGGGGAGGAATTCTAACCCTGAGCAGGGAGCCCCCAGAATCCTCTGATGACACCTCAGAAGATGAACCCCTGGTAAGTGGACCCATTGTGCCCCTCACCAGAACTGTAGAACTGTTTAGTCCGGGAATGCTGGAAAAAGACTCATTAAAAGCCCTCATAGAGGCACCTGCTGCCTCATAAACCCAACCCTGGTGGGGAACTTAGGAATCCCGGTGAGGAAGTTGAAGAAGCCGGTTTCTTTTTTTTCCACAATATATATTATTTTTTAAACAAAGCATAAATCATTCAATAATTGGTAAACAGTGTGTTGTCTATATTACATTTGTGAAACAATCCTTAACAATTAATTTCTATAGTCTGTGTTCCATATGTTAATTTTGGTTGATTTCCTCTTTCCCCAAAATATCCTTTTTTGCAGACATTAATACAATTCTTATTGTTTTAGTGAATAACAATTAAGTATATAATTTTTCCAATATTCCTAAAAAGTAATAATCTTATTAGTATAATATTTCTTTTCTTTTCAGTCATTTTGGTTGCCTTGTCATAAATCCTATTACAATCCTTATTTTACTTTATTTCTCCCACCAAATTCTAGATACTCTTACTAGTGAAAGTTTTCTAACGATTAATTACATTTACACTGACAGATTTAATTCTATTTTTTCCATATAAGCCATCTCACACTTTTACATTTCTTAAGAAATAGATAAAAGAATAAAAAGAGAGAAGGAAAAGAAGAGAAACGAAAGAAAAAAAGAAGAAAAGAAAGCAAGAGCAACGGAACATAAGAAATAACATACTACTTAAAATATATATCCCTGCTAGGTTAATATATATTTATTTCCTCAATTTCTTATTCTTTTTAACCATAATTAAGAATATATTTAGTCTTTAAACATTCCAATCAATAGGTCTAATCATCTAATCCCTTGACTCTGATTCAAAACATTTTTTATACTTTTCTTAAATTCAGTCATGTTTAAATATCTAAAACATTTGCATTATTTAAGTCACAGAAAAGAAAGCAGCATACTGTATTATTTAGACAATTCATCCCTCTTAGAGTGATATATTCCAAAGTTTTTCTATTCCTTTAACCATATTCGAACAAATGCTTCTTTTTTAAGTATTCTCTCTGATAAGTCCCATCATCTATTTTCTTAGTTTCCATCTTAATTCTTTTTCTTTGCCCAGTATCTTTCTTAATCAATGTACTTTGCTGGATCAAAAGGTTTTTCCATATGATCATAGGTATTGCTGTAGGTATAGAAAGTAAATCAATGTCTTTGTCATGGGCATTTGCCCACTCCTTGTTGTTAGGAATCTTTTCCCTTCCTTTTCTCTCCACTTCTTTTATCACTTTTTGTCTCTCCAGTTTTTTCCAGTCTTTTTTCTTATCCTCAAATTTGTTTTGTAGTGTTGAAATGTAAGTTGTCTTTTCTTTCACTTGAATTAAAACATACTCTTTTATTTTGTAAAGTTCCATCTTCAAGTCTCTATCCTCAGATTTATGTTCAGTCATCTCTGCTGTATTCTCCTGAAGGGTTTTTCTGGGAGTAAAATTAAATTGGAGATAAGTTGATTCATACTTTCAAAGTTATTCTGTATTTCTTTGTAGTTTGAGACCATTGTCCTTTGAATTGGTTGCAGCTTATCATATATTTCCTCTTGTGAAGTATACATTATTTCTGTAAGTCTCACTTTATCTAAACAGCTGTGTTTATTAAAACTTTGAAGGCCACAGGCAGAGATTTCATAATCCTAATCCACCAGTAGGTGTCAGCATTGGCTCATTTTTCAGATCTTTCTAATTTTTTTTCCTCCTTAAAAGGTTAGATTCGCCGCTTCCAATAGCCAAAAGGTAGGGGAAAACCCCTCCCTTCTCACTCTCAGAGATTTATTTTTGCATCTTGGGAGTTCTCTTCAGGAAAGTAGGTAGGATAGAGAAAATCAATATTCTTACCCAGATTTCAAACGCACTGTTTATAATCAGCTTGAAGTAGAGCTTTTGACTTCTGTTGCTTGCAGCTGGGACTAGACAATGGAGTTAGCTAGCCTTTCTCCTGTTGGTTTCTGGAAGGCTTCTCCTGGACCGACTGGGGAGACCACCATCTCTCCTAGGTCCCAGGGACTACCTTCTTTCATTGCCACCTCTCCAGGGTGGCTTCTGGCCCATTTAGGGTCCCCAAACAGGAAGAAACTCAGCTGGAGGGCTCGGCATCCCGAATCCCTCAACTGCTTCGCTGCTCACAGGAACCAGAAGTCTCTGAAGAAGCCAATTTTGTTTGGTCAGTTAGATGGATCCATCGCAGAGGGAATCCCAGCCACCCTTGCCATGTAGCCTGTCCAACTCACCATAGGGGACCATGTAGAGACTTTAATGTTCATGGTGACCCCTGGAATGGAGTGTCCACTTATTTTAGGAATGGCGTGGCTAACAAAATGGAACCTGAGGGTAGACTGGAGGACTGGAGAATTGAGATTCCCTAAGGGGAAATTCAATGCAAAGGGGAAATCCGGATAAAAAAGGAGTCAGGGGCACAGAAAGTGCGAATGATGGGGGGCTGGAAGGCATCCCAGAGGAATATTGGGATCTAGCTGAAGTGTTCAGTGAAGAAAGGTCCAATGAATTGCCCCCCCCCCACTGCTATTGAAATCTTGCCAGGGGAAAAACTGCCAAAACCAAAAATGTATTCCATGACCCCTTGAGAATTGGAGGAATTATAGAAATGTATAGACAAAAATCTGGTGAGAGGGTTCATACAACCAGCAAAGCCAAAAACAGCAGCCCTCGTTCACTTCCATGAAAAGAAAGATGGGTCTCTTCACCTCTGCATGGACTATAGATGCAGTGAGTGAAAACAATCTTTACCCACTGCCCTTAAAGAAGGACATGTTGGTACATCTGGTGAGGGGGATTCCCCCCCCAAAACTGGACTTAAGGGAAGCTTACTATTGTGTCAGAATTAAGGAGGGAGATGAGTAGAAAATGGCATTTAATTGCCCTCTGGGATGTTTTCAATTCTGCCGTTCGGATTGCAAGGGGCACCTGCCGTGTTCATGCAGTTAATAAATGAAGTGCTCCAAGAGCACCTTTATAAGGGGGTACTTGTCTACTTAGATGATATCCTGATATTCACAGAGACTAAGGAAGAACATGTGAAACTGGTTAGACAGGTGTTAAATAAGTTGCAGGCAGCCCGTTTGTATGCAAAACTGTCTAAGTGTGAATTCCACAAGGAGAGAATTGATTACCTGGGGTATTGCATATCCCCTAACAGCATAGAGATGGACCCAGAGAAGGTCCGAGCAGTGCTAGAATGGGCTCCACCCTGTACCCGGAAGCACCTGCAAAGCTTCCTTGGTTTCGCAAATTTCTACCACCAATTCATCCTCTTTCACTCAAATTGTGCTACCCATCACATATCTATTAAAAACTAAAGGGGAGGGGAAGCCGAAACCCAGCCAGCCTTTGAAATGGACTATGGAATCTTAAACCACTTTTGAAAAACTAAAAAGATTATTCTCAGCAGAGCCGGTTTTAAAACACCTGGACACTGAAAAACCATTCATTATCCAGGTGGATGCCAGTGATGTGGCCATGGGGGCAATACTGCTTCAGGGGAATAATGAGGAGAAGTTGCAACCCTGTGCCTACGCATCGAGAAAACTGACGGAAACTGAGCAAAGGTGGGCAGTCTGGGAAAAGGAGATTTTAAAAATGCCCAGGAAGCTACCCCCTAAACAAGCTAGGTGGTCCCAACACTTCCATCACTTCAATTTCACCATTAAGCACTTGTCAGGGGAAAAAAAATTCCTGGTGAATGTGCTGTCGCAATTACCACAATACAACAACACCAGCACCATAATAACAGATCCGCTCATGCCACTAAAACAGCTAGCACAGTGGTTCTCAACCTTCCTAATGCCACGACCCTTTAATGTTCTGGTGACCCCCAACCATAAAAGTATTTTCATTGCTACTTCATAACTTGTAATGTAAATATCTGATATGAATTGTAATGTAAATATCTGATATGCAGGATCAGACTCTAGACTCCAGAAGATAGAACCATCCAACAAAAGGAATTCCACAACTACAGGTAGTCCTCAACTTACAACCACAACTGAGCCCAACATTTCTGTTTTCTAAGCAAGGTAGTTGTTAAGTGAGTTGCACCCATTTTACGACCTTTCTTGCTGCAGTTGTTAAGTGAATCACTGCAGTTATTAAGTTAGGAACACAGTTGTTAAATGAATCTGGCTTCCCCATTGACTTTGCTTGTCAAAAGATTGCTAAAAATAATCACATGACCCTGGGACACTGCAACCGTCATAAATACAGGCCAGTTGCCAAGCATCCACATTTTGATCAAATGACCAATTGAAGGAAAAGCAGCAAGAGAATGGAAGAAAGGAAAAGGGTTATAAATAAAAAATCAGAACCCCTGTAACATTTTGTGGATGAAGCGAGGGATTACGTGACTACTTTTTCATGGAAGTTTCCCAAAACAGAAGGATACGACTTTACAGCTGTCCCAGATTCCAGCTATTTCATTCCCTCCTTCCAAAATTTTCACCTTCCACTGAGCGTACTTGATTCTCATCTAAATGTTTTCTGACAAGTCCCTCTCTCAATGCATTTCCTTTTTCCTAACAATTTCTGGCAGTGGAGTATACATTTCCCCAATCGGAGCCTCGCCTTTGGATCCTGACCAGGCAGGAGGCAGAATAAAAGGAAGCCATTTAAAGGTGGGAGGAGGGAAAATCCCGAGGTTGGCTTGTTCCCGATTCATGATGAAAAAGGCGAAGGGAAGCTCACAATTCGGGCTGGCAGGCAGGCAGGCAGGCAGGCTGGCTTGCTGGCTTTCTCGCCCGCGCCAACTCCCTTCTCTTTGCTTGCAGCCGGGTGATTCCGAGTTTAAGCGCAGCTCCTAGCAACCCCGAGGAAAATCCCATGGATGGGGGTGGGGAGACTCAATTAAGGTGCTTGCAACCCCCCCAAGCAAGGGCAGAGACCAACCCCAGTTTTTTTTTAAAAAAAGCTAAGATTAAAAAAAATACAATCCAAAAGCGCTATTTAAAAAAGCAATTGCACTGAATGCATCAAGGAGAGCTGGCGGAAAGAAAAGAGTTGTTGGCTTTTGCTAGCTCTACCTGAGAGGTGGGGAGTTGCTCCTTTGATGCTTTAAATCTTACCATTCTCTGTGTTGTTTTTATCTGCCTGGAGACGAATAGAGGAGCAGTGTCTCGGTTCCTAAGACCATTGGAAATATGTGTTTTCCGATGGTCTTAGGCGACCCCTGTGAAAGGGTCATTCGACCCCCAAAGGGGTCGTGACCCACAGGTTGAGAACTGCTGAGAACTAGCAGCATCGGTCACTACGTGAGCACAAGCAAGAAATCCCAAACCGCCAGCAAGCCATGTGGGGTTGGAGTTCATGGTAGAGGGAGAACAGCATTTTCAAGTTAAAGAAATCCTAGACTCTAGAAAATTTCATGGCTCCACACAGTATCTAGTAGCTTGAAAACATCTACCTTCCTCCCAAAATGAATGGGTCCATAAACATCATGTCAGAGCCCCTAGGTTACTTAGTAAGCTTCATGGTAAATATCCTGATAAACCTGACTAACCCATATGTCTGTCTCCCCTCTTTTGTTGCCTCTACAGGTGGGTCTCTCATTTTTTTAAGGGAGCTGGCATGTCAGAACCCAGTTTAAGGGGGGGTCATTTCCTTCTCTTTTCTTCCTGCGGGTTCTGCCATACTCCTAAGGGGGAGGGGGGAAGGGAGTGTTACAATGTGCCTTATCATCCCCATTCCCAATTCACACCTAGAGATTGGCCTGTTTGAACTGACTGGATGGACTATTGGGGCGGGGTTTGCTAGTTGCTCTTTTAACCTATTGATTTTCATGGGAACCCATCAGATCCTGCCTTCTATGCCTGCTGTCAACTCCTAATAAAAATTCCTTTTGGAATGAAAGCATTCCAAGAGTTCTGCTTTCTTGGGAAGAGGGTCTGAGGTGGGTCCTTACAATATTATAGAGGGATATTATAGAGTTTCCATTTCTTTTGTAATGTATTATCTATAGGATATTAGGAGTTTGTGCTAGTGTGATGACAATGATAAGACAAAATTTGGGTCTCTGAGCAGAGATAATATTTGTAAAGTAATGCTAGTTTGGCCATGAAGATGAATTCATGTTTCTGATTTTAAAAAGAAATGCATTAAAGCAAGGATAGTAAATTATCACATATGGCACAGTGTAAAGTACAACTCAAAGATAAGTACACTGGATGTAATGAGATATATTAGGCAGAATTATGAGAACCTGGGAGAGAAAGACAATCTGGAAATAATCCTTTGTTATTTTTTACTCAAAATTTTCTTCTTGCTGAAATTCCAAAAATAGATTGGTGGGTAGGGAAAAATTATTGACAAATCCTTGTAATATTTAATGATATAATATGTAATATTTAATTATAAAAATTAATTGTGATAATCAATTGGAAATACCAATGCATTTTAACTATTTAAAATACAATATATGTATAGACATATACACACATATATGTAGATAGATAGATAGATAGATAGATAGATAGATAGATAGATAGATAGATAGATAGATAGATAGATAGATAGATAATCTTTAAGAATGCACAATTGTCAACCTCTTTATTAAGTGTATGATACTTTTCTTTCCTATGTGGTTGAAAAAAATAAAGGAAAATTTGAATTTCTCATTTTGTTTAATCATATATATTAAATTAATCAATGTTTTCTTACAGATAGTAATGTTTTATTATTGGGGATCAGAAAGGTGGGGCTTGGTCCATACATTGGTTATGTTGACTTGTGATTACAAGTAATAACATTACCCTGGTCATTGTTTCTGTGTGTATTGTGGGCAGGTGGTTTTCTGTTTTTTAATCTTTTATATTTTCTTTTAATGCTGTTAGCTACTCAGAGGTCATGAATCTGATGGCCATATAAATGGATATAAATGAATAATCAAACAGTTTATATCATAGCAAAGCATCCTGAAGATGATCCAATATGAACAAATGTGTATCTGGCCAACAGACTAATTGGAATTTGCTGGATGCCTTCAGGTTTTCTGTAGAATTCATGCACATATTCATGTTTAGAAGCCTATTAGTTATTAATCAAATAATATTGTATTAATGAAATGGACCCTAATTAAAAATTATAGTACAATTGACCATAGAATTTTCCATTCCTAATTGGTTAAAGAGGCAGAGCTCAATATGTAGACTGGATTCTTTCCCTTTCCTTACATAGTCCAAAGGAAATGGTTGTGTTAGTATATAATTGCAGCATCCCATTTTGGCTATAATTTCTTGGTGATGAATTCATCAATCCATGTAATTAGATTTTTGAAGAGTCACTGGTACAAATAAGTAATAGGATGGCCATATATGATGTGTTTGCATTAAGTAAGCATAATGGTAATATGAGTGCAGGAAAATCTCTGTGACTGAATGAGCTTTAAATCTGTGCTTAATTAGGGAGACAGAGTAGTAGTTCAAATGTAGCTGCCAGATGAATTCATAGACACCAGAAAGCTTTCTACCAAGATTCCAGATTTCAGTGCTTTTGACAAATAGTAAAATCTTGTCTTAAATGTATTTCAGGCTCTTATAGCCAAATGTATATAGTTGCAAAGGGGGAATTATCTGAATCTATCTATAAGGAATCAATCAATCAATCAATCAATCAATCAATCAATCAATCAATCAATCAATCAATCACCCTTTTACCAAAAACAGAATTAATACATCCAAGTAATCAATACATCCAAGTAAACAAGAGTCCCTTCCAAATCTGTTATTCTGTTATAGATATGACATTGACATAACAAGGGGGAAAATCACCACTGGAAGATTTTAGAGGGAAGTTCATAAAGAATATGGATAATAAATGGAAAGGAAAGGGACAAGGGATGTTACTAGTTGTGTTCATTACACAAAGTCATTACACTTTACACAAAGGAGTAACATGATAGGAGTAACATGATAGCAGTGTTCCAATAACTAAGGGGTTGCCACAAAGAAGACAGGGTCAAACTATTCTCCAAAGCACATGAAGGCAGGACAAGAAGCAATGGATGGAAATTAAAGCATTTATCTTTTTAAAAAAAAAAAACACCAACATTTTTAATTACTAATTGACCTATGGATAAATAATATTGATCTAATATGAGAATTTGGAGGAAAAGTAAGAAGCAAATTCTAGAACACTTCAATAGTCTAAATTGTCTATATGGTCATGTGTTAACAAAAACATTGTTTCTAAAGAATAAATATGTAGTCATTACATATCAAATAATAGCTGTTACTTCTCCACTATTGCATTGGCTGACACTGAAGAGCTTTTCAGTTTCTTCTGAAATAATCATGACCATCCTCAATTTATGATGAAATATTCACTTTCAACTTCCTGCTTATCTAATATCATGCCAAATACTAAATGTCAAAACAAGTAAAGAATATTGTGCACAGATACTAAAGGTTTACAAAACTATACAGGTAGTCCTCAAGTTATGACCACAATTGAGCCTGAAATTTCTGTTGCTAAGTGAGACATTTGTTAAGTGAGGTTTTTTGTCATTTTATGATTTTTCTTGCCACAGTTGTTAAATGAATCATTGCATTTGTTAAGTTAGTAACATGGTTGTTAAGTGAATCTGGATTCTCATTGACTTTGCTTATCAGAAGGTTGCAAAAGCTGATCACATGATCCCAGGACACTGCAACCATCATAAATATGAACCAGTTGCCAAGCATTTGAATTTTGATCATGTGACCATGGGAATGCTGCAATAGTCGTAAGCAGTGGTAGGATTCAAATGTGTGACCAACAGATTCTCTGTATAGATGCCACTTCCTGAAGTTCATTCTGTGACTGGGCAACAAAAAAATAGCTACCAGTTCTACTAAACTGGTGTGAACCAGCTGAATCCCACCACTGGTCGTAAGTGTGAAAAACAGCCATAAGTAACGTTTTTCAGTGCCGTTGTAATTTTGAACAGTCATTAAGTAAACTGTTGTAAGTTGAGGACTACTTTCTATTTAAAACTGTATAAAATATACACACTACTTCAGTTTAAATGGCATCTCCAATACAACTGCACTGAAAGATAGTTCTTTTTTTTGATGTGTATGATATATAGCAACTGAGTATTGTCTGGATGGACAAGCCAGATCTAAATACAATTAATCATAATTAGTGTATTAAAATGTTATTTTTATTTCTGCAAGTATAATAGAAAACAGTAGAATAAGGAGCATGATTAGAACTAGTTAGTCTGATTCTCGAAACAATTCAGTATAAATATATATTACTGAAATGTATCTAACATTTATTTGGGAATGATGTCCAAAACTTCTAAGACCACTAAGTTGCCTACCTAAAAAAGAAAAGGGAATTGGCACCAAAAGTTCAAACACTAATGCAACTATACACAACAGAAGCTACTTGTCACATTATACTTTACACATTTCACACTGTGATAGGATGGTACTGTAAAATGACCAGCCTATCTCAACCACATCATACAATAAATATTTGCAACCCTCACAGCCCATTAAGACAAAATATTTAATGCTGATTCATTATGAAGCTTTACTTCATTAAGACCAGAATACACCCTCAGCTCTTTTTCCAACAATAGAGCCTTTGTTTAAAGTCTCTCTTCAGAGTTTTGCAGCTGATGTATTGCCTTCACCACACAGTGTGCTTTCCATCAGCATAATGGTAGGCAGAAAGTGTGTCAAACAGAGTGAAGCACAGTTACTAGCAATTAGCTTTTCCTGCCTGCTACTGGTTAATCTAAGAAACCTGACTTCTTCCACAGTCTTTTCACTTTATTGTCTTGCTCTAATTGCTATTTAAGACTCTCAACTTTACATCCAGGCTTGCTACAAAATATGGCTTTCCAAGAACTATATCATCAGCTTGTGTGTTCCTGTTTTTGCCCACTTTCATTGGATATTTTCGTACAGATGATATAGCTTAAACAGTATCTAGAACAGGGCTTTTCAACCGGTGGTACGCATACCACTTGTGGTACATTAGCACCTGGCAGGTGGTACGTGACCATCCTAGAAAAGTGGTAGCGGGGGAGGGGAATGAGCTGAACTGGCTGCAGCACCGCAAAAGCCTGAGCGAGAGACGGCTGCATCTGCAGGGCTGTCAGGGCTCAGCGGAAGTGCCAGAATCAGCACTGCTTTCCAGCTGATCGGCGCTTCTTCGGGCTGTCAGGACTCAGTGGAAGCACCAAGATCAGCACCGCTTTCCAGCTGATTGGCACTTCTTCAGGGCAGTCAGGACTCAGCGGAAGCGCCAGGATAAGCAACGCTTTCCAGCTGATCAGTGCTTCTTCGGGGCTGTCAGGGCTCAGCGGAAGCACCAGGATTAGCGCCAGGCTCCACCTGGAGCTTGGCATTGATCCTGGTGCTTCCACTGAGCCCTGAAGAAGCACCAATCACCTGGAAAGCGGCACTGATCCCGGCACATCCTAACAGCCCTGCAGAAGCGATGATCAGCTGGAAAGTGGCACTGATCCTGGTGCTTCCACTGAGCCCTGACAGCCCCGAAGCGCCGATCAGCTGGAAAGCAACACTGATCCCGGTGCGTCTGCTGAGCCCAGAAGAAGCGCTGATAAGCTGGAAAGCAGCATTGATCCTGGTGTGTGCACTCTCACACACGCAAACACATACGCAGGTTTGGGAGAGGTGAGCTGAGCCAAGCCATGCAGAGGCAATGACTGGGGAGGGGAAGCCTTTGCCCACCACTGCCTGCCTGTTGCCACCTCTTCCCGGAGCCTCTGGCAGTTTAAAAAAAAAGGGGGGGAGGAAGGAAGGAAGGAAAGAAGGAAGAAAAGCGTCAGGGAAGGAGGGAAGGAGGGAACTTGGATATAAAAGGGGGGAGAGAAATTTGTTAAATGAGCTTTGCCCCATTTTATGACTTTTCTTGCCACAGTTGTTAAGTGAATCATTGCAGTTGTTAAATTAGTAACATGGTTGTTAAGTGAATCTGGTTTCCCCACTAACTTTGCTTGTCAGAAGATTGCAAAAGGAGATCATATGACCCTGGAACAATGTGACCATCATAAATATAAATTGGTTGCCAAGCATCCGAATGTAAATCACATGACCCTGGGGATGCTGCAACAGTCATAAGTGTGAAAAATGGTCACAAGTCACTTTTTCAGTGCCGTTGTAACTTTGAACAGTCACTAAGCAAACTGTTCTAAGTCAAGGACTACCTGTACTTTATCACTTTTTTCCATTTATTTTGGTCATCAAGTTTTTGTGACCTTGCTAGGTAACTGGTGGTACTCGAATGTTGCCATATTCTAAAAGTGGTACAATTGGTGAAAAGGTTGAAAAGCTCTGATCTAGAACAGGGCTAGAAGGTTAAGCTACCCCCAGAAGTGTCAGCAAGGAGATAACATCAGGACCAAGCATGGTTGTTGCTATTGCAGACATAAGAATTCACTGAAAGCTAAACCTTAATTTCACTAATCAGAAATCCTCCTGTCAGGTTGGGAACAGTTGAATTAGGTTAATATTAAGTAATCTAGATTCTGGATCTAGAATACAATTTATAATGTTTCAACAGAATGCATATGAAGAGTCAGTCTGATCATTTCTCAAATATAAGAAGAGTATGTTTAATTTATAAAGAACATATATTTCAGCATTAAGACACTACTTAGTAGCTGACACTTTAAACACAGATTTTTAAAAATATCCTTTGAAAATGAATGATATAAAGCTCACAAACTGAAATAAAACAAGGAAAAAACACTAAAAAACAGAAAAATTCAAATTTCTCTAGTCCACAGTTCCAATAACTCTTATTATAACACACACATACACATACACAGAGACACACACACACCACATTCAAGATATACATTGTGGTGTAGGATTTTGTAACAGGAACTAGAAAAAGAAACAAATTGTGTAGCCTTGCCTAACTATTTCTATCTCGCTTCTTTAATCACCGTTTGCACCAGGGACCAATTTCAAGCAACCGTGGGAAACAAGTACATGGATGTACTGAAGGAGAGAATAAGGGAGCGTACAGGTATGATTGATATCTTCCTTATATTGTAATAACTATATTGTCTGATGTTGATTGGCTAACAAAGTTTATAAAGTGATGCCATTAACTTTCTAATACAACTGCTGCCATTATTCAGATTGTGTTTCCACCCAGGACTTCATTTTGATCGAATTAAAGTACTCTCTTTAAAAAGCCTCTGCTTGAGACTTCTGGTTTGGTGTCATAGTGCAGGAAAGCTGGGCTCTGCTTACTGTGGCTGATTTTGCCCTGCTGAGGGCCCGAAAAGGGTCTAAAGTTGCCCCAGAGAGGCAACGAAGAAGGAGGGGACCCTCTTCAATCATGGAAAGACGGCAGTCAATCCATTTGATCTGAGGAAGCCCTCCCAACCGGCAGGGGAAAGACTGGCTGCATTTATGCGGCCAGTCAGAAGCTACTGACAACCGAGGAAAGCACTAATTAGCAAAACCTGAAATTCGTGGCTGGTACTGGGTGAGAACATTATCCTTTCTCTATAATTTTAAAACTTTTCCCCTGGAAAAGGACTTCCCAAAAGCAAGAAAAGCCCCCAGATGAGAGGGAAGAGGGGCCTCCGCTCCTTTCCTTATGAGAAAGGAAGCAGCGATTTAATTTTTATTGGGGGGAAAAACAGAGAAGACTACAACTTTAACTTGGAAATAATACAGAGACATTGCATTAATAAATTTGAGGTTTGAGAGAACTTTTCAGTTTTTCTTTCTTTTTGGAAAATAACGGAGCGAACTTCATGAAATAACTTTGGGCTAAAAGGTGAAAAAATGGACATCTAATAACATCTAGTGGATAGAGGTGGAATAAAGGAACAACGCACTGAATTTTGGTATGTCTGGTGTGAACTTGGCATGAAGCCCAGACATAGATAATAAATTAGACTCTTTGATGTTCCTGGAAACTTTCACTTTTGTAGACTGCAGTGGGAAAAAGAAAAAAAACTATTTGGGTTGTTTTCCTGCATGGAGGAAACTATAAACTACTTTGAAGTAAGCCTGCCTAGATTACAAACATCGATTGACTTACAGATCTAAGAACTACCTAGAGACAGAAAGAAAATTGATTTTTTGCTGGTTTCTTTTGGGAAGGTCCTATGGATTACTAACTGGAGCAGCTGGACACTTTGGATTATAAAGGCTAGTTGATTGAAAAAAATTGTTTTTTTTTAAATTGAAGAGCCAGCTTTGTATTTTTCCTTGTGGATTTGGTGCTGAAAGACACTGGTGGATTAGAAATATCTTTTTTTCTCTCCCCCCCATTCCTTTGGTGGTGAACTTATAAACTGGACTATTAGATTATAAAGGCTACAGAACTATTTGAAATGATTTAAAATACAAATTGGAATCTAAATATTGTATTGTGATATTGCTTATAAGATTTCTTGTTTTGTATAAAGCTGATAATTAGGGGACATAATACATTTGATAGAAAAGTTTGAGGGGGGAGCAAAAATGAGTGTTCCAAGCTTGACTAAAACAGGCAAGAAACCTGTCTCAGCACCATCTTCTGGTGCCCCCAGCCCTGTTTACCAGAGATCAATTGACTCAATGCTTCAGCAAGAAAAAAACAACAATTTTCAGAAGGAAATGCAGACCACATTACAATTAATACAAGAAGCAATAACTTCGCATAAAGAAGACACAAGAAAAAATCATGAGATAAAATAAATGAAAAAAATCACAATTTAAACTCACAATTAGAGAGTTTTCAACAAATGATCACAAAAAATGAACAAAGAATTCAGAAAATAGAAGATAAATCGGAAGAAACTGAACAAAAGATGGAAGAAATAAAAGAAGAAGAAAAAACCCAAAGGCTGATACAGGCTAATAGAAACTTGGAGGATTCAGTGGCAATTCTGGAAATGGAGAAAGCATCTTATTTCTTAAGATTTCAGAATATAGTGGAAGACATGAGGATGTGGAAGAGAAAAAAAATGCACGTGAAGAGAGAAAACTATTTTGTTGAAAGAATGCTGAGTAGGAAAAAGGATTGAGATTCCTGTGCAGTTTTTAAAAATTTCTTTCAACCTTCTCTGTTGCTGGCCTGTTACATTTTTTAACTTTCTGCTTTGGAAGAGCAAGAGAGAGACAGAGAAGGCGGGGTGCAGTTTTTTTTTCTGCCGATCCTTTAACCAATTTTTTCTGCTTACTTTCTGCTAAGCTCTTGCCTGAGAGAGAAAGGTGGGGTGTGAAATCTAATACCTACTCTTGCAATTTCGGCTTGCAATTTTTTTTACTTGAAAGCGGGAGGCAGCAGAGATAATTGTGCTGCTGAATAAAGGAAACCTTATTTAAGCAAGAAATAATGTTACTTGTAACCAAATGAGAAAAACTTAATACTGGAACACACTGGAAATCTTCAAGGTTTAAAATGTTTAGTTAACCCTATATATCCATCAACCAAAAGAAATGACTCTGAATTGTTTTATTTATTTATTTTATTTTTATTTATTTTAATTAGATTTTTATGCCGCTCCTCTCCAAGGACTCGGAGCGGCTAACAACATAAACAAAAACAACATCTCAACATTTCAAAAATCTAAAACCAAATCTACAAAGCATTTAAAAAGACCCCCCAAACACATTCATCATTCACACACAATCACAGTCATCCCCAGGCCTGCCGGCATAGATAAGTTTTTAGATTCTTCCGAAAGGCTGGGAGAGTGGGGGAAATGTGGACTTCAGGGGGCAGTTGGTTCCAGAGGGTGGGTGCCACAACAGAGAAGGCCCTCCCCCTAGGACCCGCCAGACGGCATTGTTTCGCTGACGGAACCCGGAGGAGGCCGACTCTGTGCGCTCTCACCGGTCGAAGGGAAGTATGTGGCAGAAGACGGTCCCGTAAGTATCCTGGTCCAATGCCATAAAGGGCTTTATAGGTAATAACCAAACACTTTGAATTGCGTTCGGAGACCGATAGGCAACCAATGCAGCATGCGGAGGGTTGACGAAATGTGGGCACAACGTGGAAGGCCCACAATTGCTCGCGCAGCTGCATTTTGCAATAATTGTAGTCTCCAAACACTCTTCAAGGGTAGCCCCATGTAGAGAGCATTGCAGTAGTCGATCCTCGAGGTGACAAGGGCATGTGTGACTGTGAGTAGAGACTCCCGATCCAAATAAGGGCGCAACTGGTGAACCAGGGGAACCTGGGCAAATGCCCCCCTCGCCACAGCCGACAAATGATGTTCCAATGTCAGCCGTGGATCGAGGAGGACTCCCAAGTTGCGCACCTTCTCCGAGGGGTTTATAACTTTACCCCCCAGGGTAATGGAAGGACAGATTGAAATGTCCGTGGGAGGCATCACCCACAGCCACTCCGTCTTGTCAGGGTTGAGCCTCAATCTGTTAACGCCCATCCAGACCCTCACAGCCTCCAGACACCAGCACATCACCTCAACCGCTTCACTAATTTGGGCAGGAGTGGAAATGTACAGCTGAGTATCGTCAGCATACTGATGGTATCTCACTCCATGCCGATGAATGATCTCTCCCAGTGGCTTCATGTAGATGTTAAAAAGTAGGGGGGAGAGAACCGACCCCTGAGGCACCCCAAAAGGGAGTGACCTAGAGGTGGACCTCTGACCCCCCAATAACACTAACTGCGACCGACCAGAGAGATAGGAGGAGAACCACCATAACACGGTGCCCCCAACTCCCATTCCCCCCAGCCGTCGCAGAAGGATACCATGGTCAATGGTATCGAATGCCGCTGAGAGGTCAAGAAGCACCAGGTCAGAGGACTGGCCTCTATCCCAGGCCCGCCAGAGATCATCCATCAGAGTGACCAAAGCAGTTTTGGTGCTGTAGCTGGGCCTGAACCCGGACTGCAGAGGCCCCAGATAATCGGCTTCCTCCAGAGACCGCTGGAGTTGAAGTGCCACCACCTTCTCAATAACCTTCCCCACAAAGGGGAGGTTAGAGACCGGACGATAGTTAGTGAGAATTGCTGGATCCAGGGAAGGCTTCTTGAGGAGGGGGCGCACGAGTGCCTCCTTCAAAGGAGGCGGGAAGGATCCCTCCCTCAAAGAAGTGTTGACAATCTCCTGGATCCAGGTACGTGTCACCTCCCTGTTACAGAAACCAGCCAGGAGGGACACGGGTCGAATAAACAGGTGACGGAACTCACAGCTCCAATGGCCCTGTCCACTTCATCAGGCGTAACAGTCTTAAACTCGCCCCAGATGACCGGACAAGAGCATGCCCCTGTCCCCTCGACTGAATCATTATCAGTCGCCTCTGCTATACAATTGGAGTCTAGATCGGCCCGGATCTGAGCTACTTTGTCTGCGAAACAGTTGTTAAAATCCTCGGCGCTACCCTGCAAGGGAGGCCCCGGACCCCTCGGGTTAAGGAGGGACCGGGTCACCCTAAACAGGGCGGCCGGGCAAGATTCCGCAGACGCGATCAAAGCGGAAAGATACAAAGATCTTGCCGCCTTAATCGCCTTCAAATAGGCTCTAATAAATGAGCTCAATCTGGTTCGATCAGATCCGGACCTACTTCGTCTCCATCGCTTCTCTAGATGTCTCTTATGGTGCTTCATCCCCCTGAGCTCCTCGGTAAACCAAGGAGACCTCCTGGGGCCAGCACCACAGAGAGGTCGCAAAGGCGCAATCCGGTCAATAGCCCCCTTCGCGACCGAATTCCATGCCGCTACCAGGGACTCCGCCGAATTGTGGATGAACGAGCTCGGTAATTCCCCAAGTGCCGTCTGAAAACCAATTGGATCCATCAGGCGTCTGGGGCGGAACCACCTAATTGGTTCCGCCTCCCTGCGGGGAAGGATTGGGGCCGTAAAATTCAGTCGTAGCAGAAAATGATCAGTCCATGACAAAGGCAAGATATCTAAGCCTAGATTTGTCAATGTTTTTAAAAGTTTGATGCATAGTTTCAGTCTTTGCAATAGCGTAGTGGCTTACTTGAATGAATGCATATATTTTTAGTACATTAACTCAGAATACCTCGTTAAGTTTTTTTCTTTGTGAAGTTGTTTTTTGTTTCATTTTTTATATCTTTATGTTTGTGTGCAGGACACACTGATTTATTGATTAAGGGAAGAAATAGACAACAATACCTAAAAGAATTGAAGGAATTGTAACTCAATCCTTGCCTAAAACAAAAAAAAAGGAGTTGAGGAAATTTTTGGGATTATCGATAACGATGCTATTTTGACTAAAGAGAGCCTAATGTTAGACAATGGACAGAGGAAGAGAACTGATTTGTTCATAAATGGATCTAGCAAAGTAGTAACGAAAGAGACATAATGGATATGTGGTAGTAGATGGGGAAGAGAAAATGTTAGTGGAAGCTGGAAGGCTTCCCTTCCATTGGTCAGCTCAAACCTGTGAACCTTAAGGCAGACTCTGAGGTTGTTGATAGGAGAGAGGGGGAACATATGTTTAATAATAAAGGGAAAGAATTGACTCACGTAAAGTTGATAGAAGAGCAGCAGGCACATGGGAAGCTGAGGGAAATGCGCTGGCAGCTGCAAGAAGAAACTGAATGTTTAATAGATGAGAAGGAGGAGTTAGAGAATGTGATTTATTTTTGGAAGTTTATGGATGTTTGTGGCTGGTGCAGAGTAGCTGAACAAGTTGTGACAAATGACATCTAGGCATACAGGTCTCAGCTAACTCTTAAAACTCAGGATGAGCTCGCATTTATGTTTTGTCCCTTTTTGAAATGATGTATGAGAGACTGCTTGTTACATGAAGGTTCAAGAATGTCAATGAAGAAGAGAAGAATGTTACTCAGTATTTGCATAATCTGGTGCAGGTTTTGTCTTCTATCTCAGTACAGGCCCAGGCTATCCGACCACCTTATCTCTGACCAATCGCTGTTCCTGGAGAATGGGTTCAGGTGAAAGAACTATCACCCATCTGAGTACCAGCCCTAAGTGGTCCCAGCCCTGTGAAGTTCTCCTGAGCACCCCAACTGCAGTGAACATGGAAGGAATTAAGGTGTGGATCCATCAAGAAAGTTCTATTATCCCTCTCCAGTGCCAGGCCCAGCAGCTGTACAGCCGAAAAGTGAAACTTGAACCTGCCTTGCCTGTTGAACTGTTTCATCTAAATAGGAGAACGCTTCAATGGACTGGACTACTTTGGAAGTCAGGTTTGTGGTATCTGGACTGTGCATTGCCACATTTTTATTTTGTTGCTGCTGTTTCCCTCGTACCTTCTTTGGAAGAAAGAAGGATGGTTCAGACCATGAGTCTAATACTTGCCTTAATATGTTTGACCCTCAGAATGGCTCAATTTTCCAGAAATGGTTCGCAGAATCAAGGGTGTGAACAATGCATCACAGTTACCAAATATAAGGGACAAACTAGCAAGACACTGATTTATCACTCCTCCTACGAGTATAAAGGAACAAAAGAGAATTGTGTTTATAACAAGACTATGTATTCCACTTGCAAAGTGGGGGATAGGTTCACTTGTTATGATCCTGTCAATACAGTAAAGCTCTACCAATAACTTCAAATCTGGGCATATGGAGGAATGCACAGACAATATCTCTTGGGAAAGAATGACACAAGACTTATGGATAGTGCCAGAGTCTGCTTTGATGCATGTAAAGCTATTGACTATAATCAAGCTAGGTGGTCTAAATGTGGAGCGCTGGGGTAGGGACAGGCCTACTCATTTAATGTCAAATATGTTTGTACATCCTACCTTGGCTACAGTCTTACACCATGTCTGTGCTGGAGCACTGTAAAGAGATATACAGGGGTAACCCAATCTGGCAAAATCGAAGGAAAGTTTAATGTAATTTATCGAGTCAGTACTTCCCAGTGTGACACTGATTCCTGCAACCTGGTGTGCTTCGACATAACCAGACCAGCAGACTTCTCATCATTATTTAGACTAGCTACCGGTATCAAATGAACCAGAGTTGACACTATTATACCACTATTATACTATCCCAGAAACATTTTTGAGTTTTTCACTTTTTTTACGATGAATTGGAAACCACAATTGAGATTCCCTTAGTAGCAAAGAACCTTTTTATTGATCTGGCTGAAAGAATTGCTTCATTTCTAAATGTAACTAATTGTTACGTGTGTGGGGGGACTAACATGGGTGAACAATGGCCTTGGCTTTACCACATGAAATAAATCTTACTGCCTTGGCTAGTCAAAATGTCACTTGGAAAGCCACCAATAGACTCAATATGTCAACTCTGACCACTTCCATAGTGGGAAACCTCTGTTTTAAAAGGGAAGGTTCTGGTAAAGCCATTGGGGAGCTTAGTTGTGAACACATCTTGCAGGTGAACACCTTGGTGTCCTTTTGGTGGAGTACCACTGACTCAGCCCAATCCCCAAATCCCCTGGCAAAAATTCCCTAACTGTCTACCTTATGGACTAATCTAACAGATGCCACTCTTACCTGGACCACCCCAAACAGGCTGTATTGGATTTGTGGAAAGTTTGCTTATGTTGTTCTCCCAGCCATGTGGGAGGGATCCTGCATGTTAGGTACTATAAAACCCAGTTTCTTTTTAGTCCCTATCAAACAAGGGGAAAGACTAGATGTACCCATTTTTGTTGAGGTTGGATATAAACAAAAATGAGGTCTGCCACTGACAAATCATAATACATTCCAAATATCAAGTCAAAAGACATGGAACAAAGAAGAATAGCCCCCAGAAAGGATTTTACAAGTGTATGGACCTGCTACTTGAGCAGAAGATGGAATGTATGGGTATAGAACTCCTGTTTATATGCTTAATAGAATTGTTAGATTGCAAGCTGTATCATAAATACTTACAAATGAGACAGCCTTGTCTTTAAATTTGCTCTCTAAAACCAACACCGAATTACATACAGCAGTGTATCAAAACCGCCTGGCTTTGGATTATTCACTAGCAAAAGAAGGAGGCATTTGTGGAAAATTCAATTTGACAAACAGTTGCCTCCAGATTGGTGACCAGGGAAAGTGATTGAGGAGATCACTGATTGCATGAAAAAAATAGCTCATGTCCTGGTTGAAACCTGGACAGGTGTCATGGACACAAGCTGATTTGGAAAGATCTTTGGTGATTGGTGAAGGGTAGTTTTTCTGATTGCATTAGCTTTTGGAGGTCTTCTGGTTTTGCCATGTTTGATTCCTGTTATCCAAAGAACAGTTATCTCTACCATCTCGGGGATATTTTCCCTTTAAGGTTAAAGGGAAAATCTCTGTGTTTTTTACCCAAGCTATTATTATTGGATGCAGGATAAGGCAAGCCTTCTTGCACTGCGAGATGCCTCCCTCTCACAGAAATGGCCTGTATGTCTTTTGAAGGCCTACCTTGATGACGGATTTTGGAATCCTGACAGGTGGCATGCTCAAAAAAAGGGGTTATGGAGGTTTTTAAGTAGGGGTTTTAAATGTTTTTTAAGGGGTTCTGGGGTGGGGGGTGGGAAGATTAATAATAGTAATGGTGTAGGCCTGGGGGGAGGTCTACGGGATAAGGGAGGGTTAAGGGGTGGGAATAAGGAGGAGGAGAAACATGGGCCAGGCAACAGGTGGGACCGGAACCACGAGGGTGCGGATCAGGGAGGGGGCAGATTTAGTTCCCATCGGTTTTGTAAGTGGGAGGGGCAGATATGGCGGGAGTAGGGGGGCACGTCAATTTATGGGAGCGCGCCCCCGCTATGTTCGAGCGGTGCCGTGCTCCGACCCCCGCGGCTCTACTTGTGATCTGGGTTGTTTAGAGCCAAAGGGCCCAGGTTGTAGGCTGATGCTGTGCAACGCCAGGTCTGTGGTTAATAAGGCCCCCCTGATACAAGATTTAATTACGGAGGGGGCTGTAGACCTGGCGGGTATTACGGAGACCTGGTTGGGACCAGAGGGTGGTGTCCCTCTGGTGGAAATGTGCCCTCCAGGCTTCCTTGCATTTCACCAGCCAAGAACTCAGGGCAGGGGTGGGGGAGTGGCGGTTGTGATTAGGGAAGGTCTCAGGCCAAGGGAAGTCACTGTTCCTCAGACGGCAGGCTGTGAATCCCTCCTTGTGAGGTGGGACCATGGGGGTCCGAGGGCTGTGTTGCTTACATACCTGGCTCCCTGCCACGTGTCAACCGCCCTGCCCGAACTCTTGGGCATCATCACTGCGGTGGCAGTTGAGGTCCCCAGGCTAGTGGTCATGGGCGACTTCAATCTGCAGTCTGGGGGCGAGGCGTCTGGGGAGGTTCAGGAGTTCATGGCTTCCATGACAGCCATGGACCTGACCCAGGTAATTCAAGGTCCCACACACACGGGGGGAAACACGCTTGACCTGGTTTTTGTCTCTGGTCAGTGTCTGAGTGATCTGGATACGAGAAATATAGTTATTACACCTTTGTCATGGTCAGATCACTCTCTCCTATGCCTGGACTTTTGGACCGCTACACCCCACTGCAGGGAGGTGGAACCAATTGTTTGGTACCGCCCCAGGCGACTGATGGAACCCGAGAGGTTCCAGATGGAGCTTGGGCCAATACCGGAGGCTCTAACATATATAACACACAACTCGGTCGGGGCGCTGGTAGCTGCCTGGGATAGGGCAGCTGCTGATGCCTTGGATAGGGTTGTGCCTTTGCGGCCTCTGAACCGGCGTGGTTCTCGTTCAGCTCCCTGGTTTAACGGGGAGCTGAGGGAGATGAAGCGCCGGAAAAGACGCCTAGAGAGCAGTTGGAGGGCGAGTCGCTCTGAGTCTGACCGAACACGAGTAAGAGACCATATTAGGACTTACTTAGTGGCAATAAGGGCAGAGAAGTGTTCTTATGTCACTGCCCTTATTGCGTCATCAGATAACCGCCCAGCCTCCCTGTTTAGGGTAACCCGCTCCCTCCTTCATCGGGAGGTGAGGGGGGACCCCTTGGAGGGAAGAGCTGAAGATTTTGTGCAATACCTGTATGACAAAATCGCTCAGATTCGGGAAGGCTTTAACTTCAATGAAGGCAGTCCAGCAGAAGTGGCTGAGGCCGGTCTTGAGACTACTATCTGGGCTGAGTTTGACTACGTGACACCTGATGACGTGGACAGGTTGCTGGAAGGTCTTAGAGCAACCACATGTTTATTGGACCCGTGTCCCTCCTGGTTGGTACTGGCCTCCAGTGAGGTGACGCAAGGCTGGCTCCAGGCAATTATCAACGCCTCGTTAAGTGAGGGTGTCTTCCCCGCCACCCTGAAAGAGGCGGTGGTGCGACCCCTCCTCAAGAAGCCCGCCTTGGACCCGGCTGTTCTATCTAATTACCGTCCTGTCTCCAACCTTCGCTTTGTTGCGAAGGTTGTTGAGAGTGTGGTTGCTCGACAGTTCCCTCAGCACCTGGAGGAATCGTCGTACCTGGACCCGTTCCAGTCGGGCTTCAGGCCGGGTTACAGCACAGAAACAGCTTTGGTCGCATTGGTGGATGATCTCTGGCGGGCCCGGGACAGGGGTTGCTCCTCTATCCTGGTGCTATTGGACCTCTCAGCGGCTTTTGATACCATCGACCATGGTATCATGCTGCGCCGGCTGGCGGGGCTGGGTATAGGGGGCACCGTGCTTCGGTGGCTCTCTTCCTTCCTCTCTGGCCGGACGCAGTTTGTGTTGACAGGGGGTCAGAGGTCGACCCAGAGGCCCCTTGATTGTGGGGTACCTCAGGGGTCGGTCCTCTCACCCTTGTTGTTCAACATTTATGTGAAGCCGCTGGGTGAGATCATCCGAGGTTTTGGGGTGGAATTCCATCAGTACGCTGATGATACTCAGCTGTACATTTCCACCCCGAACCACCCAAATGAAGCTCTTGACGTGCTGACCCAGTGCCTGGAGGCCGTGCGGATCTGGATGGGGAAGAACGGTCTCAAGCTCAACCCCTCCAAGACCGAGTGGCTGTGGTTACCGTTGTCCCGGTACAACCAGCTGACTCCATCGCTGTCTATTGGGGGCGAGTCAGTGGCCCCCACGGGAAGGGCTCGCAACTTGGGAGTCCTCCTAGATTCACGGCTGTCCCTTGAGGACCATCTGACGGCCGTGGCCAGGAGGATGTTTTACCAGATTCGTCTGGTACGCCAGTTGTGCCCCTTCCTAGATAAGGACGCGCTACGCACGGTCACCCATGCCTTCATCACTTCCAGACTGGACTATTGTAATGCTCTCTACATGGGGCTCCCCTTGAAGTGCACGCGGAGGCTTCAACTGGCGCAGAATGCGGCCGCACGGGTGGTAGTGGGGGCACCCTGGCGGGTACGAATGACCCCTATCCTGCGCGAGCTGCACTGGTTGCCGGTGGCTTTCCGGGTGCGCTTCAAGATACTGGTTATCACTTTTAAAGTGCTCCATGGCATACGACCCAGTTATTTACAAGACCGCCTTCTGCCAGTAAATACCTCCCATTGACCAGTTCGCTTCCACAGAGAGGGCCTCCTCAGGGTGCCATCGGCTAAGCAGTGTCAGCTGGTGGCGCCCAGGGGGAGAGCCTTTTCTGTGGGGGCACCGACGATGTGGAACGAGCTCCCCCCAGAACTCCGGACATGTCATGATCTCCGCACCTTCAGAAGAGAACTGAAGACTCATCTCTTCAATCAAGCCGGCCTGGCCTAGATCTCCTCGGGTTTTAAAATTTTTAAACAAGGCTGTTTGGATTTTAGAATTGGGTTTTTAACAGGTTTTTAGCAACAGCCTTGTATTAATATTAATATAATTTATTTTTAAATATTTATTGTTTTTATGTTTTTATTCTGTTGTGAACCGCCCTGAGTCCTACGGGAGAGGGGCGGTATAAAAATTTAATAAATAAAAAATAAAATAAAATAAAAGAATCTTAAAGAATATAGTGAATTTTGTTAATATAAATGGTGATAGTGTATAAAAATTATAAACTATGATAATATAAGAGTAAAAAAGAATTTGAATCAGATTTCTCTCATTTTAATTTACTATAAAAATCTACCCAGTCTAAAAAAACAAAGACAAAATGCATGTTTATATAGTTTAAATATTCAGTAAGAATAAAATAAATCAGCTACCTTTACCATAAGAATGTAAGATGTCTGATAATAAAATAGAAACAATTAACACATTCTTGAATGCATTTGGATCAATATAAAAGGGAGGAAATGACATTGCCATAGGTGTATACTATAGGCCACCCAATCAAACAGAGGAAATAGATGAACTTTTTGCTAGTCAGCTAATTAATGTATGTAGGAAGCACATCACAATAGTAATGGGGGACTTTAATCACCCTGACATCAACTGGGAGACAAACTCTGCACCAAGTGGAAGATCAAACAGATTCCTGACAAACCTAGCAGACAACTTTATCTCCCCCGAAGTAGAGAAGGGAACTAGGGGATCAGCCATATTGGACTTAATTCTCACTAACAGAGATGAAATGATAGAAGGCATTGAAACTACAGGAACCTTGGGGGGAAGTGATCATGCAATATTGGAATTCAACATTCTGGAAGCACAAGCAATAGAACACAGTCAAACTAGAGTCTTGGACTTTAAGAGAGCTAATTTCAATAAACTTAAGAGAGAGCTTGGGAACGATTCCATGGATGAGAATCCTCAAGGGGAAAACAACTCAAGAAGCTTGGGAAATTTTGAAAAATGAGATAATAAAAGCCCACTCTAACATAATACCAACAAAGAAGCAAAATAACAGCTTTCAAAAGAAACCAGCAGGGCTGCATAAAGAACTCTCTGATAAATTGAAAGATAAAAAGGACAAGTGGAAAGAGGGGCACATAAGCAGAAATATTTAAATCGTTTTTTGCATCAAAGGGAAAAAACAGCCCAACGTATCAAAAACAGTACCATAAAAAACAGATTAGAAACACAAGTTAAGATAGGCAAGAAAATGATAAGTGAGCACCTGTCCAGCTTAGATGAGTTCAAATCACCAGGACCAGATGGATTATACCTCAAGGTTCTCAAGGAACTGGCAGATGTGATCTCAGAACCACTGAACTATATTTTTCAAAGATGCTGGAGCACTGGGGAACTACCAGAGGACTGGAAAAGAGCTGATGTAGTTCCCATCTTCAGAAAAAGGAAAAAAATAGATCCAGGAAACTACAGACCTATCAGCCTGACCTCAATACCTGGGAAGATTCTGGAAAAGATAATCAAACAACGAATCAGCAAACACCTACAGGCAAACAAAGTCATTACTAAAAGCCAACCTGGGTTTGTCAAAAACAGATCATGCCAGGCAATTTTATTGCATTCTTTGATCGCGTCTGCGGAATCTCGCCCGGCCGCCCTGTTTAGGGTGACCCAGTCCCTCCTTAACCCGAGGGGCCCGGGGCCTCCCTTACAGGGTAGTGCCGAGGATTTTAACAACTGTTTCGCAGACAAAGTAGCTCAGATCTGGGCCGACCTAGACTCCAATTGTGAAGCAGAGTCGACTGATAACGATTCAGTCGAGGGGACAGGGGCATGTTCTTGTCCAATCATCTGGGGCGAGTTTGAGGCTGTTACGCCTGATGAAGTGGACAGGGCCATTGGAGCTGTGAGTTCCGCCACCTGTTTGTTGGACCCGTGTCCCTCCTGGCTGGTTTTTGCCAGCAGGGAGGTGACATGTACCTGGATCCAGGAGATCGTCAACACTTCTTTGAGGGAGGGGTCCTTTCCGGCTCCCTTAAAGGAGGTACTCGTGCGCCCCCTCCTCAAGAAGCCTTCCCTGGATCCAGCAATTCTGACCAACTATCGTCCAGTCTCCAACCTCCCCTTTGTGGGGAAGGTTGTTGAGAAGGTGGTGGCACTCCAGCTCCAGCGGTCTCTGGAGGAAGCCGATTATCTGGGGCCTCTGCAGTCTGGGTTCAGGCCCGGCTACAGCACGGAAACTGCTTTGGTCGCTCTGATGGATGATCTCTGGCGGGCCCGGGATAGAGGCCAGTCCTCTTTCCTGGTGCTTCTTGACCTCTCAGCGGCGTTCAATACCATCGACCATGGTATCCTTCTGCGACGGCTGGAGGGATTGGGAGTGGGGGGCACCGTGTTACGGTGGTTCTCCTCCTATCTCTCTGGTCGGTAACAGTCGGTGTTTGTGGGGGGTCAGAGGTCCACTTCTAGGTTACTCCTGTGTGGGGTGCCTCAGGGGTCGGTTCTCTCCCCCCTACTTTTCAACATTTACATGAAGCCACTGGGAGAGATCATCCATCACAATGGAGTGAGATACCATCAGTACGCTGATGATACTCAGTTGTACATTTCCACTCCTGCCCAAATCAGTGAAGTGGTTGAGGTGATGTGCCGGTGTCTGGAGGCTGTGAGGGTCTGGATGGGCGTTAACAGATTAAGCTCAGCCCTGACAACACAGAGTGGCTGTGGGTTATGTCTCCCAAGGACGCTTCAATCTGTCCTTCCATTACCCTGGGGGGTGAATCTATAAACCCCTCGGAGAAGGTCCGCAACTTGGGAGTCCTCCTCGATCCACAGCGGAAAATTGGAACATCATTTATCGGCTGTGGCGAGGGGGACATTTGCCCAGGTTCGCCTGGTGCACCAGTTGCGTCCTTATTTGGATCGGGAGTCTCTTCTCATGGTCACACATGCTCTTGTCACCTCGAGGATCGACTACTGCAATGCTCTCTACATGGGGCTGCCCTTGAAGAGTGTTCGGAGACTACAATTAGTGCAAAATGCAGCTGCGCGAGCAATTGTGGGCCTTCCACGTTGTGCCCACATTTCACCAACCCTCCGCACGATGCATTGGTTGCCTATTGGTCTCCGAGCGCAATTCAAAGTGCTGGTCATTACCTATATGGCTCTGGACCAGGATACTTACGGGACCGTCTTCTGCCACATACTTCCGACGACCGGTGAGAGCGCACAGGGTCGGCCTCCTCCGGGTCCCATCAGTGAAACAATGTCGTTTGGCGGGTCCTAGGGGGAGGGCCTTCTCTTTTGTGGCGCCCACCCACTGGAACCAACTGCCCTTTGAAGTCCGCGTTTCTCCCACTCTCCCGGCCTTCTGAAAGAACCTGAAAACTTATCTTTGCCGGCAGGCCTGGGGATGATTGTGTTGTTGTTCAAAAGTTGTACGTGTGTTTGGTGTCTATTTTTAATATTTTGATTTGACTTAGATTCTTTAATGTTTTGTATATGTTGTAAGCCGCTCCGAGTCTCCGGAGAGGAGTAGCATACAAGTCGAATAAACAAACAAACAAACAAATAAATAAATAAATAAATAAATAACAATATTAGTGGACCAGAGGAATGCTATGGATATAATTTACCTGGACTTCAGTAAGGCGTTCGATAAAGTAGATTACAACCTACTACTTGATAAGATAGAAAAATGTGGGTTAGACAGCATCACCACCAGATGGATTCGTAGCTGGCTGATCGGCCGTACTCAGCGTGTGGTCCTCAATGGAACTGCAACTACATGGAGGGAAGTGAGTAATGGAGTGACCCAGGGCTCTGTTCTGGGCCCAGTGCTCTTCAACATCTTCATCAACAATTTGGACGAGGAGATAGATGGGGAACTCATCAAATTTGCAGACAACACCAAGCTGGCAGGAATAAGCAACTCTCCAGAAGACAGGCTTAGGATACTGGAGGATCTGGACAGACTTGAACACTGGGCGCTATCTAACAAAATGAAATTCAATGGTGAAAAAAAAACATTTTGACAAGAAAAACCAAATGTACAGGTATAGTATAGGTATACCTTGCTCAATAGTAATAACTGTGAGAGGGATCTTGGAGTCCTAGTGGACAATCACTTAAATATGAGCCAGCAGTGTGCTGCAGCTGCCAAAAAAGCCAACACAGTGCTAGGCTGCATTAACAGAGGGATAGAATCAAGATCACGTGAAGTATTAATACCACTTTACAATGCCTTGGTAAGGGCACATTTGGAATACTGCATCCAGTTTTGGTCACTACGATGTAAAAAAGATGTTGAGATTCTAGAAAGAGTACAGAGAAGAGCAGCAAAGATGATTAGGGGACTGGAGGCTAAAAAAATATAAAGAACGGTTGCTGGAATTGGGTATGTCTAGTTTAATGAAGAGAAGGACGAGGGGGGACATGATAGCAGTGTTCCAATATCTCAGGGGTTGCCACAAAGAAGAGGGAGTCAAGCTATTCTCCAAAGCGCCTGAAGGCAGGACAAGAAACAACGGATGGAAACTAATCAAGGAGAGAAGCAACCTAGAACTAAGGAGAAACTTCCTGACAGTTAGGACAATTAACCAGTGGAACAACCTGCCTCCAGAAGCGGTGAATGCTCCAACACTGGAAGTTTTTAAGAAAAGACTGGACAGCCATCTGTCTGAAATGGTATAGGGTTTCCTGCCTGAGCATGGGGTTGGACTAGATGACCTCCAAGGTCCCTTCCAACATTACTATTACTATCATCATCATCATCATCATCATCATCATCATCATCATCATCATCATCATCATCATCATCATCATCATATACAAATAAATGTAAAAAACTCCAGAACCAAGTGAGTAAAGCAACCTACAAAAAGTATCGGAAATAAAATAAAAAGACAACAGTCTCAGTGCATTTATTTATTATACTTATTGTTATGTATTGATATAAAGAGTTGATGTATTTTGGTTTAAACGTGTCTCCAGCCATTTTGGAGGGAAAGTTAAGTTTAAGTTTGCGTGGGAACACACCATTTGAATTGATTGGTCGCCGCGTAGAGGCGGCAAGTATAAATAGCCATCATTCTGTCGGTTAAGCCAGTTCTGTTTTCTATTGCAATAAAGAGCATTGCATTAAACCGGTCTGGTCAATGCCTCCCAAAAAACCTCACTATACAATAGTGGCAATGAAGGTGGGATCTTGCTGAAGCAAAGGAATAATGCCTATTAGAGTTGAAGTCACAGGGTATTAGACCAGGCTCCAGAGCCCTGGTGGGACCACATCCCTACCCTGCCTGCCAGTAAGCCACACTGGAGGCACAGCATCCTGAGGGATTCCTCCCCAGGATCTAGGCCAGTGATGGCGAATCTTTTAGAGATCGAGTGTCCAAACTGCAACCCAAAACACTTACGTATCATTGGGTGCCAGGTGGGCATGGCCCATTGGGTGGGTGTGGCCCATTTGGTGGGACTTAAAAGTTCAATCAATCAATTCCAACTTTGCGAGATTTTTTTTCCTGCGAGAAGTTGAAATTGATTGATTGCTTGAACCTTTTTTTTTTTGCACAAGGCGGCGGAGGCCTAAAGTGAAAAGGTTTTATAAAACCCAGCTGAAGGCCTTGGACTGTGGCAATGGCATGTGTGTGCCCACAGAGAGGGCTCTGCATGCCAACTGTGGCACGCGTGCCATAGGTTCGCCACCATGGATCTAGGCAGTTCATCTCCTATTGCAGCAAGAGAGGCAATGTCCAAGACCTTGCTAAATACTACCATGGCCAAGCTGGGCAGGCTGAATGAATTCAATATCTCCCACCCAGAACAGTGGAGTTCTTACATCTCCAGGGTGGATAATTATCTGCAGGACAACCAGGTTAGAGAAGATGGGTTGAAAGTGGCTACTCTACTCTGCGCATGTGGACAGGCTACATTCGACATCGCTGAGAATCTGGTAGCGCCAGCAAGCATCGAATAAGTAACCTACACAGACTTAAAGAGGAGGCTAAAAGAGCACTTTGAGCCAAAGCTGTCCATAATCGCTTGGTGTCACGCGTTTGAACAATGGGAGCAGAAGTCAGGTGAATCAGTAGCTGAGTTTGTGGCAGCACTTCGTCAAGCTTCATGCAACGGTGAGTTCCCTGACTTGGAAGATCATATAAGAGACAGACTTGTATGTGGACTGTTGAACAGAGAGTTACAACAGCGCCTATTTGCAAAGGAGAATCTGACCTTCCAAGATGCTCTGAAGGAAGTCATGGCAGATGAGGCTACCGGAGGAGCAGTGAAGGCTCTCCGGGCTCAGAAAACACATCTCAGCCCTGCAGCAATACATCAGGAGACCACTGAGAGACTGAGTGAACCAGAAGAAGTCGATGAGTTCGACCGACTGGAGAAAGAGCCAATTAGACAGCATCCCGCAACAGAAGCAATCCTCCCTCTAAACTGCATTAGCTGCAGAGGACAACATAAAAGAACTGAGTGCAGGTTTCACACAGCCATGTGCCATGCCTGCGGGAAGCAAGGCCACATCGCCAGGGTCTCTAGAGGTCGCCAGAAAGACTCTAACCCTGCAGACGTACCTCAAAAAGGTAAATGGGCCCCGGGACAGAACAGGGTTGGATACTGTTCAGGGAGGAGAAGTATTCAGTGGACGGGAGCCCAACACCCCTCAAAGAGAAGTTGAGACTTCAAGTCAAACTTCAAGGGGTCTCCTGTTCTATAGAGCTAGACACCAGGTCAGCTCTATCAATTATTTCATACAAAACGTTTGGGTATATTTGTAGACAAAGCAAGAGGCAAGTTCAAATCAAACCGTCAAGCCTCATTCTGACTGATTTTCAAAACTGCTGTGTCTGTTAGAGGTGAAGCCACTGTAAGGGTCAAATTCAAAGAGTTTGAGGGTCCCCTTAGTGTGGTAGTCGTCGAATGGACAGTGCACCAGTCTCATCAGATTGGACTGATTCAAAGCCCTAGGCATCTGTGTAACGGGCATCCATCGCACACAACCAGCTGACCTGGCAACAGTATGCCAAGAGTATGCTGATGTGTTCAGTTCTGATTTAAGACAATACAGAGGGGCGCCCATCTCCCTAAATCTTGACTCAACAGTCACTCCAATTAGAATTAAACCGCGCAGAGTGCCCTTCGCTTTAAAGCTGAAGATTGATGCAGAGCTGGACAAACTAGTGCAACAGGGAGTGCTCCAACCCATGGACAGTAGCATGTGGGAGACTCTCATAGTGACCCTAGTGAAACCTAATGGGGACGTCCGAATCTGTGTGGACTACAAGTGCACAATCAACAAGGCACTTGAGCAACATGCTTACCCAGTTCCAGTGGTAAGCCACATTCTCACCTTGCTCCAAGGAGGTCGCCTGTTTGCCAAACTAGACCTTGCATAAGCATACCAACAGCTGCCAGTTGATGATGCCACCGCAGAAGCGCAGACAATCGTCACCCACAGAGGAGCATTCCGAGTACGCCACCTGCAGTTTGGAGTAAGTGTAGTCCCCAGTTTGTTCCAAAGCATTATGGAACGGACACTGAAAAATATACCTGGCGTCTGCCCCTATTTCGATGACATCCTGCTTGCAGGAGAAGCAGTGACAGTCCTAGCTGAATGTCTCAGGGCAGTACTTCAAAGGTTCCGTGAGGCGGGGCTAAAGTTAAAAAAGGACAAATGTCAAATTGGCATGGACTCTACTGAGTTTCTGGGATTCTGGATAGATGCTGCTGGGATCCATCCATCCGATGCTAAGCTCAAAGCCATTCAACAAGGCCCCAGACTAAATCCAAGGGAGAGTTGCAGGAATTCTTAGGACTATTAAACTTTTACCACTCGTTTTTGCCACACAAAGCAGCATTGGGTGTGGAGAAACAACCATGACAAGGCATTCAGAGCAGTCAAATCACTGCTATCTTCGAGCTCCGTTTTAGCTCACTTTAATGAGGAACTGCCAGTGACCTTAGCTTGTGATGCCTCGCCATATGGCATCGGGGCAGTGTTAAGTCATCAAATGCCAGATGGTCCTGAAGCCCCTATTGCTTACTACTCTAGGACATTATCACCAGCTGAGAGGAACTATGCTCAAATTGACAAAGAAGCTCTCGCTATAGTTGCTGGAATTAAAAAGTTCCATGACTTCTTATATGGGCGACTCTTTACAGTTTTTACAGATCACAAGTCGCTGCTTGGCCTTTTTACGGCTGACAAGCAAACTCCTCAGATCCTGTCACCAACGATGCTGCATTGGTCAATCTTTATGGCTGCCTATTCATACAGGCTAGTCCATAAGCCCGGCAAGGAAATGGGCCATGCCGATGCACTCAGCCAACTGCCTCTGCCACATAGAGATCCAGATCCAGCCCCAGCAGCTCGTATCCTGGCAATCCAGGATCTTCCAGAGACACCCCCTACACGCGGGAGATGTGGCTGCTGAAACTGCCACTGAGAGGACATTCAGTCGCATTCTCAACTGGATGATGAGGGGGTGGCCAGAAAACAAACCAGGTCCAGAGTTTCAGCACTATGCATGCAGAAAAGATGAGTTGTCAGCCCATAAAGGTTGTTTGCTATGGGGAAGCAGAGTAATCGTTCCACTCAAATTGCAAGCCAGAGTGTTAGAATCCCTGCATGAGGGACATCCAGGCATCGTAAGAATGAAAGCACTTGCAAGCAGTTACTTGTGGTG
Source organism: Bothrops alternatus (assembly GCA_034064705.1). NCBI lineage: Eukaryota > Metazoa > Chordata > Lepidosauria > Squamata > Viperidae > Bothrops > Bothrops alternatus. The sequence goes on from JARGCV010000112.1 coordinate 35,795,066, forward strand.
GCCTGGTCTGGACAAGGACAACTAATGAGCGGAACAGTTTGCCTTCAGACGGTGTGGGTGCTTCATCACTCGAGGTTTTTAAGAAGAGACTGGACAGTCACTTTTCTGAAATGATATAGGCACTCCTTGAGCAGGGGGCTGGACTAGAAGACCTCCATGGTCCCTTCCAGCTCTATTCTGATTATGTTTGCAAAGTAAAAGTGAATAAGTAGCTATGAAACATTCTCTTTGCAGACACAATTGCTTCACAAATGTAACGAAAATCATACCTAGCTTCTTCACAACTCAGTTGTCTTGCTTTTGTTGCCTCTTTTTCATTTTTCTATGAATTGTAATGTGATATACCAATTTCTTATCTATAGAGAAAAGTTGTGGGCCTTCAGAAGTTTGGGATTCCATTTTTTATTCCCTGTAGTGAAATTAGGGGAAATAGGACAATTTCTCTCTCTTTTAAAATTGAATTAGCATAACACCAGTTGTAATCAACCCTTTTATGCATGTCCCTTGCAAAATATCTCTTATAATAAATTTGGATATCATTTATGCCGTTAAAGACTGTTTAGTTATACTTTTATCTTGCTAAAGCATTATTGTCAAGATTGAATTGCTATGATGCTTGCTACCTTCTATTGCTAATTAACTTGTCATAGAAAAGGGGGGAGAGGTAGAAAGAGAAGGGAGGGAATGGAATGCCAAGAAGCCGTTTATGGACCGTGAGAGCATGCACCATGCCAAGGTCACTACCGCAGGTGCTCAATGAAGAAGTGAACTGTTCCCAAAACAAAAATAAATATTACGATTGGACAGTGTGGTGGGTGAGAGCCATGAGAATATGTTGTTTAACTAAGCAAGCTTTTGCATGGGAAAAGTCAGATGTTTTTGCTTCTTCAGTTCCAAGATGGTGTATCCAATAAAGTTTTACCTTATGGGATTCAACTGCCTTGAAGAATTATTTTGTTGGGTCCGCTAATTGGATTGTTGACATTAAACCAGCTCTCTTCACATTATGAATGCAGCCTATTCAGATACCTCTGAGAGAACTGTAGTGTAGCAATGTCAGGAACCAAGAAGGTTGATGCCGCAGCGAAGCCTGAGTGGTTCCTCCCCGGGAAGTGCTGGCAATGGCTCAAGTGGACTCTGGAATGCAGGCGGTGGTGACGTGGTCCAAGCTGACAGCAGAGAACAGCAGAGAATCATAGCGGGATCCCTTTACACTGGGTCCAATGGATGAGCAGTGTGGGGAAGGCTGCCAAGATGGAATTTCCCCTGATCCTGCAGGGAATTGCGGTAACCCATGGAAGCAAGTGGAAGGTCAGGAGGGCTGCTAAATGGGAAGAACCAGCAGAGTGGAAACCAAGGCTACAGCCCTTTGATAGAACAGTTGCGGGAGAAGTTTGGTAGGATGGAGATGCAGGGAGCGGCACCCGTGAAATCACCCACCAGGGTGGAACAGGCCAGGCATCGGCCACCTTGTCCCCTTCTCCACCCCAATTGATGGTGTTGGTTGAGTGTGCCAGGGAGCAGCAGGGCCCCAGGGGGGCAGCTGCCCCCCTTCAGTGTCTGCTGGGCAAACCCCACCAGTCCCAGCACAGCAGAGGCCTCAGCTCAGGCTGCCCCCGTAAGGGTGCCACCAAGACTGATTTGCCTTGTCTACATACATTTTCTCCCTTGCTCATAGCTTGACAAGATTGTGGAATGGAATGCAAAGGTGGAAGGGATTGTATCTAGGCAATCAAGATGTTGGTTCCTAGAGGGGCTCCAAGCCAGATTCAGAGACCCCACACAGGCCTGCTGAGCAGAGTTCAGAATCTGATCCATAAGGCAGGGAAGTCAATCAGTGGTTGAGTACATTTGGGAGTTCTGGAGCCTGGGTGGGAGACTAAGAAGGTAGCTGGAATGCTTGCTGGTCTATCACTTCCAAGACAGGCTAAACAGAGAACTGTATCAGAACTGCCTACTCTGGGGAATCCCAGATGACCTCCAAGGGTGATATCAGCTGGTCACCATAGTGGAACCACACTTGTTGGAGAATTGGCAGGAGAGTCACCCTCACCAATGTGCAGAGGAGAGGGCCCTCCTTTAGCCACTAGAGAGGATCCATGCCTCCCCACAGGAGCTTGCATCAGGCTGCTAACTGCCTAGCCCGCCCAGCCTGTGTCTATTCCAAAAACCTCAAGCCATCAAAAGCCAAAGAAAACACAGAAGAAGATGAAGGGGAAGATGTGGGTGGCACAATAGGTCATGGAGGTCTCCCCCCAGTCCAGCGAAGGGGAGAGAACTCCGATCGCTGGCAAGCCTAGTCCAGTTTTCTACCAGAGTAATATTGAAGGGGAAAATGACCCAATGGTAAGTAGAGCCATCACCACATTGACTGTCCAAGTAGAGGTTTTAGTGCCCCAATTAGGAGCAAGGGAGGTCTTTACCGCTATTGTCATGATTCCGTGCCAGCCTGTGATCCCGACAGCTGAGTCCAGGGAATCTGAGGAGGAGGAGGAGGAAGAGGAGGAGCGGCCTGGGGAGCCATCGGAGTCAGGGGAAGGTTCTGATGAGCTCCAAGACTTACATTCCAGTGAGGAGCCTGGCCCTTCCGCTCGTGCTCAGGATGAGAGGCAGCTGGGTGGGGAGGCTGGGTCAGACTCGGAGGATGCACAGCTGGCGGAAATGAGAGATGCCCGCAAACGAAGACAAGCTAGGAGAATACACCAGAAAGAGGCAATGGGGCGACTCCAGAGAAGGCATTGAGAAGCCACACCTTGAGGACTGAATTACAAAAGGGGAATGTGCGGGTGGTGCTGGTTGCTGAAGGCAACCGTTGCAAAGTACTTCATGGGATCATGTTCTGTTAGTATTGCCGGTGATTAATTCTCTGTTTTGCATTGTGTTTCGTGTGGACAATTTCCTCCATTTGGATTGTGTTTTGTTGCTTTTGTTTTTGGACTATTTGGCAGGTTTGTTACCAATATTAAAAGGGGTTGTTTTCTTCTGAGTCTCCAGCCTATTTTCTCAAAAGGGATTTTATCCTTGTGCATTTAACAAGGATGGCCATAGGCTGGGTCAGAACAGTTTGCCTTCAGCCTAACCCCCTACTATTATGGAGCAGCTACATGCTGAGAATGCCCAGCTCTCCCAGTAACTGGCTTTGTTGGCAGCCCAAGTGGCTCAGCTTCAAGCACACATCCCTGATGCTCCATCACCCAGGAGAAAATCCCAAGTTGCCATGCTGGACAAATTTGATGGCAATCTGGACATGTTTCCTGTTTTCCTGGGACAATGCCATCTGTTTATCAGCATGAGAGCAGTTGATTTCCCCACAGACCGGGCTAAAGTGGAGTTCATGATAAGACTCCTCTCTGGTACTGCAGCTCATTGGGGCACACCCCTGCTAGCCCAAACTAGTTCATTGTTGGACAACTTTGTGGGGTTTTGTGATTACATGCGGATGATGTACAAGGACCCCATTAAGACACAAACTGCTCCCCAACATTTGAAAGCTCTGAGGCAGGGCCGACACCCCCTACAGGACTATATCAGCGATTTTCAGCTGCTTAGCCAGGATTCAGCCTGGAATGAGGCTGCGCTTATGGATGCTTTCCAGGATGGATTGTCAGAGGAGATGTTGGATGAGCTGGCCCATGTTGATGTTCCCCCAGACCTCAATGGACTGATCCATCTATGTCTGTGGATTGACGCTCAGCTGCAGCAGTGAAGGAGTCTCCGTGCCACCCCAGAGACCCATACGGCCCCCATTGTGCGTGAGACCCCGGTCCAGAGGGAGGAGCCAATGGAGTTAGGTGCTGCCAGACCTTGCCTATCAGTGGTAGAGATGAACAGGCGATGTTCGGGAGGGTTGTGTTTTTACTGTGGGACCCTGGGCATTTGGCTGCTTTCTGCCCCAAGAAGTGACGAAGGGCATCTGTGAGTGAGCCTGCCCCAAGAAAGCCACCTGCTCCTCTGTCGGGAAACAGCCCGAGCCCGACCTGAAGGGCATTTTGGGTTGGGCATCCCACAACACCAAGTGATGCCTTCAGATGCTGCCCAAGGACCTCCACAGCATCTGATATTGGAGGTGCACCTGATTCTCCCTGGGTTGCCCAAGGAGATTCCCATCCATACGTTGCTTGACTCTGGGGCCACCATGAACTTTATGGATGCAGCATTTGTGGCCAAATGGGTGGTTCCCCAATGTCCAGTGGAACCGCCGATGTTAGTGCAGACCACTGATGGTCAACTGCTCCTGTCTGGGCCAATTAAGGCTGCCATGCAACCATTAGGTATGGCCATCAGTTCACATGAGGAGGCCACCCAGTTCTATATCACCTCAGACTTGCATTTCTTGGGATTGCCGTGGCTCCGGACGCATGACTGGTCACAGAACTTGGTCACCTTCCCAAGCTTACAGTGCATGGACCACACCCGCCAAATGTGTGCCGGCCAGGTAGAGGGCCCCACAGGGATCTTACCCTCCGAACTGGCAGATTACACTGATATGTTCAGCGAGACTGAGGCAGATCAATTGCCCCCACACAGGCCCTTTGATTGCCCCATCAATCTAGTCCCTGATGTGCATCTCCCAGTGGGGCATTTGTATTCCATGTCGTACCCCAAGTTGGCCGCGTTGTGGGACTTTCTGGACAAGAATTTGGCTTGGGGTTTTATTTGGCCTTCATCCCCGCCAGTGGCTGACCCATGCTCTTTGTTAAAAAGAAGTCTGGCGAATTGCAGCTTTGCTGTGATTACAGGAAATTAAATGCCATCATGGTGTGCAATTGATACCCACTGCCCCTCATCCCTGAACTCTTGGACCGGCTCCAGGAGGCAAAGATCTTCATGAAACTGGACTTGCATGGAGCTTACAACCTTGTCAGAGTTTGGTCAGGTGATGAGTGGAAGACGGCGTTTGGCACTCGGTACGGGCACTTCAAGTACATGGTGATGCCGTTTGGCCTGACCAATGCCCCCGCAGTGTTTCAGCATTTTAAGAATGACATTTTCCGGGACTTGTTAGATCAGTTTGTCGTGATCTACTTGGACAACATCCTGATCTACTCCCTGTCGTGAGAGGTGCAACGTCAGCATCTCTGTCAGGTCCTGCAGCGGCTCCGAGAACATCGGCTGTACGTCAAACTGGAGAAGTGCCAGTTCTATCAAATGACCATCGATTTCCTGGGTCACCACATTTCTCCTGAGGGCATCGCCATGGAGCCGAGTAAGGTCGAATCTCTGAAGAGTTGGCAACCCCCACATTGTGTGAAGGATGTCCAGCGACTTCTTGGGTTCACCAATTACTATCAGGCTTTCATCCCCAGGTTTGCTACCATTACTCAGCTCCCACAGAAAAAGACTTGTTTCAATGGGGCACTCCAGAACAACGGGCTTTCCAGGCTTTGAAGGAAGCCTTCATGAAGGAGCCCATTTTGAAGCATCCTGACCCGCAATGGCCATTTGTCATGGAGGGATGCCTCTGACATTGCCACTGGGGCAGTGTTACTCCAGGCGATGACGCCCAGTGGTGCCCTCTTCCCTTGCACGTACTACTCACAGAAACTGAATCTGACGAAGCGCAACTATACCACCTGGGAAAAGGAGCTACTGGCCATTAAAGTGGTGTTCGAGGCCTGGAGGCATCATTTGGAAGGGGTGCGGCATCAAATCGAGGTCCAGATGGACCATAAGAATTTGGAAAGCCTGCAGACCACTCAGAAATTGAACCAACGCCAGATTCGGTGGTCTCTCTTCTTTGTGAGGTTCAATTTCCGTGTAACGTATATACCCAGCGGTCGCAATCAAAGACCTGGATGCTCTGTCCAGGAAGCCCGAATATTGCCAAGCAGAAGACAAGCTTCTGCCCAGGACAGTGCTCCCCATTGAGTCTTTTGCTGCGGTACGGGAGCCTATAGATGTACGGGCTCGGATTCGGGAGGCCCAGCAGCAGGATGCGTGGGTGGCTCAGTGGAAGGAGGAGATGGGGCCAGATTTCCCATGGACAGTCACAGATGGACTCCTCCACTATCGTGACCAGCTCTATGTTCCGGGAGGGCCACTCAGGGGACTCATCCTCAGCCAGTGTCACAATAATCTGGCGATGGGGCATTTTGGCCTATTGAAGACCCTGAACTTGGTCTCCTGTACCTTCTGGTGGCTCTCAGTCAGACACGATGTCCAGGTCTACGTCACGTTCTGTACCGCGTGTAGGCAGGCCAAGTCAACAATGGGGGCCCCGCCCGTATACTGCAGCCCTTGCTGACACCCAAAAGACCCTGGGAAGCTGTGTCCATGGACTTCTGATGGACTTACTCCCATCTTCTGGATTCACAACGGTGTTCATGGTGGTGGACATGCTGACCAAGATGGCGCATTTCATCCCATGCCGTGGCTTGCTGTCCACCCGCGCCACCTGTTGTATATTCATCCAGCAGGTCTTCCGGCTGCACGGCCTTCCTGATAGGGTCATGTCCAATAGAGAGGCCCAATTTACAGCCCATTTCTAGCAGGGGTTGATGCAGGCATTGGACGTCAAGATCTGCCTCTCGTCCGCACATCATCTCCAAACTGACGGAGGGACCGAGAAGGTCATCGGGATCCTCGAAAAAATATCTGTGCTGCTATGTCAATCAGCAGCAGAACAATTGGGCGGACTATCTGGCGGTAGCTGAGTTTGCATTCAACAACTCACAGCACACCTCCACGCAGATGACTACATTCTTGGGCAATGTGGGGTATCACCCCCGGTTTTTCCCTCTTTCCCCCCGAGACTCACCAGTACCAGCAGCAAATGACTACATAACAGAGTTACAAGTGATCCATCAATTGGTGCGGCAACAGTTAGAGAAGGCCAAGGCTAACTACAAAAGGTTTGCTGATCGGTCGAGGCGGGATACGCCTCCACTAACAGTGGGAGATCGGGTATGGCTGTCCACCAGGAACCTACCGTCAACCTGGCCAGCCAAAAACTTAGACCACCGATATTTAGGACCGTTCCCAATCGAGGCTGTCATCAATCCGGTCGCCTATCGCTTAACTCTGCCACATTCCCTATAGGTACATCCGGTATTTCACCAGTCTCTGTTAGTCCCTGAGCAACTGGCGTGTCCACTTGGCCGAGCTGAACCTCCCCCACTGGAACAACGTGATGGAGACAGTGCTCCCGAGTAAGCATTCGGGACTCCTGTTGGGTGAAAGGTCGCTTTCAATACCTGATCAAATGGAAAGGCTAATAATCACATCAATATAATATTTCTTTTCTATCTAGTCATTCTGGTTGCCTCTTCACAGATCCTGTTTACAATTCTTGTTTACATTTGTTTTTCCCACAATATTCAAAACATTCTTACTGGTTAAAATTTTCTCAAAGTTAATTTACATTTAAATATTTAAGTCTATTTTTTCTCATGTAAGCCATCCCAGTACTTTTACCTATCTTAAGGAATAAATAAGACTAAAAAAAGAAAAAAGAGGAATAAGAATAAAGAAAAATAAAAGGATAGTATGCTACTTAAAATCCATGTTTCCTATAAGCTAATACATATTTCCAAAATTTTCTGTTCTTTTTTCTCATAATTAAAAATATATTTAATCTTTAAATATTCTATTTAATAAATCTAGTCCTCTAGTCTTTTAACTCTTATTCAAAACATTTTTAATCCATTGTAATTTTCTTAAAGTCAGTTACATTTAAATATCTAAAACATTTCCTTTATATAAGCCATTCCAACTCTTTTATATTATTCATATCAAGAAATAAAATAAGAAGAAAGAAGAAAAAGAGAGTACTATGTTACTTATGGGGCTCTTCCCTCTTAAAATAAAATCCATATCTAAAATCTTTCTATTTCTTTAACCATATTCAAACAGGTTTCTTTTTTAAATATTCTCTCTGATAGGTCCCATCATCTATTTTCCTAATTTTCACTTTAGCCTTTTCTTTTGTCCAGTATTTTTCTTAATCAATATGTTCTGCTGAATCAAAGAATCTTTCCATATTCTTGTGTTACTGTAGATATAAAAAGTAAGTCAAATACAATATCTTTGTAAGAGGCATTTGCCCGTTCATGTTTGTTGAATATCTTTTTCTTTCTTTTTCTCTCTGTTTCTCTTATCATTTTTTGTCTCTTCAGTTCTAGTGGTTTTCCTGATATCTCTGCAGTCCATTGTATCCAATCTTTTTTCTTATTCTCAAATTAGTTTTGTGGTGTTAAAGTATAAGTTGTCTTTTCCAAATCCACTATTTCTTATAAAAAAATTTCCACTTGGATTAAATCATACTTCTTTGTTTTGTTAGGTTCCACCTTTAAGTCTCTATCCTCCAATTTGTATTCAGTTATCTGTTTTATGTGTTCCTTCTCAATTGTTGTTTTGTGGGATTTTTGTTATTGTAAAGTTAAACTGGAGATGAATTGGTTTATATTTTCAAAGTTATTTTGGATTTCTTTGTGGTATGAAATCATTGTTGTTTGAATTAGTTGCAACATATCATATGTCTCCTCTTGAAAGGTATTTATTTTTTCTTGATAAGTTCTTTCTATAAGTCTCTGATTTTTCATGATGGCCAAGAATCCAAGTTTTTTTCCTCTGCAAATAGCTTTGGGGTCAAGTTAAGCAGATACTTGTAATCCAGAAAGTTCAAAAAAGTTTTTTTTGTTCCCTAAATTTTATAAGTCTCTCTTTGTCTGCAGCCCAGATTGATTTCTTTTTTGTCACAGCTGTTCTCTATTGTTAGAGCTTTGAAGGTCACAAATAGAAATTAGTTTTTTCCAGATTTTGACAAGTCCTGTATGAAAGCCATAGCTGTCATAGTTTTCATCCACCACTAGATGTCAGCACTGGTTTATTTTTCCAATTTTCAAAATAAACAATTGCCTAAAATGAGAATCTCAACTATTCACCAATTTCAAACTTATTCAAATTTAGGTGTTATAGTCATTTCATTTCATTTCAATATGTTCTGGGCCTCCATAAAAGGTTTAATCTGCCACTTCCGTTAATAAAAGGGTGGGGCGAAGATCCCCCTCCTTCATTTTCGAAGGTTTTTTGCTTCTTGGGATTTTTTTTCCTTCAGGAAAGTTGATAAGTAGGATAGAAAAAATCGATGTTCTTACCCAGATTCAAATGCGCTGTCTACAATCAGCTTAAAGTAGTGCTTTTGACTTCGGTTGCTTGTAGCTTGGGCTAGACTCTGAAGTTAGGCTAGCCTTTCTCCTGTGGATTTCTGGAAGGCTTCTCCTGGACCGATCAGGTCGACCACTGTCTCTCCATGGTCCCCAGGACTTACTTCCTTCTTTGCCACCTCTTCGGAGCAGGTTCTGGCCCATTTAGGGTCCCCTAACAGGAAGAAAATCAGCCGAAGGGCATGGAGCCCCGAACCCCTCAACTTCTGCGCTACTGCACAGAACCGGAAGTCATCTTGGATGACATTGTTATCTACTCTGAGACAATGGAAGATCACATAAAGCTAGTGAGAGAAGTGTTGAGGAAACTATTGAAAACTAAGCTTTACACTAAACTATCCAAGTGTGAATTCCATAAGACTAGTCTGGATTACTTACTTAGGATATCGTGTGTCTAGCGAGGGAATGGAAAAGGATCCCGGAAAAGTGAAAGCAATATTAAAATGGGAAGCAACTGCAGAGCTTCCTGTGTTTTGTCAACAACTGACAGTTCATCCATCACTGAACTAGTGAAAATGGGAGGGGGAGAGCTGAAACCCAAATTGAGCCAGCTGCTCAGTTGGACTATGGAATGTCAAGCGGCTTTCAAAAATGGCTCTTTGTGGCAGAACCGACCCTCAGGCACCCAAACCCAATGGAGCCCTTTGTAACACAGACCCTAGTGATGTAGCAGTGGGGGCTGTCCTATTTCAGAAGAATGAAAGGGGGGAGCTCTAGCTCTGTGCCTACGCCTCCCAGAAGCTGACCAACACTGAAAGGCATTGGGCAATGTGGGAAAAGGAGGCTTATGCGGTCTCATGGGTATTGCTGACCTGGAGACAGTTTTTAGAAGGCAGCAAGATCCCCTTTCAAGTGTGGATGGACCACAAGAATTTAGAGGCCTGAAGACCCACAGGAAACTATCCCCTAAGAAGGTTCGATGGGCTCGGTACTTCAATCAGTTCAACTTTACCTCTTTGGTACTTGCCAGGGGAAAAAAACTTCCTTGCAGATTCTCTCTCCCATTTGCCCCAGTACAAAAATACCTGGGAAGAAATAGTTAACTCGATCATCTCCTCCCAGCGACTAGCAGCACAAGGCTCCACAAGGCTAGATTGTCGGCCATTCCTCAACTGGCTGATAATGCATTAACCCAGAAATTAAAGAAAGCCCTGGGGGAGGATGAGTGGAAAGGGAAGAAGTTGTTAGTTCTATCTAACCTAAGAACTCAGATCCTGCAACAGAGTCACGATGTGAAACCTGCAGGTCATTCTGCGTTCATGAAAACCCTCCATCTGGCCAAAAGGCAGTTCTGGTGGCCTAAGATGAATAAGGACATAGAGAGCTATATTAGAAGAATGCCCAGTGTGTGCATCCATGAAATCATTGCCTCCTGGATTATTACAGCCGGTGGCCAACTCTAACAGTCCATGGGAAGAAATCACCATGGACTTTATTGTGGAGTTACCTGAAAGTTCCAGGATGACAGAGATTTGGATTGTGATCAACCTGCTTTCAAAGCAAGCACACTTTGTGGTGTGGCCGAAGATTCCATCAGCCCAAAGTTTGGCCAAATTGTTCATGCAACATTTGTACTGGCTGCACGGAGTCCCGAGATGCATAATCTCTGACCAGGAGGTGCAGTTCACTGCAAAATTTTGGCGGGAATTCGTAAGGCCAATAGGCTCCTCTCAGGGGCTTAGCTCCAGTTTTCATCTGAGTACAAATGGGGTAGCTGAAAGGACCAACTCATTAATAGAGCAATATTTACATTGCTACATAAATTATCAGTAAACCAATTGGGTGGAGCTCGTGCATTTTGTAGAAGTGGCATATAATAACTCAGTACATAGTAGCACTGGGTTCACCCCATTTAAAATAGGAGTAGAGTTTTTACTAATGCAAGAACTTCCAAGGGAACCTCCCTCCTCAGCATCGCTAGCTGAATGGATGGAAACCCTAAAAGTCACTTGGGGGGGGGAGTGTACAGAAAGCACTGAATAAGGCCAGGGAGTCTTACAAGAAACAGGCTGATTGGAGGAGAGCTCCCCAGAAGAGATTTAGTATTGAGGATAATGTGTACCTATCTACTAAATATCTTATCCTAATCATTCAGATTATAAACCCAGTTACAGTCGAATTACGGTTACCAAAAGTCTTCAAACAGGTCCACCTGGTGTTCCATTGTAGTCTGTTAAAACTATTTCAAGCCTCTAGCCTAAAACCAATTGAAAGGAAGCCTCCTCCTCCATTATGGTGGGGGGGGGGGGCGAGAAGCACTATGAGATCAAGAAAAATCAAGATTTTTAAAGGGAAGACTACAATATTTAGTACAGTGGAAAGGCTATCCCTCAGCTGATGCTGAATGGGTAGCTGTCCATAATGTTAGTGCAGACAGATTAATAAGACGATTCCATGCCAAAGACCCTCAATGTCCTAAAGAATATTTGAATGTTAATTTGAATTAGTGATGATAATTTGTGTTTAATATTTTCCCCAGGTCTACCCTTCTTTCACGGTGTCAGCATGTCAAGATTGAATTGCTATGATGCCTGCTAGCTTCTATCACTAATCAACTTGCCATAGAAAAGGGGGTGGAGGAATAGAAAACGAAGGGAGGGAATGGAATGCCAAGAAACCATTCAGGGACTGTGAAAGCCTTGCACCAAGCCAAGGTCACTAACTCAGGTGCTCAATAGAATGTTTTGTTGCTCATATTCAATGCTTTATTTTTATGGCCTTAGATTCTAAATGAGAATGTGAAGTACATTTCTCTATCTTTATTTTGCTTGTTTTTTTATGTGTTGGAAAATGATTTAGCGAAAGTAAAAATTAAACTGGATGCAAAATGCTTTGTACTTACTAACTACATTAGCTTGTCCAGTAAAGATAGTATATTGCAGCTCATAGGAGACCACACTGAATTCATCATCTGAAGTCCAGTGAACTGTGATTGTGTCATAAGAAGCTGTGCAAAGCTCTTCTCTAATTGTTGGTGGATTTGGAGCTGAAAAAGATTTAAATGACTTGTTACAGTTCTCAGACATTCATTTGCCCATTTATCACAAAAGTATGAAAACAAGAAAAAACATGTTGGATACCATTGCATGAACTTATGAAAGAATATTAGCAAGAAGATTCTTTCTATAATCCATTAACTCAGAGACACAGTTCTTTATAGTATGGAATTTCCATGCAGAATGGCTCTTGTTGTTCATATGTCATTGAACCACACTGCTTTGGCATACCTCCCAAATCCTGCTTCTCTATCTTCTTCAGATCCCATCCCAAAGACTGATATTACTTTTAACTACAGTATTCTGACATAGTAACAGTTTGAGGAAAATATTCACATTGAATGCCTTCAGGTTGAATTTGTAATAAAATACAAACTTATTTTGGACTGTAAGAAAATACTGCAATGAGGTTAGTTAATGCTGGCTCAATAGTGAGATCCCAATATTACTTCTCATGAGGTCAAAACAGACTGCAGAATATGTTGCAATCACTGATTGATCCTTATAAATCCTATTAAATCAGAACATTATCTAAACATTTCTTTGTTGTATGAACCTATGTGAACATAGCTAAACTGATATTACAAATTCAAATCTGGGAACTGAGAAGGAATGAGTGGTTGTATCACATCTACACATTTGCAAAAAATGGTAAAAGTATTATAAAATCATTAATTAAAATGCTATTTTCCCTGAATCACAATAATCTCTTTTTATCCAATGAATGTTACTACATGCATTCTTTTCTATGTTAAAATGGGTACGCATGTTTCTATATATATTTCAATTCTTACCAGTTAGATAATCAAGGCATTCCAGCAGTTTCTTTTCTCTTGTAAAATCCAGCGCAAATGTATCAAAAGTGTCATTAAGATTAATTTCAGGAATTAAAACCTGGGAAGATGCAGTTGCCATAGCAACCCTACAAGATAAAAAAAACAGGCTTGAGTTCAGTTTTGAAAATTATTTTACATGGTCAGGATACATAAGGCAAATACTTCTAAAATAATTTAAGAAGTGCTGTGTAACATGTATCTAATGTAATTTTCATATCCCTGATCAGCAACATGTCAACTAGAATGTAGAAAGCTACCTAACACCATGATGTACTGCCTGCTTGTTTGTAGCTGCTGGGAATTGAGTTTGGGATTTTATAATGGAATCCATGAACAATGTTATTTTACTGTAATTTCTCCCAAAAGTGACTGCTATGCTTAGGTGTTATACATTTTCATTATCTTTCGCTAATTTGCCATTCATGAAATGTGCTATGTTAAAAAGCTTCATATGCCTCAGAACAATCTCTTTTCCAAGGTAAAAGAATTGTCATCTGATTTTGAAATCTCAAGACTGAACTTCATGAGAATTGATTGCATTTTAGTTAGTTATTGAACTAACTTCAATAATGAGTCAATATTTTGTTACTTAAGTAGATAAACAGAAAGATCACAGGCAGGCAAAAAAATAGTGAGAATCCAGGGCCCATAAGTCCTGTGGAATTGAAATTTCCAATGTTCAGGTCAGTTTTATTTACAAAATTGAAGCAGTTGCAACATCCCTGTGATCATGATTTCTGACACTCCCTGCCAGCTGCTCACAAGCCCAGTCAATGGGAAGGCCAGCAGAATAGTATGAAAATATGCAAGAAAAGATAAAGGTAAAGGAGTCCCTGTGAATTTTACTCCACTAGTTGTTGCTGACTATAGAAAGCGGTGTTCATCTCTGTTTCGAGGCCATTGAGCCAGCACTGTCCGAAGACATTTCTGCAGTTAGCATGATGACACGGAGTGCTGTTACTTTCCCACTGAAGTGGTACCTATTTATCTACTTGCACTTGCTTGGTTTCGAACTGCTAGGTTGGCAGGAGCTGGAGTGAGGATAGGACTTTACCCCATTGTGTGGAGCCTGGGTCTTAAACTGATTGTTGGCTTTCCAGCTGACAAGCCCAGGATCTTAACTGCTGAGCCACCATATTATGCAATTATATGGAAGTATTCTAACATTTTTCTAGAATAATATTTCTTAATCTGCCTTTGACATTTTGCCTTGGTATACCAGTTGTTGAATATGTTGATATTTTATACCTGCTTTATATATTTTTTTAAATGTCTGGTTTTTTGAGCATCACAAAGATTTGATTTTTCCTTGAAATATCTAATTGTCATATTACAAAGAAAATGGTTAGTCAGGTTATCTAATTCTCAAGACTCTTCAGTCCTGTTTATGGCATTACCTTTCAGTTATGTTTTTAGCTGACTGCAGAAAGCGTGCATGATCATTCTCCTTCAAAGATTGCTCAGCCTGTGAGATAAGAGAGGTGGAGCGTTCAATACACTGCTTGCAATTAGCTATCTGCTGGGCCAGTTTTCTCAGTCTCCCAACCTAGAGCAAGGAAGAAAACTGTTACTTCTGTGGACACAAAAATAAGCTTTAACATTTGACCATAGCTCAAGATCATAGGAGCCTAAGTTCTAAGAAAGTATTTATTATTATCCAGAGTGGGGTGATCCAAAATAACCACAACCCGTTTTCTTTTATTTTTTTTATAATAAGAAATCTTAATTGCCATCAGGTTCTGCTTCTTGGATGATAGTGCTCTACTGTGATTGGCAGTTCCCCCAAATGGATGTCTTCAAAGCAGCTTAAAAAGGTATCTGACTTTTTGCTTTAATTCTTGACCTCAGAACAAAAGGAATAATTTGACAATAAAATAAATCTTTGTCCTTGGAAATGTCTTTTTCTGGAGGGTTTTTTCCCCAGCTAAGTCTGGTATATTAACAAAAGTGGGTACCATACTGCATAATCAGTGTGATACAAATGGACGTTTTAATTCCAATTCATTTTTAATGTTCATTACACTGCAACATTAAATAAATTTATTTAATAGTAAGTCCAATTGAATTAGTAGATTATTTTCACTGCAACTATGTTTCAGATAAATCTACTGAGGCAGTATTGAACTACATTTGAAATGGAAGAGTAATAGAACATAAAGACCACCTCAATCTTTTCTAATGCTCTCCTTCTTTAGCAACCTGACAAGAGTACAATTCTCCCAACAATAAAAGCAACTTTTTTGTCATATCTAGCTTGAGACCTTTTCACTGAGACACTGGGAATATAATGGCATATTAAATAAACCCTGTGTCAAAACTGCTAACATCGGATGTTCTTGCTTGCCATATATGAAGAAGCAAACATGTTTTATTTAGCCTGCATATCACTTCTAGAGTTAGAGCAGACAATGCTAGCACAATGGGTGGGAAAGTATGCTAGTTAATCATAACAATATTTCAGTACAGCATTGCCAAGGTCAGCTGTAACCAGACGAGTTACGGGAGGGACAGTTCACACTTCAAACTAATTGGAGAACATGATTGATGATTGTAAAATGAAGGAGTGAATTATGCTTTGTTACGGGTGATTGGGGGTGGGAGGATTCAGTTTTTGGCTTCATTATGTACATGCCGATGCTATGTAGCAATAAAAGGATTCTTTAAGGTAAATAAAGCCTCAAGGTTCTTTGAAAAGCTGCTTCTTTTCGGAACCATGACACCGTGTCTAATCCATTGCAACTATTCTTATACTTAGAACAAAAATTGGGACACAATTTCCAGTGCTAAGCAAAGCAGTTGATGTGAGCCATTCTCACTTTTATGACCTTTTTGTCACAACTGTTAAATGAATCACTGCAATTAAGTGAATTGTGTGGTTGTTAAGTGAATCTAACTTAACAGATTCATTTAACTTTGAATCTATTGACTTTGCTTGTTGGATGCCAGCTGGGGTTGCAAATGACAATCATATGACTCTAAGATGCTGCAACCATCATAAATATATGCAGTTGCAAGTCCTGAATTTTGATCATATGACCATGGGAATGCTGCAATGGTTTTAAGGGTGAGGACTGGTTGTAAGTTATTTTTTATATGCTATTAAACTTTGAATGGTCACTAAAGAAATGGTTATATGTTGAGAACTATCTGTATTTATTTTCAACTCAAGTATCCTATATTGCAAACAGAAATAAGATCTCCTAACTCATTTGTTCCTATTTTCTGAATCATGTAGATTTGAATCTCTGACATTCCTCACTAAAGAAACAAAAGAACTCCTGAAATTACCTGCAACTTGGTAAGGCTTGAGATTTTGGAAGAACAGTCCTATAAATCTAGCATGTGGATGATATCAGGCCTTTATTTCCAATACACTTCCAGACACTGTAGTGCCTTTTATTGACACTAGGTGAGAAAGTGGACAACTTATATGAAATGTTAAATCCAAAGTATACCATTTCTACTGCTTAACTACATACTCATACTGCTAAAGTAGAAACACCTGCTTAATTTGCTGAAATTTGTTTGGGAATGAATGTCTCAAGTTTGTTAAACTATTCTCCTCACCCCACCAACAGCATAAAGTACAGTAAATGAGCATTTCTGTTAATAAAAAAATCCACCATCCTTTCTGTTACTGTAAATATAAAGCTTGGAATGGAATAGCATTTCTGATTCTGTAAAAAGTGTATGAACTTTGGTGGTAGAATATGCATTTGCCCTACAGTTAATTAACCAAGGAGATTATACAGAAGGTTGTCAGGTGGGATTCTGGAGGGACCTGAATCTTGTTAATAGTGTAAAGAAGTTCAGGACTTGTCAAACAACAACCTAGAGAGCTATGGTCCTGAAACAGCCCACACCTGCAGGGCTTTCTATTTTAAATTATTTGGAGTAGCTTGACAGTTAAGTGAACCATTTAACCTGACCATTTAACATGCCTGTGATGTTATTTCTTGTCAAAGCTTTTGTAAGGACCTGCCTCAGCTATTCCCCCAGGAAAGCACACTCAGGAAACAAGCATTGTTTCAAAGAGGATCTTTTACTAAGTGTCTGCAGAATAAAAAGGTGGAATCTGAAATTTGTGCACAAAAACATTAGGCTAAAAGTCCAATTTTGTCAACTCCACCTCAGTATCCCAGCCCCTCAGGAGCCAATCCACTGGTGCAAAGATGTTATGAGAACTTTGAGTCAAAAAGGTGATAAGCAACCATTTTCCCAGGTCAGCAGGTCCGAGGGCATTTCTTCTTCTCTAATCCTCCCCTCCCTAATTCCCATGTGAATACATCAAAGCGAAAGGAGAAACAAATGGTAGCAACATCTTCAATCCACACCCATTGTGCTCCCCTCCCCTTTCCTATGGCAGTGTTCCAGAGGGACCTGACATTCTGCCCCTCTAACAAAAAGGAACATCCACCCGGAGAAGAGAAAAATAACAAAGAGGGAGAAACAGTGGCTAGGTATTCATTTAGGCTTATTCGGGTAGTGGTCATGAAAATGTTTAATTAATCTAGGGGCTTTTACTTGTTTCTTTTGTATCCATTCAGGCTGAGCCCCAGGGAGATCTTTCCATGTGACTCCCTGGTGTTTGCATGAGTCTAGGATTTCTTTTATCTTGAAATGCTGTTCTCCCTCCACCTTAATAGGCTCAGAGACTGGAGGGGTTGCCGGTCTTAAGAGTGAAATCACTTCTGGTTTAAGGAGGCTGCAATGGAACACTGGGTAGACTTTTCTTAATGATTTTGGCAATTCTAATTCTACTGTGACTGGGTTAATAATTTGCTTTATAGGGAAAGGGCCTATATATTTTGGGCCTAAGTTCTTTGAGGGTTGTAAGGACTGTAGGAAACGGGTGGACAGGTATACATGGTCTCCAATGTGGAATGGTTTGGGTTCTACTCTTTTTTCAGTTTGGGCTTTGTAAGCCGCCTGGTATCTGCCAAGACGTTTTGCACCATCGGCCATGTGTTTCTCAATTGATTAATCCACTCTTTTAAAGAGGGGATTGTGGGCTCTTGCACTGGTAATTCAGGCATTGGGTTAAAATCTTGCCCAGTTGCCACTTGAAATGGTGTGAAGCCTGTGTTGCTGTGCACAGCATTATTATAAGCCACTTCAGCAAATGGCAAAAGATCTGTCCAGTCATCTTTTTGATAGTTAATAAAACAGTGCAGGTACTGCTTCAGTAGTGAGTTCTAAAGTTCTCTCCTGCCATTTATCTGAGGATGGTGACTAGAACTGAGACCTTGGTTGGTTCCTAAGAGGTTCAGAAAAGCTCTCCAGAACTTTGACATGAATTGGACCCCTCTATCCAAAATAATGCATTGTGGCGCCCCATGTACTATAGGTGGTAGATGTGATGTAGAAACATCTTTGCCAATACCTTAGCTGTGGGAATTTTCTGGCAAGGGATGAAGTGGACCTGCTTTTAGAATAAGTCACTTATCAAATCAAGTCAAATCAACCTTTATTATCAAAGTACAACATGTGTACAATGAGATTGGCTAAGCCTCCCTTCCTGCACCTCCTGATACAACTCACAGTGACAACAAACACACAATCTTATTGCACCACGTGAACTTATTGCACAATGCACTGGCCCCACAAATTTATCATACATGGAGTTATTTCCCATTCAGGAGTCTGACAGCCCATGGGTAGAAACTGTTCTTCAGCCTGTTGGTGCAGCTGGCTATGCTTCTATATCGCCTACCCGATGGTTGGAGTGTAAAGAAGGGCCGACCAGGGTGTGAGTCATCCCTGAGGATTTTCCTCACTCTTCTAAGGCAGTGGGCCCTAGCGATGGTGTCTAGTGGGGACAGGCCATGGGGACAGCCCACGATGTTTTGTGCTGTGCTCACCACCCTCTGTAATGTCTTTCTATCCATGACTGTAATGTCTTTCTGTCTCTGTAATGTCTTTCTATCCGCCAGCATACCACACCATAATGCAATGTGAGAGGACGCTTTCTATAGTAGACTGGTAAAAGAATCAGTCGTTGTTCCACTTTGTTCTTTCGCAGGACCCTAAGGAAGTGGAGTCTCTGTTGGGCCTTTCTGGCCACCTAGGTTGTATTGATTTTCCAGGTGAGAACTTCGCTGAGGTTGACTCCCAGGAATTTGAAGGAGGAAATCCTCTCCACACAGCCCCCCCTCGATGTAAAGTGGGGTGGGTTCCTCTCTTTTCTTCCGGAAGTCTAATACCATCTCCTTTGTCTTGCCAATGTTCAGGTGCAAGTTGTTTTCTAGACACCATGAGGATAGTTTTTGTACCTCCCTCCTGTACACTGTTTTATCTCCACCTGTAATAAGACCCAATACGGTAGTATCATCTGTGAACTTAATGATCGCAGTGGATGGGTCAGACGATACACAATCATGTGTGTACAGTGAATACAGGTAGGGACTGAGCACCCAGCCCTGTGGCGAGCCAGTGCAAAGCTTCAGGGAGGTGGATGTGACAGACCCGACCATCATTGTTTGTGGTTGGTCTCTCAGAAAGTCTTTGATCCAGTCACAGATGTAGGGGGAGAAATCCAAATCAGTCAGCTTTTCGATAAGAATGCTCGGTAGAATAGTATTGAAAGTCAAGCTATAGTCAATGAAAAGCATGCTGATATAGTTTCCGGGTTTCTCTAGATGGCTCGCTACAGAATGTAAGGCAGTAGCTATGGCGTCGTCTGTCGACCTATTCCCCCTGTAGGCAAACTGATATTTGTCAAAGTCCGATGAGAGGCATGTCCCAAATTACAGTGTTTCCGAGCTTTCAGGGAACTCTACGATAAGTTCCATGGAAATGTCTCTCCAGGGTGCTGAAGGCTCAGCTACTGTTTGGAGTATTCCAGGCATTTTTCCCTGCCTCCATTTTGCTGAAGCACAAATGGAGCAACTGGAAACATAGCTTTCAATATCCTTCTTGATATTGAAGAAAGGCCACCAGAACTGCCTTTTGAGAAGGTTTAGGGTCTTCAAAAACTCAAAATGTCCTGCTACTTTCAAATTGTAGCACATTTGCATAGTCTTTAGTCTTTAGCTGGGATGTATAGTTTTCCGCCTACCCATGTCAGTCCATCCTGCATGGAGCAGAGGTTTTTGTGGCTGCACAACCATTCATCTGTTTCTAAGGCTTTTTCAAATTTGGCTGTGATAACATTGTCCATGGATATTTTCCCTTTCTGCTGCACTTTGGTGGTTACCTGGGCTGCCAGCTGATTTATAGGAAGAAGGGGTTTACAATTTCCACCCTGGAGCTGTTGTATTGTGGCATTTTTGATAGAGCATCAGCCAAGAGGTTTTTCCCTCCTAGTAGGTAGTGCAGGGTGAAGTTGAACAGTGTTGGAAGTATTGAGCCTACCATGCTTGCTTTGGAGATAATTTCTGGGTTTGTTTCAGAGCTTCCAGATTTTTGTGACCAGTCCAGACCTCGAATGGGATTTTGCTACATTCTAGGAAGTGCCTCCATAGAAGGAGAGCCCATCTACCTGCAAAAGTCTCCTTTTTCCACACTGCCCACCATTGTTCTGTTCCAGTCAGCTTCTGCGATGTATATGCTATAAGGCCCTTCGGGTTACTTCAGGTTTTAGAAGACTGCAGTGGAACACAGGGTGGATCTGTCTTAATGTTTTTGGTAGCTCTAGCTGTACCGTGACAAGGTTTATAATATGTGTGATGGGGAAAGGTCCCAAAAATTTTGGGCCTTTTTAGAGCGTTGTAGGGACTGGAGATAATGAGTAGATAGATAGACTCAGTCTGCAACATGGAATAGTTTAGGTTCCACTCTTTTCTTGTCTACTTGTGCCTTGTAGGCTGCTCTGACTTTGTCTAAGGCTTTGCGAATGACTGGCCATGTATTTTTTAACTGGTCAATCCATTCCTTCAATGAGGGAATGGTAGGCTCGTTGGCTGGTAGCTCCGGCATTGAGTTAAAGTCTTCCCTGGTGGCCACTCTGAAAGGGACAAAGGAAGAGCTATTGTGCACAGCATTGTTATAAGCAACCTCTGCGAAAGGCAAGAGATCAGTCCTGCAGTTCTCCTAGAAGCCCGAAGCCAAAAACACCAGCCTGAAGATGACGAATGGGACTTCGTCAAAACATCGTCAAGACACTTCCAATTTTACGCAGGAGAAAACCCGAATAACCAAAGACCTACATACAAACACCCACAAAAACCTCAGAAAACAAATATATACATACATACACACACACATACACACACACACACACACACACACGTATACACCAGAGGAATGCTGTAGATATAATTTACTTGGACTTCAGTAAGGCATTTGATAAAGTAGATCACAACCTACTACTTGACAAGATAGAAAAATGTGGGGTAGACAGCATCACCACCAGATAGATCCGTAGCTGGCTGACCTGCCATACTCAGCGTGTGGTCCTCAATGGAACCGCATCTACATGAAGGGAAGTGTGTAGTGGGGTGCCCCAGGGCTCTGTTCTGGGCCCAGTGCTTTTCAACATCTTCATCAACGATTTGGATGAGGGGATAGATGGGGAACTCATCAAATTTGCAGACGACACCAAGCTTGTAGGAATAGCCAACACTCCAGAAGACAGGCTTAAGATACAGAAGGATCTGGACAGACTTGAACATTGGGCACTATCTAACAAAATGAAATTCAATGGTGAAAAAAGTAAGGTTCTACATTTAGGTGAGAAAAACCAAATATATAGGTATAGTATAGGGGGTACCTTGCTCAATAGTAATAACTGTGAGAGGGGCCTCAGAATCCTAGTGGAGAATCACTTAAATATGAGCCAGCAGTGTGTTGCAGCTGCCAAAAAGGCCAACACAGTGTTAGGCTGCATTAACAGAGGGATAGAATCAAGATCACGTGAAGTGTTACTACCACTTTACAATGCCTTGGTAAGGCCATACTTGGAATACTGCATCCAGTTTTGGTCACTATGATGTAAAAAAGATGTTGAGACTCTAGAAAGAGTACAGAGAAGAGCAACAAAGATGATTAGGAAACTGGAGGCTAAAGCATATAAGGAACAGCTGCTGGAATTGGGTATGTCTAGTTTAATAAAGAGAAGGACGAGGGGGGACATGATAGTAATGTTCCAATATCTCAGGGGTTGCCACAAAGGAACAGCTGCTGGAATTGGGTATGTCTAGTTTAATGAAGAGAAGGACGAGGGGGGACATGATAGTAGTGTTCCAATATCTCAGGGGTTGCCACAAAGAAGAGGGAGTCAAGCTATTTTCCAAAGCTTCTGAAGGCAGGACAAGAAGCAATGGATGGAAATGAATCAAGAAGAGAAGAAACCTAGAACTAAGGAGAAACTTTCTGATAGTTAGAACAATTAACCAGTGGAACAACCTGCCTCCAGAAGCGGTGAATGCTCAAACACTGGAAGTTTTTACGAAGAGATTGGACAACCATTTGTCTGAAATGGTACAGGGTTTCCTGCCTGAGCAGGGGGTTGGACTAGATGACCCCCAAGGTCCATTCCAACTTTTTATTTTTATTTTTATTATTTTTATTATTATTATTATTATTATTATTATTATTATTATTATTATTATTATTATTATTATTATTATTATTATTATACACACACAAACACACACACACATATGTACAATGATAGAAAATCCTCGAACTCTGGGAAGTATATAAACCAGCTGTTTATTGTTAAAAAACTAAAACAATAAAAACAACTATTTACAATACTAAAAACAACCTAAGCTTTCGCTGGTCCACTGCCAGCGTCATCAGAGTGAGTGTCAGGGGGGTGGGGAGTTTTCTTAGAAACCTTGCTAACTCAGTTTCTTGCTCATTGATCGTGTCATAGGGTTGTCCGTCCTAATTGACCGTAATTGCCTCAATTTATTTCTCCCTGTTGCCTGTAATTTCCTTGCCATCTTCTGTCTTTAGTGGGCCTACAGTTTCCTTGACTTTTTTCTTATTGTTAATATGTTGGAAGAAACTTTTTTTATTGTCCTTGATTTCTGTTGCAAGTCTTTGTTTGTTCTGAGGTTTCCTTACTTCATCTTTGCTTAGCTGACTTCATCTTTGCATGTTCTGTCTGTCTGCTGGTAATTGGCCTTAGTTATGTGCCCCTCTTTCCATTTTTTGTATTTGTCCTTTCAATTTGTCAGAGACATCTTTGTGCAGCCATGCTGGTTTCTTCTTGAATTTCTTGTTTTTCTTTTTCAGTGGTATTATGTTGGTCTGAGCTTTTATGATTGCATTTTTCAGAGTTGTTTTCCCCTTTAGGATTTTCATCCATGGGATCTTTCCTAGGTTCTCTCTTGAGTTTGTTAAAGTCAGATCTTTTGAAGTTTAAGACATTGGTTGGATTGTTTTCTATTGCTAGTGTTTGTATTATATTAAATTCCAATATGATGTGGTCATTTTAATCCAAGGTTCTGGCAATTTCAACTCCCTCTATCACTTCTTCTCTATTTGTAAGGATTAAGTCCAATATAGTTTTATGTCTAGTTCCCTCCTCCACCGTTTGGGTGACAAAGTTGTCAGCTAGGTTGGTTAGGAATCTGTTTGATCTCCCACTCGCTGCAGAGTTTGTCTCCCAGTTGATATCTGGATAGTTAAAGTCTCCCTGTCAATGCTGCTAACACTGGATGTTCTTCTTTGACAAAATATGAAGAGGCAGCCACTCTCTCTATAAGCTGTGTGGTACTTTTAGAGTTAAATTAGATGATGCTGGGAAGGGAGGAGAAAGAATGTGTTAAGATAAGAAACCATGGGCTATAGAACAGAAGGGAAACTTTGCCCTTCAAACTGATTGGAGAAGGGGCGTTGTCTTACCTGAACACCTTTTCTCAGCACGGAGATGGAGAATCCACCAATGGGTTTAGACTGTATTCCTGCCCAATCAGATCAAGTCAGCCAAAGTTGCCATGCCCGTCCTGTACCATAGAGATCCCAGTCTTGACATGAGCATAGCCATTGACTGACAGCAAGACATTGTGGCTCAATAAACTAAAACTAACCCTAAGCCTAGACGACCTACAAGGGTGGGAATGGATTCTCCATCTCAGTGCTGAGAAAAGGCGTTCAGGTAAGACAATGCCCCTTCTCCAGCACTGGAGATGGAGAATCCACCAATGGGACATACCAAAGCCTACTGTCCCTGAGGGTGGGAAGTAGACTGGTCCGGTGTGGCACTTTGATGTATTACCTGTTGAAGAACCCTCCTACTGAAGGAAGCCTCTGCCGAGGCAAATCTATCAATTTTGCAGTGCCGTATGAAAGGAGAAGGTGAAGATCATGTGGCAGCCCTGCAGATGTCCTGGATGGATGCCTGGGTAGCCCAGGCCGCAGAAGTAGCTGCACTCTGTGTAGAGTGGGCTATAACCTGCTGTAGAACCGACAATGATTCAGCTTGATACGCCCCGGCAAAGCACACCCTAATCCACCTGCCGAA
The DNA here is from genome assembly GCA_034064705.1 of Bothrops alternatus. Taxonomy (NCBI): domain Eukaryota; kingdom Metazoa; phylum Chordata; class Lepidosauria; order Squamata; family Viperidae; genus Bothrops; species Bothrops alternatus. The sequence goes on from JARGCV010000112.1 coordinate 35,819,478, forward strand.
TGTGGAAGAGGAAACCTTCCGACCCCTGGAGGAAGAAGGGGCGTTGTCTTACCTGAACGCCTTTTCTCAGCATGAGGAATGTAGAATCCATGAATGGGTTGTTGTAGTCCTTTAGCCCAATCAGACCAAACAATCAAACTTGCCACGCCCCTCCAGGGTCTGAGCATGTCCCAGTTTCGAAAGGGCAAAGCTAATGATTGTGTGACGTGATGGCTCCTGAAATGCTGACATTAACCTAACTGCCAATAATAATAATAATCAGGGTGGGGGTGGATTCTACATTCCTCATGCTGAGAAAAGGCGTTCAGGTAAGTGTCGGCGCTGAAAAGGACCACTTGCTGTAAAACCCGATGGCCAAAACCGGCCTCTGCAGAAGCAAACGTGTCGAGCTTGTAGTGGCGAATGAAAGGTGAAGGGGACGACCACGTGGACACCTTACAGATGTCCTCTATGGATGCCTGAGTCTGCCACACCGCTGACGTGGAAGCTCTACGAGTAGAATGCACTGTCAGGTGACCTGGGACAGGTAAAGAATAAGCCTGATAAGATTGAGCGATACAGGCTTTGATCCACCTGGCTATGGTAGAGGAGGAGACCTTCTGTCCCTTAGAAGCCATGTGGAAAGAGACAAACAATGCCTCCGATTTGCGGAAAAGAGCTGTCCTCTACGTACATCTAGAAAGTGCCACTGCTTCTCTAGTGTGTGAGAAGGATTTGGGCAAATATTTGGTAGTACAATTTCCTGAGCCCGGTGAAACAGAGTATTCACCTTGGGAATGAATGAGGGGTCTAATCTCAGCACCACTCTGTCCTGGTGGAAAGTACACAGGTCTTCCCTGACTGAAAGAGCCGCCAGCTCAGACACGTGCCTTGCCGACATGATAGCCACCAGGAAGGCCACCTTAAGGGACAAAATGTGAAGAGGGCAAGACCTGATAGGTTCAAACGGGGATTTTGTGAGAGCCCGTAGAATTCGAGGCAGTTCCCAAGAGGATACCTGTGTACTACCGGAGGTCTGGTGTTGGAGACTCCTTTCATGAAGGACCTAAGCCTGGGATGATGGGACAATGGAGTGGAGTTGGCACAGGTGAACACTGTAGAAAGAGCAGCCACCTGCCTATGTAAGGTATTGGGTGCTAAACCCTTATCCACTCCATCCATAAGGTATTCAAGAATCACTGGAATAGTGATGGAGGATATGGACAAACCCTTACGGGTACGCCAGTCACAGAAGTTCCTCCAAGTGGCATCAAAAATCTGGTTCGTCGCCGGCCGTCTAGAAGCTTGGATCATAGATATCACTCTCAAAGAGTAAGATCCCCGCATCAGGAACTGGCATTCAGATGCCAGACGGCTAGTTGTAGCCACTGCGGATCTGGGTGCTGAATGGCCCCTTGTGTTAGAATTATCCTCTCTGGAGGAATCTGCCATGGGGGAGCTACGGCGAGGTTCACGAGACCCACAAACCATGGATGCCTCGGCCAATACGGGGCCACAAAGATCAGCTCCGCTCGTTCCTGTAACAGCTTCCTGATGACGGCCAGGATCAAGGGGAGAGGTGGGAATGCATACAGAAGGCCCGCCAGCCAAGGACTGAGGAGGGCGTCCGCTCTATCCAAACCCTGAGATGGATACCGAGAGAGAAACCGAGGGAACTGGGCGTTTGCCGGGGATGCAAACAGGTTGACGCAGGGCTGACCAAAGTGGTGAGTAAGCTCCCGGAAGAGGCTGGGATGCAGACACCACTCTGAATGATCTATCATCAATCGACTCAGAAAATCTGCCTGGCGGTTCTCCTCCCCTAAAATGTGTTCTGCCTTTAGGGATAACAGGTTCCGTTCCAACCATGACCCCAGATGCTGGGCTTCGGACATTAAAACCCGAGAGCGAGTACCACCCTGTCTGTTGACATGGGCCTTTGCCGCCACGTTGTCTGTCAGAACCAGCATGTGGCGGCCTGCCACCTTTCTGTGGAAATGGTGAAGTGCCAGGTGTATGGCTCTGAGTTCTAACCAATTTATGTTTCTTTGGAGATCCCGTTGAGACCACCACCCCTGGGCAAATTGATGGTGTAAATGTGCCCCCCAACCAAACAGACTGGCATCCGTGGTCAGGGTTACCCAAGTCAGTTCTCTAAACAGGGACCCCTTGGACAATGCTGGGGACAGCCACCAGAGAAGGGACGTGAGTGTCCGTGCTGGGACTCGGACCAGCAGTGGAAAACAGGCCACACCTCGTTTCTGGTAAGGGAGCAGAAACCACTGTAGTTGCCTCGTGTGAAGTCTGGCCCAAGGCACTATGGAAATGCATGAGATCAGTTTTCCCAACAGTTGTGATAGAAGAAGGGTCACTCTTTTTTTCTTGCGCACCTTTGTGACCATTGTGCGAATACTGACCTGATGCTCTTAAGACAGGAAAACTTGGCACTGGCTGGTGTCTATTATTGCGCCCAGATGGAGCAATCGGTTTGTTGGGATTAAATGACTTTTTTGAAAGTTTATCATGAAGCCATGATCCTGAAGCGTCCTGATCGTCAGTGTCATGTCTGATCGAGCGTTCAGTACCGAGGACGACTGTATTAGGATATTGTCCAAGTAGCACTGAACGCGGACTGGCACCAATCTGAGCTGGGCCACGAGGACTGCCAGGATTTTGGTGAAAACCCTTGGAGCTGATGATAGGCTGAATGGCAAGGCCTTGTACTGATAGTGATGGTTGGAATACCTGAATCTGAGAAACCGTCTGTGACCTGGATGTATGGGAATGTGTAGGTAAGCTTCTGTCAGATCTATTGATGTGAGAAAGTCCCCCGGCCGAATGCTGCCTAAGATGGAAAGGAGAGTTTGCATCTTGAATTTGTGGTAAACTAGGAAGGAATTTAGGGCCTTGAGATCGAGGATCGCCCTCCATCCTCCCGAGGCTTTTGGCACCAGGAATAGGATGGAGTAAAACCCTAGTCCCCACTGATCTATTGCCTCTATGTTTAGCAGATGATGAATGGCCTCCTCCACGAGACCTTTTTTTATGGGATTTCGTGATAGGGGGCAGGAGATAAAATGCCGGTGGGGAAGGGTTAGGAATTCCAGGAACAGACCGTCCCTGATGGTGGTGAGAACCCAGGTGTCCATGGTGGTGCTTTCCCATTTGTGGAAGTACAGTGCCAGCCTTCCGCCTATGGGAGGAATCCTCCTCAAGTCACTTTGACTTTCGGAAAGGGCGACCTCCTATGCCACGAAAGGGCCGCTTCGCCTGGAATTGTGGCTTTGGCTTGTCTCTGTAGCCGGACCGGTCCGAGGAGTGGTCCGGCCCCGCTTGAAAGGGCCGATACCCACTCCAGGAAGTTCGATCTGAGCCAGACTTAAATGACTGACGTCGATTATATGGTGAAAAGCGTCTGCCCGTCTTTTTGGCAACATGAGATAGTACTTTCAGCTTTTCCTTATTTTCAATCAGGTAAAGAGTAAGACCCTCCCCAAAAAGGTAGCCCTTTTTATATGACGCCGCCGCCACTCTCCATTTGTGCCTGGTGTCGGCCTTCCAATTTTTGAGCCAGAACAACCGACGTGCGGCCATGTTCGAGCCGAATATTTGGCCACCTGCAGAGACACATCTGCCATGTCTTCCAGCGTGGCCCTCAACTTAGTGACATCCTGGTACACCCTCACCTCGTCTGGGGATATCCTAGCCTGCAATTCCCAGAGCCAGATTAGTGAGATTCTGGCAAAAAAGGAGTTAGACATTGAGGCTCTTATAGCCCATGCCAATGCCTGATGAGTCCTGTGGAGTGAAATCTCAGATTTCTTGTCCTCGGCCTTAAGGGCCTCTGACATATCTCCTGGAATTTTGGTGTCTGACAGAATGGGAGCGAGAGCCTCGTCTACTCCTGGAACTTCAAGGACATCATTGAGGGAAGAGACCGTGTCCAAAAGCTTACGGTCTATTCCCCCAAGAGCAGAGAAGGTTCCAGGAGATCCCCATTGATCCTGAATGGATTTTAAAAACATGGGAGGACTAGGTATCTGTAGGTTCTGTGTGACCGGTTCTAAGAACAGCTGGTCAGAACTCTGTCCAGAGTCCTGATCGGCCATTTGTGGTTTCACCGGTTCAATCTTACCAGTTATGTAAGCTTTGCGTAAGAGGAAATGAAAGGAATTTGGATTAAACACCCCTATCGTAGGAGTGGTCTCCGTCTGAGTGTCTTCCTCGTCCGACCACATGCCCTCTTCGGGAACCTGCGCGGAATATTCTGATACCTCGCTCCCCTCAGAATGAGGTGGAGAACCATGATCTGAGATCACATACTCCCTGGGATGCATAGTTTCCGTGGTCGCAGGGGGTCTTGATGGCCCTGAGGCCGGAATGGCCCTCCCTGAAGCCTCCATTGCCTGTGCCACTGCCTGTGAGATCATGGCCTGGAGCTGGGCAGTGAAAGAAGAATGTTCAGGGGCCCGAAAGCCCGCTGCCGTCGGAGTGAAGGAAGCTGATGGAATTTGGGGGGGACCTGCAGAACCCCCCCCCCAGATTCACATGTCACGGAAGATGGCCTAGGTTCAGTAACCTGAAGTGGATCTTGTATCTGCGATCTCAAATCTTGATCAAAAATGGAAAGATTGTCCCGATCGTATCCAAGCAAGGAACTCTGATCCATAATCTGCTCGGGTGACCAAGCCCATGGAAGACGGGGATGACGATGGTCCCCTGATGTGGATGCAATAGGGGAACCACCTGTCTCCACTGCCTGTTGCTGAGCTTTAGAAAATTGTCGTTCCAGTGCCCTATGTCTGCTATCTGCTTGCTTGTCAGCTGCCTTAGAGGTCCGTTTAATCTTGGCCTTGGCCTTTGCAGGTGCATCCTGATTGGGTGACTTCCGTTTTGCATTACCACCGGAGGTGGAGGCCTGTGGCACATTGTTATCTGCCATATTGGAAAAACAAAAAACAGGTTTTTCACCAGGAGATCCCTGGATCCGTCCTGGTCTGCAGGAGATAAGGCTGCAGCCCACCTAGGTGGTACAGGCCTACACGGGGGTCTGTGAGGTCCGGCCCGCCATCAAGCACGGAGTCACCTGTGCAAAATAAGCTGCACTCTACCCGGGGAGCTGTCCTCTCCCCTCAATTGTTCAGGCCTGCTTGTGATACCAAGACAACTGGGCCAATCTTACATTAAAGGTCAATTAATATTGAACCAACCAAAGACCTACATACAAACACCCGCGAAAACCTCAGAAATATATAAAAAAAATTTTGAACCCCCGTGCCTCACTTAGTGGTGGCTTGGACAGTGACAGCCAGTTCACCAGGTGCAGACAGTGGAACAGGCAAAGCAACCCAATCCATTGTTCTCTGATACTTATATAGAGAACAGACAAGCAAAGCCTTATGAAATCAGGTTTAACCAATAATAGCAGTAGAATTGTAAAAGAAACACTGGAGGAATGACCAAAAGTGGTTTCCCTGCTAACCACGAGGTATTCAAAATGGTGTCTTACCAGGAAGAAGGAAGCCAAGGGAAAACAAGAATATCTGACTTATAAAGGGGACAACTGTTCTATCCCAGCCTATTGCCGTCCTTGTTAAAGGCACAAGGACCAAACCCCTGCTGATGCAATAGGCTGGAGACTTTCAAACAAAACAAATCCCTTTTAATATGGGTGACAAACCTGTCGAATAGTCCAAAATACAAACAGCAAAAACTTAAGTTCAAAGGAAGGAAATAGTCCACAGGAAAAAACAGAAGAGAAGTCACAAGCAAGACGAACAGACCAGGATTCCAAGAAGCAGTTGCAAACGGTTGCCTTCAGCAACCAGCACCGCCCACACCTCCTCCCTTTATTCAGCAGTCCCAAGGCGTTGCGTCTCATCGCCTTATCCTTTTACTCTGGAGGTGTCGTATTGACTGCTGTTGATTTTCTCTTGCTAAATGACGCTGTGTGTGAGCATCAATTAAGAAGTCCATCAGATGTGAGTCTTCCAAGTCTGACTCATTCTCCTCACACAGCTGAGCTTCATCAGGAACATGACTGGAGGGCCCAGGCTCTGCATCAAACCGTGAGTCCTGTAATTCATCCGAGTCTCTCTCTGCCCCTGATGGCCCTTCAAATGCCTCCTCCACCTCCTCCTCAGATTCCCCAGACTCAGCTGTTGGGAACACAGGCTGGCATGGAATCACAACAACAGGAGCCCCTGTTCCCCCCACGTGAGGTTATTCCTCGAAGGAAGCAATTAAGGTGGGCTCACAGTAACTAAAATTGGATAAACATTTTTTTTTTGGTAGTAGAGTGAGATTGAGCGGAGGCTCAAAATGGCGGCTGCGACAATCTACACTAGTCTGTGAGCTCTGGGAAAGGAAAAGAACCAACTTTTACTATCAAATGAACCTGCAGGGAAGATCCAAGAAGACACCCCCAAAATTTGAAAGCAATTTCAAGAATCAAACAGACCAAGGACCAAGAAAGGGATCACATTTAGGGAGTAAAAATGGCAACTGCGAGGATCTTATCCACAGAGAAATGAGGGAATCAAGTTCCCCTAAGGGAAGAATAAGCAGAGAAATGATAACAAGTGAATTGAGGTGATGGTGGGGGGGTGGGATCGCTGCACTTCATGCAAAGCAGCGATCGTGACAATCAGCTGGCTGCTGGTAAGGGCTTTGCCTACCAGGAAGATTGAATGGGAAGGGAAAAAGGGAGAAACTAGTGTAGCTCTGAGCCCAGAGCTGAACTATTCCCCCCCCCCCGAGGGAAAAGTTGAAGAATCCACGAATGGAAATAAAATACCTGACTAAATCTAATTTGGAGCCAAATATCCATGTCTCTTCAGGGCTGAGACCAAACGAAACTGGGGCATGCTCAGACCCTGGAGGGGCGTGGCAAGTTTGATTGTTTGGTCTGATTGGGCTAGAGGACTACAACAACCCATTCATGGATTCTACATTCCCTACATGCTGGAGAATGGAAGGATAAAAAGAGGCCTCTGATTTGCAGAACGTCGCTTTCCGTGAAATATAGTACCGAAGAGCCCTGCGGACATGCAAACTATGCCATTGCCGTTCCAGAGCATGCGATGGATTAGGACAAAAATCCGGCAGCACCATTTCCTGGGATCTATGGAATAGAGAATTGACCTTCGGGAGAAAAGTAGGGTTGAGTCGAAGGACCACTTGATCCTGGTGGAAAATGCACAGGTCATCCTGGTTTGAGAGCGCTGCCAATTCGGAAATACATTGTGCCGATGTGATTGCCACCAGAAATGCCACCCTGTTAGACAAGTAGCAAATGTCGCATGTCTTTAGGGGCTCAAAAGGCCCCTTGGTAAAGGCCCGTAGGATTTGTGGTAACTCCCATGAAGGGTACCTGTGCACAGTAGGGGGTCTGGTATTAGCAGTCCCTTTAAGGAATGAGCGTAGTAAGGTGTGATGTCCCAATGACTCGATGGAGTCACAAGAGAGGACTGTGGAAAGAGCAGCTATCTGCGCAATGTGTTCGGGGCCAAGCCCCTCTCCAGATAGTCCAACAGGTAGTCCAGGATATGGGGAACCGTGAGTTCCAGAGTGACAAATGTCAACTAGAGCACCATGATCGAAAGTTCTTCCATGTGGCCTCATAAATACGGTTTGTGGAAGGGCAATGGGAGGCCTGGATTACTGTAATGACCCCTGGTGAGCAAAGCTCCCATGTCAGGATCAAGCGCTCAAGTGTCAGATAGCTAACTGGAGCCATTGAGGGTCCGGATGGAGAATAGTCCCTTGACTGAGGGAGACCCATTCCGGAGGAATCCGCCATGGGTCTGCGAGGGAGAGGCTCATCAGATCAGCGAACCAATATCTCCTTGGCCACTAATGGGCCTCCAGGAGTATATCCCCGCTCTCTCCCGAAGAAGGTTGCATATGACCGCTGGGAGAGGAGGGAGAGGGGAGGAGGCATAAAGCAGTCCCTGCGGCCATGGGCTCCAAGGAGCATCCATCTGTTCCGTCCCTGGAGATAGGGACCGGGAGAAGAACTGAGGCAGCTGAGCATTGTTCGGGGATGCAAAGAGGTCCAAAAAATGAAAGGCTGAAACGGTGACAAATTTCTCTGAAGACCCATTCTGAGTGATCTACCGTTGCCCTGCTCAGAAGGTCGACCTGAGTGTTTGCCTCCCCTGAAATATGATCGGCCTTGATGGAGGCCAGATTGTGCTCTGCCCAGGATCCCAGTAAGAGTGACTTGGTCAATAAAGTCTGAGATCAGGTGCCCCCTCGTCAGTTTACATGGACCCTGGTCGCCATATTGTCCGTGAGGACCAGAACGTGACGCCTTGTCACCAAGCTGTGAAAGTGGCGGAGGGCTAAATGAATGGCCCATAACTTGAGCCAATTTATGTTGAGCCGAAGGTCTGAGCGGAACCAATGGCTCTGTGCCCACTGCGAGCGAAGGTGTGCTCCCCAGCCGAACAGGTTGGCGTCGGTCATTAGCACTACCTGATCTGGCTCCATGGAACATGACCCTCTGAACATGGTGGGCAATAGCCACCACGTGAGGGAGCGCAATACCTGAGGTGAAAGTCTCACTCTTCGTTGGGAGGCACTGAGGTTCTGCCTCTGGAGAGGGAGCATGAACCACTGCAGTTCCCTGGAGTGGAGCCAGGACCATGGGACAATCGCTATGGCCGATATCATCTTCCCTAAAAAATTGGGAGAGACTGACCCACATTACTGTCCGATCCCTGCATAATTGGAGGACTGACTCCCTTCTGCTGTCCCGGCGTTCTTCAGATAGATATGCCCGGCACTCCACCATGTTTATGATGGCCCCAAGGTATAACAGCCTTATTGTGGGAACCATATGATTCTTGGGAGAGTTTACCTAGAACCCATGATCCTGGGGCAGCTTTACCACCAGTTTGAGGTCCATCATGGCGGACTGGGTGGACGATGACCGGATTAATATGTCGTCCAGGAAACATTGGACTCTGACTGGTACCATCCTTAAGTGAGTTGCCAGAAGTGCCAGGATCTTGATAATACTGGGAGTGCCCTGTATTGAAAACGGCGACCCTTATACACGAACAAAGAAAACCAGCAGTGGGCCAGAGAGATGGGGATATGAAGGTATACCTCCATGAGGTCGATGGACATCAGGAAGTCCCCTTTTCTTATGCTTCCCAAGATGGATCGGAGCGTTTGCATCATGAATTTGTGGTAAGCAAGATGAAAATTCAAGCCCTTGAGATCTAAAATGGCCCTCCATCCTCCTGATGCCTTTGGGATGACAACGGGGATGGAATAAAAACCTTGACCTCTCTGATCCACCGGCATCAGTTCTATGGCCCATATGTTTAGTAGATGTTGAACGGCCATGTTCATTAGTCCTTTCTTTGTTCGGTTTCGTGGGTAGGGGCAAGAGATAATCAATTTGGAGGGTTGGAAATGACCTCTAGTGACAGACCATGACATACAGTGTTTAGTACCCATGTGTCTTTGGTGATGGTCTCCCACTGGTGGGCAAAGAGAGAGAGTCTGCTCCCTATGGGAGGGACCACTGGAGAGTCACTTGGAGTGGTGGAATGGTGCCTGGCCGGAGAAGAATGGCTGGGTTGAGTGTAGTTATACCTAGCCCCTATACGAAGAAACTGCCCTCACGGGTAATAATTGGACCGTTTGTCCAATTTCTTAAGGAGGTGGTTAAGGACCTTGCGCTTATCCATTTTTAGTGAGATAAGGGTTCCACGCATCTCCAAACAATTTACCTCCCTGATATGGGGCTGCCGATAGACGGCACTTAGACTTGGCATTGGCATGCTAGTGCTTCAACCACAGCATACGGCGACCAGTGACACTGGACGCCCTAGCCCGGGAGGAAAATCTGGCGGCTTGGAGAGTGGCATCTAATGCATACTCGGTGGCTGCCACCATCTTGCTAAGATCCTAGTGGGTGCGGATATCCTCCGCTGGAATACGGGCCTGGAGCTGCCTGAGCCAGTGAAGGGCTGATCTGTTAAAGAAGGATGTGTAGGTGGCCGCCCTAATAGCCCATGCAGCTGCTTGGTGCGTTGTGCGATAGGCGAGTTCGCACGTACGGTCCTCAGCTTTGAAAGCCTCAGAGACATCTCTGGGAATGGTGGTGGTAGATACTGTTGTGAGTGTCCCTAGACCAGCTTGGGAAGTGTCAGAGTATGAGGATGAGCAGCCAGGCTCCTCTGGGTGTTTTCCCCTCCCGGCAGCCGAGAAAGAGCAGCCAGGCCCCTCTGGGTATTTTCCCCTCCCGGCAGCTGAGCCAGACAGGGAGGAGATTTACAGGCAGTCTGGATCAGATTCACAAAGTGAGGGGTCAGATTTGGATCAAGAAGATAGATGGCTTGATCCGAGATTCCGAAGGTTTGATAAGCGACGGTGTCAGTTAAGTGGAAAAAGGAAGTAATGAGGGGAAGTGACGTATCGGACACTATATTAGAAGGGGACAGAGAGACTACGCCTTTGTCACGAGCAACGTTAATCAAGGAGTAGCCTGATATCTGGAGCCGTGCGTTTGACTTCAGTCTTCTGATGTTTTGGAAATCTACGGGAGAATAATGAGGCCTTGGACAATGTGATAAAGAAAGAGTGAGTTAATTGGAAGGTGTGGAAGGAGCATGTGTTAATCTAAATGTAAATACATGAGACTTGGCTGTTTCTGCCAGCAAAATGCCAGCAGCGTGCTTTGAAGTGAATTCTTTTGAAATGTGTTAAATAAACCTCTTAAAGACATATTTATGTGGATTTTAATGAGCTGAGAGGGGCCAGACAGAACAGATACTAGGGGCCCTAATGGCTTGTCCACCATGGGCCCTTCCAGGGCCTCCTCTAGATCCTTGGCCAAGTTGTATAGTTTTTTATCAGTATTACCTGAGAGGGGAAGGGAAGCTGGATATGTCCACTGTTTTTGGACCGCATTCAGGAACATGGGGGGACAAGGTATGCGGTTGAGCTGCCACCGGTTCGGTGAAGTTTGGGTCCACCTCCGAGTCTGGGGAAACAGTGGTTGTTGTTGAGGAAGGATCAGGCCCGAGATGGGCTGTGGAGGTAGCCTTGTGGAGCAAAAGGGGCAAAGGAAGGAAGGATTGAAGAGGCCACTGAATGAAGGGGCTTTTGGAAGAGGCTCCTCCTCCTCAGACATTGGGACCCCTGTTCAATGTCCTGTTCGGGAAGGGATGAGCCCTCAGAACAGGTGGACCCAGATGGGGAGGAGGGGCGTAATACATTTCAGGGATTGGTTGATGGGTAGGGAGCTGAGCGATGGCCACTGGTCTAGGAGCTTGCGCTCTGGCCTCAAGAGCATGGTCTACTGCTTGTGCAATCAACAAGGCTAGACAGGCCTCCGTATGGAGAAGAACCGGCTCACATGGCCAAAGTCCGTCCACAGTAGGGGTGAAGGTAGCCTCGGGAGTCTCGTGGTGAACCCGTGTAGCCATGGATTGGGGAATAGGGAGAATTCCGCCCGTCCCATATTGTGCAGCTGAATGTAAAGGTTCCCCGGTTGACCATATTCCCAGTGGAGAGATTGGGGCCCCCAGGGTAGGTCAAAGGCTGACCCCTCAGCCTGAGAGTTTCCTAATCTGGCTATTTTCTGTGCCCTTGAAAATTCCTTTTCTAGGGCTTGGTGTCTCCGGCTGGCCTGCTCTTCAGCTCTCTTGGAGGTCTTGGCGGTAGTTCTGACCTTGGTTTTGGCCGCAGCCTTGTCAGCGCCCTCCAGGCCAGATGAAGTAGGATTCATTAAAGCCGATGAAGACGGCAAAACGCCCTTTGAGGAAGGTATAGAATCCTCCATCCTCTGATAACACAGGTGAGAAGCTTCTTCAAAGCTTCTTCTCAAATCCTTCTGATTCTCATTTGGTACCTCTCTCAGCCCTCTGATTCTAATAGCTGACATCATGTGATTATATTGCACCATAAGTGCGTGGTCTTGCATATCACTTTTCATGTCAGCAAGTTGACCCTCCACTTTTTGCTCAACCCCTTCCACCTTCTCTTCAACACTCTCTCAGACCCCCTTGAAAGCTTCCACAATATCTTCTCTTATTTCCATATTGTGAGTTTGAATTGATTCTTTAATTTTCTCCAGTTCCTCAGTTACTCCTTTGTTTTGATCCTCAATCTTGTTTTCCAACTCCTCAATCTTACTCTCCAATTTTTTCTCCAGTTTTTCAAGCCTTTTCTCTAAATTGTCAGTCATTGTTAATAGTGCATCCTGTAAATCTTTCACAGTGAGCATTTCTGGAGAGGCATGAGTAGACAAGGGGGCTTGAGACTCTGTAGATATTGAGGGAGATGGGGGAGCAGAAAAGCCAGATACTGGTAATTTAGAGGGCTGAGCTGGGGAAGATACTGCCACCTTTGCAGGAACAATTTTTGTTTGTCTGGTAGCCATTCTATATTCAGTCCACTTCTAAAAAGCTACTTTAAGTAGAAAAAGAAAAAAAAGAAGCAAAAAACAAAAAGTCCTTACAAACATATTGCCAAAATGTATCCTCTTCTTGTCCTCTTTAGTAACACTTTATAAGATTTTAAAAAACAAATCTAAACTGACTCTTCGCGATCGCTCTAACGTTGCGCTAAAAGAAAAAAAAGAGAGAAAAAAGTCCGCTTTCACTTTCCGGTAACTTTCTCATTACAGTGAAAGCGATCGCCATCTTGGATACATTCTGTTAAATGTAAAAAATAAAAATAAAAAATATGTGAAGAGAAGTAAAATATAGACAAATACTTGCAGTATAAACTCCTGTATTCGCTCCTCCTGTGTATAGGTCTCTTTTTTAAAATTTTTCTCAAGCAGTAGATGGTCGCGGCGTCTTAGCCTGTCCGCAGACAGAAGCGTCCCTGGGCAGGAGCGTCTTTGAGCGCCTGGGGAGCTCTCACTCTTTCCCCCTGAAAACTTTTTCAGGGGATTTTTAGAGGAGCTCAACCCCCGCTCGATGCTCTTCACCCCTTCTTCGCCCGAGGGGGGGATTTTTCACCGCAAAAAACAGCTGATGTTCGCTGTTTTTGCGGCTTCACAAACCCAGGAAGACGGAGCCTCCGAAGGAGGCTGTAACGATGAACGGAGCAACCGGAAGTGTAACTATCATTATTTTTGTTGCCACTCTTGTCTCATAAGTCTTCAATTAACATTTGATTTAATGCAGACATGCCAAACACAAGGCCAGCAGGCTGACCCAGAGATCGCCAGGCAGGCACTTCAATCAGTAGGCAGAGGCACGGGGGAAGGCACACGAACTCGCACGCTGGACACACCTCCCTCCATCTGTCTTTGCTTGCCCACGGCTGCAATGGGATAAGCGGCCACATGGTGCATCCAACAGGCTGGAATACATGCCTTCCCCCATGCCTCTGCCTCTGTTTGCTGCCAGGCGAGGCAAGTGTTCAGGTTGGGGGAGGGGTGGCCTGGCTGTACGACCCTGAGGTGCACAGGTGAAGGCCAGCTCTGAGGCTGTATTCGGCCAGGCAGAGCAGGGAGTCCTGGCTGCCTCTTGGGACCAGGGGCTCCCTGACCTTCCTGTTCACCAGGGCTGTCATGGGTGCAGTGATGGGAGGTTCATCCCATGTGTGTGGCAAAGTTAGAGGATGAGATTGGATGGTGAGGACCATGTGTGCAACACCCCAACTCACCACTTGCCTCTCCCTCCAGTTTGCGGTGGCAGCACCAGAAGCAGGCAGAGGCACATGGGGAGGCCCGTGATCTGGTCTGCCAGATGTGCCCCATGGCCATCTGCCCCATCACAGCCATGGGCAAGCAAAGACAGATGGTGGAATAGAGTGGGTGAGTGGCTATGGGGTGCATCTTGCAGGCAGGATTGCATGCCTCCTCCTGTGCCTCTATCTCCACCTGCTACTTGGAGGGCTGGCCTGGTGGTTGCAGCACTCATGTGCTGCATGGGCTATGCAGCCCCAGAGTGCTCCGGCCAAAAAGGCTGGTGAGTTGCAGCTGCTGCCGGACACTATTGGCCCCTGAACGCTCACCTCCTGCTGTGTGTGCACCAGGGGGGTGCCCAGCCAGCATGGGCCGTGGCTGAGGTGGTGGGGGCTAGTCCGTCACCATCTCTGGGGCAGTCCAGATATGGGCCCATCCAGCCCACGGGCCTTCTGTTTAGCATGTCTGTTGTACATGAAAAAATAAGACATCTCCCGAAAATAAGCCCTAATGTGTCTTTTGGAGCAAATATTGATATAAGGCCTGATCTTATTTTTGGGGAAACACAGTATAATAGAAAGATAAAATAACATAAGATAGTATCTTTCAACAGGCATTCAACAGACTTTAAATGAAGACTGAAATGTTTATTTAACAAGTTCAAACAACAGGCAAATAAATTAAGCAGCAGTCAAGGGGATTTCAAGATGTGCATTTTATAGAATACTTAAGTAAGAAATTAGAAATTTTGTGGAGCATAAACCATTTAGTAAGAAACTTAATGTATTTCAGAATCTCAAAGATAAAATTCTTACTTTTCCCTCCTTGATTTTGGTTCCAATTATCTGACGTCTTTGCTGGATTATTTCTATAAGAAGGTCACATTCTTCCATCAACTTGGATTCTTGTCGAGACGCATTCACCTAAAGAATAGATCAACCTATTACACTGAATAAATCTAAAAACATTAAAAACAAGATAAAACTAACAAAGTTGCATTGTTTCACACCCATATTTTTAAAATGCTATTAAACTTGAATGAATGCTTGAATTCTGAAAACAATATAGTTTCTTAGATAATATTGATACAAGTAACTATAATATATGGGTTGTCAAGGTTCCGACTAATGGACCCAAACAAATCAGAACTTTGTGGCTTAAAGTTTCCTCAAAGTACATGTTTATTGGATACTTAATATCAGCATAGTCAAAAGTGAAACCAACTCTAAACTCCCCTCCCCAGGAATAAAATGGAATTAAATGTAACACTTCCCTCCCCCTACTGTTGATCACACTACCCAATGAGGGCAATTGGCAGGCTCAGTGACACTTCTTCTCTCCACTTTCCACCACCTGTGGGAATGACCTTGGTTCCCACAGGACTGCTCTGTGTTTAGTCTAGCAATACTTTTGGTTTCTTCCCCCCCTTCCTCTCAACCTAGGTGGCAACTGAGAACAACAAAGATGGCATCAGCCAGGTTCATTTCAGAAGTTGACAGTCAGACTCCCCTAAAGAGAAAGAAGTTCCTGAAAAATAACAAGCATAGATACACATTAGTGTTTTACTAATTTTCTACTCTATCGCCTGGAGTTTCCCTAGCTTTTGGGGGTGTTTATGATGAAATTTCTGTATTAATCTATCAGCCTTTACATCTCTACTCTTTACCCAGGTAGCTTCTGACAAAGGATAACCTTTCCATTGAACTAGGCACTATAATTTCCCTTTATACACTCTAGAATCGAGAATCCATTTTATTTCATAATGGGTGTCACCCGCCACCATAATAAAACCTGGAGCTATTTGGGGTGCTGGTCTCAGTGTCAATTATATAACTGGTTTCAACGAACTGCAATAAAAACTGGATGCATTTCCCTCAAGAATCATGGAAGTTTTAGCTCCACTGTGATGAGGTTTATAATTTTTATGATGGGGACAGGACCGATAAATTTAGATCCCAGTTTTTTACATGGTAGTTTTAATTTTGGGTATTTGGTTGAGAGATAGACTTTCTCTCCTACATGAAATAATTTCTGGGATGGGGACTGCCTCTTTTTTTTTTTTTTTTTATTAATTATTTTTATTAAATTTTATAAAGTTTTAACAAATATTAACACAAAAATATAATAACTCAACTGATAACAGAGAAATAACAAATTTAACAAGCAATACAAATAGCTGCTCGGAACCCCCCCCACCACATCCTCCCACAACCTAACCCCTAACCTCCAAACCACCTTCCTCGCCATCCAATGCGGTGTAAAGTTTTCCCGAGCACCTTAGAAAAAAAAAGAAGAAAAAATCTATTCCCTTAATATCCCCAACTACAGTTGAGAAACATAATCTATTACTTATTATCTCCCTCCCCCCTCCCCCCCAGGCTTCCCGGAGTGAATACAGAGTAAAAAAAATGCAAGAAACCCCGCTAATCTACTATTTAGTAACTATTTATCTATATATTATATCTAATTCTTTCAATTGATATTTCTTTTGCATATAATCAATCCATTTTTTCCAATCCATCAAAAATGTTTCATTTGAGTGGTTCTTCAGGTAGGCTGATATCTTAGCCATCTCAACCAGATGGGTAACTTTTAATGTCCATTCTTCAATAGATGGTATTTCAGATGACTTCCAATATTGACCCACCAACAGTCTTGCGGCCGTAGTCAAGTTCAAAATCAACTTAGTCTCTGTGGTGGAACAATCCTTTGTTATACCCAACAAAAATAACTGTGGTACAAACTCAATACGCTTTTTCAAAATATTTTGAAGAATCCACCATATTTTTATCCAAAAAGCCTTAATTTTTTTACATGTCCACCAAATGTGAAAATAAGTTGCATCCAAAGATTCGCATCTCCAACATTTGGGTTTCAAATTTGGATACATAAGCGACAATTTTTTTGGGTCTAAATGCCATCTATAAAACATTTTATAAAAATTCTCTCTTAAATGCTGAGCTTGTGTAAACTTAACATTTTTCACCCATATTCTTTTCCAAGTTTCCATCCTGATTGAATGTCCAAAATTCCCTTCCCACTTGATCATACAGTCTTTAACTAATTCCTTTTCAGAATCAATTTCAATTAAAGCGTCATATATTCTTTTAATATGCATCGCTCTTTGGTCTCTAATCTGTATAATCAATTTTTCATCCTTTAAAGAAAAACCCATCTTAACATCTTTTTGCCATCTGGCTTGAAGTTGTGCATGATGATACCAATTATGAGCTATACCTTCCTCCCTTAATCTGTCTAGTGATTTCAATTCTAAGCTATTCCCATCTTTATTCAAGAGTTTATCATAGGGCTCCACGTCTTGAATTTGTTGTATACCCACACTCTGTATTGCATGTCTGGGAACAGTCCATAAAGGAATTTTACCATTTAATTTATAATAATACTTTTTCCAGACACGCATCACAGAGTTTCTTAATATATGCTCTTTAAAACCCCTATCCAATTTTTTATCATAAACTAAATAGGCGTGGAACCCATACACTAACCCATATCCTTCTATATTCAGTATTCTTTCATTTGTTAAATTAATCCAATCACTTATTGCCACTAGAACTGCTGCATAATAATATAATTTGAAATTAGGCACTTTCATTCCACCTCTCTCTCTTATATCTTGAATAATTTTAAGTTTAACCCTTGGTTTCTTGCCATCCCAAATAAAATTGTTTATACCTTTCTGCCATTCATCAAGATTCCCATCCTTTTTAAGTATTGGCAACATTTGAAATAAAAATAAAAATTTCGGTAATACATTCATTTTAATAGCGGCTATCCTACCCAGGATAGATAATTGTAGTTTTTTCCAATTCTCCATTTCTTTTTGAACTTTACTCCATAAGAACTCATAATTATTCTTATATAATTTACCATTTGAGGCTTCTATATAAATTCCTAAATATTTAACTTTTTTAACTATCTCACATCCCGTTATTCTTTCCAAGTCTTGTTTTAATTTATTATCACAATTTTTGACCAACATCTTTGTCTTGGATAAATTTAATTTAAAACCAGATACTTTTCCATAGTTTCGAATAATTTCCATCAAACTCTGAACCGATTGCATTGGCTGAGTCAATGTCACAAGTAAATCATCTGCAAAGGCACATAATCTATAATCATGTTTTCTAATTTGTACCCCCTTTAATTCCTCTGATGCTCTAATCCTATTCAATAAGACCTCTAAGGTTAAAACAAACAATAAAGGAGATAAGGGACAACCCTGTCTAGTACCCTTTTCAATGTTAAACAAATCTGTTAATTGACCATTTACTATAATCTGTCCTGTTTGTTTCTGATATATAGCTGTTATAGAATTAATAAACTGGTCCCCCATTCCCATCCTTACCACAAGCCTTTGCAGAAATGTCCAATTCAATCTGTCAAAAGCTTTTTCTGCATCTAAAAACATTAAAACAGCCGGCACTTGAATATGTTTATCCAAGTATTCCAGTATGTTAACAAGTTGTCTGACATTGGTTTTCATTTGTCTCCCTTGTAAAAAACCAGTCTGATCCGGATGTATCCTCTGTGTCAGAACTGTCATTAATCTATTGGCCAAAATTTTTGCAAAAATCTTGTAATCCGTATTTAACAATGAGATAGGTCTAAAATTTTCTACTTGTAAATTATCTTTACCCTCTTTAGGAATCAAACAAACATTAGCCGTTTTCCAGGAGGGTGGAACCGGACCACCTTCTTGTATATTCACAAATAACTCCCTCAAATGTTCGACCACTTCCTCCTGTAAACACTTATAATAAATCGTAGTAAAACCATCAGTTCCTGGAGATTTTCCCAATTTCAATTGCTTAATTGCGTCAATAATTTCTTCTGATCTAATCACAGCATTTAATCTATCTCTTTGTTCCAAAGTAATTTCCATAACATTTTGATTTTGTAAAAAGGCATCTACCTCTTGCTCTTGAACTTTTTCTTCAGCATACAATTTGGTATAGAACTCTAGAAAAGCCTTCTTAATAGCATCCTGATGAAATACTTCTTGCCCCTTATATTCTACCTTCTCAATTAAACGAGATTTTTGTTTCTTCCTTAATATATAAGCCAACCATCTGCCAGGTTTATTAGCATTAAAAAAAGTGTTATGTTTAGCATATTGTATATTCCTGGCAACCTGATCGGCCATCAAAATATCAAATTGTTTCCGTAAAACCTTTATCCCTTCTTTAATATTACTATCATCGGGTTTATCTATTAATAATAACTCTTTCTTTTTTATCTCCGCTTCTAAAACTCTTCTCTTTTCCTCTTGTTTACGTCTATGTCTTGCATTCAATTCAATTAAAATACCACGCATATAGGCCTTGCTAGAGTCCCACACCGTTTCTATTGGTAAGCCTATATTCAAATTTAACCTGAAAAATTCCTTGATAGCCTTTTTACATTCTTCCACATACATTTCATAATTAAACAAATTTTCATTAAGTCTCCAGGATCTGCATATATATTGACCAGTCCTTAGTTCCATCATAACTGGGTTATGATCAGACAATACATTAGGTAAAATTTTAACTTTCTTTAAACTTAACATAAAATCACTCGTAGTTAGAATAAAATCAATTCTAGAAAATGATTGATGTCTATCAGAGAAAAAAGTAAATTCTTGGTCCCTCCCATGTCTTTCTCTCCATATATCTAGCAAATTAAAATCGTCTTTAATATCAAAAAAAGATTTAGGCAATATTGAACGCGTTTGAGGAACAGATAAGATTTTTTTCTTATCCAAACTAGCATCAAGAACTCCATTCCAATCTCCCATTAAAATACAAGATCTATAATCCAACTGTATTAACTTTCTATGCAATGCTTTATAAAATATACCTTGTTTTTGATTTGGAGCATATATACCCACCAACAAAACTTTCTTCCCATCCAATAAAATTTCTATAGCTAAAAATCTTCCATGTGTATCTGCTTCTATTAATTTAGCTTTTATATGATTTTTAACATAAATAACAATTCCATTTTTTTTGTCTAAAGATGATGCCACAAAGTGTGTACCCAATTTGTTATTAATCAAATATTTCTGGTCCAAAGTTCTTATATGAGTTTCTTGTAAACAAATTACGTCATTTTTACATTGCTTCAAATAATGAAATATCTTCTTCCTTTTTTGTGGAGAATTTAAACCATTGACGTTCCATGTCAAATACTTATTTGACATGATCTTTTCGTGAAAGCTTCTGCAGGGCCAAAGCTACCTCTTCCTTCCTCTTAGGCCTTGCTCCCATGGCTTCCAAAGATGTCAGATCAGCTTGCTTGGTTTGAATTAATTCACGTGGACCCCTTGGATCTTTAGGCTTATCAGCTACCAGAGGTTGAAAAATATCAATTAACTGCACTGGTTGTTCAACTGCTTTATCCATATCCGTCAAAAGAATTGTACGAGGTTGTTGAGATTCCGAAATTTGCAATGATTCTAGATCTTTAACCAAAATTGCCCTCTTAGATTTTGGGGAGGTAGATCTATCAGCCATCAATATATTATCAAAGAAATCCTTTGCTTTAGCAACAGTAGTCAGACGATATCTATTATTTTTAAAAAACAAAGAAAGTCCAGTTGGAACCTCCCATCTATATTGTATCTCTCTTCTTTTGAGCTCCTCTGTCAAAAAAGCATAATCTTTCCTTAACCTCAGCATTTTAGGAGGTATCTCTTTCAAAACCAGTACTTCTTGACCAGCAACACTCAGTTGTTTATTGTAGGCTGTTGAGAGAACCCAATTTCTGTATTTTCTTGTATTAAAATATATCACAATATCTCTAGGCAAATTTCTTTGTGCTGCAATGCGTGAGTTCATTCTAAACAACCGTTCAATCTGCCAGTCTACATTCTCAATTGAGTCATCCAAAAATTTTGATAAGGCTTCAATAACAATTTTTCTTAAATCCTCTTGGATCCCATTTGGGGCTTCTCTAAGTCCCCTGATTCTAACTGCAAACTGCATCTGATGAAATTGTGTCAAAGTAGCCTGATCTTGTACATCACTTTTAATTTCTTCTAATTTTTCTTCAAATTGCTGTTCAATATTCTCTAATTTCTCTTCAACACCGATGGTATAATCCCAAACACCCTTGATAGCCTCGACAATGTCTTGTCTCATCTCCTGGTTAGATACTTCCGTCATAGCTTTAAAATCTTTTTTCTGTTCAGCCATCTTTTCCTCTAACTTATAATCCATTTTATCCATTCTGTCTTTAAGTGAGGATAATGCAGCACTTACTGGGGATAATGCTACTGTTAAAGCAGTCTGTAGATCTTTAATTGTAATCATTTCTGAAGCAGGCTGTACAGGCTCTTGAGACTCTAAAGGAGCAGACTGTGATTTTACAAGCTGCCCTGGAGAGGGCATAGCCGCCTTAGCAACTGCTGCCTTATGTCTCGTTGTCATGATTAAAAAAAAAAAAAAGAGGGAGAGAGGAAGAAGAAAAAGAAAAAAAAATAGCTTGAAAAAAAAAAAAGATTGCCACTTCCTCCCTTTTAAATTTCTTTTAAAATCCAATTAGATCAATTTCTTTTAAAGTCCAAATAAATCCAATCCAAATAATCACTCAAACTTCTCTTTAGAAAGAGGAAAGAAATTTCACTTTCATTTTCCTGCGCAATCCACACTTTAGATTTTTCACTTTCACTAGGTAGAGAAAGCGATCGCCATTTTAAGAAAGTTTTTGTTGATTCAAGAAAAGTTATAAATACAAAGGCAGAAACAAAATAGCAGTATACTTGCGATAATCAAAAGACTTCTGTATTCAGACCGTCTGTTTAAAGTCCTTGTAAGTCAATCTTAAGAGCAGAGGCGGTCACGGCGTCTAATTCTGTCAGCCGACAGAAGCGTCTCTGAGCAGGAGCATTTCAAGTGCCTGGGGAGCACACCTTCTCTGCCCCTGAAAACTTGTTCCAGGGGTCTTGGAAGGGCTCAACCCGGCTCTTGAAGCTCTACTCCCCTTCTTTGCCCGAAGAGGAGTTTTCCGCTGCAACGAACAGCTGGTGAGCGCTGTTGTTGACAGCTAACTGACACAGAGATCGGAGCCTCACGTTAGAGACTCCTTCGACGCCGGTGAAGCCACCGGAAGCCTGGATGGGGACTGCCTCTTATGTGCTTCCTCCTTTTGAATCTTTGTGGCTTTGGCTAACACATGTTTGATGTTTGCCCAAGCGCCTTTTAGCGAGCTTACCCACACAGTCGGTGTTTGTGAGGAGGGGGGGGTTCTTGGGAATATTCAGGCACAGAAATGAATTCCCTGCCAGTAGCTGTTTTAAAAGGGGTAAGTCCAGTACTGCTGTGTACAGTATTGTTGAATGCCACTTCAGCAAAAGGCAGAAGGTCTGCCTAATTAGTTTGTTGATAGTTAACACAGCATCTCAAGTATTGTTCTACCATTGTGTTTGCTCATTCAGCAGTTCCATTTGTACTCAGATGAAAAGCCAAGCTGAGTCCCTGGGTGCATCTGATCAGTTTCATGAATTCCCTCCAGAATTTTGCTGGAACTGAACCCCTCGGTTTGATATAACTCTTCTTGGTGCCCTGTGGAGTTGGTAGATATGTTTTTAAAATAGGTTTGCCAATTTCTGGGTGGAAGGGAGACCAGGACAAGCTATAAAGTGAGCCTGCTTTGAGAAAAGGTCAATAACAGTATAACAAATTACTGTATTTCTACTATTTTCAGGGAGCTCTAGATGAGGTCCATTGCAATTTCCGCCCATGGCTGGGATGGGTCTGCTACTTGTTGTAACAGCTCAGGGGGCTTCCCAGGTCTTTTTTCATAGCTGCACAGATTGCACAGCTCTTTTAATATCCTTTTTCATTCCTGGTCACCAGAACTGCTGCCTTACCAAGTGTAAAGTCTTTAAAAACCCAAAGTGACTGGCTTGCTTGGCATCGTGGCTTTATTGCAAGGCTTGAACTCTGAGTGCTAGGAAGGTATAACTTGGAGCCTTTCCAGGCTAATTCATCTCCATATGTCAACACTTGTCTGTTCTCTCTGAACCAGGGGTCAGAGTTTCTGTGTCAAGCTGCTTTCGAGGCTGGTGTATTGCTTTCAAGTTTGGTATCTCATGGTCATTTGAGAGGCCTTTTATGGTGAGGAGATGTGTCAGACCTTCAAACTATCTATTCCTTTCATTTTATTTTTGAGTACTGACATTCTGTTGGGGGGGGAGGTTTCACTCTTTTGGGAGGGAGGACGATCTGTGGGCTGTATTTCCTTTACTTTGTTCTTCCTACCTTTGATGCATCCCTCTTGGTGTGAAAGGGAAGAGGAATGTGACTGGGTCCATCTGTCTTATCTCTGCTATGCTGGGAAGAGACTGGGAGGAACATGAAATGCCTGAGAACTGTGGTTTTATCACTTTGGTTCTCATAACAACTTCACTCCTATGAATTGGCTGAAATCATACTGGATCATTGGGCACTGGGGAGGGGTTTGAAAGGAGAGTTTACTGTAATGTTTTGCATGGGTTTTCTTCAGATCCTGCCTTGTATTCTGCTATCACTATGTCCCAATAAATGTTCCTTTTGAAACAATGCTAGTTTCAGGAATTCTACTTTCCTGGGATTGCTACCTGAGGCAGGACCTTACATTAGGCAAGATCTGCAAAGTGATCAGTCCAGAGAGGCATCAGTCCTACTGTAGGGACCATCCACACCATGTCATTCCATGACAGCGAGCAAGTTGAAACTGAGTGCAGGGAAGTGTCTGCCTCCAAGACACATCCTGAAGAGAGCCCCTCCAGATGGATGGAGGAAATGGTTGCCATGGAGGAATCCATGAGGCCGAGGTGGTTGGTCAGTGTGGGAAAAAGGGAAGCCTGGGATGAAAAGGCCAAGTGAGTAACCTGCGCCCGGAGCAGCCAAAAACAGGGCTGGAGGTGTGACTTGGAACTACTCTATGATGATGAGGAAACCAAGGGAGAACAGGATCCAACTGACCAGATCCTGAAATGAGCAACACACTTCATGGTGGAAGCCTTTCAGGATTTGAAGGCAAAATCTAAATTGAGCAGAGAGAAGAGAGAGGAACGACTCAAGAAGGTGGCACAAAGCAAGAGCAAGTCGGCAACTACCAAAATTGCAGTGGGGACAGCTGGCTATACAGGGACAGCAGCAACCACTCCCACTGCCTCTCATTGAGCCAGCCCCATGGGGTGAATGTCCCGTAAGCAGCCAGTGAAAGAGCCCTGCAGCCTGAATTGAAATTGGCCCTCATTGGGGTGAAATTTGATGGAGACCCCCAATAGTTGGGATTTTTCCTCATTCATGTCCTCACCTACATGGAAGTGTATGGAAGAACCCTTCCCAGCAAGGAAGCTAGAATCAGGGTTGTCACTCTGGCCCTAGAAGGTGCTGCAGCCTGGTGAATGATGACCCTGCACAACTCCGATGCCCTGGAGCTCTGAAACTTTAACTGCTTCATGACTACCCTGAGGCAGTGTTTCGAAGACCATCTGGACAATTGAAAGGTGCAAGATCACATAAAGACAGTGAGGCAGGGATGTCACCCTGTAGCAGAATACACGGAGGAATTCTGAGACCTGGCATGCCACCTCAACTGACCAGTGGACATCTTGGTGAGCTGCTTTAAAGACAGGCTCAACAATGATTTATATAATGCCTCCATTGCCCATGGAGCCCCAGCCTGCCTACATGACTGGTGCATCCTGGCTGAAGAAATGGAGATTGACCAGAATCGCAACCAGTACCAGTCAGGCAGGGTCTGGAAGCAGACTCTGCCAGATAAGAAAGGAGAGGCAGTCAAACCCACAACAGCTCAACCTCATTCCACTGCTTGCTTTAAATGTGGCAAGGAAGACCATCATGCTCTGGAATGCCAAACAAAAACCCCAGCAAAGAAGGGAGACTGACTGTCTGGAGGGAAGCCAACAAAACCAGCTCAACGCCGAAAGGACACAGCCCTGAAGAGTATGGTGGTTGTAGAGTTCCTCCCAACCCCAAAATCAGAAGGGAGAACTCCCATCTCACCAGAGGACAAACTGGAGATGCCCAAAAGTGATCACAAAGATGACCCCTTGGTAAATGGGCCGATCACACCAGTAAAAATGCTCATAGAACTGTTAATCCTGGGCAAGGGAAAAAAAGTGGCCCTAACTGCCCTCCAAGATTCGGATTGCACCAGGTGCCTGATCAGTCCAACCTTAGTAGGGGAAGTGGGGGCAGGGGAGTGTCTGATTGAGAAGGTTAAAGAACCCAATTGCATTCTGCCAACTTGATGGGTCCGTTGTAGGGGCCATCCCAGCCAGTTTTGCCACAGAACTCCTGGGATTAGTTATGGAAGACCACTTAGAGACTCTAACCTTCATAGTGGCACCAGGCATGGAACAGCCTTTTGTCCTGGGGTTAACCTGGCTGAAGAAGTGGAACTTACTAGTGGATTGGAAAGAGGGATGCTTGAAGTTCCCTAAAGGGAAAAAAACCCCTCACCAAATAGGCACAACCACCCAAAGAAGGAACCAGCCCAAGAAGTATCGGCCACAATGAGTGTTGAGACCTCGCAGGCCATACTAGGACCTGGCTGAGGTCTTCAGCAAGGAGTTCAGATGAGTTTCCCCCCATCAGCCCATGGGCTGTGCCATGGAAATCATCCTGGGGGCTAAACTACTAAAGCCAAAGCTGTATTCAATGACCTCCCAGGGAAGTAGATGAACTGTGCTGGTACATAGACAAAAATCTGGCCTGCGGCTTCATCCAACCAGCCAGACCCCGGGTGGCAGCACCCATGCTATTTTGAGAGAAAAAATATGGGTCTGTTTGTCTCTGCGTTGATTACAGGGGCTTAAACACAGTGTACATAGAAAATGTATACCCCTTGTCCCTCATGAAAGATATGCTGGCCCACCTCTCAGAGGGAGCGATATTTTCCAAGTTAGAATTGTGGGAAGCATACTACCAGTCAGAATCAGGAAAGGGGATGAGTGGAAGACCGCTTTCAACTGCTCCTGGGTTGCTTCCAATTTAAGGTGCTCTCATTTGGATTACAAGGGCCCCCTGTTGTGTTCATGCAACTGATCAACAAAGTGCTACATGAACATCTGTATAAGGGAGTTTTGTGTACCTGAACGATATATTAATTTACATCGAAATGAAAGTTGAGCATGTGAAACTAGTCAGAGTGGTTCTGAACAAACTTTGGGTGGCTAAGCTATATGCAAAATTGTCCAAATGCAAGAACCACAAGGAAAAAATCGACTACCTAGACTACTGGATCTCACACGAAGGAGTGGAGATGGATCTGGAAAAAGTATGGGCTGTCTTGGAATGGGCAGCCCCCCCGAAAGCAATTACAGAGTTTCTTGAGCTTTGCAAATTTCTATAGGCAATTCATCCCCTCCATCTCACAGATTGCATTCTCTATCACAAACCTATTAAAGACTAAGGGAGTGGATAAACCAAAGCCCAGCCAGCCTCTGAAATGGACTATGGAATGCCAAGCTGCATTTGAAAAGCTAAAGAAGCTCTTCTCAGTGGAGCCAGTGCTAAAATACCCAAAGCCAGAGAAACCATTCGTAATCCAAGCCAATGCCAGTGATGTAGCGGTGGGTGTGGTACTACTCCAAGAGAATGAAAAGGGCCAATTACAACCTTGTGCTTACACTTCCAAAAAGCTATCCAAGACCGAACAATGCTGGGCAGTCTTAGAGAATGAAGCTTATGCTGTGCCGTGGGCTCCTCTCACCTGGAGGCACTTCTGGAAAGGAGCAAGATCCCTTTCCAAGTATGGACTGATCACAAAAACTTGGAGGCTCTCAAAACCCCTAGGAAACTGTCTCCCAAACAAGCATGGTGGGCCCAACACTTTACTCTCCACTATTTACTAGGAGGAAAAAACTTCTTAGTTGACGCTTTATCAAGGATGCCACAATACAACAGCAAAAAAGCAGAGGTCATCAAACTCCTACTCTCTGCACAACAATTAGCTGCCAGAATACAGGCAAAAACCTCCGTGCTGCTAAACAATATTGCTATGGTGACATTCAAGCAAGCTTTAGAGAAGTACGAGTGGTTCCTGAGTCATAGAAACCTCTGATCAATGTGGGATGGACTAGCATGGGTAGGGGGAAAGCTTTATGACCGTTCCATGTTTAGTCTAGCAATCCTTTTGGTTTCTTCCTCCCTTTTTTCCCAATCTAGATTCCAACTGACAAAGATGGCTTCAGCCAGGTTCATTTGAGAAGTTGACATGAGTGAGAAAAGAGAGAGATGTTTCTGGTGATGTCGCAGCAACACGGGCACAGGGGAACAAGGCTCCATTCCCCATGCCCAATTTCTACCCGCTGGAGGGTCCAAAAAGACAGAAAGTCACCCCATAAAGGTGACTGGCCAAAGGGCAAAGCTTTGTAGATCGCGGGCCAGTGGTAGCTGATCTGCTTGATACAAAGAAGCCCTTGGGACCAGCAGGAAGAAAGGCTGACCACATCCATGCTGCCAGTCAGAAACTGCTAATTGTCAGACACAACGAACACAAATAAGCGGAAAGCAAAACAGTTGATCTGAGTGAGACTACTTTCCTTATCTCTCTACAAGTGAAAATACCAGTTCTGGAAAAAGCTCCCAAAAGCAAGAAATCCCCAAGCTATAGGGAGGGGGGATTTTTCTTTTACTCCTCCCTCCTGAACTATTAAGTGGTGGGTTAAGCTTCGGGGGAAATTAAAAGTGACTTATAATAACATTGTTATTGTTGTTGTTGTTATTATTATTATTATTTACCTCTCCTATTTGTTAGGAGCCTATTGGATTACAAATTTTGATTTACTTGGTGGATTACCAAGTATGACTAAAAGATAAAGATGAGCGTCCCAAATCTATCTAAAGCTAGAAAAAAAGTAACTTCTGCTCCCTCCTCTGCTTCTGCAAGTCCAGTTTATCAGAGATCAATTGATACAATGCTCCAACAAGAAAAGGCTAACAACTTCCAAAAGGAAACACAAGCGACACTACAAGCAATCCAAGAGGCAATTGCTACTCACATGGCAGTTACAACGAGAAACCACGAGGAGATGAAAAGTGACTTTGATAAAATGAACCACAAAATTAATAACATGGGTTCTCAATTTGAAAATTTTAAACAGATGGTCACAAAAAATCAACAAAGAATTAAAAAAATAGAAGACAAATCAACTGAGGTTGACCAGAAATTAGAAAAGTTAAAAGATGAAAACCAGAAAAAATGGAGAATTAGAGGACTCGATAGCTGTAATGGAAATGGAAAAGACTTCTTACTTCTTAAGATTTCAAAATATAATGGAAGACAAGGAAGAGGACCTTCTAGACCTGATAATGGAATTATTAGAAATTGGGAAAAAGGAAATGGAAGAAGAATTGGATCAGATCTATCGAGTCAATTAAAACAATGCTAGAAGAAATAAAGTTCCTAGAGAAGTTCACATTAGATTTCTTAAAAGATCCATAAGAGATGAGATTTTGAAAAGAGTAAGAGATGAACCTTTGAAATACAAAGAAAAAGAAATTGTAGTTCTCAAACTAATCCCTAGGAGAATAAGAGAATCCCAAAGAGAATATCAATTTTTAACTAGAAAATTAATTGAAAAAGGAGTGAATTTTAGATGGCTGATCCCTGAAGAGATTTTAATTTATTGGGACACGAAAAGATATAAATTGGACATGCCACTTAAAGCAATGGAATTCTATGATAACAACAAAGCGTTTATGGAAGGAGATGATTTTGAATCTCGTACAATGAGAGAAACAAAGAAACAGGAAGAGATAGCCTAGAAGGGGCAGCTAAACCAAGAGAGGAAGAAGAAATTAAAAATACATATACAGAAGAAGGGGCAAGACCAAGAGAAGACAGACAGATAAGATCAACTAGAACAGGGGTAGGCAACCCAAAACACTCAAAGAGCCACTTGGACTCATTTCCCACAAAAAAAAACAACAACACTGGGAGCAACAGAACATATATATATATATATATGTTTTCTGAGGTTTTCACAGGTGTTTGTATGTAGGTCTTTGATTATTCGGGTTTTCTCCCACGTAGAATTTGAAGTGTCTTGGCGACGTTTCGATGAAGTCCCATTCATCATCTTCAGGCTGGTGCTTTCGGCTTCATACTTCTAGAAGCAATGTGTAGCTGTTTCTTCTTTTTAACTGCCAGCCCGGCTGCTCCTCTCTGGTACCCCTCTTGCTCCAGCACTCGCCCGAGCCACCCAGGGGGCACCAGGAGGAAGAAGGAGAGGAGGAGGGTGAGGAAACCACTGCTGCCGCCCCAGCCTTGCCCTCTGCCTCGCCCTCTGCCCTTCTGATGGAGCCGCGGTGGGGACAGCAGGAGGAAGGGGAGGAGGAAGAGGAAGGCAAGGAAGCTGCTGCCAGCACCAGGCCCCAGGAGGCGGCTCTCCTCTCCAACCTTTGCGGCATCTCCTTTTTCCTTCCCGGCAGTGTGGATTCCGGTGTGCCTTCCCGGCCAGCAGGTCCAATGGTCGGGCTGGCTGGGGATCGCAGGGGCTGGTCTCCCTTGGGTGGCGGCTTGCAAGAGGGCTGGCCCGCTCAGCGGAGCCTCCAGAGGGCCACTCCCAGCAGGGATCCCAGGGCTTCCCTGGGTGGCTCCACGGCCATGAGGCCCTGGCTGCACTTCTCCCAAGGGGTGGGGCACCCGGGCGCAGGAACAATCAGGAGCCCTGCAGGAGATAAGTCTGCCTGAGAGAGAGAGAGAAGGGAAGCGAAAGTGCCTCTCTGTCTGTCTCTCTCTGCAAATGACGGAGGAGGCTCTGGAGCCGCAGGTGATGGCTCAAAGAGCTGCATGCGGCTCCAGAGCCGCTGGTTGCCGACCCGTGAACTAAATATAACAATACTGAAATTTAACTGGGAAGGAAAAAAAGCTAGAATTAGACTGAAAATGTTACAAGAAGTGAAAGAAAGTGGAGAACTTGGACTGCCAGACTGGACGCGATACTGCCAAGCAACTATATTAACATGGCTAAAAGAGTGGATAATGCTTAGATATAAAAGACTATTATACCTAGAGTGGTATGACCTACAACTTGGATGGCATGCCTTTCTGTGGTATGGGAAGAATAAAATACATAGATACTTTCAAAACCACTTTATAAGAGATGCACTTCTTCTAGAATGGGAAAAAAATAAAAGTGAAAATCTATATTAAAATACCTGGATGGCCTCAACAATGGAAGCATTTGCTTATCCAAATTTAATCAATTACGAGAAAGTTGTGACCTATAAAGATATTTTGGACAATGAAGGGAAATTGAAAGACAGACAAGATTTACAAGAACAATCTATCATGGTGGCCATACTTGCAAATTCAAACGATATATGAAAAAGATGCTAAAACTCCTCTACTCCTTCTCACCCTCTAACCCTCTAAACATACCGGTCAGTCCGGTATGAGGTCCTACATGATCACTTGTACAAAGGGGTTTTGGTGTATCTTGATGTTATCCTGATATACAGCATAAATATGACTGATCACATAAAGCTGGTGAGAGAAGTGTTAAAGAAACTATTGAATGCCAAACCTTATGCTAAATTGTCGAAATGTGAATTTCACCAGACCCGATTAGACTATCTTGGCTACAGAATTTCCAACGAGGGTATTGAAATGGATCCAGCCAAGGTGAAAGCTATAATTGAATGGCAGCCCCCAAAGACTCGCAAACAGCTCCAGAGTTTTCTGGGTTTTGCCAACTTTTATCATCAATTCATCCCCTCTTTTGCCGAGATTGCCCTACCCCTTACCGAGCTACTCAAAACAGGGAAAGGAGCATAAATATGACTGATCACATAAAGCTGGTGAGAGAAGTGTTAAAGAAACTATTGAATGCCAAACCTTATGCTAAATTGTCGAAATGTGAATTTCACCAGACCCGATTAGACTATCTTGGCTACAGAATTTCCAACGAGGGTATTGAAATGGATCCAGCCAAGGTGAAAGCTATAATTGAATGGCAGCCCCCAAAGACTCGCAAACAGCTCCAGAGTTTTCTGGGTTTTGCCAACTTTTATCATCAATTCATCCCCTCTTTTGCCGAGATTGCCCTACCCCTTACCGAGCTACTCAAAACAGGGAAAGGAGGAGGGAAGCCACAACCAGGCCAACCACTAGTATGGACAGGCTGGTGCTTTCGGCTTCATACTTCTAGAAGCAATGTGTAGCTGTTTCTTCTTTTTAACTGCCAGCCCGGCTGCTCCTCTCTGGTACCCCTCTTGCTCCAGCACTCGCCCGAGCCACCCAGGGGGCACCAGGAGGAAGAAGAAGAGGAGGAGGGTGAGGAAACCACTGCTGCCGCCCCAGCCTTGCCCTCTGCCTCGCCCTCTGCCCTTCTGATGGAGCCGCGGTGGGGACAGCAGGAGGAAGGGGAGGAGGAAGAGGAAGGCAAGGAAGCTGCTGCCAGCACCAGGCCCCAGGAGGCGGCTCTCCTCTCCAACCTTTGCGGCATCTCCTTTTTCCTTCCCGGCAGTGTGGATTCCGGTGTGCCTTCCCGGCCAGCAGGTCCAATGGTCGGGCTGGCTGGGGATCGCAGGGGCTGGTCTCCCTTGGGTGGCGGCTTGCAAGAGGGCTGGCCCGCTCAGCGGAGCCTCCAGAGGGCCACTCCCAGCAGGGATCCCAGGGCTTCCCTGGGTGGCTCCATGGCCATGAGGCCCTGGCTGCACTTCTCCCAAGGGGTGGGGCACCCGGGCGCAGGAACAATCAGGAGCCCTGCAGGAGATAAGTCTGCCTGAGAGAGAGAGAGAGAAGGGAAGCGAAAGTGCCTCTCTGTCTGTCTCTCTCTGCAAATGACGGAGGAGACTCTGGAGCCACAGGTGATGGCTCAAAGAGCTGCATGCGGCTCCAGAGCCGCTGGTTGCCGACCCGTGAACTAAATATAACAATACTGAAATTTAACTGGGAAGGAAAAAAAGCTAGAATTAGACTGAAAATGTTACAAGAAGTGAAAGAAAGTGGAGAACTTGGACTGCCAGACTGGACGCGATACTGCCAAGCAACTATATTAACATGGCTAAAAGAGTGGATAATGCTTAGATATAAAAGACTATTATACCTAGAGTGGTATGACCTATAACTTGGATGGCATGCCTTTCTGTGGTATGGGAAGAATAAAATACATAGATACTTTCAAAACCACTTTATAAGAGATGCACTTCTTCTAGAATGGGAAAAAAATAAAAGTGAAAATCTATATTAAAATACCTGGATGGCCTTCAACAATGGAAGCATTTGCTTATCCAAATTTAATCAATTACGAGAAAGTTGTGACCTATAAAGATATTTTGGACAATGAAGGGAAATTGAAAGACAGACAAGATTTACAAGAACAATCTATCATGGTGGCCATACTTGCAAATTCAAACGATATATGAAAAAGATGCTAAAACAACGGGATTTTATAAAGAAAAATTTGACCAGATACTGCTAAAAACAGATGAAAAATTAATTAAGAAACTCTATAAATATTTGTTAAAGTTAAAGATGCAAGAGAAACAAGTTAAAGAAGCAATGATAACATGGGCAAAGAACTTTGGACATAATATAGAATTAGAAAACTGGCAAAAGATTATGGGAAAGAAATGCTAAATTAATGAAAGTGGTGGCTTACAAAGAAAACTTATACAAAATGTTTTACAGATGGCATCTAACACCAGTGAGATTAGTGAAAATATTTAAAAATATATCAAAGAAGTGTTGGAAATGTAAACAAAAACCAGATACTTATTATCATATCTGGTGGACATGCCCTAAAGCAGTGGTTCTCAACCTTTCTCAGGTTGAGACCCCACTTGCCACGCCCATGCGTGCCGCGACCCCGACCTGGGTGTGTGCGCGCATGCGTGCGCCGAAAAAATAATAATTAAAAAAATGGCCGCGACGGGCGGATCTGCGCATGCGCGGATCGGCCCGTCACACGCGCCACGCATGCGCGGATCCGCCCGTCGCGACCGCCATTTTGTTTTTGTTTTGTTTATTATTTTTTTTTATTTTTTTTCAGCGCAACGGGCGGATCTGCACATGCGCGGATCGGCCCGTCGCATGCGCCGCGCATGCGCGGATCCGCCCGTCGCGACCGCCATTTTGTTTTTGCTTTGTTTTTTTATTTTTTTTCAGCGCGACGGGCGGATCTGCACATGCACGGATCAGCCCGTCGCACGCGCCGCGCATGCGCGGATCCGCCCGTCGCAACCGCCATTTTGTGGTTTTTTATTTTTTTTAATTTTTTTAATTTTTTTAATTTTTTTTCTGGCGCGACAGGCAGATCTGCGCATGCCAAAATTTTTTTTTAAAAAATAAAAAAACAAAATGGCGGCCCACGGTGTCCGGCGACCCCCGCGAAATGGTCATGCAACCCCAAATGGGGTCGCGACCCCAAGGTTGAGAACCACTGCCCTAAAGCTAAAAGATTTTGGTCAAAAATACACATATGGTTGGAAAAAATGACTAAAAAACATATAGATTTCAGGCCAGAACTTTTTCCGTTAGGCATAATAGGAGGAAACTATGAGAAAGATTGTATATATTTAATTTTACATGTATTAACTGCAGCAAGAATTGTATTTACCCAACATTGGAAAAATGAAAACTTAACACCGGAAAAACTAAATAAGAAAATTTTAGATTGTACAGAAATGGACAGATTGACATTAAAGATAAAAGAGAAAGAAGGGCCCACTTCAAAACCTCATCCTAAGAAAGTAGGACTCGTGGAAGTCTGCTCATCTTCTGCTCACCTGGCAAGCTGGCTTCAAGCTGTTCTCAAACAAGCTCAGAGATAGGCAACCTCGGCTCTTTTATGACTCATGGACTTCAACCCCCAGAATTCCTGAGTCAGCATAGCTGGGCTAGCTAGCTCTCTCCTGCCCTTCCTGCTTCCTGCAGAGATACAGCAAAGGGAGGAGCCCCGCCCAAAAAGCTTTTCAACTTGTTGGAGAGCACTATGATTCTAATCTCTTTTACACACACACACACACACACACACACACACACACACACACACACGCACGCATACACACACACACACACACACAAAACACAAACACAGAGAGAGATAGAGAGAAGCAGGGAAGTGCAAATGCCTCTCTCTGTCTCTGTCTCTCTCTGCAACCTCTCAACCAAGTGCGCTCTCATTTGAATTGCTGGGCCTATCTCTACCCGGACCCGGGGGCCATGGTTGATGTGATTGCGTCCAGCCTAGAGGGAGAAGCATCCGAATGGCTGAACTATTTATATAATGAGCAAGCCCTGAATTGGAAGACCTCCAACTCTTCCTTCTAGGGCTGAGGGAAAGATTTAAAGACCCATCTATTGGTCTTAAAGCAATAGAACAGATCCACAATATAAAACAAGCCGGCAGGACAGCCCTGGAGTACGTGTGGGAATTTTGCAAGATAGCAGGTCGAATTGAGGGGTGGCCTGAACAATCCCTAATCCATCACTTCATTGAGGGATTAGACGATCACCTCTCTCAGGCATGCATCTATCGAGCCGTACCTGATCAGCTGCAAGAATGGCACCAGGCAACAGTGAAACTAGATGTTTCATCTCGCCCACTATAAGAAGCCTCCCCCACACGAATCTGAGCAGCAACAGAGCTGCCCAAACAGCAGTCACCCCCCACAAAAGCCTTCAACTACTACAATGGCTGAGAGACCCAGGCCACCTACAGGCCCATCAATTAAGTGTTTCCAGTGCGGACAAGAGGGATATCGAGCAGCAAACTGTCCAGTCCCCTACCCCCAATTACAGAGCAGACCGGAACCAGCGGCGAAAAGGAAACCTGCCCAGCGGCTGATGAGAGAGAAATCTATCCGGGTCACACAGGAACCTATTGCCCAGATTACACCCACCACACAAGAGAAGGCCGAGACTCCGAACGGACCCGCCCCTGCTCTACCCTCTTTTGACAGTGACGATGAAGGAGAGAACAACCCGATGGTGAGTCGACAAATCCCATCTTTTTCACTGGCGGCCAAACTTATAATCCCTAAATCTGGGGCACACATGGACTTAAACGTGCTAATTGATTCTGAATGCACCTGCTGCATTATTTGTCTGCTGTTTGCCATGAAAATGGGCATATGGGCAAAATAGCTTTCCAAACCTGTGAGGTTTGAGCAAGCCAATGGCTCCCTGATGGGAAGGACTCTTGTCACACAATTAACCGAGCCCATACGCCTAGAAATTGATCCACACTGGAAGTTTATTCACTTCCTAGTGGCTCCAAAAATGACTGAGACTGTGATCCTAGGGCTAGCCTGGTTGGACAAATGGAAGCCGTTTATATGGTGGGAGAAAGGAATGAGAACTGTGAGATTACCTATAGGGCCTAAACCTCCTGCTGATTCAACCGTTGTTGTGGGACACCTTAGGCCACCCAATGAGCGAGTGCACATGGCTGCCTCACCACTGCCAGGCGAACCACTCATTCCCAATGACTACTGGGACCTGGTGGAGGCACTACCCCCTCACAGACCCAATGACTGCTCTATCGAACAAGTGCCAGGAGCCAACCTCCCACGCCCGAGAATGTAAGCTATGTCCCCCCTCGAAATGGAGGAGATGCAGCGATAAGTGAACGAAAACCTAGCGAAAGGGTTCATCGAACGGGCCAAATCTACCGTGGGAGCCCCTATGTTGTTCAAAGAGAAAAAAGATGGGTCTTTTCACCTCTGCGTAGACTATAAGGGTCTCAACGCTGTGAGTGTGGAAAATAAATACCCCCTTCCCCTCCTAAAGGACTTATTAACCCATCTGGCTAAGGGGGAGTGTCTTCACTAAATTAGACCTGAGGGAGGCATATTACCGGGTGAGAATAAAAGAGGGAGACGAGTGGAAAACTACCTTCAACTGTCCTATGGGGAGCTATCAGTTCAAAGTCATGCCATTTGGACTACAGGGCGCCCCAGCTGTATTTATGCAGTTGATTAATGAGGTCCTATATGATCACTTGTACAAAGGGGTTTTGGTGTATTTTGATGTTATCCTGATATACAGCATAAATATGACTGATCACATAAAGCTGGTGAGAGAAGTGTTAAAGAAACTATTGAATGCCAAACCTTATGCTAAATTGTCGAAATGTGAATTTCACCAGACCCGATTAGACTATCTTGGCTACAGAATTTCCAACGAGGGTATTGAAATGGATCCAGCCAAGGTGAAAGCTATAATTGAATGGCAGCCCCCAAAGACTCGCAAACAGCTCCAGAGTTTTCTGGGTTTTGCCAACTTTTATCATCAATTCATCCCCTCTTTTGCCGAGATTGCCCTACCCCTTACCGAGCTACTCAAAACAGGGAAAGGAGGAGGGAAGCCACAACCAGGCCAACCACTAGTATGGACAATGGGCTGTCAAACAGCTTTTGAGAATTTAAAGAGACTATTTGCTGCTGAACCAGTCCTAAAGCACCCATGCCCAGGGGAGCCCTTTGTGATTCAAGCCAATGCCAGCGATGGGGCAGTTGGAGCTGTATTACTGCAAAAGAACAAAAGTGGGGTCCTGCAACCCTGCGCCTACACCTCTAAGAAATTTACTACGGTAAAAGCGAGCAGAGATGGGCAATCTGGGAGAAAGAGGCCTTCACAATTAGGTGGGTGCTATTAAACTGGCGATACTATCTAGAAGGAAGCAAGGTGCCATTTGAAGTATGGACAGATCATAAAAATCTAGAAGCACTGAAAACTCCCCGCAAATTGTCCCCAAAGCAAGTGCGGTGGACACAGTACTTTAACTGCTTCAACTTCACTCTAAAGTATATACTAGGAGGAAAAAACTTCCTAGCTGATTCGCTATCCCAGTTACCCCAATACAAAAGCGAACAGGAGGTTAACGAAGCAATTATCCCCAATCCACAAACTGCCGCTCAACTTACGCCTCGCAGGGTCCCCAATCCTGATGACCCTGGGGTAAAGAAAATAAAATGAGAGCTCCTCATCAATCAATGGTTCAAAGATAATCAAACCTCCCTAGTATGCAGGGTTGGCTTGGCTTACAAAGGGGGGAAACTATATTTGCCAGAACCCCTCCATCTTAATGCTCTCAAACACAGCCATGATGTGAAACAAGCTGGACACTTTGGATATTTGAAAACCCAAATCTCACCCGCTGACAATTTTGATGGCCGGGGCTGAAAAGGGATGTGGAAAACTATGTAAAAAGTTGTACTGTATGTGCCACAATGAAAAGAATCCCAGGGAAAACCTCTGGGTTACTGCAACCTGTGGCAAACCCTTCTCAACCATGGAAAGAAATAGCTATGGACTTTATAGTAGACCTACCTGAAAGTAGAGGAAATATTGTCATCTGGACTGTGATAGACCCGTTCTCGAAGCAGGCTCATTTCATCGCCTGCAAAGGACTCCCATCTGCCCAATGACTGACCAAATTGTTCCTGAAACATATCTACCGGCTGCATAGTGCCCCTAAGCGAATAATTTCAGACAGGGGGGTGCAGTTCACAGCAAAGTTTTGGAAGACTTTTCTTAAATTAATTGGATCATCTCTAGGTCTATCATCTGCTTTTCATCCAGCCACCAATGGGGCTGCAGAATCCGCTAACAAAATGGTGGAGCAATATCTTAGATGCTATGTTTCTTACCAACAGATGAACTGGACTGACCTCCTCCCTTTTGCGGAGGTGGCATACAATAATTCTGTGCACAGCAGCACCGGCTACACGCCTTGACCACAGGAAAAGAGTGACCACAGGAAAAGAGTTCAGCCCAATACCTGAATACCCTCAGGTGCCCTCTGCTTCCCAGACACTTGACCAATGGGTGAGGGGGTGGGAAGAAGTTTGGAGAAACACAAAAACTGCTTTAAAAAAGACTTTTGAAACCTATAAAAAGCAGGCTGATAGAAAAAGGGCTTCTCAAAGAACATTCCACGTTGGGGAAAAGGTTTATCTGTCAACTAAATATTTATGCCTCAAATTGCCCAGCAAGAAATTGGGACCAAAATTCTTAGGGCCTTTCCCCATAGTAAGGATCATCAATCCAGTCACCGTAGAACTAAAACTCCTCAGACTTTTAGGGAGAATTCACCCAGTCTTCCATTGCAGCTTGTTGAAACCTTATTGGGGCTCCACTTTAAGACCTCCTCTGAAGAAGGCACCTGGGCCCCTCGTAGTTGCCGGACAGACCCACTATGAAGTGAAATATATTCTTGACTCTAGAATTTTTAAAGAGAAATTGCAGTACCTAGTACAATGGAAGGGATACCCGTTGTCTGAAGCCATCTGGGTGAAATCCAGTGAGGTGAAAGCTGACAGGCTCGTCAAAAGGTTTCATGCGAAATAGCCCAACAAATTGAAAACTAGTCATTAACATATGCTTTTGTTTACATAACAGGATCTGTCCTTTTTTGTAAGGGGGCCGGATGTCAATGCTGCTAATATTGAATATTCTTGCTTTGACAAAATATGCAGAACTGTCTGGTACTTTTAGAGTTAATTCAAAGGAGAAAGAGGGAGGAGGGAAAAGCCCGCGAAAGAGAATGGAAGAGAACCTTTGCCCTTCAAGCTAATTGGAGAACATAAATCATGACAGCAGAATAAGGGAGGGGAAATGCTAGCAAAAATAACTGCTCGGTGGGTTGAAATTTCAGATCTTAGCATCCCTTTCCATCATGCCATGCCGACATTTTGTCACATGAATAAAAAGACTTTTTAGGATAAAATGCCTGGAAGTTCTTTGAAGTATTTCATTAGTCGGAACCATGACATCATGTTTTTAAGTTTTACTTAATTTCAATTACCCTGTTCCAATTTAGCCTTTAATAACCATAATATTTAAACTTTGGGTAACCCAAATTTCCCTAATTCCATTACAAAATAATTATCGTATCTAAAATATACATATTATTCAGAAAGTTAAATTCTTATTTTGTTTCACAAGTATATTCTATTTCTTGTCCTAGTAGCTCCTCATTTACTAATAAAATATCTTTCATTGTCACAAACCCACTTCCATGTTACAATTCAAAACTATAATCTAATAGCTAATTTTCATTTCCTTTATAGATCTAAGTCCTAAATATTAAACCAATCAGCATCTCTAAAAATCTCTTTAACCTATTAAGTAAGCTATTCAGCAAAAAAGAGAAAAAGGAAAAAGAAAATCCCATTTTTAAATCTAACTCTAGTTTTCTTTTTGTGCCAAACAGGCTTCCATACCAGTGCCTTTAAATCCTCAGATGAGTCTCCGTTCATTCCTACACATGTTGTTTGAATCAAGGGAAAACATCCAGTTATCAATTTTTCAAAGGAACTGGCCCCTTTGTAGTTATTAGATTGTTGCCCTAATAGGTCAAATCTCCATGTTTGATTTAGGATATTTGTCATCAGTTCTGTAATGTATTGGTCACAACTGTTTTAAATCACTTGCTTAATGTCTGACCTACATTGCTGTATTGTTTAACAGTTGCTGTTACTGAAAGCTAGACTGGCTGTCTCCAAGCTGATAATGAGGTTTGGGGCGGGAAACTGTTACTTTAAACCTATTGGTTGCCATCTAGAGCAGGGCTTTTTTTAAAATAAAGTTTTTATTGAATACAAAGAAAAAAAGGATTAAAAACATTGAACATGGTAAATCGTCTTTGACTGACATCTCAGTCCATATTGTACATTAATTACATATAATATATCTATATACAACTATACATTTCTGGTCTCTATCTTATCTCTTTACTGTGACCTCCATTCCCCCCCCCATCTATAAAATTTATTCCACATTCAATAAAATTCTGTTTCTTCCTGATTTTTTAAACTTTTAGTTATCCTGTCTAGTTCTGCGCAATACATAATTTTCTTTATTAGTACTTCCCCACTTGGTACTTCCATTGCTTTCCACTTTTGAGCAAATAGTATCCTTGCTGCCATAACCACGTGAATAATTAAATATGTGTCCTCTTTATTATTTTTCTCTAGTATTCCTAATAGTAATGTCTCAGGTTTGTATTGAATGTTTTGCCTAGTCATTTCTATTGCCCATTCCCAGACCATATGCCAATACATCTGTACTTCTCTACATGTCCACCATACATGAAAAAAGGTGCCCTTTTCTTTTTTACATTTCCAACACATACATTTTGGCTGATCTGGCCGGAGGGAAATGCCATCTGAAAACCATCTTATACAGGTTTTCTTTATATGATGTCACCACTGTGATTTTGTTATTTCGCTCCCATACTTGCTGCCATTGATCCATATTTATATTATATCCTAGATCTATTGCCCATGTCACCATTGTTTCTTTAACCTGCTCCTCATATAGCTTAATATTCCAGCAGGTGTTTATAAATATTCTTTGTTTTTTCTCTGGGCCTAGCAATATTTTATCTAATTCCGTATCTTGTCTGTTAATACCTCATTCTTGCTTATCCTTCATGTATCTTGCTTGTATCTGGAGATAAGACCACCACTCCATGTCTATTGCTTGTTGTCTTAGCTCTTGTTTTTGTTTTAAATAACCTTCTTCTGTCAAGATGTCTTTATATATAATAGCCTTATCTTTCCTATACAGATTGGGATATGTGACTGCCTCCAATGGCAATAGCCAAGCCAGAATCTTTGTGTAATACTGACATTTAACTATATTCCAACTTTTTATTAATTCTTGCCGAACTTTATGTCTTAAAAATATTGGTGGTTTCTGCTTTGCCCCATCCATATGTGAGCATGCCAACCCTGCTGGAGGTCATAACCCTCTAAATGTAAACATCTTTTATTTTCTAAGGTTATCCAGTCTCTAATCCATGTTAGGGCCGCTGCTTGGTAATATAGCTCCCAATCTGGGAAACCTAAACCTCCCCTCTCTTTGGCATCCTGTAATGCCTTTAATTTTATTCTTGCCTTCTTACTGGACCACACAAATTCTAAGGTTAATTTATTCAGCTCCTTGAAAAATTTCTTGTCTAATTGAATTGGGATATTCTGAAACAGGAATATCATTTTAGGTAGGATGTTCATTTTCACTGCAATTCTCCCGAGTAATGAGAGATGTAAATTTTTCCAGCGGTCTAAATCTACTTTTAGATTCTTTACCAATTTGCCATAATTGTCTTCTTTAATTGATGAGCAACGTGCTGAAATAACTATCCCTAGATATTTTAATTTGGAAACTACTTGTATACCTAATTTTGCCTTGAGGTTTCCTTTTTGTACGTTAGTCATGTTTTTTGTAATAATCTTTGTTTTGTATCTATTTATTTTCAAACCTGCCAGATCCCCATACTCTTCCAATATTTCGAATAGTTCTGCCCTGATTGTTCTGAGTCTTCTAATATAAATGCCAAGTCGTCTACATAAGCTTGAAGTTTGTATGTTTCTTTCTTAATCTTAAGTCCTTTAATCTGCTCTTCTTGTCTTACTACTCTAGCAAGAATTTCTAATGTATATATAAATAACAATGGCGAGAGAGGACATCCTTATCTTGTGCCTTTCTGTATGTTGAATTTATCAGTGGCCTCTCCATTTATTATGATCTGGGCCTTTTGTTCAGAATATATTGCGGTTATCATGTTTACATTTTTTCCCCAACATCCATTAATTTTAGTTGTTGGATCGTAACTTGCCAATTGATATTGTCAAAAGCCTTCTGTGCATCAAGGAACAGAAATGCCACTTGAGATTACTATGCGATTCATAAAATTCGAGAATGTCTAAGATTGTTCTTATATTCCGCTTAGTCTGCCTGTTTGGTAAAAACCCATTTTGATCCGAATGTATGAAATCAATTAGGTACTTTTTGAATCTCTCCGCCATTATTGAGGCAAAAATTTTATAGTCAGAATTCAATAATGATATAGGACTATAATTTTGTATCTGTGTTTTTTCCGCTTCTTCTTTTGGAATCAATATTATATTTGCCTCTGACCAGGACTTAGGTATTTTAGCTTCGGTTAATACGGCGTTAAAAACTTCTGATTAAGTGCACTTTGTTGTTCTTTATATAGTTCCGCTGGTATTCCATCTGGGCCAGTCGCCTTATTGATCTTTTATTTATAGCCCTGATTATTTCAGCCATTCTTATTTCCTCATTTAACATAGATTTTATTTCCTCCAGAATCTTCGGTATGTCTGCCTTCTCTAAGTATTCTATTATCCTTTCTACATTTTCCCCCTCATTTCTCTTAGATAGTTTTTCATAGTATCTTTGAGCGATTCCCCTTTTTATAGTCTCCTCCCCCTGAATCTCTCCTTTCTCATCTTCCAAATTAATGATCCGTTGCTTCTCTTTCTGCCTTCTTAGTTTATACGCCAGCCATCTTCCTGGTTTATTCACATGCTCAAAGCTTTTTTGCTTAGCTGCCTGTAATTTTTGTGCTAACTTTTCCGAATCCTCTATACAGAGTTTATGTTTAATTAAATCCATTTTGTTTTTCAATCCTTTGTTTTCAGGATCTCTCTGAAATTATGTTTCGGCCTGTTTGTATTCTTCTTTTGTAAACCATAGCATGTCTATCCTGGTCCATGATCTATGTCTATTAGAAAACTATGTGTATTCCCTCTTATCATAATTCCTTTCCCTCCAAACGTCATGTAAGCTAAGATCTGTACACATCTCAAAAATGGTTTTGGGAAGGTTTTTTTTTTGTTTCCTTTCCTTGCCTCTGTACTTTTATGGTCTTTTGTTTTATCTGCAATCGCATTAAAATCTCCGATTATACAGAAACCATCTCCCTCTATATCACTCAGCTTATTATGAAGGTTTTTTTTAAAAAAAAGGATACTTGAGCTCCGTTTGGGGCATATATTACAACAATTATTATATTTTTTATTCAGTTTAGCCTCAACTATCAAGACCCTTCCCTCTTTGTCTTTATAGATTTGTTTCAAAATTATCTTCTGCTTAACATACAGAGCTACTCCTCTTTTTTCCCCCCTCATCTAGTGAAACATATAGCCTACCTAATTTAGGTTGTTCTAATAGATGTTCTTGATCATTTTTTATGTGAACCTCCTGTAAGGCGATAATGTCCGCATTTAGTTTAATAAGCTTACTGAAAACTTTCCTACGCTTTACTGGTGCGTTCAACCCTCTAATATTTGTTGACCAAATCTTATACTCCTCTCCCATTGTCCTGTTTTTGTCGTGTCTTTGTGCTTCTAGTAATTCTTATTTCCTTTGCCTCCTCTGAGCTTCTCCCCTGCTGTTCTAGCCTATCTTGACCTCTTCCCCCTCTCACTTCCTCCATGCTTTGCTCTGTCCCTCTTTTCTCCAACATTCGTTCAATGTCTCTTCTTTTTTCAACCACAACTCTTTCTTCTTCGAGATCCCTCAGGTCTTCCTCTGAAGCACAATATTGCCTGTAGAAGTCTTCCACTTTCTCTACTGTATCCAATCTAAATCTCTTCTCTTGCCAAGTCACAATAAGCCCCTCGGGTGTTAACCATCTAAAATTTACATAGCTTTGATGTAACCTGGATGTCAGGAAGAGGTAGTTCTTTCGGAGATCTCTCATCCTTTTTGGGATCTGTTTTAACACAATAATTTGTTTCCCTCCGTATTCTAACTATTCATCACGTGTTCTATATAAATAATTCATCTCTATTTTTTTTATGAACTTCACATGGACCTCTCTGGGAAGGTTATGTCATCTCCCATAGTTTGTCTGCACCCTGTATGTCTTGTCCATTCCAGCAATCATCTCTTCTTTGTCAATCTCCAGAGCTCCTGCCAACAAACCCGCCATCTTGTCTGGAAGATCTTCTCCTCTTTCCTCAATAACATTTTGGAATCTAAGATATTGGGTCGCCTTCTCTGCTTCCAGTAACGTCACTGCTGTCATTAACTCTTTATTAGCTTCAGTTAAGTTTTTGTCCATCTCTTCCACCTTCTTTTCTTCATTGTCCAATCTTTGCTCTACTGCCAGCAACTTCTGTTCATTTTTTGCGATTTGCTGCTGAAAAGCTTCAAATCTTCCATCCATTGCCTGAATCTTCTCTCTCATTTCTCCAGTAACATTCCTAACTACTTCTAGTTCCATTTTGATTTCCTCATGGTTCTTCATCATGACTTCCTGGATTGCCTGCATCATTGCCTGCAATTCTTTAAGTGGATTGGAACATTCTCTTTGAAGCATGTCATCTAACGATCTTTGGCTCATAGGGCTGGAAACTTGTGTTACGTTTTTCTTTCCCCCCAGCAATCTTAGCGAAATTTGGATTGCTTGCCATTTTAAATAAACTTTCCCACAACTTACTCTTCTTCCAAAATATCCACTTTCCACTTCCCTCTTTTTGTTCTTCCACTTTCTCCCCCCTTACGTTATCCCCCTTCCAGGTGTTTAAACAACAACAACATCGCTGGTATATTCCATCTATGTAACTCTATCAATACAATACTAATACAAGTACAGATTCTAATAGTTCAATCTCAGCTCTTAACTTTAAGCTTTCCCAGCGTTTTTCTTTTT
The DNA here is from genome assembly GCA_034064705.1 of Bothrops alternatus. Classification (NCBI taxonomy): domain Eukaryota; kingdom Metazoa; phylum Chordata; class Lepidosauria; order Squamata; family Viperidae; genus Bothrops; species Bothrops alternatus. Next base: position 35,863,559 of record JARGCV010000112.1, read on the forward strand.
TCTTTATATAATCCAATAAACCCTTCAATCTCTCTTTAATATCTTTCTCTTTTCTTCTTTCTTCTGTCTCACACCATTCCATTCTATACATCCATATAGTCACCTGTTATCTCAACAACACTTTCCAAAGTTGTCAGTCTCTATATCGTTCCAGTTCCTTCTATCATGCAATCTCTATCTCTTTCCGGGGAGAAGAAAAAAGAACACTAAAAGAAAGAGAACAGACACCTTTCTGCTGGCCAATCCACTCAGCAGTCAAAGGCAAAAGCCTGAGGCCATAAGACAAGGTTCTTAGCTTAAATGAAGGTTGATTCTTGTCCTTTTGTGTGGCTTTTAAAACGCTAGGTCTTTAATCAGTGCAGCCTGGCTCCTCCACATCAGGCCCTTCCGGGTATTGTTCCTGCCACTTTCACTCGCCGCTATCTTTCCACTCCTTCAGCTTCTCTTTTTCCAGGCTTCCCCTTTCTACTTTCTCTTTTGATGCGTCTACCAAAACGCTCACAAAGCTTTGGGAAAAAGTCAATTTAGACAAATCCAATTTACCGTTGTTCCGCTATTTCCTCGCTTACTCCGTCCAGCTGTCAGCTTCAGCGGCCATTTTTGGCCGTCTTCTTCCCGATCTGCTTGGTACTGGGTTTATCCACTACCCTTCACCAGTCACCACCGACGGCAGAGCAGCAGATCGCCCACACCTTCCGTCGCCCCCACGGGTTTCTTTCGGCTCGGATGAGCCCCATGGACCTAGGATAAGCATTTGGCGATGCCAGAGAGACCATTCACACCTCCACCCATAGAGCAGGGCTTTTCAACTGGTGGTATGTGTACCACTGGTGGTATGCGACCACCTGGCTGGTGGTACACGGCAACATCTTCCTCCCCCATGGCGTTGCCTTCCTCCCCCCCACTCCGCTCCTTCCCACCTCACTTGTTTGTGGAAAATATGCTGCTTGGCGGCAGCCTGCAAGAACTCTACTGAATGTGCCCTGCAGGAGGTGTGTGAAGAGCGCAGGCACAGGGCAAGGCCCCGCCCTCCCCGAGAACTCATTGTGCAGCAACCGGATTGACTTCTTCTCATGCACGCAGGTCAGTGGGATCCATATCGCCCTTCCCCTCCTTCTTCTTACTTTACAACAATCGCTAGTCTGATAGGAGACAGAGCCATCTACTCCCTCGGCAGGAAGGGGTTTGAGACCGCAGGAAGTGGTTTGAGACTGCTCGCATCGCAGCCCTGAGCGCGAACATCACAACCGCCCCTCCTTCTTTTCCCCTTTCTCTCTCTCTCTCTCTGTTGCGGACTTACTCTCTTCAATCTTCTTTTCCTCCCCCCGCGAGCTTGTGATATCCCTCAGGGCCCTCACTTTGCTTCCCAGAGGACTCAGCTGTTCGGCAGCCAGAAGTTGGAGCCGCTCAGCTGTTGGTCGGGATGCCCACGGAGCTGACAACCACACTGCCAGGTAGAACAGCCCCGGCCACTGGTCTCCTTTGCCGCCCCGCACGTTGTCCTCGACCCCTCCCCCAGCCCATTCATGTCGAGCCCGCTTGGCTAGGCTAGACAAAGAAAAGCCATGGAGCTGCGAGCTCAGATTGCAGGCAGGCTGGGGAAGGGGGTGAAAAAGAGGAGGGGGATTGGGACAGAGGAAACGCCAAGCTTGTCCTCGCCTCTCCCAAGGACCTCCTGCGCCACCTCACAGGAACACCTGGTTTCAGATTTACACTGCAAAAGTTTTTCTTGTGCAGAGGAGAGAGGAAAAACAATTGCGGAACACTCGGGAATCCCTTGCAAGGCACCATGTACCTTGGCACTTATTTCCTAACACCTAATGTGTTTTCTGCTCCACCCCAAATTCGCCTCCCTTCCACTCTCCTTATGCAGCATCTATCATCTTAATGCAGCCCTAAGTCTGTCTCGCTTTCAACTCCCCCTAAAATTCTTCATTCAGGCAGGCTTCCAGAGTTTGGCTGGCAGGATGCAGGTAACCCCTCCCCCCTGTCCTGCCACCTTCCATGGCACCGCTCCGCATCCCACGCCTCAAGCCTCCATGGCACAGAACCACTGGTGTGGTCCCCAATGGCCGCTGACGTGCTCCCCGCTGCCGGTGACCATGCAAGCCCTGGCAATTGCTCCAGCCGAAGTGGGTGGCTGGGAGGCTGCCGCAGCGCCGATCTTCTGCACCTGTCAGCTGGTGACCCCCCGAATGTGTGCTTGTCAGCTGGGAGGTCTGGCGACAGACCCTGCCAGCATGGACGGTGATGGGGAGGCGGTGGGTCGGCGGGCAGGTTCCCGCCTGCCTGCGAATGTCGGGCCCACAGGGCTCGACGCAGAGTCGACGGTCAACATAACTTCCCTCTTGGATGAGAAAGAAGGAATCTCTCCCTCCCGTGTCCCTTCCCGCCTCAAGCAACAACAGGAGGTTGCAGACAACTAAGTCAACCGTTGCAGGAAGCCCTGGAATGGCCAGTCCAGAGCACCTGGTTGCAGTGCTGGATGTCTTTTGCTCCTCCTAGAAGCCAGTGGCAAGAGAATGAAGTCGTTCAAACTTCAAGCTAGCTACTGGACGCCTATTCACACTTTTTTCCCTTTTTTTTGAGTACTTGTCTGCCAACCCACCCCATCTTTAAAAGAAAAAGTCTTCCACCTAAGCATAATTTTTAAGGATTTCAAGGATCTTTGAGAAAAAGAGAGGGAGAGAAAGAGGGAAAGAGAAATAGAGAGAGGGAGAGAAAGAGAGAGTGACAGGGAGAGAGAGAATGAGAAATAGGAAGAGAGAAAGAGGAGAGGGAGAAAGGGAGAGAGAAAGAAAGGGAGACAGAGGGAGAGAAAGAGAGGGAGAGAAAGAAAGGTAGAGAAAGAGGGAGAGAGAAAGAGGGAGAGAGGGAGGGAGAGATGGAGAGAGAAAGGGGAGAAAGGGAGAGAGAGGGAGAGAGAAAGAAAGAGGGAGAGAGAAATGGGGGAGAGGGAGAGAAAGAAAGGGAGACAGAGAGAGGGAGAAAGAAAGAGGGAGAGAGAGATTAATTAGTAACATGGTTGTTAAGTGAATCTGGTTTCCCCCATTAACGTTGCTTGTCTTAAGGTTGCAAAAGGCGATCATATAACCCTGGAACAATGTGACCATCAAACATATGAATCAGTTGCCAAGCATCAAAATGTAAATCACATGACCCTGGGGATGCTGCAATGGTCATAAGTGCGAAAAATGGTCATGTCACTTTTTTCAGTGCCGTTGTAACTTTGAACAGTCACTAAGGAAACTGGGTAGGCGTGGCCTGCTGGTGGGCATGGCTACGGTGGTCACAGCAGACTGGGCAGGCGTGGCCATGGTGGACGTGGCCAGTGCAGCCTCCTTCGCTGTCAACTCTCCCATGGCTTGCACCGCCACTGGAGAGAATGGAAAATAGGGAGGGAGCAGCTCTGCACAGAAATGCAGAGCAGAGAAGAGCACTTGCTTGCCACCCTGCATCGCGCCATGTCTCCCTTCCCCATTCTGGAAATGGCAGCCCCATTTCCTGCCGTTTCTCCACCTAGCACTGCTGTAGAATATGGTGCACCACCGCCCAGCTTCTCTCTTTTCCTGAAAGCATTTCTTCACTAACCTGCTTTCCAGCTCTGGTGCATTTCTCTCCTGCTGCAGGGAAACAGAGTTTGTGGGACTAAAAAAAGTTCAGTCAGACCTTCCAACTTCTTGCAAAAAAAAAAAAAGATCTTGCAAGAAGTTGGAAGGTCAGACTGAGCTCGGGAGGGGAGTGAAAGGGAAGGTCGCCGAGCAAGGAATAGCCTGGCTATGTAAGTAAGTGGGCGTGGGGCACATGGGGCAGCTCCACCCCCTCTCCCATCTGCCTCACCTCATTGTGGTGGCAGCAGTGCGATGTGCCATGCGGCCTCTTGCTGCGAGCGGCCACAGAAGTTGATTGGCAGCCACGTGGGCTCCTGCTGGACAAGGGTGTTGGTGTCACCAATGCGAAGCGAGGCAGGTGTCACAAAAAATATAAGCCATCCCTCCAAAATAAGACCTAGTGCCTCTTCTGGAGACAAAAATAATATAAGACCGGGTCTTACTTTCGGAGAAACACGGTAGGTTAAATTAGATGTCTATAACTAAGTTAAAAGTGTTTCCACTATAAATAGAATGAGCACATGTGAGCTTCAAGACCTAGAGAAAAAATACTTTTCTAGTGCTGTATAATCTAAGAATGATATTTGTACGTGATTCCATGATTTGTTAGGAAACATTGGCTAAAATTGTGGCTTTTAAATCAGCTACAGTCCAGGAAAACAAGTTTCCTCCCCATTCTCTCTGGCTAATTGCTCCTGATTTTTCCACAGTATTTCTATTATGTCCTGTGCAACAGACTAAAACAATTTCATTCTCTTGACTAAATAATGCAGGATTTTCATAAATGCCAAACACATTTCAAAACAGTCTCTCCCTCTTGCTGGACCAACAGACACAATATAGGAAAAGGAGATGGTGTCCGCATTTCTATCAGTCCTTTAGCAAATGACAAAGAGACGATCCCTGATCTCCACTCAGATAACCTAGTAGATATAATTGGTTTGTGCTCTTCATGAAAAATAGAAGCTTACTTCAATGGCTGCTACAATGCTCAAAAGGGAAGAGCTGACCAATAGGTTTAAAACCAAGGAAGAAAAAAAATCAAGTTCCCTCTTGTAAGAAAACAGCTTCTTGCAAAAATTAGCTTGGTTTTGAATTTTTGCTGCACAAGTTTCTCACTAGCCAAAAGCAGTGGCTAATGATCCGAGAGATAACACTATTAGCTTAATTTGATATTAAGGTGATATTTTTAAAATGTAGAGGTTCAGCTCAGCTTCTTTCTTGATGCACAGTTTGAAGAGCTATAAGGAGAGGGTGGATTAAATATAAGGAGGGTCATGTACTTGATATAATGTTTGAAAAGAATATGAAACAATATCTATACATTTACTTCAGACAGTATTTAATATTTATTTGTTACGTATATGTAGGGATGTTGTTCATAGTATGTTTAGGTGTGTGTCATGTATGTGTTGCACTTTGAGAGTGGGCAACTAAATTTCATTTTTGATGTGTGCCGTTGTGCCCACAGTAAAAAAAAATGACAATAAAGGTTATCTTATCTTATAATATTAGAAATACCAATTATGCAAAAACACTATTTTTGCACCGGCTCTTATAGCTACCTAAGTCTTTTTGTAACAAAAGGGTAGCTGTCCTGTGTTTTGTTTCTAATCTGTAATGATATAAAGCAATATGCACCCATCAAATCAAAGTTTTTACTCTCATCTGTTGATTTTAATGTTAGTGCTGTTTCATTCATTCAAAGTTTCTTAGATAGACTGAATGGGAGCCCATCTTAGATGCATTGAAATCTACCCTTCTTTACTTTTCTTTCTTACAGAAAAAAATATATTAGGGATGTGTAAACATATACACCAATCATTTTGAAATTCTAAATGGTTAAAATATATACACAGGAACCCAAGAGCACATGTAAAATCTTGAGAAAATGTATGAACTGAAAAATGCTTTAATATATTTATATTTAGAATATAAATATATATAATATATTTTAATATATAATATTACAAATATTATTAATCCATGTTTGCAAATTCTTGCATTTCTTTGAAAAGATCACTCCTGGTTTGAAATAAATCTTGATTCAGGAGCCCTTCCACAGTCCCCAAGCTACCATTTGATGTTGTAATGGCTGAATTGGAGATAAACTGAGCCTAAAATTGTCTGGAATTCCAGCCAGCTCTATCTATCTAAGCCAAAGAAAACTCCAGCTATCTAGGAGTAATTTTTATAGGCATAAATAAGTGAAAATTTGGGGAAAATAACCAGGTACCAATAACATTCAATTGCCTAGACTACACTCTGGACAAACTCGATAAAGGCCCAGTGGCCTTAGAAATTAACAAAATAAATTAAGACATGATTATAATGATTACTGTGAGTATGTCAGTGCAAATAATTTTAGGTAATTATTTTCATAATACATATGTCATTCAACTGCAGGAAGGCTCTAATTGATAGGACAAAGAATTTGAAATATACTGCCCCTTGGAAATTACTGTAGGCCATCACGGTGTTCTCCCCATAGAAACCTAGTAAACCATTAATAATTGTTTGCTGTCATTTTATAAAAAGCACACTGACACCATCATCAGATTTCATAAATTAAGAAGACATGGAGAAATGTCTTAGTAACAAGTTTATTTTCTTTTTCCTTTCTTGTTTATTCTAGTTTAATATTCTGGTTTCTCACTGATATAAATAAGATCAGCATTCCTTAGTTTGGGTATGTCAAGTCTAAATACAAACTAAATTTTTATGCCTCAAATGAGAACACAATACTTCACAAACCATAATTTGGCAAGCTGTGGATGTAGTCACATTTGCTAATTTGTTGTACATATAAATGGCCTAGATGTCAGAACCCATTCTTTCCCAGGGGGGAATCTATCACATTTTTTTCCTAATTCATTTCTTTCTGAGGGTTCTGCTATTCTCCTGAGGGGGAGGGGGAAAGGCTCTGTGGTATGTTATTCTGCTTTGCTACAATGTATCCTTTCTGCTGTTCCTACATACTTACTCTTTGAACTGTCTCTTCCTTAAAGTTACCTTGGGGTGAGAAATAAATGTGCCTCCAGCCATCTGGCTTATCTCTTGCTGTGGAAGGGAAGGTGCGAAGACCCAACAACATCTTCACAAGCATGGGAAAGGACCCAGTTATCAGCTCCTTTCCCACAGTGGACTTAACTTCTGGGGATTGGCCCATTCAAACTGACCGGATTAACTATTGGAGTGAGATTATGCTTGGGACTCTTTTAATCTATTGATCTGAGCGGGAAACTCTCAGATTCTGCCTATCACGCCTGCTATCAGCTTCTCCTAATAAAAGTTCCTTTTGGAAAGAAACTGTTCCAAGAGTCCTGCTTTCTTGGGATGAAGTTTTGAAGTGGGCCCTGACACTAAAGGAACTCTCTTCAAGTAAATAAATTGCTCCAGCTAGTGAATTTCATTCATATGTATATGCGAACCCTGGGTATCATATTTGCCTAAGTTAAACGAAAGAAAAACAAACACCAGGATAGAATAAACCAGACTGTTTAATGTAAACAAGCCTGTGGTTAAAAAATCACTAAGCTTTCATCAGCCAGACTGCCGACGTCGTCAGAGTTGGAGTAAAAGGAGATCTGGGAGCCAGCCTAATAATGACCTCTCTCTGTGCCCAGCTTCTCGAGCGCGTCATTGGCCCGTTGATTGTGCTTGTCCATAATGCGCTGAGTTGCTCCGCATCTGGCAGCCTGTCCCTGGCCCCGATGTTCTTCGATCCTCAATCGCTGTTCTGGTGCGTGTATAAGCACCTGGGGGGCGGCTGTCAAAACATCTCTGTGACTTGTCTCCCTTCCCCTCTTGGGGGGATCTCAGATGCTGTTTCTCAAGCTGCGATTAGGGCACGCTATTGGGCCATTATCCTCCCCCACCCCAAGGCCGCTGTTATCCTGCCCGTAACTCCTCCACCCCAGTCCTGCGAAGGACGGCTGTTCCGGCGTTCCTGCTCTCCACCTCCCCCCTCATTCCAGATTGCCTCTGCGCATCTCTCTCTGGCTCATGGCCGTGGTATGCCATTGGTCCATCATCCCCTCCCATGGAAGTCATAGCCTATCGCCCCAATCGTGTAAGGAGCTGTCTCATTGTTTCGATCCCTGGTTTCTCTCCACTTTAACCGGGTCATCGTTCTCTCTAAAGATTGTAGCTGCCTCATGGGATCATTCTGCCGCCCCAATCCTGCAAGGGATGGACTAGCTGTCTCCTATGTAGATCACAATGCTGTCTCTCCTACGTTCCAAGTGAACCCCCACCCTGCCAGGCAAGCGGAGCCATGGGTAGCGGAGGGCACGAAGAGCCCCGATCCCAGCACAATCCCTCCCCACTCTCCTCCTCCCCCCTTGGAAGAACTGCGGGGCTCAGAAGTCTCCCCTGTGCCCCCCACTCTGCCCCAGTCCCCAGGGCTTGCTGGCCACCTTTCCCCCCAAAGGAAGATGAGCTACCTTGGCAGCAGTTGCTGGGCATTGGACGGGCATTTTTCTAGTCCAGCTCCTTCCCCCCCACACACAGTGACACGAGGATAAGATAGACCATGCCAATCCACTTTGGTGCTGCTGAGCTGGCACCCCTGACTCAAGAGGGGGGAACCCCTGCCCAATGTTCTGTGATTAAGAGGCTCTGGTAAGTGTCTGGGGGGGTCAGAGGGGCATTGAGCCCACCCAGATGGCCTCCAAGGACTGTTTGTATCATTGAAAGTTCTGTTATTGTGTTTTTGGGAGGTGGAGTGAGTGGGGTATTTTTATTTTTTGCCTCATTTTGCTCTTTTAAAGAGAATGCGCCCCAATGCCCCCCTGCATAGCCAGAAGCTTTGCGCCATCACCGTTTGCCTGCTGCGTTCCCCCAACCCCTCTCTTTCCCTTTCTTTGAAACAAACAACCCCCCAATCCTCCCGTTCCTTCCTATTGAATTAAAACGAGAGAAAGCCAAGTTTTTTCTTTTGTGGTCTTTACATATTTAAACTGCAGCTAGAAGGAAGTGGAGAAGAAAACCACAGCGAGACACTCTTCTGTTTTAACTTTTTTTCCTTATTGGTTTTTGGAGTTTTCATCCTGCTTTCGTGAGAGGGCAGCGTTTGGGAGGGGGTGTAGCTGCCCTTCTCCTCCAAGTGATCAGCTGAGCAAGACACCCTCCTGTCCACCCACCAGAGACCCCCTGGATCTCCCCCAATACTGCCCAGCCCCCACAGACATCCATCCCCAGAAGCAACATTGAGCTGGCCACAGCCACCCAATCTGCCATGACCACCATAGCCACGCCCACCCAGTGGGCCATGCCCACCCAGCACCTGGTGATACATAAGTGGGTTTTGGGTTGCAGTTTGGGCATTGGGTCTCTAAAAGGTTTGCCATCACTGTACTAGGATGACTCCTTGCCTAGTGTGCTCCTGCCTCCAAGTCCAAAGCCACTCAGGGGGCAAACACAAACTGAAAGTATGAAAGTAATTAAACTCTTGTCAGTTACAGACAGCAGTCATGAATAGGTTAATTAAGTTCACAGAACTGAGTCTGTTAATTTGCACTTAACACTGTTTAGAGATGCACTGCATTGTGGCCAAAAGCAGCTCAGGAAGCCTATTTTAACTTTGAATGGTCACTGACCAGCTTTCTCCAATGTGGGCATCTTCCAGATCAAGTCCCAAAACTGTCAATAGTCACACATTTGGAAGTATAGAGTGCCTCCATTTTTCTTATGGTATTACTGTGTTTGTTTACTACACCGTATATATACTTCACAGTGCTTTACAGCCCTTTCTAAGCAGTTTACAAAGTCAGCATATTTCCCCCAACAATCTGGATCCTCGATTTACTGACCTCGGAAGAATGGAAGGCTGAGTCAACCTCAAGCTCCATCAGGATCGAACTCCAGACTGTGGGCAGAATTACTCTGCAATTGTCATGGATCTGCCCCTGAACCCCTCTCTGGACACAAGTTTAAAGGAGGAGTATGAGTCTATACTTTCTCCCGATCCAAGGACACATAGGGCAGACAGGAGACATGTACAATGCTGGTTGTCTAGACTAATTGCGAGGAAGCAACCTTGCCTCTTGTGAAGGGCTACACCAGCATCACATATTTAATCCCGCCCCAAGGACTTGAGTGTTGCTGGAGCAACATACCAAGTTCCATGCCTTGTGTGCTTGTGCTGTGTATCCTCGTTCGACTCATGGACTGCTTTCCTGGACTTCATGTTTGTTCCTTGGGCTCGGTTCCCACTGGTTCTTCCTGTGCTGAGTTCAGAATCGAAACCTGCGCAATGCGGATGCTTTCTGATGACATGTTTGGAGGGGGTCTGAATAAACACCTGTAAAACTCTTGCTGTATGTGCATGTGTGTGAGGGAGCAGGGCAGCACAACAATACTGCATTCTAATTATTGCACCACCAGGGCCCCTAACAGAAAATTACAGTATATCTTACTTAATCAATTGATTATTTTATGGACAATTAATAAAATATTAACAGTAGATTTTTTCTCTTGAGTTAAATATAAACTTGTAGTGAGATGAGCAGCAAAAAAACAAATAAATAAACAGTAATACCATATTAGCAATTGAATTTACTTTTTTGATATGACTGTCAAAGTAAAGTAGAGGCCATGTGACACTTTAGGAAATATAGCTAAAGTTAAAATTGGAAATAATGCATTTTAATTGTGAAGGTCAATTTGTTTTTGTTTCCAGGGAATCCTGTCCACATTAATCTATCTGTTAAAGAGCCACTATGTGCCACAAAGAATTATGGAGGATATTTTAGAGCATATTGTTAGTTCATGCCAGGATCTTGTGAAACCTCTTGGGCTCACTTGTCATCATGTATGAATTCCCTTACAGTTTGTTCACTGCAGAAAGCAATCTGTATTTCATATTACTAATTGTTCATTCAAACTTTATTCCTTCCAGGCTTCAAAGAAACCACCAGAGAATATAACTAAAACAATATACTAACATAAAATTATTAATCTGTCTATTTTTTTCTACTGGTAGAGCAATATATTTTAGAAAAACAGGAATTCTTTTTTTCTTTATTTTATAATTTAACCATTAAATGAATTGTATACATACATTAAGATGTTTTTTATATAATCTGCCTTTAATTATTGGAAATATTTTGTCTTTATTGAATTTTTAAAAAAAGATATGTGTTAACAATAAGCAAATGTTATTTTATTCAACACAAAATTATATATTTTTTCCAGCAGTGAACTCTCCATGACATTTATTTGACTTCTGTATAAGATACTAAATTATCTATTCGGTCTACACATTTGCCTATATACTTGCCTATAAAGTCGCCAAGAGTCAAACAACAACAAATATAAAATAAATAAATACATATGTTATCAAACTGTAATATTATGATTATTTTAAAAGTCTGTAAAATAGAATGTCACATATTCAGAAAGAATTGTGAATTAAATATCACTGAAATTATTACTTACCTCTACATGTTGACAAGTTTGAATTAATTTAGCCAAAAGTGTTTCCAGTTCAGTGTTTCTTTTGATAAGGCTGGTAAGATTACTTTCTAAATTTTGCTGTATTAAAAAAAAAGAAGAGTTGGTATAATACTTAGCATTACATATAAAATAAAAACAGTACATGTAAATAAAATTATTTGAGAAATTAAAATAAATTGGTCTTTAAATATTTGTTCATTGCTAGGAAGGAAGATAATTTGCCTGCAAATATATATTCCATATATATATTATATTTATAAATATAAATATATTCTAACATATGCCAGTGAAACATGGACACTAACCTCACAATTGATACAAAAGTTAAGAGTGGCACAAAGAGCCACGGAAAGATACATGCTTGGCATTACAAGACAAGATAGAAAGACCTGCACATGGATTAGAGAACAAATAAAAGTATATCTTCAAGAGAGTAAAAGAATTGAAATGGAAATGGGCTGGTCACATAGCAAGAAGAACTGATGGCAGGTGGACCAAAGCAGTCACAGAATGGATCCCACTTGATAAAAAGCGTACGTGAAAGAGACCTAAAACAAGATGGACTGGCGATATCAGCAAGTATTGCAGGCCTAATTGGCAAAAGAAAGCTCTGGACTGTATTAGTTGGAAATATGTGGAAGAGGCCTTTATCCTGCAGTGGATAGAAAATGGCTAAAATGATGATGATAAATCTAAATACTGTAAATATGAATATAAATACAATAATACAATGTATACAATATATACATTCCATATATATTTGGAGCTCATCATCCTGGCCTTCTCATCCTGTCGGCCCAAATATGGGAGAAATACGGAAAAACAAAACAAAACACTCAAGGTAATTCTCCTTCCCTGTCTCTTCCTTCCCTGACACAGATGACAAAGTGAGAAAGAGCCTGGAGCCTAGAGGTTAACACAGCTGCCTAAAGTGCAAGCAGCCCAGGTCAGAATCTCAGATGGGTATGTTTGGCTGATGAGAGCTAATTAGCTTGAAATAGCTATTCCATTCTCCTTTAATTCTTTGTTAGCAATCCAAATTTTATATACATATATACATACAAATACCCGCGAAAACCTCAGAAAACAAAAAACAGATATCCAAAACAAATATAACCCCCCAAACACATCCTAGATCTGACCAACCACTGTCTATCCAACACATACTTCATCTATAATGGACAAAAATACAAACAAATAGAAGGAGCATCCATGGGACCACCCCTCTCACCTGTCATTGCAAACCTCTACATGGAACACTTTGAAACCCAAGCCCTAGAAAAATCTGATCACAAACCCAAACTCTGGCTCAGATACGTAGATGACACCTTCGTAATCTGGCCACATGGGAAAGAAAAACTGGACAACTTCCTCACACACCTCAACAGCCTACACCCCAAAATACAGTTCACCATGGAAACAGAAACTAATAACCAACTTCCCTTCCTGGATGTCTTAGTCTACAAGAAATCCAATGGCTCCCTAGGACACACCATCTACCAGAAGAAAACACACACAAACCGCTATTTGCACGCACTCTCACACCACCACCCAGCACAGATCAACTCCGTAGCCAAGACACTCATCTCCAGAACCAAATGCCTAGCTGACGAACAGTGCTCTGATTGGCTGGGGGAGTATTCTGTTTGGGTGGGGGCTTTGTTGTGCTCAAGTTAGTCTGAGTTACAGGGGGATTAGAGATGGTGAGCTGCATAGCACTTTGGCTTCGCGTTCGTGGTCGTGCTTCATCTTCATGGTGGGTGTCAGTTTACTTCATGTATGGATTGGAGGGGTTTAAGGTGGCTAATGATGCAGCTGTGGTCTGGCTTTTGGTTTGTGGTCGTGCCTCATCATCGGTGTGGGTTTGGGTTTGCTTTTTGCCTGGATGTGTGGTGGTGACATCCTGTGTGGTTTTTGTGACTGTAGGTCTGGTGTCATTCTTTGTGTTATGGACTTGTTTGTCATAAGGGCGGGTTTCCAAATGGCTGGTAGGCAGGAGGTATCATCTCATTTGTTCATGCTGTGAGGCCGTTTTTCTATCTCGATGGCTTCTCTGATTATTCTGTTATTGAAGTGTTCAGTTTGGGCAATAGTTCTGGTCTTTTTGAAATCAATTTCAATGAACTTCAATACAAACCAACCGGCCAGGACCGGTGACGCGATCTAGGAGCCGAGCGCAGGCGTTAACTGATCCTATTTAAAACATCTCTTCAGTTGCCTTTTTTAACCCTGACGATGTTGGTAGTTTCCAACGAAAGCTAGGTTATAATAAAATTAATTTCTTTTAAATCTCCTGGTGATCGTAAAACTTTTATTCCATACCATGAATGTACCCAGGAGTCGTATTTTTATGGATATTATTAATCATATATCTATCTATCTATCTATCTATCTATCTATCTATCTATCTATCTATCTATCTATCTATCTATCTATCTATCTATCTATCTATCTATCTATCTATCTATCTATCTGGATGGCTGATGAGAGCTAATTAGCTTGAAATAGCTATTCCATTCTCCTTTAATTCTTTGTTAGCAATCCAAATATATATATATATATATATGTATGTATGTATGTATGTATGTATGTATGTATGTATGTATGTAGGTCTTTGGTTATTCGGGTTTTCTCCCACGTAAAATTGGAAGTGTCTGTGCTCTAATTGGATGGGGGGTTGGCTGTGCTCTGATTGGATGGGGGAGTGTTCTGTTTGGGTGGGGGCTTTGTTGTGCTCAGGTTAGTCTGAGTGGCAGGGGGATTTGAGATGGTGAGCTGCGTTGCGGTTGTTTGGCTTCGCGTTCGTGGTTGTGCCTCATCTTCATGGTGGGTGTCAGTTTGCTTCATGTATGGATTGGAGGGGTTTAAAGTGGCTAATGATGCAGCTGTAGTCTGGCTTCTGGTTTGTGGTTGTCCCTCATCATCAGTGCGGGTTTGGGTTTGCTTTTTGCGTGGCTGTGTGGTTCTGACATCCTGTTTGGTTTTCGTGAGTGTGGGTTTGGTGTCATTCTTTGTGTTAGGGACTCGTTTGTCAATAAGGGTGAGTTTCCAAATGGCTGGTAGGCGGGAGGTTGTAAGTCGAGGACTACCTGTACTTTATCACCTTTTTCCTGTTTTTTTGGTCATCAGGTTTTTGACACCTTGCTAGGTGACTAGTTTTACTTGGATGTTGCCATATCCTAAAAGTGGTACAATGGGTGAAAAGGTTGAAAAGCCCTGGCCTAGTGGACCTGCGTGAGTGGCTGGCAGCCATGGTAGGTACTGAGGTGTGCGAGGGGAATGTGCTCCATCCGCAGGCCAAGGGCAAGACCTTCGAGGGGGCTGAGATGACCAGTGACGACCAGCTCTCCAATGAAAAAGCCATTTCAGTGTTGCTAAGGATGGAAGAAGGTAAGTGCTGCAGTACTTCCAACTCACACAGATTACAATAATCCTAAATGGAAAGATTAAAATGGCCTCACAATCAAGAATTCTTCTCTTTTAAGCTGATCTGTTCCTCCGCCACTGTGTGGGACTAAAAATAAAGTTCAATCAATCAATTCCAACTTTGCGAGAGTTTTTTTTTCTGTGAGAAGTTGAAATTGATTGAACTTTTTTTTTTGCACATGGCGGCAGAGGCTTAAAGCGAAAAGGTTTTATAAAACCCAGCTTAAAAGCCACTTGTCTGGGGAGATTTTGATGCAGGTTGCTCATGGATGGGACTGAAGGCCTAGGACTGGGGGGATGGTGCGCGTGCCCACAGAGAGGGCTCTGTGTGCCGCCTGTGGCATGCATGCTGTAGGTTTGCCGCCACAGCATGTCCATTTAACAAAACTAAAAGGAAACTCTGTTAGAAACTCTGGATTTGCTTTGTTAAATCTGGTGACATTCCCCCCTCCTGTCCCCAAATAATTCTTAATCAGCAGCATACTGGGAAATACACTGACACAAGGTGTACTTAAATAGTTGACTTCTGAAGGAATTTTATTTTCAGAACGGCAGAACTTCTATTAAAAACTAATGTGTTTTATTGTAGTTATCCTGTCAGTTAATCAATTAAAACATGTATTAATAGAAGCTTATTTTCTTTAGTATTTAATATTTAAATAAAGGAATAGTTGGGTTTCAGCTTGTAAGAAACATACACTAATTAATCCAGTTGTCAGAACTCATATCTATACCTATAGGGTCCCTTATCCTCCCCCCCTCCTCTATTTCTTTCTCTCTGCCTTTCATCCTGATCCGAATCTCACTCTCCTCTCTTCCTGGGTTCTGCCATACTCCTGGAGGGGAGGGAAGTGCTTGAGGGTTATTGCCTTGATTTCCTCTATCACTACTCTGTAACACTTTGCTTTCCTGCATTATTCTTCTGTGAACTTTCCCATCCCTTAATGTCAGCTAGCAAAGGGAGCGGAAGAATGGAATGCAACCTCCGACAACTGGTTTATCTCTGTGGTCTCAAGAGAAGGTATGAAGACCCGCCAAAACATTGCAGCTACAACCAGAGACAGCTTGATGTTATCTCCCTTTTCCCACGAGGACAATGCTGAAAAGAATGAAGGCAAATATACGTATCACAGGATAATGTTGCAGGATCCAATCTGGGTTGGTCACCTGTATCAGAGGATTTGTCTTCCAAGCTTTTGGACTTATGCTAGAGCCCATCTTCTGAGAGAAGTTCCCAGATTGGATCCTGCAACAATGCTGAAAGTTTAGGCTCTGTTAACTTAGAGAAAGAGAGGCATGCATTTGCTTATCTTTCTTTTTAAATTTAATGGAATTTATATCAAATATTTGTATCAGATGCAGAACTCACTACATTGCAAATGTTCTTGATTGAAACATCCATTACCAATGTTAAGGAATTTACAAATCTTAAAGCATCTGAAATCCCAAGTTGCCTATTCCTACTACGGTATTGTTGTGAGTGTCTCTGGACAGGCTGGGTACATATCAGAGGATGACGAAGTGCAGCCAGGCCCTTCTGGGTATTTTCCCCTCCCGGCAGCCGAGCTAGATAATGAGGAGCTTTGTGTGCATTCCGAGTCGGACTCTCACAGTGATGAATCAGATGTGGAACAGGAAGTTAGATGGATTGATCCACGATTCAGACGGTTTGATAGGCGAAGGGGTCAGTTGGGTGGAAGAAGGAAGTGACGTATGGGAGACTATATTAGCAGGGGAACGAGAGACTCAGCCTTAGTCACGAGCAACGTTAATCCAGGAGTGGCCTGAAAACTTTCGCAGTGCGTTAGAACTAAGTTTTCTAGTGTGTTTGAAACCTACCGAAGAATAATGATGTTCTGGACAAAGTGATAAAGACAGAGTGAGTTAATTGGAATGTGGGAGGAGAGCCTGTTTATCTTAAAGGTATCATAAATCAGTTTTGGCCGTTCAGGCCAACAAAAAAATGTCAGCAGCTTGCTTTGAAATGCCTTCGTTTGAAATGTGTTAATTAAAAACTCTTAAAGACATCTTTAAGTGGATTTTTATGAGCTGAGAGGGGCTAGACATAACAGGTATATAGTACTTTTTTTTAAAAAAACTCATTTTTCACCAAATGTACCTGGAGAGTTTAAGACATTAATGTTGGATTGTCAATGTAAAGTATATAAATGAAGCATATTCAAAAACTTTCTGCTTTATTTAGTAGATTGTTGTTCCATCAGAAGGAAGGAAAAGAGTTGTAACATATATTCATATGTATGGACAAAATACCTGGTCATATATAATTAACATAATATGGATCTAAGAATATATTCATTTTCTCACTTGATGAAGTGAAATTGATCTTACTTCAAACACCTGGGAATGTAAGAATGGCATATTTATAACCAGAAATAAAAACATATGCCAATTACAAATGCATGCTAATTAATGTAATAATATTAATTCAAACTTAAACTGAGATACGTGCCAGATAATTCAAATAAAGGTTCACAGCAAAGTCTTGCTATGTCTGGATTGGTTACTCTTTGCAACCAATATTTCATTTACAAAATAAGTATCTTTAAGAAACACAATCACAGATTTCAGACATTCCGTTGAAATTACAGATAAAGTTGTTTGAGTTCACAATCTCAAAAATAATCAGACAAAAAACTCTGACAAAATAAAAGGCATCTGGTTTATAAAAAACTGATACCTTTAAATGGAATTGGTTTTCATGAATACTCTGAGGTATCTCTGACTTTTATTATGATTTTCCTCTGTATCATTTTTAAGACAGCTCCACTGCAA
Source organism: Bothrops alternatus (assembly GCA_034064705.1). Classification (NCBI taxonomy): domain Eukaryota; kingdom Metazoa; phylum Chordata; class Lepidosauria; order Squamata; family Viperidae; genus Bothrops; species Bothrops alternatus. Next base: position 35,880,847 of record JARGCV010000112.1, read on the forward strand.
AACCCAAAGCCCAAAGGTAAAATTAAAATATGTAGATAATTATAGAATAACCTAGATTTAGGCATTTTTAGACATTTAGAATCTTTAAAAACTATTATTCATATTGTTAGATCACCTAGATTTAGAAACCTAGGTGATACAACAATATAAACAGTAATTTAAATATCATATTCCTGGAAATTAGGGGAAAAATCAGATAAACATCTGTTTCCCCTTATTTTTAAGGCAAACTCTAATATTTCTAGGTTTATTTGCCAGATTTCAGTACCAGAATAAGGCTAAAAGAAATTGGAATTCTCTTCAACACTCTGAGACGTGTGGCTTCTAACAGTTGTTTAATTTTAATAAAGCAAATTCATATTTCAGAATTACTATACAGGCAAGTAAGAGAGGGAGCAAGTTGCAGGGAATATAGATATACCATATTTGGCCAGCAAAATTCTAGAGATCAATAAATGATAGCAAAGTGATGCAAAAAGCTCTTACTCTCCACTGTAATAGAGTGGTCTTCCAGATTTTTGCACTCCAGGTATGGTACAGCTAATAGAAGAGAGACCTACTTTAAATCTCAGGCATATTGGGGTTAATAAAGAACAAGTGAATTACACAAAATCCCTGGCTGACCTATTAATTTAACTCCACCCTTCTTTCTCTGTTTTTCTTCCTCATCTGGAACATTAAATTACAGCTTGCATATAGGATAGATTTATGCTGGAACAAAAGTTTAGCTTGAGGCCAAATACTTTTGCTAAAATCTCTTCTAATCCTACTCAGTATAGAATGGCAGTTCCTAAGTATATAATTTTCCAGGCCCCTTTCAATTTTGAAAGAAAAATGTAAAGGGTATAATCCTATACATTTACCAAAAGGTAAACTTAATTAGCTTGTATAGCTTCTTCCTAAGTAGACATTTTACAACTGAAGTATAATTGATTTAATAATTGGAAATAGTACTCATGTAGCTGAAATGTTAAAGAAGTATTTGAGTGATTTTAAAAATATAATTTACCAGGAAATCACACTTTAATATAGCATTTTTTAAACATTTCATTTACCTATAAAATGCACTGTTTGGTATATAGGATATCTGTTTTAAGAACATGCAAAAAAGATGTTGAATAGGAATCAGCAGTGTGATGTGGTTACTTCCACTATTTGGCTTCATCAGTGGAAGCATAAATTGAAACCACACGAATTAATTATTGAGTATTCTGAATATTATTTATATATCTTTCTTCTTATCCTCTTTTGTATATCAAAACAGATTTATATTTATGTATACTTGGGTACATCTGAACCATGTTCAGCAGTTTATGGTATTTAATCATTTCAAAGCACACATATACACACACAATGCCATCTTTCTTATGCGAGGTTTCTTGTTTTTATCAAAGAAGAAAAAGTAAAAATTGTTTTCATAAAATACTGAAATTTCTAGAACCACATTGGAGAACACTTCTATAGCAACGTTTGCTTTTCAGTTACAGTATATACAACTTTTAGCAGATATAAAAAAAATTAAATGCGGCCTTTGACAGAAGACTAGAATTTTAGAGAATTGAAATAAATGTAAGTAAATTTAAATTCCAAGGTAATAATGCCTCAAAAGTACATAAATGGAAAGAAAGGGGTTTACACAGTTCTAAGTATTTATTATGGTTATGCAAATCATTTGCTTTGCTTTACCTGGGTATTTTCTGTATCTACATACTCTACATATCCTCACACACCATGGGGAGATCCTCAACATGGCTGATCCAGCCTTAGATATGGATTTTTAATATAATAGCAGATTAATAATATGCAATATACAACAAAACTACCATTTACCATCATTAAGTGACCAGTGTAGAGACTTTACAATTTCACAACTTTTATAGTTTGTGGTTTTCTAATGAATCAGACTCTTTTAAAAAATTTTATGCAAGATCTTTGTTAAGAACATTATTGCCTCCTTTTGAAGGAGAGGGGATACCCACTGGGTGGGGGGAGCATTAATAATTTATATTTTGGGCCTTGAGTTTTTTGTAATTGTATGTTTTTATCTGGTTTTAAGTAAGGGTTATTTGGTAAGGATTCAGTTAATAGTTTGTTAGGTTGAATGTATAGAATGCAGAGTATGGGTGTTATGGTTTTAAATATTGGTAGTTTGAGAGGATTAAAGAGTGGGGAGGTTGTTTTAATTAGGTTCTACTGGACTGGGGGGTTAGTGTGAAATTGTATGAAAGGACAGGGTGAGGGGTAATTTAATTAAATGAAGGAGGGTTCGTTTTTAAGGTGGGGTTAGGATGGAGTAATTTTCTTATTATGGTTTTATATATTGGGTTTTATATATTGGGTTTTTAGCTGACTAAATTGGGTGGGTAAGAGATGTATGCATGGGATGGGGATACGTATGAGGAATGCATGACAGATGAATGGACAGACCTGCTGAGCCTGAGGGAGGCCGGGGACTGGGGGGATGCGGACTCTGGAGTCACTGAGGGTTGGAGTATACCGGTCATTCAGGGAAGAGGCAGATATGGCGGGAGCAGGAGGGTAGGCCGCACTCGGGGAACTCGGTCCTGCTGTCTCGTAGCAGTTCCCTGTTCTGGCCCTTCTGAAAAATCTAGCTCACCCCATGACCCTGGTGATGAGCGTAGCTCGGGCCCTGGGCTCAGACTGTTGCTGCTCAATGCCAGGTCGGTTAATAATAAGGCCCCCCTCATCCATGATCTTCTCATGGATGAGGAGACCGACCTGGCGTGTGTGACTGAGACCTGGTTGGGCCCTGAGGGGGGAGTTCCCCCCTCGGTTATGTGCCCACCAGGTTATCAGGTATGGCAGCAGCCGCGACCCCAGGGAAGGGGGGGAGGAGTGGCTGTTTTGGCCCGGGAGAACCTCAGTCTACACAGGCTCACTGTTTCCGATATTCCAGGTTGCGAGTCCATCTTTATGACGCTGGACCTAGGGGTTTAGGTGGGCTTATTGCTTACGTACCTGCCTCCCAGCTGCGTGGCATCAGCCCTGCCTGTGCTACTCGAGGAGGTTGCTGGGCTGGCGGTGGAGTTCCCCAGGCTTATGGTCTTGGGGGACTTTAACCTGCCGTCGCTTGCCGAGTCCTCGGGGTTGGCACAGGAGTTCATGGTCGCCATGACAACCATGGACCTGACCCAAGTAGTGCAGGGTCCGACACATGAGGGTGGGCACGCCCCGTACATGATCTTTCTTTCGGAACAGTTGGGTAATGATCTGGCTCTAAGGGGCTTGGATACCTTGCCTTTGTCATGGACCGATCATTTCCTGCTACGACTGAATTTTATGGCCCCAATCCTTCCCTGCAGGGAGGCGGAACCGATTAGGTGGTTCCGCCCCAGACCCCTGATCGATCCAACTGGCTTTCAGACGGCTCTTGGGGAATTACCGAGCTCATTCATTCACAATTCGGCGGAGTCCCTGGTAGCGGCATGGAATACGGCTGCAAAGGGGGCTATTGACTGGATTGCGCCTTTGCGACCTCTCCATGGTGCTGGCCCCAGGAGGTCTCCTTGGTTCACCGAGGAGCTCAGGGGGATGAAGCACCATAAGAGACGTCTAGAGAAGCAATGGAGACGAAGTAGGTCCGGATCTGATCGAACCAGATTGAGCTCATTTATTAGAGCCTATTTGAAGGCAATTAAAGCGGCAAGATCTTTGTATCTTTCCGCTTTGATAGCATCTGCGGAATCTCGCCCGGCCACCCTGTTTAGGGTGACCCGGTCCCTCCTTAACCCGAGGGGTCCGGGGTCTCCCTTGCAGGGTAGTGCCGAGGACTTTAACAACTGTTTCGCAGACAAAGTAGCTCAGATCCGGGCCGACCTAGACTCCAATTGTGAAGCAGAGTCGACTGATAACGATTCAGTCGAGGGGACAGGGGCATGTTCTTGTCCAATCATCTGGGGCGAGTTTGAGGCTGTTACGCCTGATGAAGTGGACAGGGCCATTGGAGCTGAGAGTTCCGCCACCTGTTTGTTGGACCCGTGTCCCTCCTGGCTGGTTTCTGCCAGTAGGGAGGTGACACGTACCTGGATCCAGGAGATTGTCAACGCTTCTGAGGGAGGGGTCCTTTCCAGCTCCCTTAAAGGAGGCACTTGTGCGCCCCCTGCTCAAGAAGCCTTCCCTGGATCCAGCAATTTTGACCAACTATCGTCCGGTCTCCAACCTCCCCTTTGTGGGGAAGGTTGTCAAGAAGGTGGTGGCACTTCAGTTCCAGCGGTCTCTGGAGGAAGCCAATTATCTGGGGCCTCTGCAGTCCGGGTTCAGGCCCGGCTACAGCACCAAAACTGCTTTGGTCGCTCTGATGGATGATCTCTGGTGGGACCGGGATAGAGGCCAGTCCTCTTTCCTGGTGCTTCTTGACCTCTCAGCGGCGTTCGATACCATCGACCATGGTATCCTTCTGCGCCGGCTGGAGGGATTGGGAGTGGGGGGCACCGTGTTATGGTGATTCTCCTTCTATCTCTCTGGTCGTTCGCAGTCGGTGTTAGTGGGGGGTCAGAGGTCCACCTCTAGGTTACTCCCGGGTGGGGTGCCTCAAAGGTCGGTTCTCTCCCCCCTACTTTTTAACATTTACATGAAGCCACTGGGAGAGATCATTCATTGGCATGGAGTGAGATATCATCAGTACGCTGATGATACTCAGCTGTACATCTCTACTCCTGGCCAAATCAGTGAAGCGGTTGAGGTGATGTGCTGGTGTCTGGAGGCTGTGAGGGTCTGGATGGGCGTTAACAGATTAAGGCTCAACCCTGACAAGACAGAATGGCTGTGGGTGATGCCTCCCAAGGACACTTCCATTACTCTGGGGGGTGAATCCATAAACCCCTCGGAGAAGGTGCGCAACTTGGGAGTCCTCCTCGATCCACAGCTGACATTCGAACATCATTTATCGGCTGTGGCGAGGGGGGCATTTGCCCAGGTTCGCCTGGTGCACCAGTTACGCCCTTATTTGGATCGGGAGTCTCTCCTCACAGTCACACATGCCCTTGTCACTTCGAGGATCGACTACTGCAACGCTCTCTACATGGGGCTACCCTTGAAGAGTGTTCGGAGACTACAATTAGTGCAAAATGCAGCTGCGCGAGCAATTGTGGGCCTTCCACATTGTGCCCACATTTCGCCAACTCTCTGCATGCTGCATTGGTTGCCTATCGGTCTCCGAGCGCAATTCAAAGTGTTGGTCATTACCTATAAAGCCCTTTATGGCACTGGACCAGGATACTTATGGGACCGTCTTCTGCCACATACTTCCCTACGACCAGTGAGAGCGCACAGGGTCAGCCTCCTCTGGGTCCCGTCAGCGAAACAATGTCGTCTGGCAGGTCCTAGGGGGAGGGCCTTCTCTGTTGTGGTGCCCACCCTCTGGAACCAACTGCCCCCTGAAGTCCGCACTTCTCCCACCCTACCAGCCTTCCGAAAGAATCTTAAAACCTATCTTTGCCAGCAGGCCTGGGGATGATTGTGGATTGCTGTTTGAATGATGTATGTGTGTTGGGTTTTTTTATTTTTAAATACTTTTCTGATTTGGACTTAGACTGTGACTGATGTTTTATATATGTTGTAAGCCGCTCCGAGTCTTTGGAGAGGAGCGGCACATAAGTCCAATAAATAAATAAATAAATAAATAAAATCCTATTTTATATGACAAGGTAAATTTGTGTTTTCATTAGAGTGTTTTCATCTATATTTGTATGTATTTAATTATCCTTTCTTGTTTTTCTAGGTATTTATTGGAGACTGGCTAAAACCAGGGGGAAGAGTCAAATGGAAAATTAGTGTGGAATCTCTATGTAGACACCAAAAGGCAAAGTCTTACCATCCCTTGAATGCCGTTGAACTTTATCTAATCTTATCCAGATGTAAGCTATCAGTCTAGGAAGATTCCTGTGTATAGCCTGACAATATTAAAACTATAAATGTATAACTTTTGAAAAAAAGTCAGTCCTTAAGTTTCCTATTATAAATACAACAGGCTTTGCTTTCTGTAATGAAAGAGAACATTAATGCACAAGATAATCAGACTAAATAATATACATATTTGTTCAAATTAGCCTTGATCTATTGAGTTTTCAAGTTGCCAGTGATTTTAATCAATATACTACTAGCATGATGCAAAATTAACAGTATGAGTCAAGTCTTGCCTGGACTCAGAAGCTAAATAGGATTGGGTACCCAGGGAATGTGGATTGAAGTGGTTCCTTACATTAGACAGTATCTGCAGTAATAGTCAATCTAGAAGGAAGAACCTTGCCGGGGGACTTTGCAAAAAATACAATGTCAGACAACAAGGCAGGGAAGAGAGAAAACCCCACGGAGAGGGAGTCTGCCAGCTGTCGGGTTCTGAAATGTCATACTCCTCAGGAGAAGAGGTGGTGGAGACACGTAACCACAAACCTCGGTGATCAGTGGGCGTTGGAAAAAAAGGCGAGTGGGAAAAGAGATCGAGAAAGATGACCCTGAGACGGGGTGGCCACCAACTAGAATGAAAGCAGGAGATGGAGAAATCCCTGCACGTTAACGAAGAGGAAGGAAGTTGGGCACAATACTCGAACTGGATCCTAGAGAAAGCTATTGACCTGATGAAAAGAACCCTCGGCTCTCTAGGGGAGGAGAATTCTGAGCCCAGCGGCTGCACCAGCACCTGGAGCTGCAGCTGGAGAGACACTGAGGGGGAATTGGAACCTGTAGCCCTGGGGACGTCCACTGATCCAGTAGCAATCACTTCAGCAGCCCCCACTCCCCGCCGACCCGCAAATGGTGATCAGGATGGAAGACAATACCACCGAAGGTGAAGGCACCAATCCATTCAAAGACTCCCACTGCTGGACACGAAATTCAAGGGGGAGCCAACGCGCTTGGGGTTTTTCCTAACCCAAGTCCTCAGCTACATGGAAGAATACAGCCAGCACATCACTAGCGACAAAGCCCGTATCCGTATCATGCAATCCACTCTGGATGGACTGGCCACAAATTGGGTGGTGAACTTGCACGATTCCGATGCCCCAGAGCTCAGTGACTTCAACCGTTTCATGTCCTCTCTGACAAGGCGATTTGATGACCCCTGGCTGACCACAAAGCCCGTAAAAGAATCAAAACGGTGAGGCAAGGCAGATACCCAGCAGCCGAATATACGCAAGAATTCCGGACCATTGCCAGCAAGCTCAACTGGCCAGAAGACATCCTCCTTAGCCATTTCAAAGACGGCCTAAATTACGACCTATATGACGCTTGCCTGTCCCAGGGGGACCCACACCAACTCCTGGCAGAAGGAAGCAGAGATCGACCTACTGAAGAGGCACCACTGAGGAAAACCATGGGGCCGCTCGCTGCCTGAGCTGACGTGCGAGCCAGCAAAGCCACCAGCTACGGCCAAGAAGCCAATGGGCTGTTTCAAATGCAGGAGAGCCATAGAATGCCACTCAAAAGCCCCTCAGCACAATCCAGACCGATCATCGACCAGGAAATTCGGAAAGTCCACAGCCAAGCCAAAAGAACCCGCCATGATAGCAATAGAGGCTGTGGAGCCCCCAATCTCTGCCCAACATGGGGAAGGAACTCCAGCCAACACCGCAGGGCCAGTGGACACCTCAGATGACAGCTCAGAGGGTGAACCCCTGATAAGTGGACCCATTGCACCCCTCCTCAAGACAGTGACTATATTAGCTCCCTCCATGCTCGAAGCTGTCAAAGTGAAAGCACTAATAGACTCTGGCTGCACCCACTGCCTCATTAGCCCGATGCTAGTGGGGAATTTGGGTATTCTGGTGAGGAGGCTAAAACAACCAATCTCATTTGGCCAGTTAGATGGGTCCATAGCACAAGGAAGCAGCTGCAAAGTTTCCTGGATTTCGCAAACTTTTACCGTCAGTTCATTCCCTCATTTGCCCAGATAGCCCTGCCCCTCACAAACTTACTAAAAACGAAGGGAGAATCCTCGGTGAAACCTAGCCAGACACTAAAATGGACAATGGATTGCCAAGCGGCGTTTGAAAGATTAAAGAGACTCTTTTCTGCCGAACCCATATTGAGGCATCCAGACATGGATAAACCCTTCATAATACAGGCGGATACAAATGATGTGGTGGTGGGGGCTGTACCATTACAAGAAAATGATGAAGAGGTATTGCAACCATGCGCGTATGCGCCCAAGAAACTCACCGAAACGGAACTGCGCTGGCCCTTCCCCTGGAGGGAAATAGGCATTGATTTTATAGTGGAACTACCAGAAAGCAATGGAAGGGGCGTTGTCTTACCTGAACACCTTTTTTCAGCACGGAGATGGATAATCCACTAATGGGTTAATCCTCCTGCCCAATCAGATCAAGTCAGCCAAACTTGCCATACCTGTCCTGGGCCTGTTTTCCCAGTCTCGATGAGGGCGCAGCTACTGACTGACAGCAGGATGTGTTGGCTCATGGAAACTAACCCTAGGCCTAAGGACCTGAATGGGTGGGTGTGGATTATCCATCTCCGTGCTGAGAAAAGGCGTTCAGGTAAGACAACGCCCCTTCTCCAGCACTGGAGATGGATAATCCACTAATGGGACATACCAAAGCCCACTGTCCTTATGGGAGGGAAGCGGGCAAGTTTGGAACTGTGTCGCGGGGCACCACCTGCTGGAGAACCCTCCTGCCAAAGGATGCCTTGGCGGATGCGTACCTGTCCAGTTTGTAATGCCACATAAATGGCGAAGGGGAAGACCACGTGGCCGCCCTACACACTTCCTCGATGGAAGGCTGCGTGGACCAAGCCGTAGATGTGGCTGCACTATGCATAGAGTGGGCCATGACACGACGTGGAACTGGAAATGAATCGGACTGGTACGCCCCCGCAATGCAAGCTCTTAACACCGGCCGATCGTGGAGGCCGAGACCTTCCGACCCTTGGAAGAAGGATGGAAGGAGACAAAAAGTGCCTCAGAGCTGCGGAAGGCAGCCGTCCACTTGATATAATAACGGAGAGCCCGGCGGACATCCAGATAATGCCACTGATGTTCCAGACCATGGGAAGGATTAGGGCAGAAATCAGGGAGAATGATATCCTGGGCCCTATGAAAAAGAGAATTCACTTTGGGGACAAAGGTGGGGTCTAAGCGAAGGGTAACCCGGTCCCGATGAAAGACACATAGATTGTCCCTGACTGAGAGAGCTGCCATCTCAGAAATATGCCGGGCCAAAGTAATAGCCACCAAGAAGGCGACTTTAAGATATAAGGATCTCATATCGCACGAACTGAGGGGTTTGAAAGGAGCCTTTGTGAGAGCCTGAAGGACCCGAGGCAATTCCCACAAGGGATATCTGTGGACGAAAGGGGGCCTGGTATTAGTAGCGCCCTTGAGGAAAGAACGGATCAAGGGATGTTGACCCAGAGAGTAAACAGTGTCACAAGTAATCAAGGTAGAGAGGGCTGCCACCTGTCTGCGCAAAGTGTCAGGTGCCAATCCCTTATTCAGCCCCTCCAGTAAGTAGTCCAAAATATTTGGAATGGTCAAATCCAATAAAGGTAGCTGATGAGAGAAACACCACCGACAAAAATTCTGCGACGTGGCATCGTAGATGCGGTTGGTAGCCAGCCTACGAGATGCCTGGATTATGGCAATGACCCCTGGCGAACAGGATTCCTGGGATAGGAGCCGGCGTTCAAGTGCCATACGGCTAACTGGAGCCATTGAGGGTCCCCCTGGTTCAGTGATACCCGGTCTGGAGGAATTTTCCAAGGGTGCGACAGGGAAAGGCCGATGAGGTCGGCAAACCAAGGCCTCTGTGGCCAGTAAGGGGCTATCAAGAGAACCTCCGCCCTCTCTTGCAGAAGCTTGCGGATGACCGCTGGGAGAAGAGGAAGAGGGGGAAAGGCATAGAGGAGGCCTTCCGGCCATGGAATCCAAAGGGCATCTACTCTCTCTGTCCCGTGAGTTGGGAACCATGAAAAGAATCACGGGAGTTGCATGTTTGCCTGGGAGGCAAACAGATCTATGATGGGAAGGCTGATTCTGTGGGAGATCTCCCTGAATAGATCCGGATGCAGACACCATTCCGAGTGGTCCACAGTTGACCTGCTCAGAAAATCTGCCCTTTTGTTTGCCTCTCCCGAGATGTGGTCTGCCCTGATCGAGGCGAGGTTGGTCTCTGCCCAGGAACCCAGCTGCTGGGCCTCGGTCAGGATCGGGTGCCCCCCTGCCAGTTCACAAGGGCCTTTGCTGCCACGTTGTCCCTGAGGACTAGCACATGTTGTTTTGCAATGCTGTGGCGGAAGTGGCGAAGGGCTAGATGTATGGCTCTGAGTTCCAGCCAATTGATATTGTGCCTCAGGTCTGACCGAGACCATTGTCCCTGGGCCCACTGCGACTGATAGTGTGCTCCCCAGCCGAATAGGCTGGTGTTCGTCATGATCGTGAGCTGACCAGGCTCCTTGAAGAGAGACCCTCTGGCCATGGTGGGAGAGATCCAGCGCAGGACCTGTGGTGGGATCCTTACCTCTCGGGTGGAAGTGCTGGTACCCTGCTTCTGATAGGGAAGCAGAAACCACTGGAGAGGCCGTGAGTTTAACCTGGCCTAGGGAATGAACAAGATATATGATATCATGTTTCCCAGAAGCCAGGAAAGACCGGAGGGTGGCAGCATCCTGTCCCTGCAGACCTTGAGAATCAGGTCCCGTATGCTGTCCTTGCGTTCCTGGGACAGATAAACCCACATTCTATTGTGTCTATTATGGCCCCTAAGTGGAGCAATCTGGTTGATGGGACCGTCTTGACTTTTCTTGAAGTTGACTGAAAAGCTGTGACTCTGTAGGACCTCGATCACCAGTCTCAGGTCTGCCTGAGCCTCCCGGGGAGAGGACGACTGTATTAAGATGTCGTCCAGGTAGCATTGCACCCAAATCGGCATCAACCTCAGGTGTGCGGTTAGAACCGAGAGAACCTTGGAAAACACCCTTGGGGCCGACGACAGTCCAAACTGGAGTGCCCTGTATTGATAATGATGCCCCATGTAACTGAACCTGAGAAACTGGCAGTGGGGATGATGGGGATGTGTAGGTATGCCTCTGTGAGGTCTACGGATGTTAGAAAGTCCCCCTTTTGGATGCTGCCTAAGATGGACTGAAGTGTTTGCATATTGAACCTTCGGTATGCCAGATAAAGGTTCAGGCCTTTTAGGTCTAAGATTGCTCTCCATCCTCCCAAGGTCTTGGGGACCACAAAGAGAATGGAGTAAAATCCTTGACCTCGACCGGTTCTATGGCCTTTATGTCTAATAAGTGACAGATGGCCTCCTGCATGAGACCTTTCCTTAGAGAGTTTTTTGATTGGGGGCAAGAAATGAACCATCTTGGTGGACTGGAAATGAATTCCAGGGACAGGCCGTGTCAAATGGTGTCCAAGACCCAGGCGTCTGTGGTGGTGACCTCCCATTGAGTGACAAATAGGGAAAGCCTGCCCCCTATGGGAGGATCCACTGGGAAGTCATTTCCTGCAGAAGGGACATCCCCCACCTCGAATGGGCCATTTGGACTGAAACTGCTGCCTGGGTCTTGAGGTTGGTCTGTCGACCAGACGGTCCTGTCTGGGAGTGAAGGGCCGTGAAGGTTGCATGGTTGGAGAAGTAGTGGCAGATCGGAAGAACTGTCTACGGTTGTAAGGATTAGTCCACCTATTGGACCGTTTGGTAAGGCGGGCCACAACCTTCTTTTTGTCCTTATTCTCAGTCAGAAATGGGGCTAAGGCATCCCCGAATAATTTGCTACCATGGTATGGGGCTGCTGCCAGACGCCACTTGGACTTGGCGTCTGCCTGCCAGTTCTTAGCCAAGCATGAGGCGGGCTGTCACGTTGGACGCCAAGGATCTGTAGGAAAACTGTGCAGCGTGTAAAGTCTCATCGGAAGCTTATTCCGTCGCGGCCACTAACTTGCTCAGATCCTGATGTGTGCGGACATTGTCCGGGGGGATCCTGGACTGGAGCTGACGAAGCCAGATGAGGGCAGATCTAGTGAAGAACGAGGCTGAAGTGGAAGCCCTGATAGACCATGCCGCCGCCTGGTGTGACCTTCTAAATGCCATTTCCGATCTGCGTTCCTCAGATTTTAAGGCCTCTGCCATATCCCCAGAAATAGTGGAAGGGGAGAAAAGGTGAGACAGGCTCATCCACCGTAGGAACGTTCAGTGCCTCAGCTAATTCTGAGGCCATGCTAAACAACTTTTTATCATTCCCACCTGGAAGAGGGAAAATACCTGGGAAGCCCATTGTTTCTTAACTGCATTGAGGAACAATGGTGGACATGGAACATGGTGCTGGGTGACCACCGGTTCAACGAAGATGGGGTCTGCCTCTGAATCTGTTGCAGATGCCACTGGAGTGGACCGGTCAAGTCCCACATGTGTTGCAGAACTAGCCTTGCAAAGTAGAGGTAGAAAGAAAGATGGATTAAATAGACCGCCGAACGGGGGCGGATCTGGGACCGATTCCTCCTCCTCTGACCATGAGGCGTCAAGCGCCTGATCCTGCTCCAGGGTTAATGAGACCCCGCTATACGAAGAATGGGAAGGGGAAGGAGGATTGTGAGAACTCTGATGCGCTGGGTGTGAGAGAGGGAGGGAAAGCAAGGATTCTGCTCTGGGCACCAGCGGAGTCCTGACCGCGAGGGCCCACTTCACTGCCTGAGCCACCAGGACTCGGAGCCTATCATCTAGGGAAGGAAGGGTGGACTCCTCCCCTCTGAGCCCCGTGGCCGTGGGCGTGAAGGTGGCTTCTGGGGCCTGCTGGACCCGTGGGGTGGTAGGAGACCTGAATGTATGTGCTTCAGGTTCCAGAGTGGTCTGGCTGGAGGAAGTAGAAGGCTCTACCGGTAACCAGACTTTCTGAGCAGAAGAGGAGAGACCTAGAGGCAAATCAAAAAAGGTGGACTCAGTCTGAGCAGTCTCGGCCCTGACCTGTTTTTGAGCCTTTGAAAACTCTTTTTCCAGTACCTGGTGTCTCCTGCTGGCCTGTTTTCAAGCCTATTTGGAGGTTTTCCCCCCAGAAACAGCCTTGAGTTTGACCTTGGCTGAGATCCTACCAGCAGCCTCTTGGCTAGGGGACCTGTGCCTTTTCCGGACTGAGGAAGGAGGGGAGGCATCCTTGGATTAGGAGGCCATGTTATCCTCCATGTTGGTATTAAAACTTCAGGTGCACAAGAAGGTGCACCTGGGAAAAGGATCAATTGGCTAATAAGGGTGTAGGGCAACAGCTGGGAAAGACTGCCCTACCCCCCTGGACACCAAACCAGTGGTATCCAAAAAACCGGTTCTACTCGCAGCTGCTATAATTTCCACCAGAAGGTGGATTGCGGCCTGCTAGTGAAGCTTGCTGTGTTGCCCGGCCAGCAATATAAAAAGGTGGCAACTGTACAATGTCAGAGGCTAGGAACTACTGTGTTAATCAGGTAGCCAAGTGGTGACCAGGACTTGAGACACCAGAAGGGCCAATGAAATCAATTGGGCATATGCCAAGGAATGAAAGGGGAAAATCCAAATGCCACAAGGAGAATCTCCAAGGATGACCAGAGAGAAAAATCCCCCAGGCAAACCTTGGCTACAAGGAACCTGGGAAGGGTCTTTATTAGAGGAGGCCTCAGTGAGGCCTTGGATTGGAACACTAGAATCCTCCAAAATGGCAGCCTTCGGGGGATGACGAAGCCTCCAAGATGGCGGCCGTATCCTGTGGGGCCCCTGTCCAGGCCTAGGTTTTCTACTTAGGATGGATTGATATCCAGGAACTGAGTGCAATGAAGGGGAGAAGCCCCTTAAAGGGAGCTAATGACTGCCAAAATTGGGTGGAAATCCCTTCCTCCAACCCCCCTGCCTCCCCTTGCAGCTGGCAAGGATTTGGGATGACCACGCGGCCGCAAAATGGTGCCTCAAATTCCGTTCACCCCCTCCGGATCCGAATGGCTGTGATGCTCACCCGGCCAGCTGCGTGCTTCTCGGAGAGAGAAGGGGGAAAACGACCTCCCCAGTTGATTGGCGGCCTTTGGGGAATGCTGGAAGCCTCTGGAACGGCAAATTGCAATCTGAGGCCCTGCGGCCTCTACGAGAATGATCCGAACGCTTTAAGGCCATTGGAGCTGCAGCCGCAGGCTCCGACGCCAAAGGTGAGCTGGAGGGAATGGGAGGGAATTTTGCAACAGCGCTGAGCCCAGCGCAGTGCTGGAAAGGGAAGGGAAAGACAGAAGGGAAAAACAGAAGCCTCCATTTGTTGCTGAATCCCAATGGGAATCAGATGAAGGAAGAGTCCTCTAGAGGAGTGCTGGTCCCAGCGCTACTCAGAGGGCTAGAAGTTATTGGAGATATTAAAGTTATTAGAGACTAATGGATAATCCACTAATAGGATAAGATCAACCTTCCTGTGAGCCAAACCTGCACGTCTGTTCATGGGCAAGATCAAGTCGAGACTGGGAAAACAGGCCCAGAACAGGCGTGGCAAATTTGGCTGACTTGATCTGAACGGGCAAGAGGATTAAGTTAACCCATTAATGGATTATCCATCTCCAGTGCTGGAGAAACACTGTCATCTGGACGGTTACGGACATGTTTTCCTAACAGGTGCAATTTATCCCTTGCCAAAAGATCCACACCGCAAAAGCCTTGGTGAAACTTTTTGTGCAGCACATTTACCGATTGCATGGGGCACCCCAACGCATTATATCTGATAGGGGAGTGCAATGTACGTCAGCATTTTGGAAGGAATTTTTATCCCTTTTAGGAACCACTCAGGTACTGTCATCTAGTCATCATCCTCAGGGGAACGGTCAATCAGAACATTGTAACTCAGTACTTGAGCAATACTTAAGATGCTTTATTAATTTCCAGCAAACTAATTGGACGGATCTACTTTCTTTCGCAGAAGTTGCCTATAATAATGCAGTCCACTCCAGCACAGGTTACACTCCTTTTCAAATAGCTACCTGTCAATGTTTCAACCCCATGCCAGAACTAACCCCAAATGAACCAGCAATCCCATCACTGAAAGAATGGATAGAACAATTACAAAACACCTGGCCTATAGTTAGAAAAGCCTTAGACGAAGCTAGGCAAGCATACAAAGCACAAACAGATTAAAAAAGAGTTGAACCCACACCATTCATTGCAGGAGAAATGATATATTTGTCTACAAAATACCTAAAATCCCTACAACCCTGTAAAAAACTTGGGACCAAAATATATAGGATCTTTTCCAATTAAAAGAATCATAAACCCAGTAACAGTAGAATTGGAATTACCCAAAAATCTCAGGCAAATACACCCAATTTTTCACTGCAGTTTGCTGAAAAGAGAACAACAGTCAACCTTATGGCCAAAAATCCCCCCCAACACCACCTCCAATCACAGTGCAAGGAGAACAACACTTCAAGATAAAGGAAATCCTAGACTCTAGGACAGTGGTTCTCAACCTTTTTCAGGTTGAGACCCCACTTGCCCCGCCCATGCGCACGTGCGCCGGGCCGATCCATACATGCGCGGCGCGCATGCGACGAAAAAAAAAGCAAAAAAATGGCGGACCGCGATGGGCCAATCCGCACATGCGCGGCGTGTGCGCAACGGCCCGAACCGCGCATGCACAGTGCGCGCGTGACGAAAAACCAAAAAAAACCCCAAAAAACAAAATGGCGGACCGCGGTGTCCGGCGACCCCCGCGAAATGGTCGTTCGACCCCAAACGGGGTTGCGACCCATAGGTTGAGAACCGCTGCTCTAGGAAACATCATGGGACAACTCAATACCTAATTACATGGAAACACCTCCCCTCCTCACAAAATGAGTGGGTCCATAAACGTCATGTCAGAGCCCCAAAGCTGTTAAAGAAGTTTCATACAGAGTATCCTAACAAGCCAGACTAACTTTTATAGCTGTTTTGTTTTCTCTACACGTGGATCTGTCTTATTTTTAAGGGGGGCAGGATGTCAGAATCCAATTATATTTCCTTTCTATGTTTTCTGATATAAAACCAATTCTTACTCCCTCCTGTCATACTCCTAAGGGGGAGGGGAGTATGCATGGGGGTTTTATTACTTTCGCTTCCTCTATTCACTACAAAGTAACCTTTTGTTGATTCGCTTTCAGGTCTGCTAACCATCACAATATAACCATTTGCCTTTCATCCTATGCCCTTCTGAACTTTCCCTCCTTACCAGCCAGCAAGCAAAAGGGTGAAAAGATGCAGCCTCCAAGATCTGTGTGAGGAGCTGTTGAATGATCGTGCCCAATGGAACTGGATTGATGTTATCTTTCCTGGATTTACCACCTACAAATCTACCGGTCTGAATCTCCCAGAAGAACTGCAGGGTAGGGGCTGCTTACAGACACTTTAAAACATCGATTTGTAAGGAAATCCCTCAGATCCTGTCTATCATGCCTGCTATCAATTTCTCTTAATAAAAGTTCCTGTTGGAAGAGACAGTTTCCAAGAGTTCTGCTTTCTTAAGATGTGGATTGAAGTGATTCTGTCAATGCTAATATTGGATGTTCTTGCTTGACAATATATGAAGATGCAGACATTTTCTATTTAACCTGTGCATTACTTTTAGAGTTAAAATTAGACAGTGCTGGAAGGAAGGGGGGGAAGAATGTACTTGGGGACTAGTTAGCCATAACAAAATACAAGTAGAGTATTTTCAAGGTTAGTTGTAATGAGAGAAGATAACGGGAGAGAAAGTTCACACTTCAAACTAATTGGAGAATGTGATTATTGACTGTAAAATGAAGGAGTGAGTTATGCTTTGTTACGGGTGTGTTGAGGGAGAAGAATTCAGATTTTGGCTTCACTATGTACGTGCCGAAGCTATGTAGCAATAAAAAGATTCTTTAAGGAAAACAATGCCTCAAAGTTCTTTGAAGAATTCTACTTTCAGAACCATGACAGGTTCCTTATACTCTATGAAAATACAGTAGGTTCCTACATACTCAATCAGTTAAAATGCCAATACATTTGAGATTAACAAATTTAAACTCATTTCTGTATTTTTATATTACCAACTAAAATTAGACATTTCTCATTGTTTATGATATAAAATTGTAAAACCGAAACAAAATTAGGTTTATTTAAAAATATCTTGGATAGTTTACATTGTGACTATTGCTGAATTCTGAACTGTTAGCTAACAATTCAATTCAAATAGGAACAAAGAATTTTTAAGATAGGTTTTTGACCTACTAGGCATCCTGATCCTAACTTGAGGCTCAAGTTTCATTCTATCAGGCTTGTTGGAAATATATTGCCTCCACCATGACAAAAATAATCAGATCTAATTACTTAAAGTTCTGCTTCAAGATGTCATTTTAAAGAACATACAACAATATGCAATCAGTTCAAATGGATGAATCTGTCAAAAGACATAAGGACTAACAATGAATATAGGATGAGCACCCAAGTCCTCCTGACCCCTGCATTGAGGCCTCATTAAATATGAGCCTCTGTGGTGGCTGGAGAGAAATGGCGAGAAGGAGAAGAAATGGCGAGAAGGAGAAGAAAGCAGGAAGGATTTCTGTTTGTGTGTGTGAGAGAGAGGGGGGGAAGGGAAGAGGAGGAAGGCAAGGTATTACAATAAAGGGAAGCTTCCCCTTTCTCCTCCCCCTCTATTTTTTTTATAAAAAAATTCTTTTATTAAAACAATCTGCATTGAACATAAAATCTTAGTATGCATCAATCATCATAGCACCTGGTATACAACACTAAGTATTAATCTTTGTAAACGTCTGGTTTGGTAAACATTTTTCACTCCTCAAATCAAGCCTCAACTATACGCCTGTTACACTTTATTTGATTGGTGTTTCTCTTTTCTATAGTTTATCCACAGTTTCTAGTCTATCACATATTATTCATCTCAGTATTAGTACAATCTTTTATGATCCCTAACCAAAAAATCCTGAGGTAAAAGTTTAATGACCTGAGGTAAATCTTATATATGGTCTATCTACTATATCTAGTCTATCACATATTATTCATTCGCGCTTCTGAATTAACTTTGTCTCAGTAATAGTGCAATCTTTTATAGTCCCTAACCAAAGATCCTGTGGTAGAAGTTTCATAACCTGAGATAGAAATTCAATCTGCTTTATCAATATTAAAGCAAACAACATTAGGCATAAAATCTTGTTAAGAGGCATTAGTCATAGAACATAAACATACAACATTAGGTGTTAGTTTTTGTAAATGTTTGATTTGGTAAACATTCTTCCCTCCTCCCATCGAGCCTCAGCTAAACGCCAGATACATTTTGTTTGATTGGTGTTTCTCTTGGATATAGTCTATCCATTGTTTCCAGTCTGTCAAATATTGTTCATTGGAGCGATCCTTCAAGTACGCTGATATTTTTGCCATTTCCGCCAAATTTGCTACTTTCAAAGTCCATTCTTCAATAGGCGGTATTTCTGGATTCTTCCAATATTGTCCCACCAGCAATCTTGCTGCTGTAATCAAGTTCAGAAATAAGTTCATCTCTGAGGTAGTGCAATCCTTTGTGATCCCTAACAAAAAAACCTGAGGTAGAAATTCAATACGCTTTTTGAAAATGGTTTGGAGTGTCCACCACATGTTCCTCCAGAATGCTTTGATTTTTCTGCATGTCCACCATATATGAAAGTAGGTAGCCTCCCCGTCCCCGCACCTCCAACATTTGGGCTGGGAGTCCGGGTAGATGAGTGATATTTTTTTCGGGTCTAGGTGCCATCTATAGAACATCTTGTAGAAGTTTTCCCTTAAGTGTTGCGATTTCGTAAATTCTACATTTCTCACCCAGATTTTCTCCCACGTGTCCATGGTGATAGAGTGCCCAAAGTCTTGTTCCCACTTTACCATACAGTTCTTGATTAGCACGGTTTCAGAGTCCATTTCTATCAGGATGCTGTACACTCGCTTGATGTGCATGATCCCGTGCTCTCTAATCTGTTTACTTAGGTTCTCGTCGGTCTGGGATAAACCCTTCTTCTTGTCCTTATGCCACCGTGATTGCAATTGTAGATAGGATAGCCAGGTACCTCCTATTCCTTCCTCTGCTAGCGTTGTTTGGGGTTTCAAGGAGAACCCATTTCCTTCTTCCAGTACAAGTTTATTTATTTATTTATTTATTTATTTATTTATTTTATTTATTCGGATTTCTATGCCGCTCCTCTCCGAAGACTCGGAGCGGCTTACAACATATATATAAAAACAATTGAACAAATCCGAACAACATTAAAAATACAAACCCCATACATACTCATCAATCACACCACAATCAACAATCATCCCCAGGCCTGCCGGCAGAGGTAGGTTTTTAAATTCTTTCGGAAGGCCAGGAGGGTCGGAGAAACGCGGACTTCAGGAGGTAGTTGGTTCCAGAGGGTGGGCGCCGCAACAGAGAAAGCCCTCCCCCTAGAGCCCGCCAAACGACATTGTTTCGTTGACGGGACCTGGAGGAGGCCGACCCTGTGCGCTCTCACCGGTCGTAGAGAAGTATGTGGCAGAAGGCGGTCCCGTAGGTATCCTGGTCCCAAGCCATGAAGGGCTTTATAGGTAATAACCAACACCTTGAATTGGGCTCGGAGACCAATGGGCAACCAATGCAGCGTGCGGAGAGTTGATGAAATGTGGGCACAACGAGGAAGACCCACAACTGCTCGCGCAGCTGCATTTTGCACTAATTGTAGTCTCCGAACACTCTTCAAGGGTAGCCCCATGTAGAGAGCATTGCAGTAGTCGATCCTCGAGGTGACAAGGGCATGTGTGACTGTGAGGAGTGACTCCCGATCCAAGTAAGGACGCAACTGGTGCACCAGGCGAACCTGGGCAAATGCCCCCCTCGCCACTGCCGACAAATGATGATCCAATGTCAGCTGTGGATCAAGGAGGACTCCCAAGTTGCGAACCTTCTCTGAGGGGTTTATAGATTCACCCCCCAGGGTAATCGAAGGACAGATAGAAGTGTCCTTGGGAGGCATCACCCACAGCCACTCTGTCTTATCGGGGTTGAGCCTTAATCTGTTAACACCCATCCAAACCCTCACAGCCTCCAGACACCGGCACATCACCTCAACCGCTTCACTGATATAGCCAGGAGTGGAAATGTACAGCTGAGTATCATCAGCGTACTGATGGTATCTCACTCCGTGGCAGTGGATGATCTCACCCAGTGGCTTCATGTAAATGTTAAAAAGTAGGGGGGAGAGAACCGACCCCTGAGGCACCCCACATGGGAGTAACCTAGAGGTGGACCTTCGATCCCCCACAAACACCGACTGCGACCGACCAGTGAGATAGGAGGAGAACCACCGCAGTACGGTGTCCCCCACTCCCAATCCCTCCAGCCGGCACAGAAGGATACCGTGGTCAATGGTATCGAATGCCGCTGAGAGGTCAAGAAGCACCAGGACAGAAGACTGGCCTCTATCCCGGGCTCGCCAGAGATCATCCATCAGAGCGACCAAAGCAGTTTTGGTGCTGTAGCCGGGCCTGAATCTCGACTGTAGAGGGCCCAGATAATCGGCTTCCTCCAGAGACCGCTGGAGCTGATGCGCCACCACCTTCTCAACAACCTTCCCCACAAAGGGAAGGTTGGAGACCGGACGATAGTTGGTCAAAATTTCTGGATCCAGGGAAGGCTTCTTGAGGAGGGGGCGCAGAAGTGCCTCCTTTAAGGGAGCCGGAAAGGACCCCTCCCTCAAAGAAGCGTTGACAATCTCCTGGATCCAGGTACGTGTCACCACCCTACTGGCCGAAACCAGCCAGGAGGGACACGGGTCCAACAAACAGGTGGCAGAACATACAGATCCAATGGCCCTGTCCACTTCCTCAGGCGTAACAGCCTCAAACTCTCCCCAGATGACCAGACAAGAACATGCCCCTGTCCCCTCAACTGAATCATTATCAGTCGACTCTGCTACACAATTGGAGTCTAGGTCAGCCCGGATCTGAGCCACTTTGTTATTAAAGTCCTCGGCACTACCCTGCAAGGGAGGCCCCGGACCCCTTGGGTTAATAAGGGATCGGGTCACCCTAAACAGGGCGGCCGGACGAGATTCCGCAGACGCGATCAAAGCAGAAAGATACAAAGATCTTGCCGCCTTAATCGCCTTCAGATAGGCTTTAATAAATAAGCTCAATCTGGTTCGGTCAGATCCGGACTTACTTTGTCTCCATCGCTTCTCTAGACGTCTCTTATGGCGCTTCATCCCCCTGAGCTCCTCAGTAAACCAAGGAGACCTCCTGGGGCCAGCACCACGGAGAGGTCGCAAAGGCGCAATCCGGTCAATAGCCCCCTTCGCGGCTGTATTCCATGCCGCTACCAGGGACTCCACCGGACTGTGAATGAGGGAGCTCGGTAATTCCCCAAGCGCCGTCTGAAAGCCAATTGGATCCATCAGGCGTCTGGGGCGGAACCACCTAATCGGTTCCGCCTCCCTGCGGGGAAGGATTGGGGCCGTAAAATTCAGTCGAAGCAGAAAATGATCAGTCCATGACAAAGGCATGATATCTAAGCCCCTTAAAACCAGATCATTACCCAACTGCTCCGAAAGGAAAATCATATCCGGGGCGTGTCCACCCTCATGCGTCGGGCCCTGCACTACTTGGGTCAGGTCCATGGTTGTCATGGCGGCCATGAACTCCTGTGCCAATCCCGAGGATTCGCCAAGCGACGGCAGATTGAAGTCCCCCAGGACTATAAGCCTGGGGAACTCCACCGCCAGCCCAGCAACCTCCTCGAGTAGCACAGGCAGGGCTGATGCCACGCAGCTGGGAGGCAGGTACGTAAGCAATAAGCCCACCTGGACCCCTAGGTCCAGCGTCATAAGGATGGACTCGCAACCCGGAATTTCGGAAACAGTGAGTCTACGTAGACTGAGGTTCTCCCGGGCTAAAATAGCCACTCCTCCCCCCCTTCCCTGGGGTCGCGGCTGATGCCATACCTGATAACCTGATGGGCATATGCCCGTGAGGGGAACTCCCCCCTCAGGGCCCAACCAGGTCTCAGTCACACACACCAAGTCGGTCTCCTCATCCATGAGAAGATCATGAATGAGGGGAGCCTTATTGTTAACCGACCTGGCGTTAAGCAGCAATAGCCTGAGCCCAGGGCCCGAGCTACACCCATCATCAGAATCGTGGGGAGAGCAAGTTTTTTCAGAAGGGCCAGAACAAGGAACTGCTACGAGGCAGCAGGACCGAGTTCCCCGTGTGCGGCCTACCCTCCTGCTCCCGCCATACCTGCCTCTTCCCTGAATGACCGGTATATTCCAACCCTCATTGTCTCCAGAGTCCGCATCTCCCCAGTCCCCGGCCTCCCTCAAGCTCGGCAGGCCTGTCCATTTATCTATCATACATTCTTCAAGCATGTCCCCGTCCCATACATACATCACTCCCCCCCCCAATTTGATAAAAATTAAAAATTTAAATTTAAAAGTTTAAAAATTTAAAAACAGACGTATAAACATATTAAATTTAAAAAACCACAGTATAAAACATATTAATTAAAAGAACCACAAGCAGAGATACAAGAAATAAACCAGTCGCCCCAAAATGCCTCATCAGGGGCACAGACTGAGCTTGAAGGTCAACTAAAAATGTTCACTAAAAGTTGCTCTCGGGAACTCCACAGCCATGTCCCACAACATCTTCTCTTCCACTGTAAAAAGGCTCTCGAGTGGGGGCAGCAACCAGTGGACATAATCAAGCCCCCCGACCAAAGCTGTACAAGTTCCCAGTTCCTCATCCTTATCATAAGTTTACTGTAGGGCACCACTTCTTGCCCTTGGGATATGTTTGCATCCCCTATTGTGTGTCCAGGGATCGTCCAGATGGGGATCTTGTCATGTAGAAGGTGTTTATATTTCTTCCAGACACAAAACAATGGAATTAGTAGTGGGTTCTCTCTGAAGTTCTTGTCTGCCTTTTTGTCGTACACCAAGTATGCGTGCCAGCCGAATAGGAGACCATGCCCTTCAACATTCAATATTCTATCATTCCTCATGTTGATCCAGTCGCTCAACGCCACCAGTGTCGCTGCGTAGTAGTATAGCTTTAGATTAGGCATTTTGAGTCCCCCTCTCTCCCTTGCGTCTTGGATGATTTTTAGTTTCACCCTCGGTCTCTTGCCATCCCAAATAAATCTGTTGATGCCCTTCTGCCAGTTGTCCAAGTCTACATCCTTTTTGAGTATGGGTAGCATTTGAAAGAGAAATAGAAATCTTGGCAAGACGTTCATCTTTACTGCTGCTATCCTGCCCAACAGGGATAGTCGTAGTGTTTTCCACCTTTCCAGGTCTGCTTGTATCTTGTTCCACAGCACCTCGTAGTTATTCTTGTATAATTTCGCATTCGTTGATTCTATCTCCACTCCTAAGTATTTAACTTTCTTGACTATTTCACAACCCGTTATTCTTTCCAAGTCTTGTTTTGCTTTGTTGTCTAGATTTTTGGCTAGCATCTTCGTTTTTGATATATTTACTTTGAAGCCTGACACCCTACCAGAGTCTTCCATTATCTCCATCAATCTCCTTGCTGACTGTGCTGGTTGCGACATTGTCACCAGCAAGTCATCTGCAAAGGCACATAGTCTGTAATCTTGCTGTTTAATCTGTATGCCCTTTATGTCCTCTGCCGCTCTTATCCTGTTCAGTAGAATCTCCAGCGTCAAGACAAATAGTAGGGGTGACAGCGGGCAGCCCTGTCTCGTGCCTCTCTCTATGTTGAATGAGCCTGTTAGGTCTCCATTAACAATGATCTGGCCTGTTTGTTTCTGGTATATTGCCAGTATGGAGTTGAGAAACTGTGCTCCCATGTTCATCTTCCGGACCAAGTTCTTCAGAAACGGCCAATTCAGTCTGTCGAAGGCTTTTTCTGCATCCACAAACATGAGGGTGGCGGGTACCTGTTTGTGCCTGTCCAAGTATTCTAATATGTTCAACAGCTGTCTCACATTGGTTTTCATCTGGCGTCCTTGTATAAATCCCCTTTGGTCGGGGTGTATTGTTTTTTGTAGTACAGTCATTAATCTATTGGCCAAGATTTTTGTGAATATTTTGTAGTCCATGTTAAGTAGTGAGATGGGTCTGTAATTTGCGGGTTGTGTGTTATCTTTCCCCTCCTTGGGGATTAACGAAATGTAGGCTGTTTTCCAGGATGGTGGGACTTGACCTCCTTCTTGTATATTGACAAATAGCTTCCTAAGGGGTTCTAACATCTCATCCTGGAGATACTTGTAGTAAGTCGCTGTTATCCCATCCGTCCCTGGAGATTTTCCTGTTTTCAGTTGTTTGATCGCTGAGTGTATTTCCTCCTTTGTGATTAAGGCATTCAGGGCCTCTCTTTGTGTGTCGGTGATTGCCTGTATCTTTTCGTTTTGTAGAAACTTATCTGTCTCTTTGTCCTGTGTCTTCTCCTCGGCATATAGCTTCGAGTAGAACTCTGTGAAGGCTTTCTTAATGGTTTCTTGTCGAAATTCCTCCTTGCCTTTGTATTTTATCTTTTCAATTATTCGGGATTTCTGTTTCTTTCTTAGGATGTAAGCCAGCCATCGAGCCGGTTTGTTGGCCTTGCAGAATGTCTTATGTTTTGCATATTGTATATTCCTTGCAACTTGGTCTGTCATCAACATGTCAAATTGCTTTCTTAGGATCTTGATTCCTTCTTTGGTGACTTTGTCCTCTGGTCTGTTTATTAATAGCCACTCCTTCTTACTTATCTCGTCTTCTAACTCTTTTCTTTTTTGTTCTTGTTTGCAACGGTGCCTTTTATTCATGTCCATAAGAATCCCACGCATGTACGCCTTGCTGGCGTCCCAAATCATTTCTATCGGTGTTTCATTGTTCATATTTATGTTGAAAAATTCCTTCATAACATTTTTGCATTCAGCAACCTTTTCTTCATGTCTAAACAGGTTTTCATTAATTCTCCAGGATCTCCTTTGTTTCAAGCCGTGTCTTAGTTCCATCCTCACAGGGTTATGATCTGTTAGCACTTTGGGTAGGATTTTCACTGCGTCCAGACAAACTAACAGATCGCTAGATGTTAATATAAAGTCAATTCTGGCGAATGATTGGTGTCTGTTGGAGAAAAAAGTGAATTCTTGTTCTTTGCCGTGCCTTTCCCTCCATACGTCTGTCAGTTCGAGGTCTTCCTTCATGTCAAAGAAGGATTTAGGTAACTTGGAGTGCTTTTGTGGGTTAGGTGCAGTTCTTTTTTTATCTAGGGCGGTCTCCGTGACCCCGTTCCTGTCCCCCAGTATAATGTAGGATCTGTAGTTAAGTTGTATTATTTTCTTGTGTATCCGTTTGTAGAATTTGCCTTGTTGTTGATTTGGTGCGTATATGCCCATTACTAGAATCTTCTTATCTTCTTCTGTTATTTCAATTGCCAGGTATCTACCCTGGGGGTCCGACTCTATTAGCTTAGCTATTACGTGTTTCTTTACATATATAACAATCCCATTCTTTTTTCTTGGCGCCGCTACCACAAAGTGTGCGCCTAGTTTGTAATTGATCAGGTATTTCTGGTCTGCCGCTCTGATGTGTGTTTCTTGTAGGCAGATTATATCGCTTTTACCTTGGTTCAGGTAGTGTAGTATTTTCCTCCTTTTCTGGGGGGAGTTTAGTCCGTTGACATTCCAGGTCAGATATTTAGTTGTCATTGTCTGTTTCAGGATACTTTTGCGAGACCCCTTCTGTTGTTTCTTCTGCTTTCTTCTTTGGTCTCGTTCCCATGATATCCAGAATGGTGTACATATTGAGTTGTAGGGTCTTGTCTTGCTGGTGTGTGCACTCGGTAGTGGGTTCATGTGGCCTGCCCTCCATAGGCCGCTCTGCTTCCTTGGTTTTGTTGCCCTCTGTTCTCCGTGTCATCGTATCTCTAGGTAGTCCATTCCTGTCTTCTGCTGCTGTGCCAGTCCGTGTTTCTGTGTGGTTTGCTCGTCGATCTCGATCCCTCCCACTTTCCAGTGGTCCATCTGTGTCTTCTCCCGTAGTGTAGTGAGGGCCGTCCGACCTCAGTTCCTTTTCCAGGAAGTCTTTGGCTTTCTGGACCGAGTTCAAGTAGTATCTTTTGTTTCTATAGATAAGTGACATCCCTGTTGGGATTTCCCATCGATAGTGCAGAGCGCGTGGTCTCAGTTCGTTGATCAGGAATTTGTAGTCCTTTCTGTCTCTCAACATCGCCGGGGGGATCTCTTTCAGTACCTTCACCTCCTGCTCCTCTATGTAAAATTTCTTTCTATAGGAAGTGATGGAGATGAGGTTCCGAAGCCCCTGAGTTGCGAAGTGGATGACCACGTCTCTTGGTTGGTGCCTGTTTGCTGATCTCCATGAGCCCACTCTGTAGATTCTGTCAAATAGCCACGCAATCTCTTCGGTTTTCTTACCCAGAAATGTTGCCAGGGCCTCTACGAAGGTCCTGAGCAGGTCTCCTTGGGTTTCATTTGTGGTCTCATTCCACCCTCTAAATCTGATTGCAGATGCCATTTGCCAGTATTGCATCATGGTGGCCTGGTCTTGTACCGCCCCTTTCATCTCTGTTATCTGTCCCTCGATGCGGTTCTCCACTTCTTTCATCCTCTTGTCTGTATTCTCCCTGATTTCTTGAAGGTTCTTCTCCATTTCCTCCTCTATTTTCTTGTAGTGTGCTTGCATCGCTCTCTTCATTTGGTCCAGGTCTGTGGTCATCGCTCTGCGTTGTTCTTCCCACTTTCTCTCTAGGTCTCTACCTTGATCCGCCAACATCCATTTTATGTCTTTGTATCTTTCCTCCATCTTCTGTTCTGCTTCTATGCATCTTTTCTCCATCCTTGTGTCCATTGCTTCTAATTTTCTATCCATGCCATCCATCCTTTTTACCAGCGTATCTATTGTCTCTTTTAGTTCTTGGATCATGTGTTCCGTTGGTGAGGCATGGGTTGGCGTATGGGTCTGAGGGCCTGCTGTTGGGTGGGGGGATGTGGGGGTGAGTGGGGTGTTGCCTGGCAGATTAGAGGGCTGGTCCGAGGAGGATGCCGCTCCCTTTGTGTGAGGCAGTTTGGTCTGTTTCGTCCGTTTGGCTGCCATTTTGAGCTTCTCTTTCTGTTGGTCTGTCTACCCTTAAAGCCACCCCTTACTGTGGAAAGTTGTGAGAGAACTGTTCCTGTGTAGGGTTATCAAGCTGATGAGGTAGATTGGCTCAAATTCCTCAGCCAGAAGTCAGCACGTGCTCATGTCTCACCGTTCACTTTCCAACAGCAAAACCATAGTCCACTAGGGGGTGCAATCTGCCTTCAGGTAGACTCTGCAGTATTGGCAGGGGTGACACAAAGACTAGGGGATCTGTGGCTTGGGGCCCGTGCAGATGTCCCCTCCTCTCACAGAGCAGCACCACCAGTCCTCAGACACCCACACCTGCCGCCCGCCGTGGGGGGTTTATGGGACAGCATGTCCGCAAGGTTTTCCCCCCTCTTTGTTTCCTCACTGCTTTGCCTCTGTCCGCCCGCTCCGACCTCTCCCCCTCCGCCCGCCCGGCTCTTCCTTGCCTCTTCCGGTACCTTTCGGGGGCTGGGGGGTTTTATGAGGGTCCTGTGGGGGTCCTCGTCTCGCTGCTGACCTCTCTCTTCAGTTGGCGTCCCTCGGCGCGCTATTCGCCCCCCGCCGGTCTCACCGTTGTTCGCCGTCTTCTCCCTGTGTCGGCCGGCTCCCTTCGGCTGTCCTCGGCTGCGGCTGCGCGTGTGCGTGGCTTTGCTGCTTCTTTGGGCCTGCCGGCCAGCCGGCCACCACCGGCTTCTTCGGCCCCGTTCACCGCCGTCCTGGGTCCCTCGGTGGCGATCCCTGTTTTGTCCGGGCGGGCTGGGGGTCTTCTTTGGAAGCGCCCTCTTTTCTGGCGCTTCCCCGTCTCTGTAAGTCGCTTTTTTGGATGAGAAAGTAAGCCCCGTTCCGGAGCTGTATTGAGATGGCTCCAGTCTTCGTGACCGGAAACCGGAAGTCTCCTATAAATAACTTTTAATCCTCCCCCTCTATTTTTTTAACCTCCTCCCACTCCATTCAGGTGCAGCTGGAGGAAAAGAGAGAAGAGCGAGAAAGCAGGGAGAGTTTGTGTGTCTGTGTGTGTGTGAGAGAGAGAGAGAGAGGGAGAGAGAGAGATTGAGAGAGATTGAGCCAGCAGGGAAGCGAAAGTGTGGGGAATGGGGAGTGTTGCAAACAGAGTAAGCAAACTTACAAAAAGGGATCTCTCTCTCTCTCTCTCTCTCTCTCTCTCTCTCTCTCACTTACACACACACACATGTGCTGCGCTGGGCAGATGGTGTGCAGGCAGGTGACGGAACAATCTCGCAGATTGGCTTTGTGGTCTATTCTTGCCACCTCCCCTCCCTAAAATCCAGCTGAAAATAGAACTCTTTGGATTGAATGGGAAGAGGAATTGGCGTGAATTGAAATTTAAAAGGCTGAGTCAACTGCCCTCCCCAATTATTTTGTCGGAGACATGAAAAGTGTTTCTTGCTTCTACTTCCTCTCATCTGCTCTTTCATAATTTCATCCAGCCTTACCCAAACTAATGCCTTTTGGGTGTCATGGACCACAGTTCCCATCATCCTGTGGCTATGCTGGCTACAAATGTAATGCCTTATTTTCTCTGCAGTTTGCGCCCAGGAAGCAGTAGGTCTATGGGATTTAGATGTATTTAAACATTTGTTTCTTCTGCCTAATGTATTAAATCAATGTCTAATTCAAAATTAAATGTTTCAGAGAAATCCAGGGTGATTTACAAGAAAATTCTCAAAGACAGCTATTGTAAAGCATCACCAGCACTGCTTAAAACAAAGTGTTAAATGTGTGTATTTTAAGAAAGAAAAATATTAGTAGTAATTTACCTAGTGCTTTTTGACCATAAAGTGTGTTGTTGTTCTACTTATGCCTGGCTGAACAGTGTGTTTGGAGTTGCCTCTAAACGGGTGAGGGATGCACTGTTCATATTTTCCTTAGAAGAAAGTTCTATAATTGGAGTGCTGTCTCTTAGAAGGCTCTGCTCGTGGCCACTGTTCTATAAACCAAAGGGGCGTTGTCTTACCTGAATGCCTTTTCTCAGCATGATGATGGAGAATCCACCAATGGGTTTTGCTTGTCTTCTGCCCATAGACTAAGTCAGCCAATTTTGCCATGCCTCTCTTCCTGGGCCCTCCTCTTCCCAGTCTCGACTGAGGTGAAGCTGTTGGCTATGTTTCCCGTGTGTTGGCTCAATCTTTTCCCAGCAAAGGACCTGACTGGCCCTAAGGGTGGGAATGGATTCTTCATCGTCATGCTGAGAAAAGGCATTCAGGTAAGACAACGCCCCTTCTCCAGCATGACAAATGGAGAATCCACCACTGGGACGTACCAAAGCCTCACTGTCCCTGTGGGTGGGAAGCCGTCTGGGCCTGTGTCCCACTCTCTGACACTACGCATTGGAGGACCCTCCTGCCAAATGAAGCCTCTGCCAATGTGAACTTATCTAACTTGTAGTGTCTTATAAAAGGGGAAGGTGATGCCCACGTCGCCTCCCTACATATTTCCTCAATTGGTGCCTGAGTCGCCCACGCTGCTGATGTTGCAGCACTGCGAGTGGAGTGGGCAGTGATTTGTCTAGGAACTGCTAGTGACTGCCTCTAGTATGCCTGTGCTTGGAAGAAAATGAACAGGGCCTCCGATTTGCGGAAGGGTGCCGTTCGCTTTATGTTTTGCCTTAAGGCCATGAGAATGTCTAAGGTGTGCCATTTGTGCTCCAATTCATGGGAGGGCTGAGGACAAAAATCTGGTAGCACCACCTCTTGTGCCCTGTGGAACAGGGAGTTGACCTTGGGAATGAAGGAGGGGTCCAGATGTAGGACCACCCTGTCCGTGTGGAATGTGCAGAGATCTTCCCTAACTGATAGTGCTGCCAATTCTGAAATGCGCCTTGCCGAAGGAACAGTGACCAGAAATGCGACCTTAAGACTCAAGCACTGTAATGTGCAGGTCCGAGTAGGTTCAAATGGAGGTGAGGGAATGGCCTGTAGGACCTTAGACAGGTCCCAGGAGGGATATCTGTGGACCGTGGGTTGTCTGTTGTTTGTTGCACCCTTTATGAAGGATCGCACCACTGGGTGTTTGGCCAATGGTTCAGAGTTGCCATATGTGAGTATAGTGGACAGGGCGGCCATCTGTCTGCAAATTGTGTTGGATGCTAAACCCCTATCAAGCCTCTCCCATAAGTAATCTAAGACCCTTGGGATAGTAATCTTAAAGGGGTCTAGTTGCTGCTTTGTGCACCAGCTGCAGTAATTTCTCCATGTGGTTAGTTGGAGCCATTATGGCTCTGGGTGTTGTAGAGCCCCCTGACTGAGGGAGATTCTGTCGTGGGGAATCCTCCATGGAGGAGATATAGAAATACTTACGAGGTCGGCAAATCATGGCCATCTTGGCCAGTGTGGCGCAATGAGTATCACCTCTGCTTGTTCCTGTAATATCTTTCTGATGGTTGGAGGAAGAGTTGGGAAGGCGTATAGCAACCCCTTCGGCCAGTGTCCCTGGAGCGCATCTGGTCTCTCCACCCCCCAGTGACAGGAAGTGGGAGAAGAACCTCAGGAGCTGGGCATTCCTGGGGCTTGTGAATAGATCCAGCACTGGATGGCCGAACCTCTCTGATGCATCCACTCCGAGTGGTCTACTATTGTCCTGCTCAGAAAATCCGCCTGCTGATTCGCTACTCCTGATATGTGCTCAGCCCCGAGGGAGGCTAAGTTGTCCTCGGCCCATGTTCCTAATGATTGGGCCTTGGCCATGAGAGGTTTGGACCATGTGCCCCCGTCGGTTGACATGTGCTTTTGCTGCCATGTTGTCTGTGAGTACTAGGACGTGCTGGTCCGCCACTGTGTTGTGAAAGTGACAGAGGGCCAGATGTATGGCTCTGAGCTCTAACCAGTTTATGTTGTGTCTTAGGTCCTCTTTTGACCATTGGCCTTGTGCCAGTTGTGATTGTAGGTGCGCTCCCCAACCCAATAGGCTGGCGTCTGTGGTCAGAATGTCTCGGGCGGTCTCCTTGAACATGTGTCCTTTTCCCACTGCTGGAGACGACCACCATTGGAGCAATTTTAGGGCCCCTGGTGGAACCCTTACTCTTTGGTTAGAGGAGCCGGTTCCCCTTCTTTGGAAAGGGAGCAGGAACCACTGTAGGTCTCTGGAGTGTAGCAGTGCCCAGGGCACGATTGCTAGACATGAAATCATCTTTCCCAGCAAGTGGGAGAGTGTGGCCAGTGTGGTGGTCTGTTTCTTTCAAATCAGTCTGACCAGGGTTCGAATGCTGTTTTGGTGTTCTTGAGAGAGGTAGACCTCCCACTTTAGTGTGTCTATCACAGCTCCCAGATGAAGAAGGTGGGTTGATGGGACCGTCTGACTCTTTTGAAAGTTTACTGAGAACCCATGTTCCTGGAGGGTTCTTACAATCAGTGTCAAATCTGACTGTGCTGACTGAACTGACGAGGGTTGGATGAGAATGTCATCCAGGTAACACTGGATGCGCACAGGAATTTTTCGTAAATGTGCGGCGAGTATTGCCAGTACTTTTGTGAATACTCTGGGAGCTGAAGAAAGTCCAAAGGGCAGGGCCCTGTATTGAAAATGCTGGCCTGCATGACAGAACCTGAGAAACCTCCGGTGTTCTGGAAGTATGGGGATGTGAAGGTAAGCTGTCAGATCTTATGGACGTCAGGAGGTCTCCCCATCTGACACCTGCTAATAGTGACTGGAGAGTTTGCATTTTGAATTTTCTGTATGCCAGATGGGTGTTCAGACTTTTTAAGTCTAGAATTGCTTTCCACCACCACCACCCCTGAACTCTTTGGGTCTATAAACAAGATGAAATAGAATCCCTGTCCCTGCTGCCCCATTTACACCAGTTCTATGGCCTGGATGTCCAGGAGGTGCTGGATGGCCTCCTTGATGAGGCTCCTTTTTTTTTTAAATATTTTTATTTTTTCACCGAACACCATACACCAAAAACAAACAGTACATACATAAACAAAATTCTTTTCTTTTAACAAAGCCGTGCTTTGTTAAAACACCATTCTAATGTTTCTAATTTGTCTTTGAGGCAAAAAGCCATTTTGGTCTGTATGTATTATATTCTGTAGTATTAACTTTAATCTTTCCGCCATTATGCTAGTAAAAATTTTGTAATCAGTATTTAGAAGCGAGATTGGCCTATAATTTTTAACCTGTTTAGGGTCTGTGCCTTCTTTTGGAATAAGAGATATAATAGCTTCTATCCAGGAGTCTGGTAAATTTGATTTTTCCAACACATCATTATATACCTCTAATAGTATGTTTTCAAATTCTTCATAAAAAGTTTTGTATAGCTCCCCTGGAAGACCATCCGTTCCCGGAGTCTTATTATTTTTTTGTTTTTGGACCGCCTTTTTTTAGTTCCATGGCTGTTATTCTTTTATTCAATATGTCTCTTTGTTCTTCTTTTAATTCTGGGAGACCATTAACTTTTAGATATTGTTTAATCTTTTCCCCATCTATTTCATCTTTTTTATATAATGATTCAAAAAAGGTTAGGATTATTTCTTTCTTTTTATCTGTCTTATATTGTAGTTCCCCATTTTTATCATAAAGTTCCTGAATAATTTTTTTCTCTCTCTTTTTTTTTAATTTATAGGAAAGCCATCTCCCCGGTTTATTTGCATGCTCAAAAAAATTTTGTTTTGCCGTTTTCAGTTCCTTAACTCTTTCCTCTTGTTCGATCACATTTAATTTATGTTTAGCTAATGCTAATTCCACTTTAATTGATTCATCCTGTGGTTTTTCTTGTAATTGGCATTCAACTTTTTAAATCTTTTCCTGTAATATATTTTGCTTTTGTCTTTTCTCCCTATTTTTCTGTGCTAAATAGGCTATTGCCAGTCCCCTTAGGTACGCCTTCGCTGTATCCCAAATAATTTGAATTGATGTTTGTGGTTTTGTATTCTCTTTAAAGAAATAATCCATTTCCTTTTTAGTCTGTATAATAAATTCTTTTTCCTTTAAAATATGTGAATTCATTACCCATCGTTTTCTAGGTTTTTTCCGCCCCTTCCAGACTATTTCTATCGGATTATGATCTGCCCATATATTCGGATTTATTTCTATAGTCTCTATATCCTCTCCTAATTCTTCATTTGTCCATATCATGTCTATTCGAGACCATGATTTATGTGGATTTGAAAAGAATGTATATCCTTTTTTTTTTTGGATTTCTTTTTCTCCATTGGTCAAATAGATTAAACTCATGCGCTAGGTCAAAGAAGGTCTTTGGTAAAGTTTTCCTTTTCTTTTTGTTTTTCTTATCAGTAATATAATCTTTTTTTACATCTACCACCGCATTATAATCACCCACAATACACATATTTGAATGACCCAGTTCTATCAATTTCTCATGTAATTTCTGATAGAAGTTATATTGATTCTCATTCGGTGCATATATTACTACTAAAAGCCAGGTTTTCTGTTCATTTTGTATTTCTATTATTAGTACCCTTCCATCTATATCTTGATATTTTAAATTTGCATTTATTTCCTTTTTAATATAAACCGCTATTCCTCTTTGCTTTTGGTCAGCTAACGCTGTAAATAGTAATCCTAATTTGGGAAATTCTAAATGGTGTCTATGTTGCTCTTTAATATGTACTTCTTGTAAACAGACAATATCTATGTGTTGTTTGGCTAGTTTTGTTAGTACTTGCTTCCTCTTTGCTGGTGAATTTAATCCATTAATATTTATTTATTTTATTTATTTATTTATTTGGATTTGTATGCCGCTCCTCTCCGAAGACTCGGAGCGGCTCACAACATATATATAAAAACAATTGCAACAAATCCGAACAACATTAAAAATACAAACCCCATACATACTCATCAATCACACCACAATCAACAATCATCCCCAGGCCTGCCGGCAGAGGTAGGTTTTTAAATTCTTTCGGAAGGCCAGGAGGGTCGGAGAAACGCGGACTTCAGGAGGTAGTTGGTTCCAGAGGGTGGGTGCCGCAACAGAGAAAGCCCTCCCCCTAGGGCCCACCAGATGACATTGTTTCGTTGACGGGACCTGGAGGAGGCCAACCCTGTGCGCTCTCACCGGTCGTAGAGAAGTATGTGGCAGAAGGCGGTCCCGTAAGTATCCTGGTCCCAAGCCATGAAGGGCTTTATAGGTAAAGCCTATTGATAGATAATAATCTAATCTCCTTTTCTATTTTCTAGTTGTGTTTTACTTGTAGGCTTGTCTTGTTCTTGAACCTGTTCCTGTCGCCTTCCTCTGTCCGTTTTCTCTCTTACTTTCTCTCCCTTGTTCTCTTTCCCTAATTTCTTGCTGTTGGTCTTCCTGACTTTTGAATTCTAGTTCTTCCCTGCTACTGCTCTCTTCCTCCGTTCCTTCCAATTGGTCATAGAACTCTCGCTAGAGTTCTTATCCAGGATAAGAACATTCCTTCAGGAGTTAACCATCTAAAAGGTATATTTTTTTTATTAGATAGGAGCTCAAGAATCTATAATCCCTTCTTTGGTCTCTTACCCTTTTCGGTATCTGTTTCAAAGTTAATATTTCCACACCTTTATAAATCATTGGCTCCTCTCTTGTTATTTTATAAATCATATCTCTCACCCTTTTTCTGGTGAACCTGATATGTACTTCCCGTGGAAGTTTATTCCGCCTAGCATAATTTGTCTGAATTCTAAACGCCTCATCAATCTCCATCAAAGATTCTTGTTTTTCTCGTTGCAATACCTCAGAAATCAGATCTGCCATGATGTCCCTTAAATCTTCATCCTTCTCTATCACATTTTGAAAGCATAAATAAAATGCTGCCTTATCCATTTCTAAGTAAATAATTTCTTCCTCCATTTTTTTGTTAGATGGCATATATCGACTTTTTTCACAATTTTATCTAAACCCGCCTCTACAGATTGTATTCTTACTTCATTATTCTCCATTGTTTGTTGTAGCATCTCCACTCTATTATCCAACTTGTTTATATCACCTCTCATTTCTACATGATTTTTTGATATTGTCTCTTGCATTTTCAACATAGTTTCTTGAATGACCAAAAGTGTTGATTGCATAGTTTGCATATTAATTAACACATTTTGTTTTTCTGTGCCCAACATCCCTTCTATTAATCTTTGACCAGGTGGTGATGAAGGTGTCAATGTTAAGCTAGGGACTGTTTTCTTTCCTGTCCTCAATGTTGCCATTATATCCTACTTCTCTAAACTTCTGACTGTTCTTTTAATAACCAGTAGCTTCTAAACTTCTAATTTTCTTATCTTCTGTAAACTTTCCTCCACTGCCACACGTTGCTCCAACCTCTCTATAAACTTTCTACACTTTCCTTACCTATTTCAACCTTTCTCTAACTTCCTTCACTTCCTTTAAACTTTCTTAATTCACAAATATACTTTCAAATACCAGTCAATTTTTTTTCAAACCTCTCTTCCGTTAAACACAGTCTCTGTCAGATCATTCGCAGCTTCTCTCTCTCACCATCAATCTATCCTTTTACTTGTCTCTTTGAGAAACGCTGTCTCTCTCTCACAGTCAAGTCAGTCCTTTTGCTCGCCTCCTTAAAGAACACTGTCTCTCATTCTCAGCTTCTCTCTCTCACTGTCCAATCAATCCTTTTACTTGCCTCCTTGAAGAACGCAGTCTCTCGTTCCCAGTTTCTCTCTCTCACAATTAATCAATCCTTTAACTCGCCTCTTTGAAGAACACAGTCTCTCGTTTCCCAACTTCTCTTTCTCACAGCTAATCAATCCTCGCTTGACTCGCTCACCCTCAGGGATTTTCTCCCAGACGTCACTCTGTTCCTTCACTCTCAGCTCTCTCCTGTTCTCTCCAACTCCGGATTTTCCTTCCAGCCTCAGTCCATTCTCCTCACTTCTTTCGTCTCGATGGCTCCTTCTCTTCACCACAGACCACACTCCTCCGCGACCAGCCACACTCCAGCAAAGGTCTGTTTTAAAGTTTTTCCTCCAACTGCTTTTTTCCGCAATCCAATTACTCCTTCGTTCTTTCTAAAACGCCATTTTCTTTCTCACTCTCACTCCAGACCCAAACTTTGTCAGCTCCAACTTCTTCACTGTCTTCCAACTCTTTATAAATTGCGCTCAAATTTTACAGAAACAGTTTTTCTTTGTGTCTTCCTTTTTTTTTTACTTAAAGTTTTAGTTCTAGCCGTTTGTAAATCACGGCTCTGCTCGCCAGATCGCCGCTTGCTTTCCCCTCCGTTTGAGCTTCCTTTCAACGCCCGTTTTAGTGAACACTTAACAGCTGATGGCAGTTTTCATGTTGGGTTTAGGGAGTTTCCTTCGTCCTAACGGGCGATTGCCTTTCGCCTCGTTATTCCTTGGGCATCCCCCTCTCTTACGCGTGGTCCTCCAGACTTCTCTGCGCCCCCAAAGGGTATCCAAACGTGAAAAAATCGGGGTTAGGGGACAGAGATTGTCTCCTTACCTCTGCTTCGCCCTGATGCCACCACCGGAAGTCGATGAGGCTCCTTTTGGTCGGTTCCTTGGGTGATGGGCAAGGGACGAAGTGGTTTGGGGGTTTGGAGATGAATTCCAGTGAGAGGCCGAATCTGACAGTATTTAGGTCCCAAAGGTCCGTGGTGGTAGCTTGCCAATTGTGTGCAAAAAGAGCCAGCCTGCCACCAATGGGAGGGTCCTCCCTGCCATCACTTGGATTTTCAAAAGGGGCGACCCCCTGCTCCTCGAAAGGGCCATTTTGACTGGAATTGTTGTCTGAACCTGTCCCTGTTACCAGCTCTGTCACCCTGTCTGGGTGATAGGGATGAGAAAATGTGGTAGGTTCTGGACCTGTTTCTGACTGAAAAGGCTGTCTGCGAGGGTAGGCGGAGACTCTCCTCTCCGTCCTCTATAGGTGGGCCAGGACATTGCATTTGTCCTTGTTTTCTATTAGGTAGGGATTGAGGGCCTTGCCAAAGAGTAGGCTGCCCTTGTAGGGTGCAACCGCCAACCGCCACTTCGCCCTAATGTTGGCGCGCCACTGTTTGAGCCACATTAATCTGCGTGCTGCGGTGTTGGACACTATTGCCCTGACAAAGTAACTTGCTGTGTGCAATGATAAATCTGCCATGAATTCCGTTGCTGCCACTAACCTTCTTAAGTCATGGTGGGTTCTCTCCTCCTCTGGGGGGGATCCTCGCCTGGAGTTGGCGCAGCCATAGTAGCAAAGTCCTAGCAAAAGAAGCGGGAGTTAGAAATGGCTGCTTTGATTGCCCACGCTGAGGCCTGGTGTGTCCTGCAGAAGGTGAGTTCCGCCTTCTTATCTTTCAACTTCAGGGCCTCCGCCACATCCTTGGATACCGTAGATGGTGAAACAAGAGCTGCTAGAGGTTCATCTACTATTGGGACCTCTATTACCTCCCATAAGGCTGGATCTATGTTGAACAGCTTCTTGTCTGTCCCTCCCCATTGGAAGGAAGGCTCCCGGTGCCCCCAAATTATTCTGAATTGTGTCAAAGAAGAGAAGGGGACAGGGAATAAATTGTTGTGTGTAAGTGGGCTGTGAAAACACCCTGTTTGTGTCCTGACATGCTGAGGGTCCCTCTTGGGGAAGCCTCGGTCTCTTAATCTTTGCAGTGCTGCTGGCCTTGTGAAGCAAGGATTTGAATAAAGACGGGTTAAAAAGGCCCATGAATGGTGGAGGATCTGGGGATATATCCTCATCGTCCGACAGCCCCCGATCCCTTTGCTCATAGTCGTCTGTGGGAGACTTCCTGCTTCTTGAGGAACGAGAAGGGGAAATTGATTCCTGGTACACTGAGGCCTCCTCCTGTGAAAGGTAGGAATGGCCTCTTGAAGCTACAGACCCGGCTCTGGACCTATGATGTCTTGAAGAGGCCATGGCCTGAGCAACAGCCTGAGATATCATGGATTGTAAGTGTTCCGATGACAAGGCTCCCTGATTGTCTGAAAGACTAGGCCCTGCTGCTGAGTGTGCATCTGGTGCCCCCGGGCTTTCTGGCCCTTCGCTTAAGGGGGATCTATTTGCCCGCTCTGTGTCAGCCTCTGTTTCCAGAGGTTCCTGACTAGGCTGCAGTGGGCCAAATATTTCCTCCTCTGTGTAAGCTGGTGGGACTAGGCCGTCTCGTGCTGTATTTTGCCTCTTTTCGGCTCTAGAGAACTGTTTCTCCAGAGCCTGGTGGCAATGCTTGTCCGCTGCCTTGGAGGATCTTTTGCTAGAAATTGCTTTGGCCTTGATCCTGCCTGCTGCCTCCTGGTTGGAGGATCTTGGCCTCTTGCGTCCAGGGGGACTGATGGAGGAATCCTGTGCTGTCTGGGCAGCGTTGGTGTCTGCCATTGGCAGAAGAGATATCTCAGTGCAAGACTGAGACAAATCTCTGTTAAGAGGCTTGTTAATAGGCCTGTCCCGACCAGAGAGCAATCTGTTAGTGATTGGAAATAATTCCTGTGGGGGGTGTCAGTTAATGGTACAGACACCTGCTGTGCTCTCCTGTATCAGTCCCTGTGCTGGCAGAGATATATCACTTTTTGGGAGCCAGAAATTGTTCTGTCTCTGCTTGTCCTTTCCCTTTAAAAGGGGGTGGTAAATCGCCTATGGGCTGGTGATTAGGAAGGAGGAGGATTTTCCTTATTTCAATGAGAAAAGGCGTTTTGCGCGCTTCCCTGCCTTCTCCTTCCCACTGTTTAACCAATCCGGTCCTATTCAATCCTGGAGAAGGGGAGATTGATGATTGCCTTGGAGGTTGTGCTTGAAATCATTTCCAATTGCTTTGAAAAGAGCTCATTTGAAGGCTTAGTTTCCTCCCCCCCCCGCTCCGGAGGCACGTGGAGCCAAAATGGCAACCGGCCTCTCTTTCAGTCTCCGCTGATTACACTCTGCCAATCAGTTGGCTTTTAGGGAAGCCGTGCGGAGCAACTGCAGTTCTCTGCCGATCAGCTGGGCTTCAGGGAAGCCGCAGGAGCCCTGTTTGCTCTCCGCTGATCAGCTGCAGTGGGGGGGATTCCTCCCTGCGCCGTAGAGAGACCACGCAGTGCCAAAAATAGCTACCGCCTCCTAATCCTCTCTCCGACGATCAGGTGAAGTTCAGCTGCGGTTAGGGATAGCCTGCAGCTGCTCCGCAATCGGCTGGGAAGGTGAATGAACGGCCGTTGGTTTGAAACCCCCCCTTTGTAAAAAGGCAAGAAATAGAAGAAAAATTACGATGTGATCCTGGAGCCAAGGGAAATGTGTCCTTCTCGGCTAGAGACTAAGTCAAGATGGGAAGAGGAGGGACCAGGAAGAGAGGTGTGGAAAATTGGCTGACTTAGTCTACGGGCAGAAGACAAGCAAAACCCATTGGTGGATTCTCTACTCATGCTGGAAAACCAGGGGGACCATCTGGTCTAAATGGATGGTAAACAAACGAGGCATCTGCTGCGGCAAATCTGTCAATCTTATAATTTTTGACAAAGGAAGAAGGGGAAGACCAGGTCGCCGCCCTGCAAATCTCCTCCACGGAGGCCTGAGTGAGCCAGGCCGCGGAGGTGGCAGCACTCCGTGTGGAGTGAGCCGTAAAGTTTGAGGGAACTGGGAGTGACAATGAGACGTAAGCTCTGGCTATACAGGCCCTGATCCACCTGCCAATCATTGAAGAAACCTTCTGGCCCATGGATGATGGCTGAAAGGAAACGAATAATGCCTCCGAGTTACGAAAGGCCAAAGTCCTCTTGACATAATGGAGCAGGGCTCTGCGTACGTCTAAATTATGCCATCGTCTCTCCAGACGATGGGAAGGGCGTGAACAAAAGTTGGGAAGGACTAGGTCCTGCGATCTGTGGAACCACGTGTTAACCTTTGGAACAAACGAAGGGTCCAAACGTAGGATGACCTTATCTTCGGAAAAGGTACATAAGTCCCTGCGAACTGAGAGAGCAGCTAACTCTGAAATTCTCCTAGCCAAAGTAATAGCCACCAGAAAGGCTACCTTCAAGGAAAGGTAGCGAAGCGAGCAAGAACCAAGGGGCTCGAATGGTGGTGAAGTCAATGCCTGTAGGACCTTGGACAGGTCCCAGGATGGAAAACAATGGACTACAGGTGGCCTTACTGTAACAGCCCCCTTCAAAAAGGCACTTTCGGCCGGGTGTTCTGATAAGGGGGCAAGATTATCACAGGAAAGGACCGTTTGCAAGGCCGCCACCTGTCTGCGCATGGAGTTGAGCACCAGACCCTTATTTATGCCCTCCAAGAGGTACTCCAGGATGTTGGGAATAGTGACATATAGAGGTGTCAAGTTGTGTTTGTTGCACCAGGTGGAGAAGTTCCTCCACGTGGCATCACATATCCTGTTAGTCGAAGGACGTCTCGAAACCTGGATTATCGAGATCACCCCCGCCGAATAGGATTGTCTGATTAGACCTTCCCACTCAAGTGCTATATGGCTAGATGGAGCCACTGAGGGTCTGGATGTTGAAGGTTCCCTTGGCTAAGAGACACTCTGTCTGGGGGAATCTTCCACGGTGGCGAGAGCGATAGGTCTACAAGGTCTGCAAACCATGGCCGCCGTGGCCAATATGGAGCAAGTAATATTATCTCCACCCCTTCCAGTAATAATTTGCGGATTGTTGCCTGCAACAACGGGAGGGGAGGGAAGGCATAAAGTAGCCCTTTCGGCCACTTGCACCGTAGGGCGTCCATTCCCTCTGCCCCCTTGTCGGGAACCTGGAAAAAAACTGGGGAAGTTGGGCATTGGCAGGAGACGCAAAGAGATCCAGGTGAGGGTGGCCGAACCTCCCCGAGATCTCCTCGAACAGAGCCGGATCCAGCCTCCACTCTGAATGATCCACTGTGACTCTGCTGAGGGAGTCCACTTGATGATTTGCTTCCCCTGAAATGTGTTCCGCTTTGATGGAACCTAGGACTGACTCCGCCCACAGCCCCAGATCCCGAGCCTCCTGCATGAGTACCCCCGATCTGGTCCCTCCCGGTTTGTTTATGTGGGCCTTGGCCGCCACATTGTCCGTTAGCACCAGAACGTGGCAACCCGCGAGGAGAGAGGAGAAGTGACGAAGAGCTAAATGTATGGCCCTGAGCTTGAGCCAATTTATATTGTGTGTTAAATCCTGGCTTGACCACCTTCCCTGGACGAGATGCATCTGAAGATGCCCCCCCAAGCCGAACAGGCTGGCGTCTGTAGTTATCATGGTCCTGGGGGGTTCTCTGAAAAGTGTCCCTTTGGACATTGCTGACGAGGCCCACCACAGGAGGGATAGGAGGGTGTGATGAGGGACCCTGACCTTTCTGGTGGACGAACTGAGGTTCTGTTTTTTGAAGGGAAGGAGGAACCATTGTAGATTCCTGGAGTGGAGCCTGGCTCACGGAACAATCCCCATGCATGACACCATCTTTCCCAGAAGCTGGGACAGCTGTATGAGGGAAACTGATCTTTCTCTCTGAATGGCGTGTACAAGCTGTCAGATACTGACCCGACGCTTCTGGAAAAGATAAACCATGCAGGAGTCGGAATCTATGATCGCTCCTAGATGGAGCAGTCGTCTTGTGAGAACGGTGTGACTCTTTTTGTAATTCACAGAGAAGTCGTGAATCTGAAGGGTGTGTAGCATGACCTGTAGGTCTGCCTGGGCCGTCTGGAGGGAGCTGGACTGGACTAAGATGTAATCCAGGTAACATTGTATGTGCATCGGCAACGTGCGAAGGTAGGCCACCAAGATGGCCAACACCTTTGTAAATACTCGAGGGGCCGAGGATAGGCTGAATGGAAGGGCCCTGTATTGATAATGCCGGTGGGCGTAACAGAATCGGAGGAACTTTTGATGTTCCTGGAGAATTGGAATACGTAGGTATGCCTCTGTTAGGTCGAGGGACGAGAGGAAGTCCCCTTTTCTGATGCTGGCCAATATGGATCTGAGGGACTGCATTTTGAACCTTTTGTAAATTACATAATGATTTAGACGTTTGAGGTCGAGAATAGCTCTCCAACCTCCTGAGGCCTTGGGAACCACGAACAGGATGGAGTAGAACCCCTGTTTTCTCTGTTCCTGTGGTACCGGTTCTATTGCCTCGATTTCTACTAGGTGGTCTATTGCTAATTTTACCAGCTGTGCTTTGGATGTGTTTCGTGAAACTGGGCACTTTATGAATCGACTTGGAGGAGGGGAGTAAAACTCTAGGGCTAGACCATTTCTGATGGTGTCTCTTACCCAAGAGTCGGTGGTTGTTGTTTCCCAAACGTCGCTGAACCATAACAAGTGACCTCCAATGGGACCATTGTCCCTGGCATCACTTTGATCGTCTGTAAGGGCGCCACCCCACACCCCTAAATGGTCATTTAGATTGGAATTGGCCCTTGGCTGTGTTCGGGCGGTCCTGTTGGTGATTCTGCCTGGGGGGGAAGGATCGCGAGCCTCTGGACCAAACCCAGGACTGCCCGCCGCGAAAGGGCTGCCTCCATTCCCAGGAGCCGCTAGGGCGGAAGCCGTCTGCAGAACTCCTGTTGTGGCCACCTATCTGATTTTTTGGATGGGTGTGCCAGAATTTTGTGTTTGTCCTTGCCCTCAATGATGTGTGGTTCAAGGATAGGGCCGAATAAGTTGGAACCTGTGTACTTGGAGGTGGACAGGTGCCATTTAGACTTCAAGTCTGTCCTCCACTGTTTTAGCCAGAGAAGTCTGCGCGAGGCCACAGTTGCCGCTATAGATCTGGCTGAGTACCTTGTGGCACAGAGAGAAGAGTCCACCATGTACTCTGCTGCATCCAGTAATTTGGTTGCTCGGGCGGAACAAGCGACTGAAGTTCCCAGAGCCACATGATAGAGGCCATTGCGAAGAAGAATCCGAAGTGGCGGCTCTAATGGACCATGTAGAGGATTGGTGTGTCCGACGAAGGGAAAATTCAATTTTTTAATCCTCCGCCTTCAAGGCCTCAGCCTGGAATGGTAGAAGTGAAAAAAAGAGAAATTAAGGGGACGTCCACTGAGGGAACGTCCAAAAGTGATGCAAAGGAGGAGGCAACATTAAACAATTTTCTCTCCGTATTGTTAGGGGAGGGAGAAGTTGCTAAGGACGCCCACTGTTTCTGCACCGTGGAACGAAAAACCTTTGGACAAGGAATCTGTTTATCCTCTGCCACCTGTGTGGTGAAGAGGGGATTGGATTCATCCTCATCATCAGAAGTGGCGGGTTTGGCCTCCTTTGCCGAGGAAAGATTGACCGTGGCACAGGCCTTGAGGAGGAGAGAACGGAATAGGGAGGGGTCGAATAGCCCTGAAGTGGATGCCTGTTCAGGTGCTGCCTCCTCATCCTCAGACATTGGGATGTCAGTCATATCTAGGTCCACAGACCCCTCCTCTCCTAACTGCGAAGAGGCCTCTGAGATGCCAGAATCCTGGGTTGCGGCCCATTCCGTACGGGGAGGGAGTGCAGGTGGAGGCAAGGGGGCTTGAGAAGGAGGTTGACCCCTAGAGGAAGACATAAATTGGTCAAACGCCTGTTGCATAAAGGAGTGGAACTGTTGTGACCACTGACTATGCTGATCCCTGGAATTGCCCCCTGCCCCAGCATGAGTGGCTGCAGAACCCTGGTGTACAGGTGAGGATGATGTTGAGTGAGGGGAACCAACCTGTTCAGTTTCCCCACCCCCCGAGGAGACCATGCCCTAGAGGCCTCCTGCCCAGATTCAAATTGTGGCTCA
This sequence comes from Bothrops alternatus, assembly GCA_034064705.1. Classification (NCBI taxonomy): domain Eukaryota; kingdom Metazoa; phylum Chordata; class Lepidosauria; order Squamata; family Viperidae; genus Bothrops; species Bothrops alternatus. The sequence goes on from JARGCV010000112.1 coordinate 35,924,535, forward strand.
AAGGGAATAGGAGTGTCCAGTGGGGCGGGGGAAACCATCTCAGCCCCACTGGATCTGAGCCTTTGGGCCTTGGAGAACTCCTTCTCCAGCGCTTGGTGTCTCCTCGTGGCCTCTTGCTCGGCTGCCTTCGACAGCTCCCTTATAGACAAATGCTTAGTTTTAGCTTTCTTCTTGCCCCCCGCCTCCAAATCCACAGATCTGCGCTTTGATGATATGGGGAGGAGTGCCTGAGCCTTGGTATGCCTGGGGCGAGGAACTGTCTGCCATGCTGTCTGAATAAACTGGCAAAGGAAACCCAGATGGTGGGGGGAAACCCAAGGACGCAGATCTGACCGCCAGAGATGGGAAACCGACCCTTGCTCTGGACTGATGCGATGGCAGATACAGTCAGACATGTTCCTGGAACTGCCTGCAAGGCCAGGTGACTAAAGGTCATGACTAAGTAGCAACAGGTGGTATGAATTGCCCCTATGCTCAAGCAACAATCAAGTAGAGATGTACACCAGCTAAAGTTCCTATACCATCTAAAGTAATTTTTTTGTAATTCACGGAAAAGCTGTGATCCTGAAGGGTACATAGCGTGACCTGTAAATCCGCTTGGACGGACTGGAGGGAGCTGGATTGGATCAAGATATCATCCAGATAACATTGGATGCGCAATGGCAACGTGCGAAGGTGGGCCGCCAAGACGGCCAGCACCTTTGTGAATACTCGAGGGGCCGAAGATAGGCCGAATGGGAGGGCCCTGTACTGGAAGTGTCGATTTGCATAGCAGAAGCAGAGAAACTTTCGATGTTCCTGCAGTATTGGTATGCCTCTGTTAAATCGATGGATGAGAGCAAGTCCCCCTTTCTGATGCTGGCCAAGATGGATTTGAGGGACTGCATCTTGAACCTTTTGTAGACCATGAAGTGATTTAGCCTTTTTAGGTCGAGAATGGCTCTCCAACCCCCCGATGCCTTGGGCACGACAAACAGAATGGAGTAAAACCCCTGTTTTTCCTGTCCTGGAGGAACCTGTTATATTGCCTTGATTTCTATAAGGTGGTCTATGGCCAATTTTAGCAGCCTTGGTTTGGCTGGGTTGCGTGAGACAGGGCATTTTATAAAGCGACCTGGGGGAGGAGAGTAAAATTCTATGCCTAGGCCTTGCGTTATTGTATCCCTTACCCAAGTGTCGGTAGTTGTTGCCTGCCACACGTCACTGAACTGCACCAGACGACCTCCAATGGGACTGTCCCTGGCGTCACTTGGACCACCTGTACGGGCGACCCCCTGCACCCCTAAAGGGTCGTTTCGATTGGAATTGGCCCCTGCCTGTGTTCGGGCGGTCCTGGTAATGATCCTGCCTGGGGGGAAAGGATCGCGAGCCTCTGGACCAATCCCAGGACTGCCCGCCACGAAAGGGCTGCCTTCATTCCCAGGAGCTGCTTTGGCGAAACCCCTGCTGTGGTCGTCTATTAGATTTCTTTGAAGGATGAGCTAGAATTTTCCGCTTATCCTTACTTTCAATAATATATGGTTCGAGAATGGGCCCAAACAACTTTGAACCCGAATACTTGGACATGGACAGCCGCCACTTAGACTTTAAGTCTGTCCTCCACTGTTTTAGCCAGAGTAGCCTCCGTGAGGCCACTGTTGCCCCAATAGATCTGGTTGAGTATCTTGTGGTGAATAAAGATGAATCCGCCATGTACTCTGCCGCAGTGAGTAACTTGGCCAGTGTTTGGTGCGTGCGTACCTGTTTGGGTGGGACACTCGATTGGAGCTCCCGAAGCCACATGATAGAGGCCCTGGCGAAGAAGATCGAGGTGGAGGCCCTAATTGACCATGCAGAGGATTGATGAGCCCGACGAAAGGAAAATTCAAATTTTTTGTCCTCCGCTTTCAGGGCCTCAGCCATGTCCCCTGGAATGGTGGAAGTGGAGAAAAGAGAGATTAGGGGATCGTCTACCAACAGCACCTCCAAGAGGGATGCAAAGGAGGAGGAAACATTGAACAACTTTTTCTCCGTATTGCTGGGAGAAGGAACAGTTGCTAGGGACGCCCACTGTGACTGTACCATAGAGCGAAAAACCTTGGGGCAAGGAATCTGTTTCTCCTCTGCCACCTGAGTGGTAAAAAGAGGATTGGATTCATCTTCCTCATCAGATGAGGCGGGCTTAGCTGCCTTAGCAGAGGAAAGGTTAACCATAGCACAGGCCTTGAGAAGGAGAGAACAAAATGATGCAGAGTCGAATAACCCAAAGGTGGATGCCTGTTCCGGGACTGCTTCCTCATCCTCAGACATCGGGATGTCAGTCATCTCCAGGTCCATTGAACCCTCCTCTGCTACCTGCGAAGAAGTTTCTGAAATACCAGAAGCCTGGGTTGCGGCCCGTCCCATACGAGGAGGAAGTACAGTTGGAGGCAAGGGGCCTTGAGGAGGAGGATGACCCCTGGAGGAAGACATAAACTGATCAAATGCCTGTTGCGTAAACGAGTGGAATTGATGAGACCACTGACTACGCTGATCCCTAGCGCTAAGCCCCGCCTCAACATGGGTGGCTGCAGAACCTGGGTGTTCGGGAGAGGATGAAACTGAATGAGGGGAACCAACCTGCTCAGTTTCCCCCAGAGTAGACCATGTCCTAGGTCGCTGCCCAGATTCCAATTGCGGCTCAAATGGGATAGGAGTGTCCAATGGGGCGGGGGAAACCACTTCAGCCCCACTGGCCCTGAGCCTCTGGGCCTTGGAGAACTCCCTCTCCAGCGCCTGGTGCCTCCTCGTGGCCTGTCACTCGGCTGCCTTCGACGGCTCCTTTGTAGTCAGGTGCTTAGTTTTAGCCTTCTTCTTGCCCCCCCGCTTCCAAATCAATAGATCTGTATTTTTGCATTGTAGGGGGGGGGTGCCTGAGCCTTGGTATGCCTGGGGCGAAGCACTGTCTGCCATGCTGGATGGTCCGGTGAAGGTACCCAGACGGTGGGGGGAGAGCCCAAAGACGCAGATCCTACTGGCAGAGAAGAGAGACCTACCCTAATTCTGCACTGGTGCAATGGCAGTCACAGTCAGTCGAATGACTAAATTCGTCTGCTAGGCCAGGTGACTAAAGGTCACAATTAGGTACAACAGGTGGTATGAAATCCCCTATGGGCATGAAAGTAACTGTAAATAACACCAGCTAAAGTTCTATGCTCTAATACTAGCAATAAACCCCCCTGTAAGACAATTGAGGAGTTTCACACTCCGGAAAGTCAGTCCGTTTGCTCTCTCTCACTCCCCCCGGTAAGGCCTGACTCAGCAGGCACTGTGATGGCAAACCAGGTGCAAGTCCTTGCAACTAGGCCTTCGACCGGCCACCGTGAATTTTTGGCCACACCCTGGACAAAATGGCGGCCTTGCCTCTCAAAAAAAGGGTGCCGCGCCTCCTAAAATGGCGGCCACTCCAGTCAGTAGCCTCCGGACCTGTCCCCAAAATGGCGGTCGCGCCTGAGCCAAAATGGCGGCCACGACACTCACACGCGGCTACGAATGGCCTCAATCTCCGAAACCTTTGAAACGGCAAGAACTGGGAGGGGAGCAGTCACGGGGCCCACCACCCCTCACAGGGCAACGAGGATCGCTTTCCCCCACTCCGAGAGGCACTTGCTTTTCATTGTAGCAGCAACGCTGCTATCCGGAAAAACGCCGCTTCGTCCGTCTGACTGATGGCGATGAACGAACCTCACCAAGGATGCTCCTGAGAGGGAGCAGTAAGTCGATTCTGCTCGGGCGGCGGTCAGCAAGCGAGGGAAAATTCCCTCAATGCCCTTGTGGCCTGAGCCTCTCAGGCCTTTGAACCCAAAGTCCTTCACCGACTGCAGCCAATCCTCCAGATAAGTTTAATTAAATTAATCAATCAGACCGAATTGGAATCCAATGGAAAATTTAGAGTTATCAATTTAAGAAAGTGAAATAACTAATGCAAAACAATCCAATTCCTGACTAGGCCTAACTAACTAAGGAGCCACCAAATTTTGGTACTGCTGAGCTGTAGACTAAATCAAAACTAGGAGGCACTCCCTGAAGGAGGCGTGGCTAAAGTTCTGACTTAGTCTAGCTGAGCAGGAAGGCTATGATTACCCACCGGTGTCTCACCGGTAGATTCTACATCCAATCATGCTGGAGAATGTGTCATTTTACAGGAAAGTTAGAATTGTTTTTAAATTTTATTTAAACTATATAATTTTCTAAGTGATTAAATTTTAATTTAAGTAGATTTTGCAAATGGGTGGTTATAGCACTCCCATCAGAACCTAGAACTAAGGAGAAACTTCCTGACCTACTTCCTGGAGGCTAAAGCATATAAGGAAAGGCTGCTGGAATTGGGTATGTCTAGTTTAATGAAGAGAACAACGAGGGGGGACATGATAGCAGTGTTCCAATATCTCAGGGGCTGCCACAGAGAAGAGGGAGTCAAGCTATTTTCCAAAGTGCCCGAAGGCAGGACAAGAAGCAATGGATAGAAACTGATCAAGGAGAGAAGCAACCTAGAACTAAGGAGAAACTTTCTGACAGTTAGAACAATTAACCAGTGGAACAACCTGCCTCCAGAAGTGGTGAATGCTCCAACACTGGAAGTTTTTAAGAAGAAACTGGACAGTCATTTGTCCAAAATGGTATAGGGTTACCTGCCTGAGCAGGGGGTTGGACTTGATGACCTCCAAGGTCCCTTCCAACATTATTATTATTATTATTATTATTATTATTATTATTATTATTATTATTATTATTATTATTATTATTATTATTATTATTATTATATTATTATTATTATTATTTCCAAAAATATTGCTCATATAATAATTGTTTCTTTCACTTGTTCGTCTTCCATTTTTAAATTCAAGAAAAAATTATACAATTTTTAAATCATTTTTTCATCAGAAGTCAACAACACCTGATCAAACATTGTCTGATCTTTATAAAAACCATATGTTTTAACATCTTTGTCATATTTCGATTGCATTTGCAATCGGGGCCACCATGATAAGTCAGTGCCCTGATCTAGCTCTTGTTTAGATTTTAATTTTCCATCTGTATTCAGAATAACCTTATATGTTACATTTTTTTCAAATTTAACTAAGTTGAGCAAAAGCTTCCATCATTGATAGCCATCCTGGGATTTTTCATATAAATTTTTGGTTTTACCTTTTCTCATATAGATAATAATGTATTTCTTATGTATCTTCCTTCTTCATCTGAATAGACCTGTTTGGATTCCAATATCTCTTTTACATATAAAGCTATTCCTCTTTTCTTTTGATGTGCTGATGTAAAATAAAGTTTCCCAATTTTGGAGCATTCCAGCAGTTATAATATTGATTTTTTAAATGTGTGTTTCTTGGAGACAAATTGTATCTATTTTTAATTTCCATAATTGTGTAAAAAATATTTTTGATGGGGAGTTCAATCCATTTATATTCATTGAGAGAATTCCACTTTCTTTCTCCATCTTCTTTACTTATATTTAGGTTTTATTCTCCTAGTGGCCCTTCCGTCTCTGTTCTTTTATTACTTCCTATCCTTCTTGGTCTGTATTTTCTTCTTCTTCTTCTCTTTATATGGGTGTCTCTTCTGTTACTAACTTTTCCTGTTTTTCATATTCCCTATCTTCTTGTGATTCTTGTGTTTTTCCTTCAAGGAAACTCCTATGTCTCTCATAGAACTCTGTTGCCTTAAAGATGGAATCCAATCTATATCTTTTTGTGTCCCAATTAATTAGGATCCCCTCTGCAACCAGCCATCTGAAATTCACTTCTTTTTCATTTAATTTTATAGTTAAGAATTGATAGTATTTTTGAGAGGGGGCGTTGTCTTACCTGAACGCCTTTTCTCAGCATGAGGATGGAGAATCAGTGGATTCGACATCCACATGCTGGAGAATCTCTTATCCTCCTAGGGATATGTTTCAGGACCACAATTTTTTTTTCTATATATCAGTGGTTCATCTCTCACTCTTTTCAGTATTTCATCTCTTATTGTTTTTTTTCACAAATCTAGAGTCCTAGGGACTCTAGCTCTCCTTGCGTAGCTTGAGTTAATTCTATATATTTGATCCAACTCTCCTTCCATCTCACTCTTTTCCATTTCCAGCACTTCAGCAAACAAGTTAGTAATCAATTCTGTTAGGTCTTCCTCCTTGACTTCGGGTATGTTCTGTAGTCTTAGAAAATATGACACTTTTTCCATCTCACAGTACTGCAACTGTATCTTCCAAGCTTTTATTTGCCTGTGCTAATCTTTAATTCTCTTCTTTTATTTCCTCCATCTTTTTCTTAGTTTCTTCTGATTTCTCTTCCATTTTCTGGATTCTTTGTTCATTCTTTGTAATCATTTGTTGGAAGTTTTCTAATTGTGAATTTATGTTGAAGACCTTCTTTATGTGCTTCCTGGATTGCTTGCAATGTTGTTTGCATTTCCTTTTGAAAATTGTTTGCTTTTTCTTGTTGAAGCATTGTTTCAATAGATCTCTGATATAATGGGCTGGGCACCCCAGATGATGGTGCTGAAGCTGGTTTTTTAGCAGTTTTAGAAGGTCTGGGACACTCATTTTATCCCCCCCCCCGTTATTTTATGATCAATCTGTTGTGCCACCTGGAAAGTATCCTTATCTACAAACCCCCCCCCCACAAATCTCATATTCAATACACTATTACACAATTTAAATTTGACATCATGTTGTGTAGTTCTTATAGTTCTTGTCTAGTATGCCATAGACGTTTTATGGTCCAGCTTTCTCTGTCAGTATCAGGTCTGGAGAGGCAGTTGCAAAGTTTACTACAGCTCTCGTGGCCAGAATCCAGAATCCAACAGTTCTCGATCAAACAATGTTTGTAATCCAGAATGGCTAGCAGATCTTAAACCAATCCGCAAGACCCACCAAACCAGAAATAGTAAAAAAATCATGTTGTCCTCTGTCTCTAGGTATTTCTTGAAATCCCAGATCAATTGATATTTGTAATCCACAATGAACGATATATTTCCATACGCTCAATGATAGAATATCACACAGAGTCCTGCTTCTTTCTGTTTTAGCTGTTTGTTGCAGTTCTAAAAGTTTTCAAGGTCATCCAGCTGGTTGCTTATCTGTGTCTGGGCTCTATGCCAAGTCTATCCCAGGGGCTCTATGCCAAGTCTATCCCAGGCTTAACATACTGAAAGATTTAATCTCCGTTTTATCATTCTCCCAAATAATAAAAGGTTAAATTGAAAGTTATTCATAAAATTAGTCTCATCCTACTATTTTTCAAGCACAAATTAATGATTTTTACAATTATTCAAGTTTAGAAAAAATGTCTTTATATTAATTCTGGTTTGTCATTCTGTATTCTCTGTTCTCATCCCTCTTAAAGTTTTCTTCCTGCCACTTTTGTTTCTCTGGTAGAGTGGGGGGAAAGTCCCCTTCCTCCAGTCACGCCTGGGGAATTCTTGCCTTTGGTGAGTTTGTCTGTTCCAGGGAATAGTGTTAAAAAATGGTAGAGAGGAAGAAGATATTCTCACCCAGTTCCACAACATGCTGTTACTAATCCACTTGTTAGGGCTAATCTGCACCCTTCCCGGCTGTTGGCAGCTCTTGGACAGATTGCATAAATGCAGTCTGTCTTTTTTCTATTGGTTTGGAGGATTTCCTTGGATCAAACAGATTGAACGCTGCCTGCCCATGATCTACGAGGGTCACCTTCTTTGTTATCGCCTCTCTGGGACGACTTTCAGCCCTTTGGGGGGCCCTGGCAGAAGAAAATCAGCTGTGGGGCGGGGAACTCCGCTTTTCCTACATCTGTATTGCTATGACATCAAACCAGAAGTTTGAAACCAGAAATCTTATTACTATTATTTTTTTAACAGAAATCTCAATAGGTAAATCCTAATTCTCTCAATCTATCCTCAAACGATTTAATCCATTGATTTTTCTTAATGCCCATCTCATTTCTAAAGAATAATGTCCAGAACTGTATATTGTACTAATCATTGGAAAATGCTGTTCATGGAACCTAACCTAACTGCATTTTTCAGAGTTACCTTATACTGCTAATTTATATTCAACTTGGTATCAACTACAGCTACATTTTTTTATGGATAACTATTACTAGACAGTTACCATTCTGTATCTGCTTTTCTTAAGCAAAGAAGTTTGTTGGTTTGGAAAGAGTTATTCTTGATTTGTCTCTATTAAATGTATTCTTTTACTTTTACTTTAACTTCCCTATCAGTATTATTTTAAAAATTAAAAAAAGAAAGTTAGTACTAATACCTCCATCCAGTTTGATGAGGAACAATTAAAGAGCTAAATATGAATTTAACTAAAAGACCTGCCCCTGAGCCTATTATTTACTAGCTTGTCAATGAGCATATTAAATATTTTGCATATATTATGCTTGCATGTTCCTCTTATTCTACTATCTTCACTGAAGAGTTGATATGCTGATGCTTAGAAGTTATTTTATATGAGAAGATATCTGAAGGATCCCTTTTGTTATTCTTAGCATCTTTTGCCAAACCCTGCTCATTCTGCAACCTTTAAAATTCTGAGCTGGTGATTTGTCCCATCTCTTGCACTCGCTCTCTCTCTCTCTCTCTCTCCCTCTCTCTCTCTCTCTCTCACACACACAAACACACATACACACACATGCTTTTTTCAGATATGTAGTCAGCTTTTAGGTAATAGCACTTTACAAATTTGTTCTATTTTTTGTTCATAATTATTTGTGATTGTGCTTTTAGTATCATTCTTTATTATTATTAATTTTTGCTTTTCTGCATTGGTAATATTAATGCTTTGAGTTCATTGAAATCCAGTTTTCTCAGAGTTCAGGTTAATGTATTTGACGACTTTAGCTTTCCTTAATATCAAGAAAGCCAGTATTTCAGGGTCACTTTCTGAGATATTTCCACTATTTTCAATACTCAATAACTTTTCCTAACTATTTAATGTCAAGCCAGAAATAATTATTATGCTTTAGGAGAAGGACAAGTCCAAGTCAAAAAAAGAAATTAGGAGTTTCTCAGAAGGACCACACTTGCCAGAGTTTGTCTTTCAACAGATGACTATAAACACTAAATCATTCTACCGCTGTTGATTTTGATATCTCTTATTTAAGTATGATGAATTTCAAATGATATCCATTAATTAGATGAGAAAAAGTACCCACAACCTGAAGTCACTGAGGACTCAGACTCATTTTGTATATATGTCGCATATATTTTTCAAACGAAAAATGGTTGGCTTACCATTTCTTAAATTTAGCAACTTCCAGATGTGTCAACTTCAGTTCTCTGAATTCCCCAATCAGCATGACTATTTCTAAGATAGACATAGTTACAATATGGAATGTAAAAAGCATAAACCAAGAATAGTTTAAAATTGTCAAAATAGAAATAAAACATATTACATCTAATTTTATATTTTTAGGAATAAGTGAATTTAAATAGACGGGAATAGATTACTTTAAATCAAATTATTGTCTGATTTCTATCCAGGACATGAGACCATACAGAGAAGGACACTCAAAAAGGAAATTGCCAGGTATATATATATCTCATCTATAACCCAATAAATGACAGAATCGTATCTATCAAAATTAGTGAGTATACAATGAACATCAATATTATACAAGTGTACATACTAGTAAAAAATTAAGGAAGAAATTGAAAAATGCAATGGCAAATTTCAAGAAGTGCCAGATATAGCATCAAGAAGGGGTTCTTCTTCTTGATGCTATATCTAGGGGTTCGTCCACTGTAGGTACCTCCAGTGTCTCTTCCAATTTCGGAGCCACACCGAAAAACTTCTTGTCGGTACTGCTCGGCATGGGTGATTTCCACTGTGTTTTGATCGCTTTCAGGAACATGGCGGGGCAGGGGGTGTAGTGCTTGGTCGTGACCGGTTCCATGAAGCTAGAGTGCGCCTCTGCATCCGTCTCCTGAGAGTCGGAGGCAGTTGCCGCTGGGATTTCAGGTCCCAGGTGTGCAGTGGATGCGGCCTTGCGCAGCAAGGTCAGGAAGGAAAAGGGGTTGAATAGTCCTTTGGAGGTGGGGGCCTCCGGTGGATCCTCCTCGTCAGACATTGGTACCCCCTGCTCCGCCATTTCCTCTTCTAGGTACGATTCCTCCAAAGCCTGGGATGCTGAGGGAGATGTGGGACTATCGTGTGCCCTCGTCTCCCGGTGTGGGCTGCGTTTGCGAGCAGTGGATGCCTGTGCTCTGGCCTCCAGGGCGCGATCCACTGCCTGGGCGATAAGTAGAGCTAGACGGTCCTCATTTGGGAGGGTCGCTTGCTCGCTGCCCATGGGCTGAGGATCGTCTGTGGACGGTCCCAGAGGTGATTCCGGTGCTAGTTTTGCTATTTTCTGCGCCTTGGAGAACTCCCTTTCCAAGGCCTGTTGTCCAGTCTGTCTGTTCTCTTAGAGGGCATGGTGGCAGATCTAATGCTAGATTTGGCTGCCGACCTGGTATTGCCTTCCAGACCAGGTTGACCTGATGAGGATGGCGGGGCTCCTGAAGAAGGCGAGGTAGCCTCTTCCATTCTCCGATATCGCCGGGACGCGAGAGGGGCCCCCGGGTATCTGGGAAGTGTAACCCCCTGGATTGGAACAGGTGCACGAGAGGGGGCGCCTAGAACCCAGGGGCAGCCTACGTGTGGGTAGGGGCACTGCCGGAACGTCTGGAGGCCCACTACGGCTGTGCACGGATAAGACAGACACACTATGGGGGGCGCCTGTAATCTGGCTAGAAAAACTGGATAAAAGCAGGCCCACTGTGGGGGGGCACCTCGGATCCACGTAAGGTTGCTCGGGTAACTACAGGCACACTAATGGGGTGCCTGGACTCCAAGTGGAGCCAAGATCCAAAGGGCCAAAGGCCAAGGAGCTAGCAATCAGGCAATGGGAGACACCAAGCTTGGGAGGGGAGTTTGGGATGTATGAACTGGCCTAGTTAGACCTGGGGCCCCCTAGGCAGGCCTGGCTACAGGCTCAGTCAGCCTGGCGTCCTACCTGAGGCCCGATGTCCTACTTTGGGGGTGGGGGGCTCTGCCCGGCCTGTGGGGCCGCAGTAGATCGCGCCATGCGGCCTAATGGCGGCCGCTGTGACCTCCACCGCTTCCCCCTCGCCTAGGCTAGCCGCTGTGGCAGGGTCTATAACCCTGCGAACGGCCTCCAATTTGTGGGCGCCGCGCTCGGCCGCTGAGCAGCTGCTCGGAGCCGGCCTCTTTGTTTCCCCGCCAGCCTGTTTAAATTGCCCGCGCGGGGTGGTGCGGCGCCGATCAGCTGGTCGGCGCTGGCTTTGTTCCAGGAGCTGCAGGCCACGTGGCAAATGGCCGCAGGGCGCTCCGGCGCCTATCAGCTGGTCGGCGTCGCCTTTGCTCCGGCAAGGACTGCCGGCCACACGGCAAATGGTCGTGTGGAAAAAACCGCCAGTCGCGCGGCAAATGGCCGCGGGGCGCTCCGGCGCCGATCAGCTGGCCCGCGCCGGCTTTGTCCCGAAGGAGCCGGGTCACGCGGCCGCCGAACAGCTGGTCGGCATCTCCTTAGGCGCTCCGCAGCTTGGAACCGAGCCGCGAGGCCACGCGGCACTCGGAGCGCCGATCAGCTGATCGGCGCCGAAGATTAGCCCCCACCGCGACCCCTGTACAGAGGGGGGGACGCGCGAACGGCGAAGGGTGAGGGGACCCCCTCCCCTTCGCCCCCCCTTCTGCCCTCCCCCGCGCCAACCGAAGGGTACTTACTTTTGCAAGGTCCCTTCAGCCGGCTCACGCTGGATGGATGAGGGAGGGAGGAAGAGAGGAAAAAACCCAGTGGGGGAGAATGGGAGAAAGAGCCCCCTCCCCCGCTTACTTGTAGTTTTTCTTTCCAATGGGGAGGCTAGGAGAGCAAGCTCCCAACCTCTGCTTAAGCCTAGTTATTTCTAATTCCTGCTTAAGCTTGAGTAATTTTCTAAACTAATGAAGAATCCACCAATAGGTGACTGTATCTGCCTAGGAGCCACGCTTCATGTCCTTCCTGGGCGAAATCAAGTCAAATCTGGGGATAAGGTCCAGGAAGGGGCGTGGCAGCTTTGGCTGACTTGATTTGATTGGGCAGGAATACAGTCATAACCCATTGGTGGATTCTCCATCTCCCAGTGCTGGAGAATGCAAGTGGCTCTCAGCTACAGTCCAGAAGGCTCAGTGGAGCTGAAAATGCTCACAGCCCCCGACAGCAGTCAAAGGAATTTGATCAGCTAATTGGTTGTTAGTTATAAAATTTTGAAAAGCCAATTCAAGTAAGGAGTGGAAATTCCACAGGTTCTCAACTTGAGTATAATTAGAGGAGCTCTAATTATTGCTTCCTGCTGAGCAGAGACTAAGTCGAAAACTGGGTACAGTCCAGCCCAGCGGGAGGCATGGCAACTTTCTGACTTAGTCTCTTCTGAGCAAGAAGGCTGAGATAACCCACCAGTGGATTCTCCACTCATTGTGCTGGAGAAAATCCCAATAGGATTAAATCATGTTTCCTTGTTTTGTTAAGTTCCATCTTCAAGTCTCTATTCTCAGTTTTGGATCCACTTATCTGTTTTATCTACTCCTTCTCTGTTGTTGTTTTCTGAGAATTTTTTTGTTGTAAAGTTAACTTGGAAATAGATTTGATTTATATTTTCAAAGTTATTTTGGATTTCTTTGTGGTTTAAAATCATTGCTGTTTGAATTAATTGCAGTATACTATATATCTCCTCCTGAGGAGTATTTATGTTTTCTTGATATGTTCTTTCTACATGTCTCTGATCCATGATGGCCAAGAATTTGAGTTTTTCTCTTCTTTTCTTTTCTCTGCAAATAGCTTTAGAGTCCCAGTTAAATAGATATTTATAATCCAAAGAGTTCAAAAAAGATTTTTTTCTGAAGTTTATAATTCTCTCTTTGTCTACAGCCCAGATTATTGTCTTTTTTGTCACAGTTGTTCTTTGTTATTAAAGCTTTAAAGGTCACAAACACAGATTAGCTTTTCCCAGGTTTTGCCAAGTCCTATGCGAAAGTCATAGCTGTCATAATCTTCATCCAACACTAGGTGTCAGCATCTATTTGTTTTTCAATTTCCAAAATGAACAATTGTCTTTAGAATGAGAGTCTTAACCATTCAACAATTTTAGATTTAAGTTTTAAATTTCAGGTTTTATATTTATTTCACTTCCATATATTTTGATCCTCCATAAAAAGATTAATTTGCCGCTTCTGTTAGTATAAGGGTGGGGTGGAAATCCTCCTCCTTCTCTTTTGGAGGTATTTTGCTTCTTGGGGATCTTTTCCAGGAAATGAAATATAGAATAAAAAAGAGAAGATCAAATTCCTCACCCAGTTTCAAACACGCTGTTCACTGTTGTGCTGGTTAGTACTTTTGGACTTCAGTTGCAAGTAGCTTGGGCTGGTCGATGAAGTATGGCCAGCCTTTCTCCTGTCGGGTTAGAAGGCTTTCCCCAAGTTGAACAGAACAACCACCACCGTTCCAGAATCGCCGGGACACCCTTCTTTCTTCGCCACCTCTCTGGGGCAACTTATACCCATTTAGGGTCCCCTGGCAAGGTGAAATTAGCCATGAGGGTACGGAAAACTGCAAGCCCATGACCAGTCACTACTGTGCAAACCAGAAGTCCCCTATTTTATTAGTCTTTTAGTCTCTTTCACAACAAAAAAAAGAAGCCTTGTAGCATATTATCCCAAATATTTTGGGGCTTACAATCCATGAAACCCTGTGCCACAAATAATAATCACAATAATAGTAGTGGCAGTAACAAGATTCACTGTAAATGGTAATCAACAATAAAGAACAACATCATTTTGGTAGTTATTAATAATCAGGTAAATTAGCTTTTAACAAGCCTCTGGTGTTCTGATTATTGGTAGTCCTCAATCACTTAATAACTGTTTGAAGTTATGATGGAACCCCTCCAAGGTACTTACAACCCAAATTTAAAGTTCTGATGGCCACCCCTGCTCTGCAGTCATTTGATCATATTACAAGCACTTAGCAACCAGCCCACATTTACAGCTGTTTGTAGTGTCCTGTCATCATGTAACTGAAACTGATGACTTTTTTTGCCCAAAACTCATATTTACTTCTGGGTTTGGGGTAAAACCCCATACATTGTGGACAATGAGTTTGCTTAACAATTGGAGCTTTCACTTAAGCACTGTGGCATTCATTTTATGACTACTGCATTTGCTTACGAACCACCACAAAAAAGGTCATAAAATCAGTCACAATCACATGAAGATCCACTTAATGACCACCATGACTTACAACCATAATTCTGGGCTCAATTACAGTGTAAGCCAAGGAGGACCTGTAATTGGTATATCTTTCACATCCTAGAAGAAGACAATGGCAAACCTCTTTTTGTACTTCTGCCAAGAAAACTGCATGGACTTCTTACCTATAGCATCAAATTTCACAAGTTATATAAAATCTATTTCATTCTCATATAGGACAGTGCATTTATTTCACTCAACATAAGCAAAGAATAAAAAGCTCCAAATTTAGACATTATCTTTTAAAACCAATCCAAAATGCATGAATCGCAGCAACATTCATTTATCATAAAGATGTAACAATATTTTGATTACAGAAAAATATAATACTAATTTGAATTTATTTGTATTATTCATTCCGTATCACAGGTTTATTTTTGAGCAATTGGAATACTAATATCAAAAATAAAATTATCATATTTTTGGTGACCAGCAAAACATGATTAAGCAACTTATATGTAGTCATTGGAAGGTCTATTTACTTCTACCTAAGAACATTCCTTTACTACGTGTCAAAATTCATTTTCTTTATTTTAAGACTGACTTCCAATGGTTGCAGATACTGATGTTGACAAGAATACAGAATCATAAATTCCACAAATTTTAAATGCACTAATTCTACAGATAAATATTATTACTATCAATGTGGCAAATTAATCATCTTGAACTCTGGGCTTCCGGTTTGTGATCGCGGCGCTGGCAGATGGCAGTGAGACCGCTCTCTCCACCATTCAGTTTCCTTCTGTCGGAAGACCCTGGAAAGGGTTGAAAGTCACCCTGGAGGGGCGACCACCGCTGAGGAGGACCCTCAATAGATTGCAGAAGGGTGGCAGTCCTTCCGTTTAATCCGAGGCAGCTCCTTTGGGCCGACGAAGAAAAGATTGGCCATTAACATGGCCAATCACCAAGCTGTTCCAGCCGAAAGCCAAAAGCACTACTAAGCATGACGAAAGCAACGTGGAGGAATTGGGTGAGACCTTACTTTACCTTTCTTGCTTCCCAACTACTTTCCTGTAAAAGTCTTTGGAAATTCTCCCCCCCCCTTAATTCTGCGGCTCCTGCCTACTCTGAGAATATAAAGCTAAGCAGGAAAAAAAGAACAACTAAATTAAATGACTAAATATTTGGACTTGTAATTTCTGGATACCTGGACTCCCAGAAGGTTTTTTATTCCTACAGAGACTTATTATTTTACCTATTTACTAAGCTGGAAAAAAAGAATATTTCTTTCTTTCTTTTCTAAACTGGATAAAAGCTTAACTTTACATGTTACTGGGGACATCTTGTGGTAAAATTTGGTAAAGCAAGTGATTTTTTTTTTCTGACTGGGAGACTTGTGAGACTAAGATTTGTCCTTGACATTATCAAAAAAGATAAGAACTTGAAACAGCTGGTGGTGAAAATAACTCTATAGTGAAGGTGGACATTTATTGACTTTTATTAAAAATAGCCTCCACTAAAGGACTATCTGTAAACACCACAGAAATGGAGGAATACCACCCACAACTTAACTACAAACTGAAAAAATCTTAGAGACTACTGAGCTAATAAATTCCAGACTGAAAGATAAAGGCACCACCTTAAAGCTACAAAATGCAGCCCAGACTTCAACCGATGAATTTACAACTCAAAAGGCAACAGAAGAAGAAGGAATTAACACTAAAGTGGACTTTAAAAAGGGGGCGTTGTCTTACCTGACCGCCTTTTCTAGGCATGATGATGTAGCATCCACCAGTGGGTAATCTCAGCCTTCCTGCTCAGTGGAGACTAAGTCAGAACATTAGCCACACCTCCCTTGGGCGGTGCCTTCCCCAGTTTTGACGAGGCGAAGCATTCATGATGAAGTCTGACGCAATGGCTCCTCCTGTAATTACACCTGCCTAGACTGCCTATTAAGGGCGGGTGTGGATGCTACATCATCATGCTGAGAAAAAGCGTTCAGGTAAGACAACACCCCTTCTCCAGCATGATAGATGTAGCATCCACTGGTGGGACATACCAAAGCCACCCATGTCCCTGCAGGGAGGGACAGTCTAGGCATGTGTCCCCTGGGAGGAAACAACCTGGTGCAAGACCGTTCTGCCAAATGAGGCATCCGCTGCAGCTAATTTATCAAGTTTGTAATGCCTTATAAATGAAGAGGGAGAAGACCAAGCCGCTGCCCTACAGATCTCTTAAATGGAAGCCTGGGTAGACCAGGCCGCTGATGTGGCCACGCTACATGTCAAATGAGCGGTGATATTTGTAGGGATTGGTAAAGACTGGGATCTATAGGTGTGAGCAATGCATGTCCTGATCCATCTTCCAATGGTTAAAGATGACACCTTCCTACCCATGGAAGAGGGCTGGAAAGACACAAATAGGGCCTCTGACTTGCAAAAAGCAGCAGTCCACTTGACATAATGGTGCAGAGCCCTGCACACGTCTAGTTTATGCCACCGTCTCTCCAGACGATGAGATGAATTGGGGCAAAGGTCTGGAAGAATCAAATCCTGAGACCTATGGAACCATGTATTGACTTTCGGAATGAAAGAAGGGTCCAATTTAAGGACCACCCTGTCATCCAGAAACGGGGCATTGTCTTACCTGAATGCCTTTTCTCAGCATGATGATGTAGCATCCACCGGTGGGTAATCTCAGCCTTCCTGCTCAGTTGAGACTAAGTTAGAACTTCAGCCACGCTCCTATGGGCGGTCCTTTCCCCAGTTTTGACGAGGCAAAGCATACATGATGAAGTCTGACGCAATGGCTCCTCCTATAATTACACCTGCCTAGACTGACTGTAAAGGGTGGGTGTGGATGCTACATCATCATGCTGAGAAAAGGCGTTCAGGTAAGACAACACCCCTTCTCCAGCATGATAGATGTAGCATACACTGGTGGGACATATCAAAGCCACTGATGTCCCTGCCGGGAGGGACAGTCTAGGCATGTGTCCCCTGGGAGGAAAAAACCTACTGCAAGACCCTTCTGCCAAATGAGGCATCCGCTGCAGCAAACTTATCAAGTTTGTAATGCCTTATAAATGAAGAGGGAGAAGACCAAGTCGCTGCCCTACAGATCTCTTAAATGGAAGCCTGGGTAGACCAGGTCGCTGATGCGGCCACGCTACGTGTTGAATGAATGGTGACTTTTTTGGCACTGGCAAAGACTGGGATCTATACGCGTGAGCAATACACGCCCTGATCCACCTCCCTATGGTTGAAGATGATACCTTCATACCCATGGAAGAGGTCTGAAAAGACACAAACAGCGGCAGACTTGCAAAAAGCGGCAGTCCGCTTTACGTAATGCTGCAAAGCCCTGCGCACATCTAGTTTATGCCACCGTCTCTCCAGACGATGTGTCAGATTGGGACAAAAGTCTGGAAGAATCAAGTCCTGGCACCTATGGAACAATGTGTTGACTTTCGGAATGAAAGAAGGGTCCAATTTAAGGACCACTCTGTTATCCAGAAAAATACACAGATCGCTTCTGACCGAGACGGCGGCCAGTTCCGAAATACGTCCTGCTGATGTGATGGCTACCAGAAAGGCAACCTTCAGAGAAAGGAAGTAGAGTGAGCAAGACCTGAGGGGTTCAAATGGTAAAGCCGAGAGGGTTTGCAACACTCTTGGTAAATCCCATAACGGGTATCGGTGCACTGTAGGGGGTCTGGTGTTAATTGCCCCTTTTAGAAAAGCGGCAACCGCCGGGTGCTGTGATAATGAGTGTAGATTGTCACAAGTGAGGACCGTTGATAGGGCCGCAATCTGTCTGCAGATGGTACTATTTGACAATCCCTTATTCAATCCCTCCAACAGGTAATCTAAAATATCAGGGATGGTGACTGTTAAAGATCTAAGATTATGTGTATTACACCACGTGCAGAAACTTTTCTCTTGTTGAGACACTCATGTTCCATTTCTGGAAGGGAAGGAGGAACCACTGGAGAGTTCTGGAGTGCAGTCTGGCCCACAGAACAATACCCAAATAGGAAACCATCTTGCCCAACAGCTGAGACAGCTGGACCAGTGGAACTACCTTCTCTCTCCGGATCCTGTGAACGAGTGACCTGATGCTGTCCTTGCGCTCCTGGGAGAGATAAACCTTGCAAAGGATGGAATCTATTATTGTTCCTAGATGGAGAATTCGAGTGGAAGGGATTGTGTAAATCTTTTTGAAGTTTATCGAAAATCCGTGTTTCTTAAGTGTCTCTATTGTAATCTGTAGGTCCGATTGGGTGGAACAGAATGAACTGGATTGGATAATTATATTGTCCAGGTAACATTGTACGCGCACCGGCTTCAATCTGAGGTGGGCTGCTAAGACTGCCAATATCGTTTTGAATACCCGAGGGGCCGAAGAGAGGCCGAAGGGTAGAGCCCTGTACTGGTAATGCCGGTGCGCATAACAAAACCGGAGGAACTTGCAGTGTTATGGGAGGATGGGAATGTGAAGGTACGCCTTGGCCAGATCTATGGAGGAGAGGAAATCCCCTTTTCTGATACTGGCGAGAATGGATTTGAGGGACTGCATCTTGAACCTCCTGTAGGCTAGAAAGCAATTGAGTCCCTTTAAATCCAGAATCGCCCTCCAACCTCCAGGAGCTTTGGGAACCACAAACAGGATGGAATAGAACCCTTTTCCTGTCTGATCCTGAGGTACTGGTTCTATGGCCTCTATTTCTAGCAGATGAGATATGGCCTTGGACACTAACTCGGCCTTGTATGTGTTTCTTCATGTGGGACACTGAATGAAATGATCTGAGGGAATGGATAGGAACTCTAGGGCGAGACCGTATCTTATGGTCTCCTTTACCCAGGTATCGTTGGTGGTGGCCTCCCAGGTGTCACTGAACAGCGCTAAGCGACCGCCTATAGGAGGATCCGCCCTGGTGTCACTTGGATTTCCGGAAAGGGCGACCCCCTGCCCCTCGAAAGGGACGTTTGGACTGGAACTGACCCTTAGTTCCAGAACCCTGGTGGTCTTACTGCCTGTCCTGTCTGGGGGAGAAGGATCAAGAACCTCTGGGCCATTCCCAGGACTGCCCGGTTCGAAAGGACTGTCCCCATTCCCAAGAACCCCTGGCACGAAAGGCCTGCCTGCGAAATTCCTGTTGAGGCCTTCTATCTGCCTTCTTAGAGGGGTGCGCTAGAACCTTTCGCTTGTCCTTCCCTTCCATCAGGTATGGTTCAAGAACCGGCCCAAATAACTGCTTTCCACTATAAGTAGCCGTTGATAGGCGCCACTTTGACTTTAAATCTGCCCTCCACTGTTTGAGCCACAGCAGTCTGCGTGATGAAACAGTGGCCGCAATAGACCTAGCGGAATACTTGGCCAATTGGAGGGAAGAGTCTGCCATGTATTCTGACATAGCCACTAGCTTCCCCAACGTCTAGTGTGTACGCACCTGGTCAGGAGGGATCAGAGCCTGTAGCTCACGAAGCCACATAATGGATGTCCTCGTAAAAAAAGACAAAGACGTTGCTGCCTTAATCGCCCATGCTGAGGCCTGGTGAGCTCTGCGAAAGGAAAACTCAAACCTTTTGTCCTCCGCCTTTAGAGCTTCCGCCATATCTCCCGGGATTGTGGATGTGGAGAATAGCGAAGTGAGAGGAGTGTCCACAATAGGCACCTCTAGAAGGGAGGAAAATGAGGAAGAGACATTATAGAGTTTCTTTTCCGTGCTATTGGGAGAAGGCAAAGTGGCCAATGAAGTCCACTGTTTCTCCACCGTAGTGCGGAATACAGTAGGGCAAGGGATCTGTTTCTCCTGCACTACTTGTTCTGCAAACAAAGGATTAGACTCCTGTGTGGTGGAGGTAGATGGTTTGGGCTCCTGCTCCATGACCAAATTGGCCGTGGTACAGGCCTTCAGGAGCAAAGACCTGAACAGGGATGGATCAAAGAGACCCGTTGTCGGGATCGGATCCGGAGCTGCCTCCTCATCCTCTGACATGGGGATGTCTACCGACTCCAGGTCCACAGATTCCCCTTCTCCTAATTGAGATGATGCTTCACAGACACCTAAGCCTGGTAACTGAACACGCCCTGTGTGAGATGTAGGTATGGGTGGAGGTGTTGGCATCTGGGAAAACCTTTGACCCATGAAAGAGGCCATAAATTGGTCAAACGCATGGTGCATAAATGCCTGGAACTGCTCTGCCCACATGCCTTGTTCAGTAGAACGAACTCCAGCTGCTGTGGGAGTATATGTGGCTGCTGGAACCTGTTGTGTAATGGAAGCAGAAGAAACAGTGGGAGGTGGAAGGAGGAGGAGGAGGAGGAGGAGAAAGAAGAGAGGAAGAGGGACCAACCTGTTCAGTTTCCCCTTGAGGAGACCAAGCCCTGGGGGCCTCATAAGAAGGCACACATGGAGGCTCAAATGGGGACTGGTCCAGTGAAACAGGGGGAACCATTTCAGCCTCACTGGATCTGAGCCTTTGAACTTTGGAAAATTCCTTTCCAATGCCTGATGTCTCCTCGAGGCCTCTCGCTCAGCAGCCTTGGAGGGTTCCTTGGTGGTTAATTGCTTTGTCTTGGCTTTTTTCTTTCCCCCACAGCCAATTCGGAAGATCTGCATTTTGATTGTGCGGGGGGAATTCCAGAACCCTGCGATGTCTGAGGAGTTGCACTGTTTGCCATTGCTTGCTGGATATTCCAAGTAGGAGATGTCCAGGAATGGGGGGAAAAACACTCAGATCTGGTTGTCAGAGAGGGCGGTTCCCACGCTCTGAACAACAGCAATGGCAAACAGCCAGACAGTCCACTAGAACTGCCTGATTAGGCCCTGCGACACAGCGCCGCAAACTACTAGGAACAGGTAGTGCAAATTGTCCCTCAGAAAGTATAAACAGAGTAGAATTGTGTATGTATAATCCCTGTTTGAATGAGGCCGCTCCTCCTTCCTTATATCCTGAATCATAAAGGAAGCGTGCCAGGGGGTGCTGTATAATTCCCCCTTTGAGAGCCTAACACAGCAGGCTACAGGATTAGAGGATCAGGCCTGATAATACCTGTTGGTATATAAGGCCCTCAAATGGTGACCATGCCCAATACTGAAACAAAATGGCGGCCGCAAGCCTCCTCGTCTCCCAAAATGGTGACGCGCCAGGGAGAAGATTTCCACAGTTAAATCCGTCCGGATTAATAACAATGAGAGACCTTGCAGCGATTGCTGTTACACCCCTTATTTATAAGGCAGAACACTTTCGGTTGGTTGCGCAGCCTCCGCTGTGATCCCGATCGAGTCCTGCACCTGCTGGAGCCTCATGGCCATGAGGAAAGAAACGAGGCCTCCCAGTCGAACCGCACTCCACAGAGACCGGGATAAAGCCGCGTTCTCCAAAATGCCGAAAATACAGCCTCTGTTTTAGCACTGAACAGCTGCTTAGTGCGATTCTCCAGCCAGACGGAGTCGGCTGTGATCAGCCCACAGAGGCCTATGAGCCTCTTCTAAGCTAGGACTCAAATTGCCTCTAAATACTTGAAAAAACAAATGAACTAAAACTGCTAAGTGTAAAAAAACACAAAAACAAACCTAAATTTAGATTCTAAATATCTCTATCTTCCTAATGAATTAGTTTAAATTAGCCTAACAGAGGAGCCACCAAAGTTGCATCCTACTGAGTTGAGACTAAGTTAAAACTGGGGAAAGGACCACCCATAGGAGGCATGGCTGAAGTTCTAACTTAGTCTCAACTGAGCAGGAAGGCTGAGATTACCCACCGGTGGATGCTACATCTATCATGCTGGAGAAATACACAGATCACTTCTGACCGAGAGAGCGGCCAGTTCCGAAATACATCTAGCCAACGTGATGGCTATCAGAAAGGCAACCTTCAGAGAAAGGAAGTAAAGTGAGCAAGACCTGAGGGGTTTGAACAGAGACGCCATGAGAGCTTGCAACACTCTTGGTAAGTCCCATGATGGATATCTATGCACCGTAGGGGGCCTAGTGTTAATCGCCCCTTTCAGGAAAGCGATGACTGCCGGGTGCTGTGATAATGAGAGTAGATTGTCACACGAGAGGACTGTTGATAAGGCCGCAACCTATCTGCAGATGGTACTATGTGATAGACCCCTATTCAAGCCTTCCAAAAGGTAGTCTAATATGTCAGGGATGGTGACCGCCAACGGTCTAAGATTCCGTGTATTGTACCACATGCAGAAATTCTTCCACATGGCATCATAAATCCTATTAGTCGAGGGTCGCCTTGAGGCTTGGATCATGGAGATCACTCCCGACGAATAGGACTGCCTGGCGTTGCCCATGTCTACGGTGGTCATGAATACATCTGACTACCAAACCAAATTAACCAACCTACTCCAAGACTCCACATACAAACCCCTAAACACAGATCCCACCACCTACCTGGAAAAAAACACTAGATCCAAAATAAAAGCCTCCCCCATCAGTGAAGAGATCCAGCAAAGAATCATTCCCAGAGAGAAATCATCCAGATGCCCTAAGCTCTATGGTCTCCCCAAGATACACAAAGAAGGAACCCCACTTAGACTCATAGTCAGCTCCATAGGCTCACCTCTACAAAACCTAGCCAAATTTCTCGCCAAACAACTACAGCCCTATGCAGAATCCATCACCTCACACGTAAAAAACTCATTCCAGTTCATAGAGATCATAAAGAAACAAAACTTACAGCCCAGCGACCTACTCGTTAGCTTCGATGTCATATCCCTCTTCACCCAAGTGCCAATCAAAGAAGCCTTAACAGCTATCCAAAACAAATATAACCCCCCCAAACACATCCTAGATCTGACCAACCACTGTCTATCCAACACATACTTCATCTATAACGGACAAAAATACAAACAAATAGAAGGAGCACCCATGGGATCACCCCTCTCACCTGTCATTGCAAACCTCTACATGGAACACTTTGAAACCCAAGCCCTAGAAAAATCTGATCACAAACCCAAACTCTGGCTCAGATACGTAGATGACACCTTCGTAATCTGGCCACATGGGAAAGAAAAACTGGACAACTTCCTCACACACCTCAACAGCCTACACCCCAAAATACAGTTCACCATGGAAACAGAAGCTAATAACCAACTTCCCTTCCTGGATGTCTTAGTCTACAAGAAATCCAATGGCTCCCTAGGACGCACCATCTACCAGAAGAAAACACACACAATCCGCTATCTGCACGCACTCTCACAGCACCACCCAGCACAGATCAACTCCGTAGCCAAGACACTCATCTCCAGAACCAAATGCCTAGCTGACGAACAACACCTAAAAACCGAACTACACACTCTCACTAATGTACTAGCATCCAACGGATTCCAAAGAAATAAGATTTCCAACTTAATCCAAAAAGAAACTCCCACTAAAATCCAAGACAGAGAACAAGAAAATGGCAAAGCCCTCCTCCCATACATAAAAGGCACCACAGACAGAATCAGCAAGATCCTGCACAAACATAACATCAAAACAGCATTCTGCACAAACAGAAAAATACCCACCATCCTAAGAAACCCCAAAGACAAAATTGAGTTAGAAAATCAAGGAGTATATGAAATCCCATGTACTGCTTGCCCCACCACATACATCGGTCAAACCAACAGAAGAATAAGTGCATGCATTGAAGAACACAAAAACTCCGTCAAAAAAGAGGAACCAACTTCTTCCCTGGTCCAACACCTTAAAGCCACAGGACATGAAATTGATTTCAAAAAGATCAGAACTATTGCCAAAACTGAACACTTTAATAACAGAATAATCAGAGAAGCCATCGAGATAGAAAAACACCCTCACAGCATGAACAAACGAGATGATACCTCCCGCCTACCAGCCATTTGGAAACCCGCCCTTATTGACAAATGAGTCCATAACACCAGACCTACACTCACAAAAACCACACAGGATGTAACCACCACACATCCAGGCAAAAAGCAAACCCAAACCCACACCGATGATGTGGCACGACCACAAACCAGAAGCCAGACCACAGCTGCATCATTAGCCACCTTAAACCCCTCCAATCCATACATGAAGCAAACTGACACCCACCATGAAGATGAGGCACGACCACGAACGCGAAGCCAAACAGCTATGCAGCTCACTATCTCTAATCCCCCTGTAACTCAGACTAAGCTGAGCACAACAAAGCCCCCACCCAAACAGAACACTCCCCCATCCAATCAGAGCACAGCCAACCTCCCATCCAATCAGAGCACAGCCAAGCCCCTAACCAATCAGAACACACATCCACCCAATCAGAACACAGCCGAGCTCCCAGCCAATCAGTTCAAACCCCCACTGGCAGTTAAAAGGAAGAAACAGCTACAATCACACATTGCTCCTAGAGGCATGAAGCCGAAAGCACCAGCCTGAAGATGACGAATGAGACTTCGTCGAAACGTCGCCAAGACACTTCAAATTCTACGTGGGAGAAAACCCGAAGAACCAAAGACCTACATACAAACACCCGTGAAGACCTCAGAAAACATCTATATCTATATCTATATATATTCCCCTTAATACAATTCATAAAACCCATTTTTATTAGTTATGATGATCTTTGACTTAATTTAGAGTTTCTTTTCCGTGCTACTGGAAGAAGGCAAAGTGGCCAATAAAGCCCACTGTTTCTGCACAGTAGTGCGGAATACCGTAGGGCAAGGAACCTGTTTCTCCTGCACTACTTGTTCTGCAAACAAGGGATTAGACTCCTGTGCAGTGGAGGTAGATGGTTTAGGCTACTGCTCTGTAACCAAATTGGCCGTGGTACAGACCTTCATGAGCAATGACCTGAACAAGGATGGATCAAAGAGACCCGATGTTGGGGTCAGATCCAGAGCCGCCTCCTCATCTTCTGACATAGGGATGTCTGCTGTCTCCAGGTCCACAGATTCCCCTTCGCCTAGCTGAGACGATGTCTCAGAAACACCCGAGCCTGCTAACTGGGCATGTTCTGTTAGAGATGAAGGTATGGGTGGAGGTGGTGGCACCTGGGAAAACCTTTGACCCATGGAAGAGGCCATAAATTGGCCAAACGCATGGTGCATAAATGCCTGGAACTGCTCTGACCACATGTCTTGTTCTGTAGAACGAACTCAAGCTGCAGTGGGAGTATACGTGGCTTCAGGAGCTTGTTGTGTGATGGAAGCAGAAAAAACAATGGAAGGAAGAGGAGGAGGAGGAGGGGGAGAGGGACCAATCTGTTCAGTTTCCCCTTGAGGAGACCAAGCCCTGGGGGCTTCATAAGAAGGCACACATGGGGGCTCAAATGGGGAGCGGTCCAGTGAAACAGGGGGAACCACTTCAGCCTCACTGGATCTGAGCCTTTGCACTCTGGAGAATTCCCTCTCCAGTGCCTGATGTCTCCTCGAGGCCTCTCGCTCAGCAGTTTTGGAGGGTTCCTTAGTGGTTAAATGTTTTGTCTTGGCCTTTTTCTTTCCCACCACGTCCAATTCAGAAGATCTGCATTTTGTTTGTGTGGGGGGAACATCAGAACCCTGCGATGTCTGAAGAGTTGCACCATCTGCCATCGCACACTGGATATCCAAATAGGAGATGTCCAGGAATGGGGGGAAAAGCACACAGATCTGGTTGTCAAAGAAGGAGGTTCCCGTGCTCTGAACAACCGCAATGACAAACAGCCAGACAGTCCACTAGAACTGCCTGATAAGGCCCTGCTGACACAGCGCCGTGAACTACTAGGAACAGGTGGTTCAAATTGTCCCTCAGAAAACAACAGAAAAGATAGTAATGTGTATGGAAGATCACTGATATTCGAATGATGGCCGCACCTCCTTCCCTTTATATCTTTAATGAGATAGGGAATTGTGCAAGGGAGTGCTGTATAATTCCCCGCATGAGAGCCCAACACAGCAGGCTACAGTTGTTAAGGATGAGGCCTAAGGTACCTCTATGGTACACAAGGCCTTCAAAATGGCGACCACACCTATTACAGCAAACAAAATGGCGGCCGTGAGCCTCCTCGTCTCCCAAAATGGCGATGCCCCAGGGAGAACTTTCCAACAATTAAATCCGTCCAGATTGAGAAGCAATGAGTGAACTTAGTTATAATTGCTCTTTCCCCCCTTCATTTATAAGGCAAATGACTTGCGATTAAGCTGCGCAGCCTCCGTTGCGATCTGGATCGCGTTGTTGCACCTGCTGAAGCCTCGTGGCCATGAGGGAAGTAACGAGGCTATTCAGCCGAGCTCTCAAAAAAAATTCTCCGACTATCAAGCTGCGCTCTAATTCAAAGAAAACCTCCATTTTCGCGCAGAACAGCTGAGTAGGGCTAAATCTGCAGCGATTCGGTTCGGCTGTAGTCGGCTCACAGAGGCCCAAGACTGCTAACTGCTAAAAAGCAAAATAATTAGAGTTAATCACAATTAACTCTAATTATCCTGAATTAAATTAGTTTAAATTAGCCTAACTGAGGAGCCACCAAAGTTGCGTCCTACTGAGCTGAGACTAAGTCAAAAACTGGGGAAGGCACCGCCTAAAGGAGGCATGGCTAAAGTTCTGACTTAGTCTCAACTGAGCAGGAAGGCTGAGATTACCCACCGGTGGATGCTACATCTATCATGCTGGAGAATACCAGCTTCAACCTACTCAGAACCCTGATACCCAAACCACGATTTCATTTAGACTGTATTCCTCCCCAATCAGATCAAGTCAGCCAAAGTTGCCACACCCGTCCTAGACCATAGAGATCTCAGTCTTGACGTGAGCGTAGCCATTGACTGACAGCAAGACGTTGTGGCTCACAAAATTAACTAACCTTAGGCCTAAATGACCTACAAGGGCGGGGGTGGATTCTCCATCTCTGTGCTGAGAAAAGGCGTTCAGGTAAGACAACGCCCCTTCTCCAACACTGGAGATGGAGAATCCACCAATGGGACATACCAAAGCCTAGTGTCCCTGAGGGTGGGTAGTAGACTGGTCCGGTGTGGCACTTTGATGTATAACCTGTTGGAGAACCCTCCTACCGAACGAAGCCTCCACTGAGGCAAACCTACTGATCTTGTAGTGCCATTTAAAAGATGGTGAAACCCCTGTGGCCGCCCTGCATACGTCCTCAATGGACATCTGGGTAGCTCATGTCGCAGAAGCAGCTGCACTCCGTGTAGAGCGGGCTGTAACCTGGCGTGGAACCGGCAATGACTAGGCTTGATACTTCCCAGTAATATACGCCCTAATCCACCTGCCAATTGGGGAACTAGAAACCTTCCGACCCCTGGGGAATAATGGAAGGCCACAAAGATGGCTTCTGATTCGCATAACGTTGCTGTTCGCGAAGTATAGTACCGAAGTGTCCTGTGGACATCCCAACATCCGGGACTTAATTCTAGAGGAGGCCGATCTGGCATGTGTGACTGAGACCTGGCTGACCCCAGAGGGAGGAGTTCCCCTCTCTGAGATGTGCCCAGCTGGGTATCAGGTATGGCATCAGCCGAGACCACAGGGAAGGGGGGGAGGAGTGGCGATTATAGCTAAGGAGTCACTCGGCCTGCGCAGACTCGCTGCTACTGAGATATCAGGTTGTGAGTCCCTCCTTATGAGGTTGGACCTAGGTGTACAGGTGGGGCTGTTGCTTACGTACCTGCCTCCCAGCTGCGTTTCTACAGCCCTGCCCACGCTACTCGAGGAGGTAGCCGGGTTGGCGGTTGAGTTCCCCAGACTTATTGTCTTGGGGGAATTCAATGTGCTGTCACTCGGTGAGTCCTCTGGGTTGGCGCGGGAGTTCATGGCCTCCATGGCAACCATGGACCTGACACAAGTAATTGAGGGCCCAACCCACGAAGGGGGACACACACCTGACCTGGTTTTCCTCTCGGAACAGTTGAGGTATGATCTGAAATTAAGGGGCTTAGAAGTGTTGCCTATGTCATGGACAGATCATTTTCTGCTGCGGCTTGAGTTTATGACACCTCTCCTCTCCCACAGGGAGGTGGAACCGATTAAATGGTTCCGCCCCAGACGCCTGATGGACCCTATTGGCTTTCAAAGGGCGTTTGGGGAATTGCCGGATTCGCTCGTGCACAGTTCAGCGGAGTCCCTAGTGACGGCCTGGAATACGGCCACTATGGGCTTTAGTACGAGCTCTAGTCCGGATTGCACCGTTGCGACCTCTGTGGTAGCAGACCCAGGAGATCTCCTTGGTTTACTGAGGAACTCAGGGGAATGAAGCGCCAGATAAGACATTTAGAGAAGCAATGGAGGGAAAGCAGATCCGAATCTGATCGAACCAAATTGAGAGCTTATATTAAGACCTATTTGGAAGCGATCACTACGGCAAGATCTCAGTATCTTTCCGCATTGATCGCGTCTGCGGAATCTCATCCAGCTGACCTGTTTAGGGTGACTCACTCTCTTCTTGATACATGGGGCAACCTTTGAAGAATGTCCGGAGACTGCAAGTAGTCCAGAATGCGGCCGCGCGAGCCGTCTTCGGTCTCCCAAGACATGCTCATATCACTCCAGCTCTCCGTGAGCTGCACTGGCTACCAATTGGTCTCCGAACGATTCAAAGTGTTGGTTATGACCTATAAAGCCCTTTATGGCAATAGGCCAGGATACTTGCGGGACCGTCTTCTGCCTCATAAATTCCAGCGACCAGTTAGGGCGCATAGGGTTGGCCTCCTACGGGTCCCGTCTGTTAGACCAGCGGTTCTCGAACGACCATTTCACGGGGGTCGCCAAACGCTGCAGTCCGCCATTTTTTTCCGCCATTTTTTCCATTTTTTCAGCCAGTGCAGGGGGCAGCACCACGCATGCACAGGGTAGCACTGCGCATGCGCGATGTGGGCCGTCGCGTATATGCCGTGCATGCGCAATGTGGGCCGCCGTGCTGCGCATGTGCGATGCGGGCCATCATGCCTTGCATGCGCGATGCAGACAGTCGCGTCACGCATGTGCGGTTTGGGCCGTCGCGCGCGCGCCGTGCATGCGCGGTTCAGGTTGCCGCACCACGCATGCACAGTTTGGCCCGTCGCGCGCGCCGTGCATGTGCGGTTCGGGCCATCGCTCCGCGCATGCGTGATGCGGTTTGGGCCATCATGCGTGCTGCGCATGTGCGGTTCAAGTTGTTGCGCCACTGATGCACGGTTTGGGCTGTCGCGCACGCGCCGCGCATATGCGATTCGGGCTGTTGCGCCGCGCATGCGTGGTTTTGGTCATCGCATGCGCTCACGCATGCGCGGTTCGGGCCGTTGCGCGCACACTGCGCTTGCGCAGTTTGGGTCGTTGCACCGCACATGCGCAATGCGAGCCATCGCGCCGCACATGCGCCGCAGGTCGGGGTCGCGCCGTGCATACGCGGCGCAGGGCGGGGTCTCGGCCTGAAAAACGTTGAGAACCGCTGTGTTAGGCAATGTCATATGGCGGGGCCTAGGGCTAGGGCCTTCTCTGTTGCTGCCCCAGCCCTCTGGAACCAGCTTCCCTCAGAGGTTCGTACTGCTTCCTCCCCCCTAGCTTTCTGGAAACTGTTGAAGACACATTTATGCAGACAGGTTTGGGGCGTGTGAGCTGCACTCTGCCCCTGGGCCTTTGACTGTGATTGTGTGTTGTATGAGTGTAATAAATTTATTTAGTTTTTATATAGCATTGTAATTTAGTAATTTTAATTGATTCTATGTTTATGTTTTTACTTGTATTGTTATTGTGAGCCGCCTTGGGTCTTAGGAGAAGGGCGGCATATAAGTTTAAACAAATAAATAAATAAATAAACTACGCCATTGCCATCCCAGAGCAAGCGATGGATGAGGGCAAAATCCGGCAGCACTACTTCCTGGGATCTATGGAATAGAGAATTGACCTCCGGGATGAAATTAGGGTCGAGTGGAAGGACCACTTGATCCTGGTGTAAAATACACAAGTCATCCCAGTTGGCGAGTGCTGCCAATTTTGAAATGCGTCGTGCCGACGTGATTGCTACCAGGGATACCACCTTGTGGGACAGGTAGCGAACATCGCACGTCCCTAGGAGCTCCAAGGGGGACTTGGTAAGAGCCTGAAGGACCTGAGGTAACTCCCATAAAGGGAACCTGTGCACAGTAGGGGGTCTGGTGTTAGCGTCCCCCGTAAGGAATGAGCAGAGTAATGACGCTGCGGAATCACAGGTGAGAACTGTGAAAAGAGCCGCTATCTGCCTGTGCAATGTATTCGGGGTCAGGCCCCCTTTCAGATCGCCTAACAGGCAGCCTAGGATATGGGGAACCATGAATTTCCGGAACGACAATTGTTGACCGGATCACCATGACTGAAAGTTCTTCCACGTGGTCTCATAATTACGGGGTGTGGAAGAGCGTCGGGAGACCTGGATTACTGTAATGACCCCTGGTGAGCAAACTCCCGTGTCAAGAGTGAGCGTTCAAGTACCAAATGGCTAACTTAAGCCATAGGGATCCGGATGGAGAATATACCCTTGACTGAGGGAGACCCGTTCCAGAGATCCGCCTAGGGTCTGCAAGGGAGAGGCTCCTCAGATCGGTGGATCAAGACCTCCCTGACCAATATTGGGCCACCATGAGTATCCTCGCTTGCTCCCGAAGAAGCATGCATATTACTGCCGGGAGGAAAGGAAGAGGAGGGTAGGCATAAAGCAGTCCCTGTGGCCATAGGCTCCGAAGAGCATCTGTCAGTACCGCCCCTGGAGTTGGGAATGCAAAGAGATCCAAGGGAGGCAAGCAGAAACAGTAACCATTTCACTGAAGACCCTCGGTCGGAGGCGCCATTCCAAGTTATCTACTGTAGTCCTACTCTAAAGGTCGGCCGGAGAGTTTACCTCCCCTGAAGAATACTTGGCCATGATGAAGGACAGAATGTGTTCTGCCCAGGATCCCAGTAAGAGCAACTTAGTCAATAAGGTCCGAGAGTGGGAGCCCCTTTGGCGGTTGACCTGGGCCTTGGTAGCCACGTTGTCCGTGAGGACCAGCACGTGACACCATGTAACCAGGCTGTGAGAGTGGCGAAGGACCATGTATAGCCTGTAACTCTACCAATTTATGTGGTGCTGAAGGACCGAGTAGAACCAACAGCCCTGAGCCCACTGTGAGTGAAGGAGTGCTTCCCCAGCCAACAAGCTGGCGTCTGTCCTTAGTACTATCCAATCTGGCTCCCTGAATCGTGAACCTCAGAGCATGGCGGAAGATGGTCACCATGTAAGGGAGTGCAATACCTGGTGTGGGAGTCTTGCCCTTCGCTGGGAGGCACTGAGATTTTGCCTCTGAAAAGGAGTATGAACCACTGCAGTTCCTTGGAGTGGAACCTGGACCATGGGACAATTTCTATGGCCGTGATCATTCTTCCTAATTTATTTATTTATTTATTTGCCTTGTATGCCACTCCTCTCCAGAGACTTGAGAAGAAAAACTAACCAATGTTACAGTCCGACTCCTGTGTAATTGGAGGACTGACTCCCCTCTGCTGTCCCGGCATTCTTGAGATAAATGCACCCTGCACTCCACCATGACAATGATGGTCCGGTGGTATAATAGTCTGGTTGTGGAAACTACATGACTCCTGGGAAAGATTTCCGAGAAACCATAGCCCTGGAGCAGCCTCACCACCAGTCCAAGGCCCCTCATGGTGGCCTGGGTGGACGATAACGGGATTAATATGTCATCTAGGTAATATTGGACTGTGACTGGTACCGTCTTTAAGTGAGCTGTCAGAACCGCCAGGATCTTGGTAAATACCCTGGGAACCGATAATAGTCCAAATGGGAGTGCCCTGTACTGAAGGTGGCACCCCTTTTAAGCGAACAGTAGAGAACTTGAGGTGAGCCAGAAAGATGGGGAAATGAAGGAACACTTCCGTGAGGTCGATAGACATCAGGAAATCCCCTTTTCTTACGCTTCCCTAGATGGAACGGGACATTTGCATCTTGAATTTGAGATATGCCAGATGAAAATTCAAGCCCTTGAGTGGCTCTCCATCCCCTTGATGCCTTTAGGATGACAAAGAGGATGGAATAAAAGGCCCCCAATCATTCTGTTCTGCCGGTACTGGTTCTATGGCCCGTATGTATAAAAGATGTTGAACGGCTCCGTTCAGTAGCTTTTTTCTTTATTCGTTTTGTGGGTAGGAACAAGTCAGAACTTGATATGGGGAGTTGGAAATGAACTCTAGGACCAGGCCGTGAAGTACGGTATTTACTACCCACGCATCTGGGTGATGGCCTTCCCTGGTGGACAAAGAGAGAGAGTCAGCTCCCTATGGGATGGACTGCTGTGGAGTCGCCTGGGATGGCAGAATGGTTGGCCGTTCCCACGAAAAAGGCCGCTTGCCCTGAAATTGCTGTCTAGGCCTGACTTCCTGTCAGTCAGACTGTCCATCCTGCCTGTCTTGCCAGACCAGAAAGAAACGGATGGTTGAGAGTAGTTATACCTGGCCCCCACAAGACTGATTGTCTACGTGGATAATAATTGAACCATTCATCCATCCGATTTCTTGAGAGGATAATAAAGAGCCCTGCGTTTAACCGTGTTCCCTGTGAGATAAGGATTCAACGCATCTCTAAACCACTGTTCCTCCCTGATATGGATCCGCCAATAGACGCCATCTAGACTTGGCATCGGTGCACCAGTGCTACAACCACAGCCTACGGCAACTCATGATGCTGGACACCATGGTCCTGGAGGAAAACTCTGGCGGCTTAGAGGGTGACATCTGATGTGTACTTGGTGGCTACCACCATCTTGCTAAGATCCTGCTATGTGCGGATATCCTCCCCTGGAATATGGCCTGAAGCTGACTGAGCCAGAGAAGGGCAGATCTGTTGAAGAAGAAGCGGAGGTGGCTGTCCTAATAACCCATGCAGTCGCTTGATGCGTCCTGCGATGGACGAATTCTCACAGACGGTTCTTGGCTTTGAGAGCCCCAGAGACATCTCCTGAAATGGTGGTGGGAGTACAATGGACCGAATGGTTCATCCACCGCAGGCCCTTTCAGGGCCTCCAGCCTTTCTTCCCCTACTACCTGAGAGGAAAAAAGGGAAGGCAGAAATGTCCCCTGTTTTTGGACCGCATTTAAGAACACAGGGGGACAATGGATGCGGTGTTGAGCTGCCACTGGGTCGGTGAAATTTGGGTCCACCTCTGAGTTTGGGGAAAACGGTGGTTATTGTTGAGGAAGGCTCATGCCTGAGATGTGCTGTGGATGTGGCCATGCATAGCAAGGGGACAAAGAATGAAGGGTTAAAGAGACCGCTGATTGAAGGAGCTTTGGAAGGAGGTTCCTTCCCCTCAAGACATCGGAATCCCCCACTCACTGTCATGTTCTCGACGGTGAGCAGTAGCCACTGGCCTGGGGCCTTGTGTCCTGTTCTCAAGGTTGCGGTCTACCACTTAAGCAATCAGCAAGGCTAGACGGTTCTCCGTGGGAAAGGGAAACAGGCTCACTTGGTTGAGGCCCTGTCGCAGTAGGGGTGAAGGTTGCAGTAATGGATTGAGGAGTGGGGAAATTTCGCCCGCCCCACGCTGTGCAGGAGAATAAAAGATTCCCCGTTGACCATATACCCAGGGGGGACACTGGGGACCCCAGGGGTAGGTCAAAGTTCAATCCCTCAGTCTGAGAGGTCTCTAACCTGGTTAATTTCTGTACCCTTGAAATCCTTTTTCTAGATCTTGGTGTTTCCGGCTGCCTGCTTTTCACTCTCTTGGAGGTCTTGGCGCTAGATTTGATTTATGTTTTTTTGGCCACAGCCTTTCGCCCTCCTGATTAGATGAATTTGGATATATTGGAGCCAATGAAGACAGCAAAAAAAACACCCCTTGTGGAGGGTATGGAATCCTCCATCCTCTGATAACACAGGAGCACGATAGGGGACCCCTGGTACCAGACAGTGTTGTACACTGGATAAAGACAGGCGCACTATAGGGGACGCCTGGAATCCAAGTAAAAACTGTTGTGTGGATAAGAACAGGCGCACGAGAGGGGACGCCTGGAATCCAGCTTGGCTGTCATGTGGATAAGAACAGATGCACTACAGGGTACACCTGGAATCCAGAAAAAAACTCTGTTGATAACTTGGTAAATCAGAACCACCTGATAAAAAAATGAGTCTGGTGAGGCCAGGAGACACCAAGTTCGCAAAGACAAATGATAATAAGACATAACAGAGTGTCTAAATGGAGCACAGGTGGAGTGAAGATAAGATCACTAATTGTGCTCTAACAGGGGTCAAATACACCTGGGGTGGTTAGGCCTCAGAATAATAGTAGACCTATCTGTAAACAAAATGGCGGTCACCCCCAAAAATGGCCGCCTGATGAACAATGGTGGAGCTGAAGAATTGCTCCCCCCAACTGCCTGTCCTAATGCACTTTTTTCTTCCCTTATAGAAAAAAAACCCCTTCGCCACGAGAAAGGCAATGAGGAGGAAGGATCCCCTTCCTCCAGTATTACTGCTGTGCAATGGAGCGGAATTGGCCAGAGTTTGCAAACACATGGCCAAGATGGCAGCCGTGCATGCAAAGACTCCGTGAAAGATGCTGCACAGAACCGAGGGATTCCTTGTGCCCAGAAAGAATCCGCTCCAAGACTTCACACACTGGCCCAAAAAAACTGAAGAATTGAATCTCCTTCGTCTCGCCGATCAGCCGCCTAACAGCTGACTGGCAGTGGCTGTTTGGGTCTGAACGCAGTCGCAAGCTAAGGAAAGCGAAAGGTGGGAAAACAGGCTTAAACAAGCTCCGGAGCTGCAGCCGCAGCTCCCAAGAAAGCCGTCAGTCCCCAGCTGAATCCAAGGATTGGAGGAAGATTGATTGGGTAGGGGGGCGGGAAATGATGGGGCCCTTTTTTTTGATACCATCTAGTTATATTACCCCCCAAGTCAGGAAAAAAATTTAAGCTCCTGAATGGGAAAAGAATGGGAAACCTTACAAATGGTTTCAATTTCTGTGCTGAATACAGCACAACGCAGCAAACTGGGGAAAAGAAAATCCACCAATGGGAACTTTACCTGCCTACGAGCCAAACTTGCACGTCTGTCCTGGGCGAGATCAAGTCAAGACTGGGATCTCTATGGTCCAGGACGGGCGTGGCAACTTTGGCTGACTTGATCTGATTGGGCAGGAGTACAGTCTAAACCCATTGGTGGATTCTCCATCTCCAGTGCTGGAGAATAGATATTCTGCTAATGATTGCATACAAAATAAACACAAAAATTGTTCATCAATGCAATGGAATTGAAAAGCTAGTTATTTATATGAAGTGGTATTGATTTAACTTTTTTTTACTAGTACAGAATATATGCCATTTGGAATTGGCTATATCTGAAGCAGCATATACACGGTGTGCACAATTATTAGGCAAGTGAGTATTTTGAAGATATCATTTTCATGCATATTTTACACCTCCAAGCTGTAGAAACCTGAACACTTAGTGGATATAAGCATCAGGTGATGTATATTTGTGTAATGAGGGAGGATGTGGCCTACGGTAGGGGTCCCCAACCTTTGGTCCGTGGACTGGCACCGGGCCGCGGGAATACTAGCAACCGGGCCACGCAAACAAGTGAAGCCTCATCCTCTGGATGCAGGCAGCACATGAAACGACGCCCCTTCTAGTCCATGGAAAAATCTTTCTCCACAGAACCGGTCCCTGGTGCCCCAAAGGTTGGGAGCCTCTGGCCTAAAAGATATCAACACCCTATGTCAAGATGTGCATAATTGTTAGGCAGTTTCTTTTCCTCAGGCAAAATGGGCCAAAAAAGAGATTTAACTGACTCTGAAAAGTCAAACATTGTAAAAAGTTTCTCAGAGGGATGCAACACTCTTGAAATTACTAAGATATTGGGGCATGATCACAGAAAAATCAAACGTTTTGTTACAAATAGTTAACAGGATCGCAAGAAATATGTTGAGAAAAAAAACGCACATTAACTGCCAAAGATTTGAGAAGATTCAAACATGAAGCTATCAGGAACTCATTATCCTCCAGTGCTGTCATATTCCAGAACTGCAACCTACCTGGAGTGCACAGAAGGGGCGTTGTCTTACCTGAACGCCTTTTCTCAGCATGATGATGTAGAATCCACCGATGGTAATTTCAGCCTTCCTGCTCAGATGAGACTAAGTCAGAACTTTGGCCACACCTCCCACTGGGTGTGTCTTCCAGTTTTTGACAAGGCGAAGCATCCCATAGCTCCAATAAACAATAAACATGCCTAGACTAACCTAACGGGAGGGTGTGGATTCTACATCATCATGCTGAGAAAAGACGTTCAGGTAAGACAATGCCCCTTCTCCAGCATAATGAACGTAGAATCCACCGATGGGACATACCAAAGCCGTTCATGTCCCCATAGGGAGGGGAAACTCTAGGCTTGTGTCTCCCGAGAAGAAACTACCTGTTGAAGAACCAGTCTGCCAAATGCAGCGTCCGCTGCTGCAAACTTATCTATTTTATAATGTGTGACAAACGAGGATGGGGACGACCATGTCGCCGCCCAGTAAATCTCGACGGAAGCCTGGGTGGACCAGGCCGCTGATGTCGCTGCACTGCGTGTCGAGTGAGCGGTGATGTGTGCAGGAACTGGAAGTGACTGAGAAAGATAGGCCCTAGCAATACAAGCCCTAATCCACCTACCAATAGTAGAAGAAGAGACTTTCTGTCCCATGGCGGAGGGCTGAAAGGAAACGAACAAGGCCTCCGACTTGCAAAAGACCGAGGTTCTCTTGATATAGTAGCGCAGAGCCCTGCGTACATTCAATTTATGCCACTGTCTTTCCAGACGATGGGAAGGGTTAGGACAGAAACTCAGAAGAACCAGATCCTGGGACCTATGAAACCATGTATTAACCTTGGGAATAAAAGAGGGGTCCAATCTAAGGACCACCTTATCCTCAAAGAATGTACATAGATCGCTCCTAACAGAGAGAGCGGCTAATTCCGAAATCCTCCTGGCCGACGTGATAGCTACCAGGAATGCCACTTTCATAGAAAGAAAATGAAGAGAACAAGACCCTAGAGGTTCGAACGGAGGAGAGGTTAACGCTTGTAATACCCTAGGCAGATCCCAAGATGGATAGCGATGCACAGTCGGAGGGCCAGAATTAACTGCCCCTTTCAAAAAGGCACTAACTGCCGGGTGTTGCAAAAGCGGACTCAAGTTGTCACAGGTAAGAACCGTAGACAAGGCCGTGACTTGCCTGCGGATGGTGTTGGGTGATAAACCCTTATTTAAACCCTCCCACAAATATTCTAAGATGTTGGGGATAGTGACGGAAAGCAGTCTAAGTTGGTGCGTAGTGCACCACTAACAAAAATTTCTCCATGTAGCGTCATAGATCCTATTGGTCGAGGGGCACCTTGGGCTTGAATCATCGAGATCACCCCTGATGAATAGGATTGTTTAGTTAAACTCTCCCACTCAAGTGCCAAGCGGCTAACTGCAGTCACTGTGGATCTGGATGCTGAAGATTCCCTTGGCTGAGAACTACTTGGTCCGGGGGAATCCTCCATGGAGGCAAGAGCGACAGATCCACGATGTTGGCAAACCACGGACGTCACAGCCAATGAGGAGCAACTAAGATTAATTCTGCCTGTTCCAGAATCAGCTTGCGGATGGTAGCCTCTAATAACGGGAGGGGAGGGGAGGCATTAAGCAGAGCCTCTGGCCACTTGCACTGAAGGGCGTCCGTCCCCTCCGCTCCCCGTGTCGGAAACCTGGTGAAGAACCTGGGGAGTTGGGCGTTCGACGGGGAGACAAAGAGATCCATAAGTGGATGGCCAAACCTGTTCGAGATTTTCCTGAACAGTGTTGGGTCCAGGCGCCACTCCGAGTGGTCCACAGTGGCCCTGCTCAGTGAGTCTGCCTGTCGATTTGCCTCCACGAGATGTGCTCCGCCCTGATTGAGCCCAGGGTAGACTCTGCCCACAAACCTAGGTTCAGGGCCTCCTGCATGAGAGCCCAGGATCGTGTCCCTCCATGTTTGTTGAAGTGAGCCTTGGCTGCAACATTGTCTGTCAGGATCAAAACATGTTGTCCCGACACTAGGGAGGAAAACCGGAGGAGTGCCAAGTGAATGGCTCTTAGTTCCAGCCAATTTATATTGTGCTGGAGATCCGACCGGGACCACTGTCCCTGAGCCAGATGAGTCTGAAGGTGGGCACCCCAACTGAATAGACTGGCGTCTGTGGTCAGGGTGAGCCTGGGAGGCTCCTTGAAGATGGACCCCTTAGTCATGGCAGACAAAGCCCACCATAGGAGGGATGACAGAGTGTGATGGGGAACCGTGACCTTCCTGGTGGAGGCACTGAGATTCCGTTTCTGGAAGGGGAGAAGGAACCACTGAAGGTTCCTGGAGTGAAGCCTGGCCCACGGGACGATCCCCATGCAAGAAACCATCTTTCCCAAGAGTTGGGAGAGCTGGACTAGGGGTACTGCCTTCTCTCTCCGAACTTGGTGGACAAGCTTTCGGATCTTGTACCGGCGCTCCTGAGAAAAATAAACCTTGCAAAGCTCTGAGTCTATTAAAGCTCCCAGATGGAGGAGATGCTTTGTGGGGGTTGTGTGACTCTTTTTGAAGTTCACGGAGAAGGGGCGTTGTCTTACCTGAACGCCTTTTCTCAGCATGGTGGTGTAGAATCCACTGGAATGGGTTATTTCAGCCCTCCTGCTCAGAGAGACTAGGA
Source organism: Bothrops alternatus (assembly GCA_034064705.1). Classification (NCBI taxonomy): domain Eukaryota; kingdom Metazoa; phylum Chordata; class Lepidosauria; order Squamata; family Viperidae; genus Bothrops; species Bothrops alternatus. Next base: position 35,963,438 of record JARGCV010000112.1, read on the forward strand.
AAAAAGCTTTAGCCACGCCTTCCCCTGGGCATGTCTCCCAGTTTTTTCCTAGTCTCGGCTCAGAGCAGACACCTTTTTCCTGGCTCCGTTGGAATTGATTCCAACCTTAATTTAAATCAGTTTCTAATTGAATTTTTTCCAAATTGCTTCCAAATTACTTTCAAAGGGGCAACTGGTTGTCCTTTAGACCAGGCTCTAGGGCAGGGACTTCATCCCTTCCAGAGCTGGGTACTTTGATTCAAAGAGACTCCATTCCCCCCTTGGAGCTCGGATCTGCTCCAGGATTTGCAGGCAGCCTTGCCTGCGCTCCCAGACGCTCCGACAGGGCAAGCGGCAGCAATCGAAGCCGGAGGACATTGGATCCAGGCACGGGGCTCCGTCATCGCTGGAAATGCTCCGAACAAACCGCAAGTGCCCGATCGGAGGGGGGGGTAGCGGGGAGCACAGATTCACCCCGTATGGCATTTTAGAGCTGCTTCTTCGGCTGAGGGATTTTCCCTCGCAAACGGCCAAAACGCGGCCGCCATTTTGGCCGCATGGTTTACAGAGGCCGCCTTCTGCATAAATCCCGAAGGCCGCCATCTTGGATTAGGGCCTACTAGGCCTCACCGGTCACCATACCTGCCTTGGCCTGGGGTGCCAGGCCCGAGCAGGGATAGCCTCCCAACGCGCTTCCAGCGCCCGGAGGCTCATCGACGGCCGTCCTCCTCCGAGCAGGCCACGTCTCCTGGCCGGCCCTGCCAGACCCTAGGCCTCCCTTCGGGGCAGCATATGCGACAAGGAGGCTCCCGGACCTAAGGGCCCTATCCACCAGCGTGGTTGACTATTGCCTGACTGCAATTCATCGTCCCTTCTAGAGCTGGGAGAGGAGGCAGTACCCCGTGGGCCCTGGTTCCCTAGGCCCCGGCAGGAGTGAAGGTTTTAACAGGCCGCCTGCTATTCCTAGCCGTGGCCTTTAGCCACTAGGCCTACCAGACAGGTTTATAGCCTGCCCGACTGCTCTGCCTTATAGTCTGTAATCACTGTGAGGGGCGGCTGCGCTCTGACCTGACTACCATCCTACGACCGCAATTCCAAATTCTTTTCCACTAGCCACCCTCTTGCAGGCTTGGTTACTAACAATGGCAGACAGTGCCTCGCCAATGGCTCCCTTGGTCTCAGGTGCCCCCCCCTGCGCAATCAAAGCGCAGACCCACAGAATTGGATACAGGGGGTAAGAAAAAAGCTAAGACGAAGCACCTTACTTCCAAAAAGACCTCTAGGGCAGCCGAGCGAGAGGCCTCAAGGAGGCACCAGGCACTGGAGAGGGAATTCTCCAAGGCACAGCGGCTCCTATCCAGTGGGGCCGATCCGGTTCCCCCTGCCCCACTGGATATCAATATCTCGAAGCCAACCCAGGCACCTGTGCTGAATGCCACCTGGATTGCCACTCCTCTGGGGGAAACCGATCAGGCAGGTCCCTCTCACTCTTCCCCTCCTCCCCAGCAGGGTCCCCAAGTGGCTATTGCCCCAGCGTTGGTAGGGGCTACCCTTGGGGGCCAGGGGCCCGCATGGTCCCAGGCCCAATTCCAGGCCTTCATGCAGCACGCCTTCGCGCAATTCATGTCCCCACCGAGGATGCCACAGGTTCCTCCTCAGGTCCCACCCTCCCCCGCCGGTCCTCCCCCTCAGCAGGAATATACCTCAGCTCTGGAATCTGTTATCTCGGAAGCCTCATCCCAGGTGGGAGAGGGGGAGTCCAAGGACTGGGACATAGCGGATACCCCCATGTCAGATGAGGAGGCAGAGCCCGATCAGGCCTCTGCAACCTGCCTCCTTGATCACTCCATCTTCACATCCTTATTGTCAAAGGCATGCGCCACTACCAGTTTAACCTCCGTGCAGGAGAAACCCTCCACCTCAGCAGACAAGGAGTCCAATCCGTTGTTCAAGGTGAAGGTGGTGGAACACAAGCAGATCCCCTGCCCCTTTGTGTTCCGGGATGCGGTGGAGGCCCAGTGGGCCTCCCTGTCCACCATCCCCAGGGAAAGCACCCTGGAAAAGGAGCTCTATAATGTGGCCCCATCTTTCGCTTCCCTGCTAGACGTCCCTTCAGTGGATTCCCCTCTAACTTCCTTGTTTTCAAATTCTGCCACCTCAGGAGACATGACAGAGTTCCTCACAGCGGAGGACAAGAAGTTCGAGGCCAACTGCAGAAACGCGCACCTGACCTCTGGTCAGGCCATCAAGGCAGCCACAGGAGCCTCCTTCTTCGCCAGGGCGTCCATCATGTGGCTCCGGGAACTTCAGGCCACGATCCCTCTGGAGCAGGTCAGAGTGCACCAGACACTCGTCAAGCTGGTAGGGGCCTCCCAGTATATGGCCGATGCCTCCCTCCACTTTTTGAAGTTCATGGAGAACCCGTGATCCTGAAGCGTCTGTATCATGACCTGCAGGTCTGACAGAGTTGACTGGTAAGATCTGGATTGCACTAGAATATCGTCCAGATAACATTGTACGCGCACTGGCATCATCCCGAGATACTGCCAAGATCTTTGTGAAAACCCTTGGGGCCGATGAAAGACCAAAGGGGAGGGCCCTGTACTGATAGTGCCGGTGCGCGTAACAAAAACGCAGGAACCTGCAGTGTGATGGATTATCGGGATGTGGAGATATGCCTCTGTCAGGTCTATGGAGGAAAGAAAGTCCCCCTTTCTGATGCTGGCTGGCCAAGATGGACTTTAGGGTCTGCATCTTGAACCTTCTGTATGTTAGGAAGTAATTCAGACCTTTTAGGTCTAGGATCACCCTCCATCCTCCTGAGGCTTTGGGAACCACAAACAGGATGGAGTAAAATCCTTTTCCTATCTGATCCTGTGGAACCAGTTCTATGGCCTTGATCTCCAACAGGTGAGAGATGGCTGTGGTTACTAACTCTGCTTTGGTTGCGTTGTGCGATACTGGGCACTGTATGAAACGATCTGGAGGAGGAGAGTAAAACTCTAGAGAGAGGCAGTGTTTTACGGTTTCTCTGATCCAAGAGTCCGTGGTGGTGACCTCCCAAACGTCGCTGAACAGTGCCAGTCGACCCCCTATGGAAGAGTCCTCCATGGCGTCACTTGGACCGCCTGTAGGGACGGCTCCCCGACCCCCTGAAGGGCCGTTTGGTCTGGAATTGGCCCCTGGCTCCGATGTTTTGGTGGTCCTGTTGATGATTCTGCCTGGGCGGAAAGGATCGTAAGCCTCTAGACCAATCCCAGGACTGCCCAGCCGGAAAGGGCTGCCTCCACTCCCAGGAACTACTGGGACGAAAGGCCTGCCTGCGAAACTCCTGCTGTGGCCGTCTATCAGACCTCTTTGAGGGATGCACTAAGACTTTATGCTTGTCCTTACCTTCAACTATGTGCGGTTCAAGAACCGAACCAAACAAATGGGTCCCACTATACTTGGCCGTCAACAGATGCCACTTGGACTTCAAGTCTGTCCGCCACTGTTTCGGCCATAGCAATCTGCGAGAGGCCACCATGGCTGCAATAGATCTGGTGGAACATTTGGCCGAATGAAGAGAGGCGTCAGCCATATACTCAGAGGCGGCCATTAGCTTCCCTAGTGTCTGATGTGTTCAAACCTGGTCAGGGGGAACGAGGGACTGCAGTTCGCAGAGCCACATGATCGATGCCCTTGCAAAAAAGGATGATGAAGTAGAGGCCTTGATCGCACATGCAGAGGCCTGGTGGGCTCGGCGAAGAGAAAATTTGAATTTCTTGTCCTCAGCCTTCAAGGCCTCAGCCATATCCCCTGGAATTGCAGAAGTGGAAAACAAAGAAGTTAGGGGAGTGTCCACAGCAGGTACTTCTAAAAGGGAAGCAAAGGAGGAGGAAACATTACACAATTTCTTTTCTGTAATATTGGGAGAAGGTAATGTGGCCAAAGAGGACCACTGTTTTTCAACTATAGTACGGAATACAAGCGGACAAGGAATCCATGCTTTTCTCTGCAAACAGAGGGTTGGACTCTTGACAGGTGGAGGTGGAAGGTTTGTCTTCCAGTGCTGAAGTAATGTTGACAGTGTTGCATGCCTTCATAAGAAGGGATCTGAAAAGAGAAGGGTCAAAAAGACCCAAAGTTGATTCCTGTTCAGGCGCTGCCTCCTCATCCTCTGACAAGGGCGTATCAGCTATCTCTAGGTGCACAGACCCTTCCTCACCTAACTGGGAGGATGTTTCAGAAATGCCAGAACCGAGAACTGTGGCATGTCCCCCTTGAGAAGGAGGGATAGATGGAGGCAGTGCTGGTTGCAATGGTATTTGTTGAGTCCCAGATGATGCCATAAATTGTCTAAATGCATGATGCATAAAAGCCTGGAATTGTCTCTCAGACCAATATTCACCTTGTTCCATGAAACCAACCCCAACCTCCGTTAGGACATATGTGGCCTGAGGCCCCTATTGGGTCGAGGAAGATGAGGAGCGAGGGGAGCCACCCTGTTCAGATTCCCCCTGAGGACACCACGCCTGAGGGGCATCATACTGAGGTGGAAATGGAGGCTCAAAAGAAGAAGTGTCCAATGGAACAGGGGGAACCACCTCAGCCTCACTGGACATGAGCCTTTGTGCCTTGGAGAATTTTCTCTCCAGCGCCTGATGTCTCCTCATGGCCTCTCGCTCGGTTGCTTTGGAGGACTGCTTGGTGGATAGATGTTTTGTCTTGGCTTTTTTCTTCCCCCCGCGTCCAAATCAGAAGATCTGCGTTTTGTTTGTTCGGGGGGGAACACCAGATCCCTGTGGTGCCTGGGGCAAAGAACTATCTGCCATTGCAGTCTAGATAATCCAGAAGGAGTTACCCAGAAGTGGGGGGAACCCAAAGATGCAGATCCAGTAGTCAGAGATGGAAAACCAATCCTCGCTCTGAACAACAGCAATGGCAAGGGACAGTCAGACAGTTTCCTAGAACTGCCTGTCTAGGCCTTGTGGCAAAAGGCCACAAACTAAGTTAAACAGGTGGTATAAAGACAATCCCCCTTCGCTCCACACAAACAAATATTGGAAGTATGTAACCAGACCTCAATGAGTAGTAGTGACAATAGTGCAAATTCGGGATTGAGGAACCCCAGAGGATGGAACAAGGTATCAAAGGTTGATTTAGAAAGATTTCCCCCCCCCCAGCACAGGCCTGACCCAGCAGACCAGCAACGATCAAGGCAAGCCACAATAGATTTAAGGGAACACAAGGCCCTACAAAATGGCGTCCGCACCCTGGCCTTTCAAAATGGCGGCCGCGCCTGAGCATGTGGTTGAAAATGGCGTCCGCGCCCTTGCCGTGCCAGTAAAATGACGACTGAGGAAAGATTTGGGGAGAAAAAGGGAAAGCAAAGCCCCCTGTCAGGGAGAAGTCCTTAATGAGCTTCAAGTGAAGCAACCCCTGCTTTCCCCCGATCAAGACTTGCGTTTAGTTGCGCAGCCTCCGCTGCGATCAGAGGACTCCCAGTTGTACAAAAGCCATGCGGCTGAGACGAGACGCAGGAAAAAGGCCTCCAGTTGAAAACAGGCTCCGAGGAAGCTCCGCTCTCCACTAGCCAGCCAGCCAGCTGCTGCGCGCTTCAGCCGCTCCGCTTGAACGGGGACTAAAAGCCCCAGCCGAGATGGGCCTGCAGCCCTGCACCTAAGCCTTGCAGGCTCCAAAACGCGAGGTTTTAAAGAAATCCACCACCAAATTTAGTCAGAGTGATCCAATTTGAATAAAGGAAAATATATTACAATTTGGACATCTTGAAAGGTATTACATTCAATCAAGGCGTTCAGGTAAGACAACACCCCTTCTCCAGCAGGATTGGATGTAGAATCCACCGGTGGGACATACCAAAGCCCTACATGTCCCTACAGGTGGGAGTCTAGGCTAGTGTCTCCCGAGAAGAAACGACTTGCTGCAGCACTCTCCTGCCAAATGAGGCGTCTGCTGCGGCAAATCTGTCAATTTTATAATGCTTGACAAAGGAAGAGGGGGAAGACCAAGTCGCCGCCCTACAAATTTCCTCCACGGAGGCCTGAGTGAGCCAGGCCACAGAAGTGGCTGCACTTCGTGTGGAGTGGGCCGTAATGTTTGATGGAAACGGGAGTGACAATGAAACATAAGCGTTAGCTATACAGGCCCTGATCCACCTGCCAATGGTTGACGAGGACACCTTCTGACCCATGGACGATGGCTGAAAGGAGACAAATAACGCCTCCGATTTACGGAAAGCCAAAGTCCTCTTGACGTAATGGAGCAAGGCTCTACGAACGTCCAATGTATGCCATCGTCTCTCCAGACGATGGGAAGGATGCGGACAAAAGTTGGGGAGTACGAGGTCCTGCGATCTGTGGAACCAAGAGTTAACCTTTGGCACAAAGGAGGGATCCAAACGTAGGGTGACCTTGTCCTTGGAAAAGGTACACAAGTCCTTGCGAACTGAAAGAGCTGCCAATTCCGAAATTCTCCTAGCTGAAGTAATAGCCATGAGAAAGGCCATCTTCAGAGAAAGGTAGCGAAACGAACAGGACCCCAGGGGTTCGAATGGCAGAGAAGTCAAAGCCTGTAGGACCTTGGGCAAGTCCCAGGATGGGAAACGATGGACTACAGGTGGCCTTACCGTGACAGCCCCTTTCAAAAAGGCACATACGGCTGGATGCTGTGACAAAGGGGCAAGGTTATCACAGGAAAGAACCGTTTGTAAGGCCGCCACCTGCCTACGGATGGTGTTGAGTGCCAGACCTTTATTCATACCCTCTAAGAGGTACTCCAGAATGTTGGGAATAGTGAAAGAAAGGGGTGCTAGGTTGTGTTTACTGCACCAGGTGGAGAAATTCCTCCACGTGGCATCATATATCCGGTTAGTGGAAGGACATCGTGAAGCCTGGATGACCGAAATAACTTCAAAATGACTTCGAAATTGTCTAATTAAACCCTCCTGCTCAAGTGCCATGTGGCTAGTTGGAGCCACTGAGGGTCCGGATGTTGAAGGTTCCCTTGACTGAGAGACACCCGGTGCGGAGGGAGTTTCCACACTGGCGAGAGCGACAGGTCTACAAGGTCTGCAAACCACGGATGCCGTGGCCAGTACGCAGCAATTAATATCACCTCCACCCCTTCTAGAAGTAGCTTGCGGATCGTTGCTTGCAGCAACGGAAGCGGAGGGAAGGCATAAAGCAGCCCCTGCGGCCACCTGCACCTGAGAGCGTCCGTTCCCTCTGCTCCCCGTGCTGGAAACCTGGAAAAGAACCGGGGAAGCTGAGTGTTCGCCGGAGACGCAAATAGATCCAGGAGAGGGCGGCCGAACCTGTCCGAGATTTCCCCAAACAGATCTGGATCCAGCCTCCACTCTGAGTGATCCACTGTTACTCTGCTGAGTGAATCTGCTTGGCGATTTGCTTCCCCCGAGATATGTTCCACTTTGATGGAGCCTAGGGATGACTCTGCCCACAGGCCCAGATCCCGGGCCTCCTGCATGAGAGCCGCCGATCTGGTCCCTCCATGCTTGTTCACATGGGCCTTGGCTGCCATGTTATCCGTTAGCACCAGAACGTGGCGACCTGCCAGAAGAGAAGAGAAGCGAAGGAGGACCAGGTGTATGGCCCTGAGCTCGAGCCAATTTATATTGTGTTTCAAGTCCAGTTGTGACCACCTGCCCTGAGCGAGATGTATTTGAAAGTGAGCCCCCCAGCCGAACTGGCTGGCGTCGGTGGTCACTGTAATTCTGGTTGGTTCTCTGAAGAGTGTCCCTTTGGACATCGCAGACAAGGCCCACCACAGGAGAGATGAGAGGATGTGCTGAGGAACCTTGACCTTTCTTGAAGACGCGCTGAGATTATGCCTTTGGAAGGGAAGGAGGAACCATTGGAGACTTCTGGAGTGAAGTCTGGCTCAGGGAACAATCCCCATGCACGAGACCATCTTCCCCAGGAGCTGGGACAGCTGCACTAGAGGGACCAATCTTTGTCTCCGAATGACTTGTGTGAGCTTTCTGATGCTCACCCGACGCTCCTGGGAAAGATAAACCGTGCATGAGTCTGAGTCTATGATCGCCCCAAGATGGAGTAATCTTTTTGTGGGAACGATGTGACTTTTTTTGTAGTTCACAGAAAAGCCGTGATCCTGAAGGGTGCATAGCGTGACCTGTAAATCTCCTTGGGCGGACTGGAGGGAGCTGGACTGGATTATCATCCAGATAACATTGGACGCGCAGCGGCAACGTGCGAAGGTGCCAAGACGGCCAGCACCTTTGTGAATACTCGAGGGGTCGAAGATAGGCTGAATGGAAGGGCCCTGTATTGGAAGTGTCGGTTTGCGTAGCAAAAGTGGAGAAATTTTCGATGTTCCTGCAGGATTGGTATGTGTAAGTATGCCTCTGTTAAATCGATGGATGAGAGCAAGTCCCCCTTTCTGATGCTGGCCAATATGGATTTGAGGGACTGCATCTTGAACCTTTTGTAGACTACAAAGTGATTTAGTCTTTTTAGGTCGAGAATGGCTCTCCAAACCCCGATGCCTTGGGCACGACAAACAGGATGGAGTAAAACCCCTGTTTTTCCTGTCCTCGAGGAACCTGTTCTATTGCCCTGATTTCTATAAGGTGGTCTATGGCCAATTTTAGCAGCCTTGCTTTGGCTGGGTTGCGTGAGACTGGGCATTTTATAAATCGACTTGGGGGAGGGGAGTAAAATTCTATGCCTAGGCCTTGTCTTATGGTATCCCTTACCCAAGTGTCGGTAGTCGCTGCCTGCCACACGTCGCTGAACTGCGCCAGACGACCTCCAATGGGACTGGCCCTGGCGTCACTTGGAACACCTGTACGGGCGACCCCCCACACCCCTGAAGGGTTGCTTCGATTGGAATTGGCTCCTGCCTGTGTTTGGGCGGTCCTGGTTGCGATCCTGCCTGGAGGGAAAGGATCGCGGGCCTCTGGACCAATTCCAGGACTGCCCGCCATGAAAGGGCTGCCTCCATTCCCAGGAGCCGCTCTGTCAAAACCCCTGCCTGCGGAACTCCTGCTGTGGCCATCTGTCAGATTTCTTTGAAGGATGAGCTAGAATTTTCCGCTTGTCCTTACTCTCAATGATATATGGTTCGAAAATGGGCCGAAACAACTTTGAACCCGTATAGTTGGAGGTGGACAGCCGCCACTTAGACTTTAAGTCTGTCCTCCAATGTTTCAGCCAGAGAAGCCTCCATGAGGCCACTGTTGCTGCAATCGATCTGGCTGAGTACCTTGTGGCGTATAAGAATGAATCAGCCATGTACTCTGCTGCAGTGAGTAACTTTGTCAGTGTTTGGTGCGTGCGTACCTGTTAGGGCAGAACACTCGATTGGAGCTCCCGGAGCCACATGATAGAGGTCCTGGCGAAGAAGGAGACCGAGGTGGTGGCCCTAATTGACCATGCCGAGGATTGATGAGCCCGACGAAGGAAAAATTCAAATTTTTTGTCCTCCGCTTTCAGGGCCTCAGCCATGTCCCCTGGAATGGCGGAAGTGGAGAAAAGAGAAATTAGGGGATCGTCTACCGACGGCACCTCCAAGAGGGATGCAAAAGAGGAGGAAACGTTGAACAACCTTTTCTCCGTATTGTTGGGAGAGGGAACGGTTGCTAAGGACACCCACTTTGTCTGTACTGTGGAGCGAAAAACCTTGGGGCAAGGAATCTGTTTCTCCTCTGCCACCTGAGTGGTAAAAAGAGGATTGGATTCATCCTCCTCATCAGAGGAGGCGGGCTTAGCCACCTTAGCAGAGGAAAGGTTGACCGTAGCACAGGCCTTGAGGAGGAGAGAACGAAATGATGAGGGGTCGAATAACCCTGAGGTGGATGCCTGTTCCGGGGCTGCTTCCTCATCCTCAGACATCGGGATGTCAGTCATCTCCAGGTCCACAGATCCCTCCTCTGCTACCTGCGAAGAAGTCTCTGAGATGCCAGAAGCCTGGGTTGCAGCCCGTCCCGTACGGGGAAGGAGCACAGATGGAGGCAAAGGGCCTTGAGGAGGAGGATGACCCCTGGAGGAAGACATAAACTGGTCAAATGCCTGTTGCATAAACGAGTGGAATTGATGAGACCACTGACTATGCTGATCCCTAGCACTAGGCCCTGCCTCAACATGGGTGGCTGCAGAACCTGGGTGTTCGGGGGAGGATGAAATTGAATGAGGGGAACCAACCTGCTCAGTTTCCCTCGGAGGAGACCATGTCCTAAGTCGCTGCCCAGATTCCAATTGCGGCTCAAATGGAATAGGAGTGTCCAATGGGGCGGGGAAAACCACTTCAGCCCCACTGGCTCTGAGCCTCTGGGCCTTGGAGAACTCCCTCTCCAGCGCCTGGTGCCTCCTCGTGGCCTCTCGCTCGGCTGCCTTCGACGGCTGCTTTGTAATCAGGTGTTTAGTTTTAGCCTTCTTCTTGCCCCCCCCCCACTTCCAAATCAGTAGATCTGCGCTTTTGTGTTGTGGGGGGGAGTGCCTGAGCCTTGGTATGCCTGGGGCGAAGCACTGTCTGCCATGCTCTCTGGATGGTCCGGTGAAGGTACCCAGACAGTGGGGGGAGAGCCCAAGGACGCAGATCCTACTGGCAGAGAAGGGAAACCTATCCTAATTCTGCACTGGTGCAATGGCAGTCACAGTCAGTCGAATTTCTAAATTCGTCTGCTAGGCCAAGTGACTAAAGGTCACCACTAGGTACAATAGGTGGTATGAAAATCCCCTTGAGATGCTGTAAATTACACCAGCTAAAGTTCTATACTCCTAAACTCAGGTAAAAAAACACCCTTCAACAAGTAATGAGATTTCACGATTGGATTAATGCTTATGCCTCTTTCCCCCCGGTAAGACCTGACTCAGCAGACACTGTGATGGAAAACAGGCGCATGTACTGTCGGCTAGGCCTTCACCTGGCCTCCGTAAATTGTCCGGCCACACCCAATGACAAGATGGTGGCCGCGCCTCTTAAATTGGCATCCGCGCCTGCGAAGTGGCCTCCGCACCTGCCCCCAAATGGTGATTGCGCCTGAACTCCAAAATGGCGGCCGCGACTTTCACATGCGGCCGACAACAGCCGCCGTCGCCAATGCCTGCAATCAGGCAAGAACCCGGTGGGAAAAACCCTACGGAGCCCCCCACCCTTACAGGGCAATCAGGGCCACTTTTCCCCACTCCAAAATGCACTTGCGCTTTTCGTCATAGCAGCCACGCTGCTATCCAGAAGAAGCGTTGACTTACCTGAACGCATTTTCTCTGCATGGGGGGATGGAGAATCCACCACTGGGTTACGTCAGTCCTCTGCCCAATGAGAGACTAGGTCTGAAATTTAGCTCCGCCTCCGGCTTCCTTCCTTCCCCAGTTTTTGCCAGGCGAAGCACTCCATCAGATCAGACCGTGCAGCTCCTTTTCTGCCTCCTGTAAGAGAAGCTCTTGCCTAGACTGGTTAGAGGAGGGTGTGGATTCTCCATCCCCCCATGCAGAGAAAATGCGTTCAGGTAAGTCAACGCTTCTTCTCCTGCATGGGTGGATTCCGAATCCACCACTGGGACGTACCCAAGCCCTCATAAGTCCCCTCGGGTGGGAGTCTAGGCTATCTCTTACTAGGCCTGTACTATCTGCTGCAGAGACCTCCTGCCAAATGAAGCCTCCGCTGCAGCAAATTGATCAATCTTGTAATTTCTTATGAACGAGGACGGAGAGGCCCATGTGGCCGCTCTGCAAATTTCCTCTAGTGATGCCTGGGTGCGCCAGGCAGCCGATGTGGACGCACTCCTCGTGGAGTGGGCCGTGATGTTATCTGGTACTGGCTGTTCCAGTGCCTCATAAGCCTTGGCTATGCATGTTCTGATCCATCTACTAATGGTCGAAGATGATACCTTCAGACCCTTAGATGCAGGGTGGTATGAAACAAATAGGGCCTCGGACCTTCTAAAGGTCGCTGTCCTGCTGACATAATGGCGCAGAGCCCTGCGCACGTCCAGTGTATGCCATCGTCTTTCCAGACGGTGTGTGGGGTTTGGACAGAAATCCGGTAATACTAGGTCCTGTGACCTGTGAAACCATGTGTTGACCTTCGGTAAGAAGGATGGATCCAGGCGTAGGGTTACCCTACCCTCTGCGAAGGTGATCAGATCCGGTCGGACCGAGAGGGCCCCCAACTCCGATACCCTTCTTGCCTAGGTGATGGCCACTAGAAAGGCCACCTTCAGCGTCAGGAAACGGAGTGGACACGTCCCCAGTGGTTCGAAAGGATCCTCAGTTAACGCCTGTAGAACCCTGTGTAGGTCCCAGGACGGAAAACGGTGAACTACAGGGGGCCGCCTTGTGGCTGCCCCCTTTAGAAAGGCGCTCACCGCCGGGTGTTGTGACAGGGGTCCCCAGTCCTCGCAGACTAGGACTGTCTGTAATGCCGCTACTTGCCTGCGTATGGTGTTGATCGCTAGTCCCCTGTCCATTCCCTCCCATAGATACTCTAGGATGTTAGGGATGTTAGCGGTCAGGGGATTTATCCCCTGCCTGCTGCACCAGGAAGAAAAATTCCTCCAGGTGGCATCGTAGATCCTGTTGGTGGAGGGCCGGCGAGCGTCTTGAATGACCGAGATGACATGCTGTGAGAAAGCCTGCCTACTCAGACCCTCCCGCTCAAGTGCCAGGCGGCTAGTTGTAGCCACTGCGGGTCTGGGTGTAGAAGTTTCCCCTGGCTCAGAGATACCTGTCTCGGCGGGAGTTTCCATACTGGCGAAAGCGATAGCTCTACCAGGTCCGCAAACCACGGACGCCTCGGCCAGTATGGAGCAACTAGTACCACCTCCGCCTGCTCCAGGATGAGTTTGCGGATTGTTGCCTGAATTAGGGGCGGAGGAGGGAAGGCGTACAGTAGCCCCTGGGGCCACTTGCATCTGAGCGCGTCCGTCCCCTCCGCTCCCCGGGTCTGGAACCTGGAAAAGAAGCGGTGAGTCTGAGTGTTTTCTGGTGTTGCGAAGAGGTCCAGGCAAGGGCGTCTGAACCTGTCCGAGATTGCCTCGAACAGTTCCGGTGCCAGTCTCCACTCCGCGTGGTCTATCGTGACCCTGCTGAGGGAGTCTGCCTGGTGGTTTGCCTCCCCAGAGATGTGCTCTGCTTTTAGTGAGGCCAGGTGCCGCTCCGCCCACAGGCCCAGTGCCCTGGCCTCCTGCATGAGGGCCACTGACCTGGTCCCGCCCTGCTTGTTTACGTGCGCCTTTGCTGTTACATTGTCCGTCAGGACTAGCACGTGTTTTCCTGCCAACAGGGGTACAAACTGAAGCAGAGCCAGGTGAATGGCTCTCAGTTCGAGCCAATTGATTCTGTGTTTTAGGTCCCCTGGACTCCACCTTCCCTGGGCCATCCGGTCCCCGAAGTGAGCCCCCCATCCGAACAGGCTTGCATCGGTTGTAACCGTGACCCTGTTGGGTTCCCTGAGGGGGGTGCCCTTGTTCAGGGCCCCCGACCTCCACCATTTCAGGGATGCTATGACCTGAGGGGGCACCCTGATTCTCCTGAGCGAGGCGCTCTGGTCCCGCCTTTGGAAAGGCAGCAGGAGCTACTGCAGGCCTCTGGAGTGTAGCCTGGCCCATGGGACAATTCCCAGGCATGATATCATCTTCCCCAGGAGCTGGGAAAGTTGCACTACTGTGACCACCCTCCTCTGCATTACCAGAAGTGTTAGCTTCTGTAGGCTCTCCCGACGCTCCTGGGAGAGATACACCATGCCCTGCTCTGAGTCTATGATCGCTCCCAGGAGCTGGAGCCTTCTTGAGGGTGTGAGTTGGCTTTTCTTGTGGTTGACTGAGAATCCGTGCCTCTGGAGCGTGTCTATGGCGATCTGGATGTCCCTTAGCGCTGCCTGGTGTGACGCTGAGAGTATCAAGATGTCGTCCAGGTAGCATTGGACCCGCACCGGTCTCATGCGCAGGTGCACTCCCAATGCTGCCAGAACCTTCGTGAACACTCTGGGCGCTGAGGACAGCCCGAATGGGAGTGCCCTGTACTGGTAATGTCGCCCCTTGTGGCAGAACCTTAGGTACCTTCTGTATCCTGGTCTTATTGGAATGTGAAGATAGGCCTCTGTGAGGTCTATCAATGATAGCAGATCCCCCTTTCGGATACTGGCCAGTATGGATCTGAGGGACTGCATCTTGAACTTTCTGTATACTACGTAGCGATTTAACCGCTTGAGGTCAAGGATTGCTCTCCAATCCCCTGACGCCTTTGGCACCAGGAAGAGAATGGGGTAGAACCCCTGTCCCTCCTGCCCTGGAGGAACCGGCTCTATGGCCCTTATTTCCTCCAGGTGCCCAATGGCCTGATCTAGGAGACCCGCCTTGGTCTTGTTGCGGGATACCGGGCATCTTATGAAGTGATCCGGTGGAGTGGAGTAGAATTCTAATGCTAGGCCTTGGGTCACTGTCTCCCTGACCCAGGCATCCGTCGTGGTCGCCTGCCATGCTTCGCTGAACAGCGCCAGACGACCCCCGATGGGGCTGTTCCAGGCGTCACTTGGAACATCTGTAGGGTGGGCCCCCCGCCCCCTTTAAAGGGGCGCTTGGAGGATTGGCCCCTACCTGCGGCTGGACGGTCCTGGCCACGCTCCTGCCTGTATGAGAAGGTGCACGGGGTTCTGGGCCCTTCCCAGGATCGTCCCCCCTGAAAGGGCTGCCTCCATTCTCCAGCCCCGTTCTGACGGGGTGCCTGTCTACGGAACTCCTGGGTACCCCTGTCTGTTCTTTTAGATGGGTGAGCTAGCACCTTCCTTTTGTTTTTATCTTCAATCAGGTAAGGGTCCAGGATCACTCCGAAAAGCTTTGATCCTGCATACTTAGCTGTGGCGAGCCGCCATTTGGACTTAAGGTCCGCCTTCCAGTTTTTGAGCCATATCAACCTCCTGGCTGCCACTGTCCCTGCAATGGACCTGGCCGAGTATCTAGACGCGAACAGCGAGGAGTCTGCCATGAATTCCGCTGCCCTCCGCAATTTGGTCAGTGTTTGTCTCACACGTACCTGGTCTGGTGGGACACTTGCCTGGATTTCCCGCAGCCACCTGATCGCAGCCCTGGCGACTATTGAGTTAGTGGATGCGGCTCTGATGGCCCAGGCAGATGAATGGTGAACCCTGCGGAGGGAAAGTTCTACCTTCCTATCCTCCGCCTTCATTGACTCTGCTAGGTCTCCTGGGATGGCTGAGGAAGGAAGGAGAAAAATTAGCGGAGCGTCCACCTGTGGCACCTCTATTAATGTTGCTAACGGATTGCAAACATTAAACATTTTCCTTTCCACGCCATTTGGCGATGGGATGGTACCTAGATTTGACCACTGGGACCTTACCGTTGACCTGAACACCTTAGTGCATGGTACATGTATTACCTCTGACACCGGTGAGTGCAGCAGTGGGTCCTTTGCGTCCTCTTCCTCTGAGGACGGCGGTCTGGCCTCTTTGGTCTTGGCTGGCAGATCAAGGACAGAGCATGTCTTAATCATGAGGGAATAAAACAGGTTATGATCGAATAAACCTGACACCGGAGCCGTCTGTGGCTCTGCGTCCTCATTTTCTGACAGTGGGGCGTCCTCATCGTCCCAGTCCTCCTGCTCCTCGTCTGCCACCTGTGAAGAGTTCTCAGACACATCAGAGTCCCGGAACATTACCCTTCCTTCACGGGAAGCTGGTGTGCGTGATGTGTGAGCCCTCTTGGGCAAGGAATTACTCCTAGAAGCCCTGAGGTGCTCTAGAGTTTCCTCTAAGAGGGAATGATGTCGTGATGGCCACTTACCAGACCTCTTTCTTTTCCTACCTCTGTGCCCAGCCTCCTCCTGGCTTGTTGAGGGCTCAGAATGCTCTGGTGATGATGGCACCGAGATGGGGGACACCTCCCTTTCTGTCTCCCCCCTGGGAGACCATTCCTGCTCGACCGCTTCTGTAGACTCGAAGGGGGTTGGTGTCTCCCTAAGGGACAAGGCCGGACTTTCCATCCCGCTGTCCCTCAGCCTCTGCGCCTTGGCAAACTCCCTCTCCAAGGCTTGGTGCCTCCTTATGGCCTGGCGCTCGTCCGCCTTTGATGGCTCAGACAGATGCTTTGTTTTGGCCTTCTTCTTGCCCCCCCCCGTTTCCTCCGTTCTGCGTCTAGGTGATGACGGAGGGGGCGCTGAGCCTTGGGCCGAAGTGCCCTCTGCCATCGCCATGCTCCCAGTAGCACCCTTTCCGGGTATCTAGCGGGCACAGCTGTTACCGGCAGCGTTACAGGGAATGTCCCTAACGTGCCTGGTCGAAGTGATCTTGCGGCCCCGTGGGTCCTTAGCCAGGGAGTTTTGTCCCTATGCCCGTCCCGGCCGCTTTGACTCCGCTGGGGAAATCCTCCCGGTTCCAACCCTGCTAGGAGCCAAAAACACCGAAACACACACACACCTCCGACGGAATTCCTTAGGTATCCGGCCTCAGTCCTCCCTGCTCTGGGCAGCCCGGATCTAGGCCTCTGCCTTACCGGCAGCACTTTTTCTTTCCCTGGGCCCACAGACAAACACCAACAGGGCGAAAACAAAGGGAAAATGGCCCGCCTCTCTTCAAGGCTTTCGCGCCAGAAACGAGGCACCAATCAGAAGTCTGGAACGCTCAGACATGCCCAACTTCCAAGATGGCGCTTCGCCCCAGTAGCCGAGACCTCCCCTTTTTAAAAATGGCCGCCGCGCCAAATTTTTGGTCGGAGCTCTGTGCTCCCGACCACGCGGCGCCTAAGGGATGCTGGCCTCGGCCTACCCCTTCGGTGACCGACGATCCCCGCCTCTGTCCGCCTCCCGGCGAGCTGGCTGGAGTCCTCCCCGCACCCCCTTGCCCCACTTGCGTTTTTTACGATGTTCTGCGTCGAGCTCTGGAAGGGTTTCCTTCGACGCCCGTACTCCTGTGGGTCTCTCGGAGCGCAGCCAAAATGATCAGCAGAATCCCGGGATGCTTTCCCTTGCTCTCCCGCTGTTCCCAGGCCCTAGGCCCGGGGCGGTCTCGCCGTCGCACTCCCGACGCGTGGGGGGGAGGATCGACCGAAGGTCCCCGAAAGCACGAGGTAAAACACTAAATTTCGTCTTCTATTGACTATTCTAAACTATTCCAAATCAAACAAAACCTTTTCCTACCAGTCCTTAACCTTAAAGGAAAAAATACTCTTTTTTTCGCGGAGCTAGTGCGAAGAGCTGTTCTTGGGCTTCAGACTAGGTAAAAACTGGGGAAGGAAGGAAGCCGGAGGCGGAGCTAAATTTCGGACCTAGTCTCTCATTGGGCAGAGGACTGACGTAACCCAGTGGTGGATTCGGAATCCACCCATGCAGGAGAACGCCTGCTTCTTCCATCTGAGAAGAATGCGAAAGGGAACCTCCCCAGGCTGCTCCTGCAAGGGAGCCGGTTCACCGATCGTCGTTCGGGCAGCAGATAACAAACAAGGGACAGATCCCCTCGGTGATCCTGCGGCCCAAGCCTCTCAGGCTTGTAGGCCGAAAGGCCTCTACCAACTGCAGCCAATTCCTTCTAATTAAATTTGACCGTTTTAAAACCAATTGAATCTGAATTGTAAGAAATCTTGACATTTTAGAGCTGTAAAAAATCAAATTAAATTTAACAAGTACAAACTACTCTGACTAGGCCTAACTAACTAAGGAGCCTCAAATTTTTGCTGCTGCTGAGCTGTAGACTAAGTCAAAACTGGAAGGCACTCCCTGAAGGAGGCGTGGCTAAAGTTCTGACTTAGTCTACCTGAGCAGGAAGGCTATAATTAGAATTGGATTCTACATCCAATCATGCTGGAGAATGGCAAGACTGGGCCAAGAAATATCTGAAGACAAATTTTACAAAGGTTGTATGGACTGATGAGATGACTGACTCTTGACGGACCACGTGAATGGGCCCATGGCTGGATCAGTAACTGGTACAGAGCTCCATTTTGACTCAGATGCCAGCAAGGTGGAGGTGGGGTACTGGTATGAGCTGATATTATTAAAGATAAGCTTGTTGAGCCTTTTTGGGTTGAAGATGGACTCAAAATCAACTCACAGACCTACTGCCAGCTTTTAGAAGACACTTTCTTCAAGCAGTGGTACAGGAAAAAGTTTGCAACTTTCAAGAAAACTATGATTTTTATGCAGGACAATGCTCCATCATATGCACTGAAGTATTGCACTGTGTGGCTAGCCAGTAAAGGCCTTAAAGATGAAAGAATAATGACATGTCTCCCTTCTTTACCTGACCTAAACCCTATTGAGAACTTGTGGGCCCTTCTTAAAGGGGAGATTTACGGTGAAGGAAAACAGAACATCTCTCTGAAGAGTGTCTGGGAGGCTGTGGTTGCTACTGCACAAAACGATGATCTATGTTTGTTTATCAATGCGAATTTACTACAAGAATGTTACTGTTATTTAAAAAGATGCTTCTTTTATTTACTAATTGTGTTCTGAGATATGTGATAGATACCTATAAGGTATAACTTAGCTGGTCCAGGAGGCATGCCAGAACTGCTGATGTACGGGGTTACTTATGTAACAAAGAAGAGATTGAAATAAGATTTAAGTAATAGGATAGTAAGTTAGCTTGAACATGAACACAAAGCATACATAAATTATATCCTATTATAATTTATTTGAATTTATGCATTAAAATATATTTCTTTTAATCCATAGCAGCTTTGCAAAAGTCTAACAATAATGGGACATCTCAAAATTAAATTATCCAGTCAATAAACACAATATGAACATCCGCCAAGAAAAATATATAAACCATGCAAGTAATAAAAGATTAAGACAATAAGTAATAGAAACTATATAGTTGTCATCCAAGACCAATTTAAGGTAATTCAATTGTCTTAGATATCATAGAATTAACCACATATTTTCTGCCTAAATTATTACCTCTCTTAATTAATTCTTATTGATGATAAATAATAATTATTAAATTATTATCTAAAAATTAAGTACAACTTTTAAAATAAATCTAAAGCTATAGTCCAAACCAAACTGGCATTATTTATCTTTGAAGAACTATATATTAAAACAAGGTTTTTGTGTACTTTGAAGAATATTCCCAAAATCATTTTCTAATGAAACACTGTAGATATTATACATGTATGTGTGTGTATTTAGAGACAGAGATGTAAATGATATATAGATATAGATTGTTTCCAAGGTAAGAATCACAGTAGCCAAAGTTCGCATCTCCCCCCCCAGCGCCTACTGTAATTTTTTACAATCACAATAGCATTTTCTTAAGAGAACTGAAAGAACAGACTTTTGTTTTTCCCGTTTTCTTTCTTAGTCTTCTGCTTTGCTTTTAATGTGACACCTAAAATAGCAGATGGATACTCTACAGAAATTACACTGTTCTACTTAAATCTGTTCCATACTACTGTAAATCCAGAGAAGCAGAATCCTAAGGTTCTTTTGCAATGAAATACGAGAATACTGATCTACTGTTGTATTTGGTATTGTTTACAATGTGGAAAACTTATTAAGAAAATTTCAAAAATACTATTCATGTGCATCCATAATGGAAAACTCATATAACAAGTTTGCTTGATTAGATTAGTAACTAAGCAATGAAGGTGCCAAAGGTATCAATGGGATCAAGCAAGTTCTTTCAGCTGTCTGTCTGAACACTTTGAGACCTGTTAAATTTAGTAACCAGTGTAGATTGTTTTGTTAAAGTTACGTTAATATCTTAAGGCATTTTTACACTGACCCTACATTTATAATTATTTGGGTATTCTCAAAATATTTCAGTATGGATGTACAAACAACACCTTTTTTAACTGGAAAAACTGAATCAAAGTTAAGTATATATAATACATTTCTTCAATGCTAAAGAAATATATTTTCTTCAGCATTGGCATTTCAATTTCCTATACCAAAATCTAGAAGTTTGACATAGATTAATTTATTTCTAATTCAAAATCAATAATTTATATAGGGACCAGATTCAGCAAATTCACAGGTATGTTGAATACAAGAATGGCAAATGTACTTGCAAATATTAGCCACACAAATAAGGTAAAATCTTTCATTTCTTGGCAATATACTTCTTAGTATAAATAAATTAAGATGAAACTAACCTTTAATTTGTCATAGCGTTCACTTAGAGCTGCTACTTGGTGATCACGATGCCTCCCAACCAGTTTACACAAGGCACAGATTAACTGGTCATCAGTCACACAATACATGTTAACTTTCTCATCTTCATGCTCCAGACACATCAATCCTCTGATATGTGAATCAGGAATAGGTTCAATCAAACGGTGTCCAGTAAATGGCTTCTTGTTTGGATGAGTTGTTTTTAGGCACTCCTCACAATAAGATACCTCACAAGTTACACAGGTCTTGATTGCCTCCTGAGCAGGATCTTGGTCACAGAACTGGCAGGGAACTTTTTCACTCGATGACATGCTGTTGCTGTCAAAAGCTCGATCTCGGCGAGTTTCACTGGGAGAATTGGGCCCACTCACAGAAGCTTTCTGAAATCTGTCTATAATATTCTGCAGTGTGACGTTGCGCTTCAGTCCGTCTAGACCCCGTTGACTGAGGGTGATGACATAACGACAAGTGGGGCACTGGAAGGCAGTGATAGATTCCACTGATTCGTTGGTAGCACACTGGGAGACCAAGATGCGATGTGCACAGTTGAAACAGAGACTGTGAGCACAAGGAAGCAACAATGGATCCTCAAATAGCTCCAGACAGATAGGGCAGGTCAGTTCTGACTCCAGTGTTTCCATCTTCAAGCAAAGGTTTCTTGTGTCATCAGCAAAATCCAGGGAAGCCAATTAGCTACCTGAAAGCATAGTATAATATTCAATTAGACTGAAGAGGAAATTCTGTTTCAAATGTCTGTTTCAAGTTATATTTTTATAGTTATTCAGCCATATTTTCATGCTGAAGACGACATGTTTTGAATCCATCTATGTATTGAAGATATTTAAAAACCTTTTTTCTTGTATGTTTCCCTAAACTTCTATTTCTATCTTTTACTGCAAGAAATCCAGACATTTGATAAACATTTACATTATTTAAGAACTATACTGCAATGCAGTAAAGACAAATACTACCACCACAATGAAATCTGTTATTGCAATTCAACTCAATTGCACTATGAAATCAGCTAATCTCCCCCCGAAGGGTCTTAATGCAATTGGACCTTAGGAATAACACTGGAATCAGAAATGTGTCCGTTCATTGATT
Organism: Bothrops alternatus; assembly: GCA_034064705.1. NCBI lineage: Eukaryota > Metazoa > Chordata > Lepidosauria > Squamata > Viperidae > Bothrops > Bothrops alternatus. Next base: position 35,984,626 of record JARGCV010000112.1, read on the forward strand.
GTTTATATCTTAAATTACATCTTTTGGATTCCATATTAATTTCTATTTGCAAAGGACAATGGTCACTAGCTTGTGAGTGTGTCATATCTGTCTCAAAAAGAATTTGTGACTATAAAACAAAATAATATACAAACATTTAGAGCAAATAAAGAGTGAAATGAAATAATATGCTGAAAGATATAGATTAGAAGGAGGAAAACTCATAATAATAAAAAGTGTGCTTCAGTGAGTCAGAAACCTGGTAAGAATATCATGTTATTTGCTAATCAAAGAACTTTTAAAAAAAGAAATCTCAGTTTGTCTTATTTTTTTGTTTATTACAGGTAAGGAAGTGCCAAGAATTATTGTTCTTTCCAGCCACGAAGTACAAATACTGTTTTACTGTGTAAATATTGTTTTTAATAGCGTTGCTGGTTAGCTAAAATGCAGTGTAAGTTCACAATTACTTTTTTCAGCAAGGAATGCAGCAGCCATTCCACCCCCTGAAAAAGATCAGCCCCTGAAATGACTGAAACTACTTTCCATTTCCTCCTTCACTGAAGATGTTACATGAAATGATTTTGAAAGAATTGCCCTACGTTATGCTTCTTCCCTAAGCTCTTGTCATGATCTTGAACTGTTATAAGTAGACAGATCAGTGAACCATAAGCAAAAGCTCTGCTTCGCATTTGCAGAAATCTACTTCTTAAGAGTACAGTCCATTTAAACTCTGTGGCTCATAAAAAAGGACAGCTTCAGATGACCCAACTGCATACTCTGTAAGGTTGCCCTATTGTGTGAACATCTTTTTATTCCCCTAAAATTAACACAGAACTCGGTTCATAAAGAGTGAAGGGAGCTCTATGCTCATTAGCAAGCTTTGAAGCTAAATCTCTTTCAACAATCAGTATTTCCCCACAATTAAAGTGAGGGATGCAGTTTCAGGGGCAGCAATGCCGTGTGTAACTATACTAAATCATAATAGCAAAAAAAGTGTTCAACAATGGAGGACAGTTGCAAGTCAGACTCTAATGCTTATTCATAGTTACCTTATGATGAGGGCAAAAATTAGCTCCAGAGGGACATGAAAAATGTGCCATTGGATTTTACACTTATTTGCCAAAAAGTTACAGAATCTCAAATAGCCTCCAGTATGGATAACACTAGATTCAATAAACTTTATGTTGTCTGCTTTATTCATTCCCACTTGTTATTTTAACACTCCAAATATCTTCCATAGAAGTCTTTAACCATATAAACTGAAAAAAATCATTGGAGTGTGGAGGGAAGAGTAATCAATCAATGGGGGAGATAATATAGTTTTCTAATTAAAATAATAAGACATTCTTGAAATGATGCAAATTTATGGCATAGTGACTTTTAGTAATCCCATATTGTTGTCTTAAAGTAGCTTATTATTCACTGAATTACAGATTGGATCAGTTTCATGAGAAATTTGTGCAATAGCGTAATTGTATAGTGATTTCAATGGTATAACAAAACTAAATTAACAGCAATAACTCTTGCATTTACATACAAATTAAATAAGGAAAATGTTTTTCTAAAATCTATATATGTATATGCCTTTTTCTCCCTCTGTATTTATACATCTCACAGAAAGAGGGGAGGAGAGAGAAAGAAAGAGAGAGAAGTATATACATAGGCTTCCTATACAGAATTGTCTTTCTATTTTGTGCAGCTACTTGTACAGACTTTTATAACCAAGCAATTAGGAAACTACGTCAAGCAATTAATTGTTCTGCCTAGAGGAATGGATCAAAAAAGAAAAGTTAGTGTCTCTAAAGTGGATAAATACACTAGACTTACAGAACAATAAAGCCAGATCTCTGTTGGTGCATCAAAGAAATTAAAAACTGCAACAACGTTCAGTCATGAACTAACCTTTTCTTTAGCCATTACTCAGGACTGACTTTAGCATTCAGCAGACAGAAAAAAGGCGGTGCTGTACAGTGTGGTCTGGCTCCTAAAACAAGCCTGCTGGAGTTTAAAGAAAAATGTGCTATCCCATACTTGACTAGAAGTGAGTTTCAGCTTCCAATCAGCTTCCGTATGCAAAGTGCATGAATATCAGGCAGCAAAATATATGGCCCCTACCCTGCCAACATAGTAACCTCAAAAGGAAAGGATCCAAGCATTTAAAACACATTGCTATACATTTAAGTCCAAAGTTAATTTCCTCCCACCCAAATGATCTGGTTACTAGATGTTCCAAGAAGTACTTTAAAGACTATAGTAATGTTTCTTAAGTCATAAAAATAATTTTATATAGATTTGTTTTTTTAAAAAAAAATATACGTTTACCATAAATACTAATAACAATGATTTCTAGAAATAACTAAAATACATCCCTAATTACTATGCAAAGATATAAGCCCATTCAAAGATAGATATTAAATCACATGTTCAAGCAAAAATGTTGAGTGATATTACAAAGCATGTCAGAGAACCAGTAATAAAAAAATACTAACAATACTAATACTATCCTAATATTAAACAACCATTTTAAACAAACTTAATATCAGGGATACATTTCAGGTATCTAACACAGGTCTCCTATGGGATTTCAAGTAATGGTAGATTTAAAAAATTACACAAAAATAAACTTAATGCCTTATTTAATAACTTTAACAAGGAAGTATAGCCCTACAGAAATCTGTAGCCCAACAGCTTTTCTAAACTCTATTAAGTTTATTATCAAAAAATCTGAACACAATATTATTCACATAATCACATTTGGAAATATTAAAAAGCTCTTTTGAACTATTTCACATTTCTATAAAATAAAAGCAAAGTTTACAGTCAAAAGAAATAAAGCTTACTCAACCCATTTTTGCAAATTTGTTTTTAAATTTTGCAAATTTGTCTATGTTAAAAATCTCTTCATACTATCAGCTGAACATTACTGTATATACTCACCAATGGATTTCCACCTGAATATTTTAGTTGACACATTGCTGATAAATGAGCACGCTGATTCCTTGTCAGAAAGTGAAAAGTCGAGAGAGATACAATGACCTCCTCTACTTGCAGTAATTCCAAGCTTTTAGCACTGTGAGTAACTTGGAAACTGTTGATATTGAAGCACAACAGGAAAATCTATGCTACAATTCCAGGAAAGCCAGCTCCACCTAATCACGGCTGTAAGAGTTTAAGGACTAAAAACTGCTCTGGAAGCAGGCTGGCTTTTGTTAATGACGCAAAAGCAAACTCTCCTCTTTCTTTTTCAGTATTCAGCACCTATCATGTGAGAAAGCAGCAAGGATCAGATTCTCTAACTGTGCATCCACAGAACCACCCAACATTGCTTGTAATAAGGCCACTGGGCTTGGCAGCCGTGTTATTTGAACAAGTAAAAGCTCAGCCTGCTGTGTAATTAATCCAGGGTTAAATAATGAAGTTCCCATACCTATAAAGGAAAGTGACCTGAATCAGCAAACTGTGTCACATGGCTAACATGAAGGAAGAGCTAAAACTTACTGAATAAAAGCCTGCATGATCCATATTTGAAGTTTTTCATATTACTATATTGTTTGACTGTTCCTTCTAAATACTGGTCAGCCAGTAGGAATAAAAGTACTGTAATACACATTAAGTAATGGTTTATTCTTTCTCAGTAATGCCTTTCCAGGCATCTTAAGAACTCTCAGTGTGATTATTCCCTAAAAGCAAAGTATTATTGATTATAACAAGTTAATCAGAAATGCTACATTTTTAAAGCATTTAATTTTAAGAGCATGGATTTGCACTTGCTGAAAGCCTCCATCTATGTATCTTTCTCTTTTTTTAACCACTTAACTTTTAAAGACTTCTGCTTTACTGTAAAACAATTGAAATTTCTAGTTAGTCAATACTACTGTTTTATTAATATCTTTAATAAACCTCATAGGAAAAAAGTATCACTTTCTGACATTTTGCTACATATAAATACCTGACTTTTAGCTTTCAATGAAGGCATTAAAAATTCATGTGAAAGTGGAAGTTGCAGGAACAAATTGCTTTCTTGGCTTCCACTTTGTATATGCAATGATTTTTTATGTTGTTACTATTAAATGAAAAACACATTGCATATTTAAAAGGGACCTCAAATCATCATTCCATTTGCTCTTCATCCCAGAGAGAAGCTTGAGTTTTATTTGCTTTGCAGGCTAATTATTTTCCCTCATCATTTCCTTTCTTACATACAGTTAGAATACTGTGACAATAAGAGAACCATTGTTTCTACAGGCAAAACCATGACATTTATGAAGAATTATTTGAAATAGCACTGGTTTAGTAGGTATACATGAAACTGATCTCTGTTTTTTATTGTCATTCATACATGCACAGAGAACTTTGAGAAACAATTCCCCCCCAATGTAATCCAGTAAGTGAATGTAAGAAGCTTGAGGGAATAAGCATTTCCTGATCTATGTCTTAAAGCATTAAGAAAAGAGAGAGAGAATAAACTAGAGCTAAAGCTCTTTCCAAAATTTTAATACAAGATTGTTTTAAACTATTTATTAGACTATATCCTGTTTCATCACATATAAAAATAAAAGCAAAACTCATGACACAATGTGAAATCACCATAAGAACAGCCAATAAATGCACCATTTATTTAAACACACTCCCCAAAGGGTAGGATCAAACCACAGAAAACTGATTCTTCCCTGTTTTAGTTGTGTCTGAGAAAAGAACATCACCTTGGGTAAAAACAGCAACACAGCAGAAAACCTATCACAAAGTTTAATTTTTCCTATCACAGATATCTTATTACTCCAACACAAAGATATTTTCATGCTTTCCACTTTAGGAAAGTAAGGTTTTAAGTAGGAAAACTTTTTATCAAAGTGATCAGCATGACCCCAACATTATAGGAGCACACTAGATCAGGGGTGTCAAACTGCCGGCCCATGGGCCGGTTTCATCATATCGAAGCCACACCCACCCCATTGCCGGCAATGCAAAAAGAGTTGCAATACGTTGTGACACGTCACGTGATGTGGCAAGTTTGACACCCATGCACTAGATCTTCATCTTCTGATTTTCAACTTTCTTACAATATGTTATTAGTGACAAAGCTTATTTCTCAAACTAAATCTTTGTGCATATCCAACTGAAAACATGGCAAGTATTTGTTGTAAACATATCTTTCATTCAGATATATTAATAAGAAACACTGATTAAATTAAGTAAATTCTGATTTGGCCCTAAGATTTCTTGACTGAAGAGCCAAATTAACTTTTGCGGCATTATTCCATTATCTTGGTCTATCATACACAAATGGTGGTTCTATTTCTGATACAACTTTCACTTTGAATATACTGTGCATAAGAGGGATTTTTTGCAACACAAAATCATAGTTTTCACACTAGATTATTCCACTAGTGTGGAATAATCACATTCTTTCTCTGGTTTTTGGCTGTATCTACATGAATAAAGGTTCACTCCCCCATGCTGATTTCCTGGATTTTTCAAACGTCTAAAAGGTGACTTTTAAACATATGTACTGTACATGCTTGCTTAAATAATTCAATGATTTCTGCAATCAAGTTATGATCTGTGTAAACAACTCTTCAATTTTAGTCTCTATGAATTGCTACTAAGACCGAAGAATCAACTCTTAACACTTTTAGTGCACCATATCAAAGAGCATTGCTTAGTTCACCATATCAAAGTGTCTTTAGATTGTTTAAAACTAGACAGCAGCCACAAAAATATCTGATCAAGCTGATAACTCCCTACTCAAAACTAACAATCACATATAATTTCACATTTAGCATCTACAGTACATGCAGACTACACTTTTATTCACGTTGAATTTATAATATTTTTCAAGCTTGTTTTCTCAACGACTCATGCAGTCTAGTATGATTTTAGTTTAGCTTCATGGTGTAACTCAGAGGTCCCCAACCTGTGGGCCGCAGCACTAGTGCAGCAGCCAGGCGCAAAAACGGGCTGCCGCCGCACCTCAGGGTAAGAAAACAGGCCACTGCTGCACCTTGGAGCGCAAAAATGGATCATTACTGCCGCCGTGCCTCAGGTCGCAAAAACGGGCCACCGCTGCCGTGCCTTGGGACATGAAAATGGGCTGCCACTGCACCTCAGAGCGCAGGGATGGGTCACTGCTGCACCACATGGTGCAAAAATGGGGTGCCACTGAGCCGCGGGGTACAGAAACAAGGCACAGAAACAAGGGACAAGGTTAGTATCATGCGGGTGCTAGCCCACCTCCATTTGTGGTGCACGCGTGTTCATGGCCCCATGAGCATGCATGCGTGCACACATATGTAAATTGCTTCCCCCTCCCTTTTCCTCCAGTCTGCCAATCAACAAAGGTTGGTGACCTCTGGTGTAACTAATACAGGAATTGAAAGTTGTTATGTACCAATTTCATCCTTCTTCGCTTTCTCCTTTGTCATGATATCCACAGTTCTACAAAATAAACATCTGCAATTTTTCATGAACAAAAGAAGTTGAAATAAACTATTTTTATATATTTATTTATTGAATTTAAATGCCACTCATTTCATGGTTCTATAATTAAAAAAACCTGTAATTGCTGATTCTTAATAGTGTATTCTGTAAGATAAAGTTGTGCACACTTCATAATAAATTTAGTTTATTTATGTATTAATAAGATTTGATACAAAAATACAAAAGAAAATAATAGGAAAGGTAGGAGAGGGGAAAGGGAAGGGGAAAGTTTGGGAAAACTTTGGTGCAGTAGAATAACATAATAACATCAAACCTCAACTTTTTACTCTTACATAATAATATAAGCTAGCCATTTCTATAACAACAAACCTATCTAATCGGTAAAACCCAAAATCAAAGTTTCATTTTTAACTCTAATTCTAACATATTAACCTTTTCTTCAAAAAAGACAATGGTCTTAAACTCAACCTTCTGTCTTCTTCATTCCACCTTTGAACTGGAAGTCAGTCATATCCAGGATTGCAATACAGCAGGTGGATATTTAATCTTTTCATAACCTACTTCACAGAATTTACATTATCAATATGAAAATCACATTTACACTTCATATTGCCACAGCTTTGTCACGACAGCAAAGGCCTTCTGAAAGGCTGTCATATGTAATAGATTTTCTGTTTTTATGTCGCTTCATATGTTTGCAGACACATAACAATTTTACTATGATTTTCCTTAATGCAGGATACAAAACATGACTTTTATCTCCCTTGTAAGAAAGGAAGAAGAGAACTAGTTTGGTGTGGTGGTTAAGGTGCTGGCCTTGAAACCAAAGATTATTTAGTCCTACCTTAGGCATGTAATCTAGCTGGTGACTTTGGGCCAGTCACTCTCTCTCAGTCTTACCCACCTCATAAGGTTAGGTTGAATGGGTCAAACTATATATCCTGCCTTTCATATGTATCTCCAATCTATATATCCTGCAAAGGAAGAAAGGGAGGGAGGGAGGGAAGGAAGGAAGGAAGGAAGGAAGGAAGGAAGGAAGGAAGGAAGGAAGGAAGGAAGGAAGGAAGGAAGGAAGGAAGGAAGGAAGGAAGGAAGAAAAAATCTAATAACGTCAATGCACTTTCTGGAAATTTGCATTTGAAGACAATCATGTCCTGTGGATATATAATGTACTCCCATTTCATGCTTCCTTACTATTTGGGGGCATATGTTTAAATGTAACAGTTGTAATAGCACCCCAAAGGAAGAAATTGCTTGCATTGAATCTTATGTAACTAGTCTGAAATTACAGAAATACTTCATTTGTAGAGTACAGAGTAATAAATTATAGTTGTTGTCTTTCTCCTGACAGAGACAGAAGGAATCATTAAAAGTCCTACATACTGTAGACATCCTGTGATGGGGAGCAGTTACTTCCCATATATTTCCAATATAGAACAATCATTGTATGAGTTGACATTGGTCTATCAGAGGGTCAGCAACCTGAAACAGTGAAAGAGCCACTTGGACCCGTTTCCCTCACAAAAGAAAAAATTAGGAGCTGCAAAATGTGTGCATGCGGGCGCACACTCATACGTGCGTGCACACACATAACGGGGCTTGATTAAAGAGTAGAGCCTAAGGCAACACATGCACTGACCCTGCCCCCGTCCAGCTTCTCTTTCCATTGGAAAAGACTGCTCTCCCCCCGCCCTGCACTCTCCCTTTTGCTGAAGAGGCAAGCAGGAGGCCTGCCTTGGGCATGGTGGGGCTGTTGGAGAGCCCGGTGGTAGCGGCAGCAGAATGGCGAAGGGGCGCGGCTCCCCGGTCACCGCCACTTCTCCGGCCTCACTCAGCGCGACCGGCAACAGCGGCAGGACAGCAAAAGGCGGCGGTGGCTCCCCAAAAGCAGCCAAGAAAGGCACTACTGATGGGGCCCTGGTGGAGCTGGGTGGCAGAGAGCCCCACAGCAGCGGCGGCAGGACGGCAAAGGGGTACGGCTCCCTGGTTGCTGCCGCTTCTCCGGCCTTCGCTGAGCGTGACCAGCAACAGCAGGAGGATGGTGGAGGGTGGCAGCGATGGCAGCGGCGCCCTGAAAGCGGCCGAGAAGAAGCATTGTCTTACCTGAACGCCTTTTCTCAGCATGAGGGGATGGAGAATCCACTGATGGGTTAATATAGCCTACTTGCCCATTTAGACTAGGTCCGAATTTTAGCCCCGCCTCCGGACGGAAGTTCCTCTCTTCCCCAGTTTTTACCAGGCGAAGCTTCCAAATGAACGTCGGAACTTGTGGCTCCACTCAACCGTCCTGTAAGAGAAAACAAATCTGCCTAGACTAGTTAGAGGAGGGTGTGGATTCTCCATCCCCTCATCCTGAGAAAAGGCGTTCAGGTAAGACAACGCTTCTTCTCCAGCATGAGTGGATGTCGAATCCACTGATGGGACATACCCAAGCCCTCTAGTGTCCCTTCGGGTGAGGGTCTAGGCTAGCTCTTACGAGGACTCAATGACCTGCTGCAGCACTCTCCTGCCAAACGAGGCCTCCGCCGCAGCAAAGTGGTCAATCTTATAGTGTTTGACAAAGGAGGACGGAGAGGCCTATGTAGCCGCTCTACAGATTTCCTCCACTGATGCCTGGGTGAGCCAGGCTGCCGAGGTGGCTGCGCTCCTTGTGGAGTGAGCCGTAATATTAGATGGTACCGGTAGTGACAATGATACATAGACCCTGGCTATGCAGGCCCTGATCCACCTGCCAATAGTTGAGGATGACACCTTCTGTCCCATGGACGAGGGTTGAAAAGAGACAAATAGAGCCTCTGACCTCCGGAAGGTCGCCGTCCTCTTGACATAGTGGCACAGAGCCCTACGCACATCCAGGGTGTGCCATCGTCTCTCCAGACGATGTGTGGGATGCGGACAGAAGTTTGGTAGTACCAGGTCCTGGGACCTATGAAACCATGAGTTGACCTTGGGTACAAAGGATAGATCTAGACGCAAGGTAACCTTGTCCTCTGCAAAGGTGATGAGATCCGTTTGAACCGATAGGGCCGCCAGCTCCGAAATCCGTCTTGCCAAGGTAATGGCCACCAGGAAGGCCACCTTCAACGACAGAAACCGGAGTGCGCAAGACCCCAGCGGCTCAAAGGGAGCTTCCGTTAAGGCTTGCAGGACCTTGGGGAAGTCCCAGGAGGGGAAACGATGGACCATTGGGGGCCGTATCGTGACTGCCCCTTTCAGGAAGGCGCTCACCACCGGGTGTTGTGATAGAGGGCCCCGGTTCTTGCAGACGAGGACCGTTTGCAAGGCTGCTACCTGCCTGCGAATGGTGTTGATCGCCAAGCCCTTATTCATGCCCTCCAACAGGTATTCTAGGATGTTGGGAATGGTCACAGCAAGTGGGCTTAATCCCTGCCTACTGCACCAGGAAGAGAAGTTCTTCCACGTGGCATCGTATATCCTGTTCGTGGAAGGTCGACGGGAGGCCTGGATGATTGATATGCCGCCCCCGGAGAATGCCTGCCTACTTAGCCCCTCCCACTCAAGTGCCAAGCGGCTAGTTGTAGCCACTGCGGGTCTGGATGCTGAAGCTTCCCCTGACTCAGAGAGACTCGACTCGGAGGGAATGTCCACACTGGCGAGAGCGACAGATCCACAAGGTCTGCAAATCACGGGCGCCGTGGCCAGTATGGAGCAATTAAGATCACTTCCGCCTGCTCCAGTATCAGTTTGTGGAGAGGGCAGGAAGGCATACAGTAGGCCCTGAGGCCACCGGCATCTGAGCGCATCCGTCCCCTCCGCTCCCCGGGTTTGGAATCTGGAGAAGAACCGGGGGGACTGAGTGTTTTCTGGAGACGCGAAAAAATCCAGGATGGGGCATCCGAATCTGTCCGAGATTGCCTTGAACAGGCTCGGGTCCAGTCTCCACTCTGCGTGATCTACCGTGACTCTGCTGAGAGAGTCCGCCTGGTGGTTTGCTTCCCCTGATATGTGCTCTGCTCTGATTGAACTCAGGTGCTTTTCCGCCCACAGACCCAGCGCTCGGGCCTCCTGCATGAGGGCCGCTGACCTGGTCCCTCCCTACTTGTTCACGTGTGCTTTCGCTGTTACGTTGTCCGTTAGGACTAGCACGTGACTCCCTGCCAGGTGGGGTGAGAATTGTAGAAGGGCCAGGTGAATGGCTCTTAGCTCGAGCCAGTTGATCTTGTGAGCCAGGTCCTGTGGGCGCCACCTGCCCTGGGCTATCTGATCCCTGAAGTGTGCCCCCCAACCAAACAGACTTGCGTTGGTCGTCACCGTGATCCTGTCTGGTTCCCTGAACAATGTCCCCTTGTTCAGAGTGTTTAATGTCCATCACCTGAGGGATGCTAGGACCTGAGGTTGTACCCTGACTCTTCTGCAGGAAGCGCTCTGGTTTAGCCTTTGGTGAGGAAGAAGGAACCATTGGAGCCTTCTGGAGTGAAGCCTGGCCCACGGAACAATGTCCATGCATGATACCATCTTCCTCAGTAGCTGTGACAACTGCACTATGGTGACCGTCTTCCTCTGTTCCACCAGACGTGCTAGCTTCCGTAGACTCTCCCGGCGCTCCTGGGAGAGGTACACCATGCCTCGCTTTGAGTCTATGATCGCCCCTAGGTGTAGTAGTCTCGTTGAGGGCGTGAAATGGCTTTTCTGGTGGTTTACGGAGAAGCCGTGATCCTGAAGGCTGCGCAAGGTGACCCGAAGGTCTGCCTGGGCTGTCTGGGGTGAACTTGAGAGTATCAGGATGTCGTCCAGGTAGCATTGAACTCGCACCGGCATCATGCGCAGGTGCGCTCCCAACACTGCCAGAACCTTCGTGAATACCCGAGGGGCTGAGGATAAGCCGAATGGTAGGGCCCTGTATTGGTAATGCCGGTTCCTGTGACAGAACCGGAGGAACCTTCGGTGCTCCAGTCGGATGGGGATGTGTAAGTATGCCTCTGTGAGGTCTATGGAGGACAGCAGGTCCCCTCTTCGGATGCTGGCCAGTATGGATCTGAGGGACTGCATCTTGAATTTCCTGTACACTACGAAGTGGTTTAACCGCTTGAGGTCAAGGATTGCTCTCCAATCCCCCGATGATTGGGCACAAGGAAAAGAATAGAATAGAACCCCTGTCCCTCCTGATCTGGAGGAACCGGTTGTATGGCTCTTATCTCCTCCAGGTGATCTATGGCCAGATCTAATAGTCTCGCCTTTGAAGGATTGCGAGACACCGGACATCTTGTGAAGTGGTTTGGTGGAAAAGCATAAAACTCTATCGCTAGGCCCCAGGACACCGTCTCCCTGACCCAGGCGTCTGTCGTGGTCGTCTGCCACACCCTGCTGAATAGCGCCAGACGACCCCCGATGGGACTGTCCCGGGCGTCACTTGGCACATCTGTAGGGCCGGCCTCCCACCCCTCTGAAGGGGCATTTTGAAGGTTGGCCCCTGCCGGAGACCGGACGGTCCTGGCCGCGCTCCTGTCTGTAGGAGAAGTTTCGCGGAGTTCTGGGCCCATCCCAGGACTGCCCCCCTGAAAGGGCTGCCTCCATTCCCTGCTCCCGCTCTGTCAGGAGACTTGTCTGCGGAATTCCTGCGTTCCCGTCTGACCTTTTGGAAGGATGAGCCAGGACTTTCCTCTTATTTTTGTCCTCAATCACGTATGGATCCAGGATCGCTCCGAACAACTTCGATCCTGAGTACTTAGAAGTGGCCAGCCGCCACTTAGATTTCAGATCCGCCTTCCAATTTTTGAGCCAGATGAGCCTCCTGGAGGCCACTGTTGCCCCAATGGACCTGGCCGAGTATCGGGAGACAAACAAGGTGGAATCTGCTGTGTATTCTGCTGCCGTCAGTAGTTTGGTCAGTGTCTGCTGTATACGTACCTGGTCCGGTGGGACACTTGCCTGAAGTTCCCGAAGCCACATGATCGCAGCCCTGGAAACGATGGGGGCTGCGGATGCAGCCCTAATGGCCCAGGCCGAGGAGTGATGGGCTCTACGGAGAGAGAGCTCAAGCTTTTTGTCCTCCGCCTTCATCGACTCAGCCATGTCTCCTGGGATGGCAGATGAGGAAAAAAGAGAAATTAGCGGTGCGTCTACCTCTGGAACCTCTAGCAGAGAGGCAAAGGGTGTGGAGACGTTAAATATCTTTTTCTCCACGCTATTTGGAGAGGGAGTAGTCCCTAGAGAGGCCCATTGAGACCGCACCGTTGAACGAAACACCTTGGTGCACGGAATCTGGATCACCTCTGACACTGGGGAGTGCAGTAGTGGGTTTTCAGCGTCCTCCTCCTCCGAGGATGGAGGCCTGACCTCCTTAGTCTTAGCTGGCAGGCTAAGGGTGGAGCAGGTTTTGAGCATAAGAGAATAAAAGTAAGACGGATCGAATAAACCTGAAGTTGAAGCCAGTTGTGGAGCTGCGTCCTCATCCTCCGACAGGGGAGCCCCAGCCGTGTCCCAATCCTCGGATTCCTCCTCTGCAACCTGTGAAGAAGTCCCAGACACATCAGAGTCCTGAATTACTACCCTCCCCCCGCGGGGGGCATGTCCAGGTGGTGTGGGGGAAACCTTGGGAAGGGAAGAGCCCTTTGAAGACCTGAAATGGTCAAAGGCCTTCTGCATATAGGAGTGAAAATGTGCTGGCCACTGATCAGACCTCTTTCTGCCAGTGGTCCAAGCCTCCTCCTGACTGGTTGCAGGCTCAGAATGCTCAGGTGAGGATGGAACAGAAACAGGAAACCCCTCCTGTTCCGTTTCCCCCGTAGGGGACCAGGGCCTAGATCGTTGCCCAGCTGTCCCTGGAGGCTCAAAAGGAATAGGTGTGTCCAGTGGAGCGAGAGCAGCCGTTTCTGCCCCACTGGCTCTGAGCCTCTGAGCTTTGGCAAACTCCTTTTCCAACGCTTGATGCCTCCTTGTGGCCTGCCGCTCGGCTGCCTTTGACGGCTCTGTCGTCAGGTGCTTTGTCTTAGCCTTCTTCTTGCCCCCCCGGTTCCTGCTCCATAGCTCTGCGTTTCGGTGAAGAGGGGGGAGGGGCTGAGCCTTGAGACGAGGCACTGTCTGCCATTGCCATTGCCCGGTGTAGAACCCTATCAGGGTATCTCGATCTCGCTGAAGACGAACTACCAAGAGTTGCTTAAGCCGGCAGACAAAGGGGGTTGAATTCCTATCCTGCGCGGCGATGGCAGCTACTGGCGTCTAGGCTGCTTGATTCCTCTATAAGCCAGGTGGCTCAGACCCGTTACGATGACCAGACAAGGCTGCTAAAATTCAGAAACGGAATTACACCTCTCCAGAGACCGTTTCCCACCCGACTCTCATCGACCGGTGTGCCTCCGGCTGCCAACTGCCGCCAACAGCGAATCCCCGGGCCACTATATCGGGATCTGTGCCGGTAAAAAAGGAACACCCCTGTGCCGGCAAAAGGCTACTCCCCTCTTTGACCTTCGCGCCAAAGGAAGAGACCGCCCCCTTTCCAAAATGGCCACCGCGCCAAAATTTCGGCTCAGCCTCCCAAGATGGCGCCCCAGCCTCGTGGCCATGCGGTTCTCCGGACCGCCAACGGCCCTGGGTCTACCGCCGCCCGGTTTCTCCAAGCAATTTCCCACCGGTCACCACCCTTGCGGGACCCCCAGCGATCTCCTCCCCACTTGGCTCCCCATTTGCGATTAGGTGTAGCGGTCCTCCGCTATCTCCGCGTCATCCAGCAGTGCGCCTGCTGAGAGGATTTCTCAGCCTCCCATCCCGCTCGACGATCGGGGAGTCCGGCGGTGTCGGGTGCCGATCCGGCAGCGGCTGGAAGCCCAGGGATGCCTCCCCCTGCGGCTCCCACGATCCCAAGGACTGAGAGCCCGGGAAAAGGCCTCGCCGCCAAGATCCCCGACGAAAAAAGCCGAGGAGCAAAAATAAAAAAATCCAAAATAATAAAAATTTTAATTTGTTAAATTTAGAATTTCCAATGTAAACTAACACTGATTGATTAACAAAACAAGCTTTTAACCAAATTTCTTCAACAACAAAAAAAACAATACTTGCGGAGCCAATACGACGAGCTGCTTGCGGGCTGAAGACTAGGTAAAAACTGGGGAAGAGAGGAACTTCCAGCCGGAGGCGGGACTAAAATTCGGACCTAGTCTAAATGGGCAAGTAGGCTATGTTAACCCATCAGTGGATTCGACATCCACTCATGCTGGAGGAAGGTGCCACCAATGGGGCCGAGGTGGGACCGGGTGCTGGAGAGTCCTGCGGCAGCGGCGGCAGCAGGAGGATGGCAAAGGGGCGCGGCTCCTCGGTCGCCACCACCTCTCCAGCCTCGCCCAGAGCGACAGGCAAAAGCGGCAGCAGCTGCAGGACAGCCAAGAGCAGCAGGTGGAGAAAGGGCTGGCAGGCGCCGCTGGGGAATCTCTCGAAAGAGGCCACGGAGATCCGCTGCCTGCGAGATATCCGAAAGGCGCAGGCAGAGAGGGGAAGCTACCGAGACCCCTGGTGACCCCCCCGGACTAACAGAGGTGGCAGCGGAGCAGGGCGAGGGGAGACCCACCAGGCTGGGAAGAGGCATCCTGAGATTGGCCACCCAAGGCTCCTTACCCAGGTTCTGCCACCTTTCCAGCAATCCTCCCGGCTCTCCCTCCGCTGCCACCACGTGCAGTCCGAAGAAGGAAAGAGGTTTGTGGGCACTCCCACAAACCAAAGAAGTTCAGTCAGTCAATTCAAACTTCATGAGAAGTTTGAATTGATTGGTTGAACTTTTTTAGTCCCACATTTTTTTTCAGACTGCACATGGTGGCTGAGGATAGGGAGCCGCGGGAGACTGCTGAAAGAGCCGCATGGGGCTCCGGAGCTGCAGGTTACCGACCCGTGATCTATCAGGAATATTTTCCAAATAGTTTATGCCTTGGGCCATGTTTCCCATATTACAGGAATTATCAGCCCAATTAAATGTTTAATTCAAAGTTATTTTAGCAACATAGTGTTATCTATATTGATATAATTGTAAGCAATGTAATCACTTCAGAATCTCAGTATCAATCTGGGAATGGAGGGTGGAATGAATGACATGCTTTTATTTGTTCCTTCTTGCTTTGATACCCAAAAACTAGAATTTCATGCCAGCATATATTGCTCCTATTCCACTGAGATGCAACAAATTCCTTTTTAGATCTATGGCTTTTCTTCTGCTTCAGCTTAATATTATTCTCAGTGGAATAAGGCTTAATATCTTAATATGATTCAGTTTTGACTTATGATTTAATTATTTGAAGCCTATATTACATTTTTATGCTTATATTTTGTTATTGCCAATCCATGTGCATATATATTTTAGGTAGATACACATGGATAATTAAGTTATCCTTACATATCCAAGATAACCACCCCAATTAAGGTAAAAATGTAATTATCCAACAAAATTGTCACTAAATAATCTTAAGAATTATTAAACCATTTATGAGGATTGTTAAATCATGCAACTATTTTTACACACAAAAAATCCAGAAATATCAAATAGCATCAAGATATAGCCCAGTGATGGCGAACCTTTTAGAGACCGAGTGCCTAAACTTCAATCCAAAACCCACTTATGTATTGTCAGGTGCCTGGTGGGTGTGGCCCGCCAGGTGGGCATGGCTATGGTGGTCATGGCAAATGGGTGGGCGTGGCCAGGGTAGGCGTGGCTAACTCAATGTTGCTCCTGGGGAGGGACACCTGTGGGGGCTGGGCAGGGTTGGGGGAGATCCAGGGATCTCTGGCGGGTAGGGTGGTGGACAGGAGGCTGGTTCTGCGGGGTGAGGTAGGGCGGGGGTGCCATGTCGCAGGGCTAGGCGAGGCAGGGGCTAGGGGGCTGCTGCCTGACACCATCGGCCCCCGCACACAAAGGCCAGCAAGCGCATGGGACCTTGGCAAGTTAGCGGGTGGCTGGTTGAAGAAGACTGTTGCCATCTCTGGGGCATGGCACGCATGCCCACAGAGAGGGCTCTGAGTGCCGCCTCTGGCAGGCGTGCCATAGGTTCGCCACCACTGATATAGCCATTTCATGGCTAGAAATTAAATTGAAACTATTGTTATAAATAGTTTTGTTTGATTGTGGTGAGCCATCCAGAAAGTTTAATAAAGTAATTGTCAAATTTATTTATTTATTTATTTATCAATCAAATTTCTATACCACCCCTCTCCCGAAGGACTCGGGGCAGTGTACAGCCTAAAATTTAAAAAACATATAAATATACAAAATTTAAAATAATTAAAAAATGAATTAAATAATTTGGCCAAAATCCCATTTAAAACCCAAAACATACAAAACTTAAAATCTTAAAAAATACTCAGTCCCCCTAAAACATTTTGACCCTATTGGAACCGAAGCTTCTATGCAAGGCCGGCCTGTCGGAAAAGGAATGTTTTTAGTTCCCGACGGAAGGTGCGTAAATCTGTTATTATACGGAGTTCGGGGGGAGCTCGTTCCATAACGTGGGAGCTCCCACAGAGAAGGCTCTCCCCCTGGGGGTCGCCAGCCGGCACTGTCTGGCCGACGGCTCCCTGAGGAGGCCCTCTCTATGGGAGCGTACCGGACGGCGGGAGGTATTTGCTGGCAGTAGACGGTCCTGTAAGTATCCGGGTCCAATGCCATGGAGCGCTTTAAAAGTGGTCACTAACACCTTGAACCGCACCCGAAAGACCACCGGCAACCAGTGCAACTCACGCAGGAGCAGTGTTACGTGGGAGCGCCACGACGCTCCCATCACTACCCGCGCGGCCGCATTCTGGGCAAGTTGGAGCTTCCGGATGCACCTCAAGGGGAGCCCCATGTAGAGAGCATTACAGTAGTCCAGCCTGGAGGTCACGAGGGCATGAGTGACTGTGCGTAGCGAGTCCCGGTCTAGGAAGGGACGCAACTGGCGCACCAGGCGAACCTGGTAGAACATCCTCCCGGCCACGGCCGTCAGATGGTCCTCTAAGGACAGCCGTGAGTCCAGGAGGATTCCCAAATTGCGAACCCTTCCTGTGGGAGCCACTGTTTCGCCCCCAATACACAGCGATGGAATCAGCTGGCTGTACCGGGACGACGGTAACCACAGCCACTCGGTCTTGGAGGGGTTGAGCTTGAGTCCGTTTCTCCCCATCCATACCCGCATGGCCTCCAGGCACTGGGTCAGCACGGCAAGGGCATCGTTGGGGTGGTTCAGCGTGGAAATGTACAGCTGGGTATCATCAGCGTACTGGTGGTACTCCACGCCAAAACCACGGATGATCTCACCCAGCGGCTTTACATAAATGTTGAACAGTAGAGGCGAGAGGACCGACCCGAGGTACCCCACATACGAGGGGTCTCGGGGTCGACCTCTGGCCCCCTGTCAACACAGACTGCATCCGGCCAGAGAGGAAGGAGGAGAACCACTGCAAGACAGTGCCTCCTATGCCCAGCCCCTCCAACCGTTGCAGCATGATACCATGATCGATGGTATCAAAAGCCGCCGAGAGGTCCAATAGCACCAGAACAGAGGAGCAACCCCTGTCTTGGGCCCGCCAGAGATCATCCACCAACGCGACCAATGCTGTTTCCGTGCTGTAGCCAGGCCTGAAGCCCGACTGGAACGGATCGAGATATGACGATTCCTCCAGGTGCTGCGGGAACTGTCGGGCAACCACACTCTCAACAACCTTCGCAAGAAAGCGAAGGTTGGAGACGGGACGGTAGTTTGATAAAACAGCTGGATCCAGGGCAGGCTTCTTGAGGAGGGGTCTCACCACTGCCTCTTTCAAGGCGGCGGGAAAGACACCCTCACTCAAGGAAGCGTTGATAATTGCTCGGAACCAGCCTCGTGCCACCTCCCGGGAGGCCAGCGCCAACCAGGAGGGGCACGGGTCCAGTAAACATGTGGTCGCCCTAAGTCCCCCCAGCAACCTGTCCACGTCCTCGGGGGTCACGGGGTCAAACTCAACCCAGGTAACAGTCTCAAGACCAGCCTCCGCCTCTCCCATTGGACATACCCAGTTGAAGTCGAAGCCTTCCCGTATCTGAGCGATTTTATCATACAGATATTTTCCGAAATCCTCAGCTCTACCCTCTAAGGGGTCTCCCCTCACCTCCTGATGAAGGAGGGAGCGGGTCACCCTAAACAGGGAGGCTGGGCGGTTATCTGATGACGCAATAAGAGCAGTGAGGTAGGAACACTTCTCTGCTCTTATCGCCATTAGGTAAGACCTAATATGGTCTCTTACCAATGTTCGGTCAGATTCGGCACGGCTCGATCTCCAACTGCTCTCTAGGCGTCTTTTCCGGCGTTTCATCTCTCTCAACCCCTCGTTATACCACGGGGCCGGTCGAGACCCAAGCCGAATCAGAGGCCGCAAAGGCACAACTCGATCCAGGGCACCGGCAGCCGCCCTGTCCCAGGCCGCCACTAGCTCTCCAGCCGAGTCGTGTGTCAGAACCTCAGGAATTGGCCCAAGCTCTGCCTGGAACCGCTCGGGTTCCATCAGCCGCCTGCTTTTACAACCATTTTGGGGGCCTGCCATTCTGTTGGGAGGAGGGATTCTGTTACGGTGATATACAATATGCTTTGCTTTGCCCATGCCATATTGCCCTTCCCCCAGGGGAAGGAATGCGGCCGAATACTATCACCCTTATCTGAAAGACAGGTTGCACTTGGAGCTGAAGGGAAATGAAACCGAGACAGACCATGAAGAGCATGCCAAAGGAACCAGTTACCAAAATAATATACCACCTGTGGATTGGCCGAGATTCAAATGGAGAGTGGGACCCTGGCGGGAGGAGTAACGAATACTGCTTTTGATATGCTGCTTGCATGGGCTATTTCCTCAGACCTCGCTTTGCTTCCTTGCTATCACTAACTTTCAATAAAAAGTTCCTTTTGAGACAATGCCTGTTTCAAGAGTTCTGCTTTCTTGGGAGACCTAATTGAGGCAGATCCTTACCAAAATGTTATGATTTCTCAGGCTTTTAATCCATCTTTCCTTTAGATAAACAGATAATGCTCAATATACTTGTGCCCACAGAGGGAGAGCTGATGAAATGGATTACAATGAAGCAGTAGTTTCCCAGAAAGGGATTCAGGATAAGAGGCAGCATAGCCCAGAGCTAGATAGCAGACAGAGTAAGAATAGTCACTCCCTGGAATTTCCCAGGGTTAGGGTGAGAATAATAAGGGTTCAGTCTGGCAAGATTCTGTCTATTGTGTGTAAACAAATAAAGACCTGAACTTTGGTTGGATTCCTATTTGTTGTTCTTGGGCTTAGCCTGGCAGTACTGTTCTTTATACAGAAAGTTATGAACTAAAGTTAAGTTTTTATAGACTGTACACTTTATAATAATCTTGCATACTTTCCCCCTACTCTGACATATCACTTTGCTAATAATGAATTTTACAAGGGGATCTGGATAAATATACTATATGTGAACATTGGACTTAAAATTTGCCGATAGTTATTGAAATGGTATACTATTAATGAACCTAAGGCAATCAAACTAAACCTAAACTTTATTTTGAGAATAATCAGTAACTCTTTAGCATTTGACAAAAGCAAAAAAGCAAAAACCTTGAAGTAAACAAAAATATATGCTCTAAACTTATTGTCAGTGACAACATAAGTGTTAATTGTCTATATTCTTTGCAGCTAATTACTAAACTTTTATGACTCCCATAAAAAGAAAAAAATGTTGAAAGACAGATAAAATCAATAGTTGTTGACACTACATTTCCCTATAAACTTCCAAACGTGCACCCCAAATTAACATATTAGTTTTACTGATTGCTAATGAATTTATTGGTAAATATTACACGTAGCCCTTGATCAGTGACTGCCTTATTTAGTGACTATTTGGAGTTGCAATGGTGATGAAAAAGTAACTTTGCAACCAATCCTCACATTTACAACCTTCGCAGCTCTGGTGTCAGATCCCCAAATGCTTATTGTTTTCCCTGCACATGTGTTGTTGTTTAGGGCCTGCCATTCTGCTGGGGGGGGGAGAGTTGTAGCTTGGGATAACTTTTGCTTTCTACTTTTCCTTTCCCACCTCTATCCATTTGAGAGAAGAATGTGTCTCCCTTATCAGGGAAACAGTTGAGAAGAAACAAAACTGAAGAAGACCTTGAGATGCATGCCAAATTGTGCCAGTTACCTAAACATCATGCCCCCTGTGGATTGGCTGGATTTCAAATGGACATTATGACTTTGGTGGGAGGAGGAAGATTGTTACTTTAACTCTAGTGTTTAAGTGGGATTTTTCCCAGATCTCACCTTGACTTTCCTACTGTCATTAGCCCCTAATAAAAGTTCCTTTTGAGACAATGCCTGTTTCAAGAGTTCTGCTTTCTTGGATGATTAGCTGAGGTGGGTCCTTACATAAGGCGAGATCTGCATAATACTCAACCCGGAGAAGCTGATGCTCTGCCGGGGGAGTCACAACTGAATCCCACATGGAGGAAGGAGTTCCAGGCAGAGAAACGGGCCAAAGATCTCTTCTGCTTGAAACCAAATGAAAGCTTCTCCAGGGACCTTTCAAAGGAATTCAGTTTACCAGAGAAGAAGAAAACAACAACTCACTACCCTTCCTGGACATCCTGATCAGCAGAGACCACAATGGAAAACTAGAAACATAATTGTACAAAAAACCCACCCACACCAAGTGCTCCACTACCAAAGCAACAATCCAACTTCCCACAAGACAAGCTGAGTAAAAACTTTATTTAGATGAGACAAACTCACTATAACAACCCTAAACAGCAGAAGGAAACAGAGCATCTACACAACCTAATCCAACAAAATGGATATCCACACAACTTTATCAAAAAGTTCCTGACCACTCAATCCAATACAGCACAACCAGCACAAGCCTTGCCATACATCAAGAACATCTCAGAAACCACCAACAGATTGCTACAACCCCATAGAATTAGCATAGCACACAAGCCAACTAAAGCCTTTCAAAACATCCTAAGTAAACCCAAAGACCCAGCATCTCCAGAAGAAAAAAACAAGAGTCATCTATAACAAACAGTGTAATGATTGTGACAGCCACAGGCAGAAGACTGGCAGAACTCATCCATGAACACCAACTAAGGCAGTGGTTCTAAACCTGTGGGTCACAACCCTTTTGGGGGTCGAACGACGCTTTCACAGGGGTTGCCTAAGACCATCGGAAAACACATATTTCCGATGGTCTTAGAAACCGAGACACCGCTCCTCTATCCAGCCGCTGCCACCGCCGCCCTCCTCCTCCACCACCGGCTCCTCTGCCTCCAGGGCGCCCTTCTCCGACAGCACCTGCTCCTGCCACCACAGCACCATTGCGCATGTCCCCGACGCCGCCCTGGGCTGGCTCAGCGGCCGGTCCGAGCTGAGCCGGGTCTGGGCCGCTGCTGGCACTGGGCTGCTCCGCCGCTGCTGGCTGAACTGAGCTGCAGCACCGAGCCGTTCTCCAAGTCTCCTGGTTGCCCGGCCGTGCTCTGCCCACGGGCGCCCTCCACGCCACACAGGAGCCTCCCCTGCGCCGCCCGACCAGCCTCCCTTGCCTTCGGAGGCCGCCTCAGCCCTCTGGTGCATGGCACAGTCGTGTGGCTACCAGGCAGGAGTGGCTCCTTCTGGGCTCCAGGCCTCGGAAGTGGCCAAGGGGCGGGGAAGAGGGTGAGGCGGCGGTGATACCCGCATGTGTGTCGGAGACCAGCCGGCTGGGCCGGGAGAAGCAGCGTCTTCCGAGCAGGAGCTGGTGCTCTGGCCACACCCCTCTCACGTGCGATGGGCTGTGTGGCGTGGAAAGGGGCTCCCGCGACCCTGCCACTGCGATGGCACTCAGGGGGCTGGAGGGGTGAGCAGGTCCCAGGGGGGAGGCTGAGAGAGGGCAAGAGGTGCTGGGATGAGGATGAGGGGCTCCAGGTTGGCGGGTGTGAGAGGGCAGTCAGCGGCTCTGAGGCGCGCGGATCCTCCGTGCAGCTTCCGAGGCCCCGTATGTGCTGCCACTTGGTTCTCTACCAGGCTCTCTGCCAGAGCCTCCCCCCTCCCCGGGCAATTGTGCGGAGCTGCTTGTGCGTCCTTGGCAGCGCCTCCCCCCTTCAGTCTCCTTCCTTCTCCATCTCCTTCCTTTTCCCTTCAATCTTCCTTCCTTCCTTCCATCTCCAATTCCATCCCTTCCCCTTCAATCTCCCTCTCCTTCCTTCCTTCCCCCTTCAATCTTTTTCCTTCTCCATCTCCTTCCTTTCCCCTTAATCTTTATTCCTTCCTTCCTTCCATCTCCATCCCTTGGCAGGTGTGAGAGGGCAGCCGGCGGCCCCGAGGCACGTGGATCCTCCATGCAGCTTCTGAGGTCCCGGATGTGCTGCCACTTGGCTCTCCGCCAGGCTCTCTGCCAGAGCCTTCCCCCCTCCCCGGGAAATTGTGCGGAGCTGCTTGTGCATCCTTGGCAGTGCCTCCCCCCTTCAATCTCTCTCTCCTTCCTTCCTTCCTTTCCACTTCAATCTCCTTCCTTTCCCCTTCAATCTTCCTTCCTTCCTTCCATCTCCATCTCCATCCCTTCCCCTTCAATCTCTCTCCTTCCTTCCACCTTCAATCTCCTTCCTTCTCCATCTGCTTCCTTTCCCCTTCATCTTCCTCCATTCTCCATCTCCTTTCCCCTTCAATCTTCCTTCTTTCCATCTCCATCTCCATCTCTTCCCCTTCAATATCTCTCCTTCCTTCCTTCCTTCCTTCCTTCCTTTTCCCTTCAATCTCCTTCTTTCTCCATCTCCTTCCTTTCCCCTTCAATTTCCTTTCTTCCTTCCATCTCCATCCCTTCCCCTTCAATCTCTCTCTTCCTTCCTTCCCCCTTCAATCTCCTTCCTTCTCCATCTCCTTTCTTTCCCCTTCATCTTCCTTCTCCATCTCCTTTCCCCTTCAATCTTCCTTCCTTCCATCTCCATCCCTTCCCCTTCAATATCCTTCCTTCCTTCCTTCTCCCTTCAATCTCCTTCCTTCTCCATCTCCTTCCTTTTCCCTTCAATCTTCCTTCCTTCCTTCCATCTCCAATTCCATCCCTTCCCCTTCAATCTCCCTCTCCTTCCTTCCTTCCCCCTTCAATCTCCTTCCTTCTCCATCTCCTTCCTTTCCCCTTCAATCTTTATTCCTTCCTTCCTTCCATCTACATCCCTTGGCAGGTGTGAGAGGGCAGCCGGCGGCCCCGAGGCACGTGGATCCTCCACGCAGCTTCTGAGGTCCCGGATGTGCTGCCACTTGGCTCTCCGCCAGGCTCTCTGCCAGAGCCTTCCCCCCCTCCCCGGGAAATTGTGCGGAGCTGCTTGTGCATCCTTGGCAGTGCCTCCCCCCCTTCAATCTCTCTCTCCTTCCTTCCTTCCCCCTTCAATCTCCTTCCTTGTCCATCTCCTTCCTTTCCACTTCAATGTCCTTCCTTTCCCCTTCAATCTTCCTTCCTTCCATCTCCATCTCCATCCCTTCCCCTTCAATCTCTCTCCTTCCTTCCACCTTCAATCTCCTTCCTTCTCCATCTGCTTCCTTTCCCCTTCATCTTCCTTCATTCTCCATCTCCTTTCCCCTTCAATCTTCCTTCCTTCCATCTCCATCCCTTCCCCTTCAATCTCTCTTCCTTCCTTCCCCCTTCAATCTCCTTCCTTCTCCATCTCCTTCCTTTCCCCTTCATCTTCCTTCTCCATCTCCTTTCCCCTTCAATCTTCCTTCCTTCCATCTCCATCCCTTCACCTTCAATATCCTTCCTTCCTTCCTTCTCCCTTCAATCTCCTTCCTTCTCCATCTCCTTCCTTTCCCCTTCAATTTCCTTCCTTCCTTCCATCTCCATCCCTTCCCCTTCCATCTCTCCTTCCTTCCTTCCTTCCTTCCTTCCTTCCTTCCTTTTCCCTTCAGTCTCCTTCCTTCTCCATTTCCTTCCTTTCCCCTTCAATTTCTTTCCTTCTCTATCTCCTTCCTTTCCCGTTCAATCTTCCTTCCTTCCATCTCCATTCCTTCTCCTTCAATCTCTCTCCTTCCTTCCTTCCCCCTTCAATCTCCTTCCTTCTCCATCTCCTTTCTTTCCCCTTCAATCTTCTTTCCTTCCTTCCTTTCCCCTTCAATCTCCTTCCTTTCCTTCAATCTTTCTTCCTTCCTTCCTTCCATCTCCATCCCTTCCCCTTCAATCTCTCTCCTTCCTTCCTTCCCCTTCAATCTCTTTCCTTCTCTATCTCCTTCCTTTCCCCTTCAATCTTCCTTCCTTCCATCTCCATCCCTTCCCCTTCAATCTCTCTCCTTCCTTCCTTCCTTCCCCCTTCAATCTCCTTCCTTCTCCATCTCCTTCCTTTCCCCTTCAATCTTCCTTCCTTTCCCCTTCAATCTCCTTCCTTTCCCCTTCAATCTTCCTTCCTTCCTTTCTTCCATCTCCATCCCTACCCCTTCAATCTCTTTCTCCTTCCTTCCTTCCTTTCCCCTTCAATCTTCTTCCTTCTCCAACTCCTTCCTTTCCCCTTCAATCTTCCTTCCCCTTCCCTCCCTCCCAACATTTTTGAGCAAGGAAGAGTAAGCTTCTTCAGCGGGCATTGCTATATTGTTTTTGTGATTAATCACTATGCTTTAATTATGTTCAATTTGTAACAATGAAAATACACCCTGCATATCAGATATTTACATTACGATTCATAACAGTAGCAAAATTACAGTTATGAAGTAGCAACGAAAAAATTTTTATGGTTGGGGTCACCACAACATGAGGAACTGTATTAAAGTGTCGCGGCATTAGAAAGGTTGAGAACCACTGAACTAAGGAGTCAGAAAATATGATGAAAACTCTTTAATTTCACAACATGAAATTAAAAAAAAAACATATGGTCAGACTTAACCATAGTTTCAATTGGGAAAACCCAGGCCATCCTAGACCAAATTAACCATCAATAGATACCCAGACAAATAGTATCTATATACTATGCAAAAGAGACAATCAACATGCCAAAAAGGGGAATAAAAAGACCAAAACATCTCCTCACCAGCAATCAGCACCCAGATGAGCATAGATTAACTCAGTGGTGAGATTCAAATATGTGAACAACCAGTTCTCTGTGTGGATGCTGCTTCCAGAAGTCCATTCTGGGCCTGAGCAACAAAAAATTAGCTATCGGTTCTGCTGAAGTGGTGTGAACTGGCTGAATCCCACCACTGGATTAACTCCAAGATTAATATCAGACCAATAATCAAGTAAACAATATCCCAGTCAAGAAACTGTCAAGCAAGCCAACAGTAAACAGCCCAACCAAACACCACCCCAGGGCAAACAACTAGAACATAAACTAAGAGCAAACCCCACACTTTACTAGCACTGATGATGTAATCTAGTTTGGGTAATGAAATGTCTGCAAAAAAACAATCAAGCTCAGAGAGCATCAAGGACTCCCCATTTCAATATTCTCCTTTTTTTGATCAGCTTATTGGAAATGTAATAGAGTAAAAAGTGCAAGATCCATGACTCAGACATAATCTCAAACTTTTTGTAGTGTTTCTAAAGGCTAATGAATAATATGCAGCACACTGGGTTTATTCTCTTTAAAATTCAACATAATAGATACGGCTACTTCCAATTTTATATATATATTAAATACTATTGAGAAAAGAGTAAAACTGATGTTAAAGGATCATTTGTTTATCACTTTTAAAGTATGCTTTTCCTAATCAGGGTCTAAGTCTTATAATTTTTTAATTGGATTACATTCCAGGATATTCAAATTAGTGGTGAGACAATTTTGTTTTAACTGTAAAATTGTTCTTTTATAAAAGGTAATATATTGCTATAATTTCCAATGGGTCATGTTCTGTTTTTCTGGATCCACCACTGTCCTATGAAAAAAATGTGAACAATGAATCAATGAATCAAAGACCAACTCATCCACAAGGCAAAG
Source organism: Bothrops alternatus (assembly GCA_034064705.1). Taxonomy (NCBI): domain Eukaryota; kingdom Metazoa; phylum Chordata; class Lepidosauria; order Squamata; family Viperidae; genus Bothrops; species Bothrops alternatus. The sequence goes on from JARGCV010000112.1 coordinate 36,010,902, forward strand.
CTCTGTGACACTTTCCCCAATACCATTCCAGTTTGAATAAATGGCCCTTCCTTGCCTTTAAATACTGTCCATCACCTCTCCTGCTGCAATGCAGCATCAGCAAGTTCAAAATCGGAGAGATCATTTCCACTTGTACACAAGCTCTGCTTGCCTTAAGACTTTTGACAACTCTAGTATTTTCTGAGACCGCATAACACAATGCATTAGAAGGGGCGTTGTCTTACCTGAACTCCTTTTCTCAGCATGATGATGTAGAATCCACCGGTGGTAATTTGAGCCTTCCTGCTCAGATGAGACTAAGTCAGAACTTTAGCCATGCCTCCCTCTGGGTGTGTCTTCCCAGTTTTTGACGAGGCGAAGTATCCATGACGAAGTCTGGTGCAATGGCTCCAAAAAAAATACACTTGCCTAGACTACCCTAACGGGAGGGTGTGGATTCTACATCATCATGCTGAGAAAAGGCGTTCAGGTAAGACAATGCCCCTTCTCCAGCATGATGGATGTAGAATCCACCGGTGGGACATACCAAAGCCGGGAGGGAAAGTCTAGGCTTGTGTCCCTTGAGAAGAAACGACTTGCTGTAGAACTCGCCTACCAAACGCAGCATCCGCTGCTGCAAACTGATCAATCTTGTAATGTTTGACAAAAGAAGATGCCCTACAGATCTCCTCGACTGAAGCCTGGATGGACCAGGCTGCTGATGCAGCAGCGCTACGTGTCGAGTGAGCTGTGATATGTGTAGGAACCGGAAATGACTGAGAAAGCCCGAGCAATGCAAGCTCTGATCCACCTGCCAATGGTCGAAGAGGAGACTTTCCGACCCATTGTGGAGGGCTGAAAGGATACGAACAAGGCCTCCCACTTGCGAAAGGCCAAGGTCCACTTGATGTAGTGGCGCAGAGCCCTGCGCACATCCAACTTATGCCACTATCTTTCCAGACAATGTGAAGGATTAGGACAGAAGTTTGGAAGGACTAAATCCTGGGACCTATGAAACCATGTATTAATCTTTGGAATGAAGGCAGGGTCCAATCTAAGGACCACCCTATCCTCAAAAAAGGTACATAGGTCACTCCTGACTGATAGTGCAGCCAATTCCTCCTGGCCGACGCGATAGCTACTAGGAATGCCACTTTCAAGGTAAGAAAATGAAGAGAACAAGAACTGAGAGGTTCGAACCGAGGGGAGGTTAAAGCCTGCAACACCCTAGGCAAATCCCAAGATGGATAGCGATGCACCGCAGGTGGTCTAGCGTTAACCGCCCCTTTCAGAAAGGCACTGACTGTCGGGTGTTGTGATAGAGGAGCTAGGTTGTCACAGGTGAGAACCATTGACAAGGCCGCGACTTGCCTGTGGATGGTACTAGGTGATAAACCCTTCTTTAAACCCTCCAGCAGATATTCCAATATGTTAGGAATGGTGACTGAAAGTGGCTTTAGCTGTTGCTTAGTACACCACGTGCAGAAATTTCTCCATGTGGCGTCATAAATCCTATTAGTCAAGGGGCGCCTTGATGCTTCAATCATTGAGATCACCCCGGCTGAATAGGATTGCCCGGTCAAACTCTCCTGTCCAAGTGCCAGACGGCCAACTGGAGCCACTGTGGATCTGGATGTTGAAGATTCCCTTGGCTGAGAGCCACTCGGTTCAGGGGAATCCTCCATGGCAGTGAGAGTGATAGGTCCACAAGGTCGGCAAACCACAGATGCCGTGGCCAATATGGAGCAACTAAGATTATCTCTGCTTGTTCCTGAATCAATTTGCGGATGGTTGCCTGTAACAGCGGAAGGGGAGGAAAGGCATAAAGCAGGCCCCCCGGCCACCTGCAACGGAGGGCGTCCGTTCCCTCCGCCCCCCGTGCCAGAAACCTGGTGAAGAACCTGGGGAGCTGGGTGTTCATCGGGGAGGCAAAGAGATCCAGAAGTGGATGACCGAACCTGCTCGAGATTTCCATGAACAGTGCCAGGTCCAGGCGCCACTCCGAGTGGTCCACTGTGACCCTGCTCAGGGAGTCTGCTTGTCGATTTGCCTCTCCCAATATGTGTTCCACCCTGATGGAACCCAGAGTGGACTCTGCCCACAGCCCTAGGTTCAGGGCTTCCTGCATGAATGACCAGGACCGGGTCCCTCCCTGCTTGTTGACGTGAGCCTTGGCTGCAACGTTGTCTGTCAGGATCAAGACATGCTTTCCCGACACTAGGGAGGAAAACTGACGTAGAGCTAGGTGTATGGCCCTGAGTTCGAACCAATTTATGTTGTGATCTAGATCCGACCGAGACCACTGTCTCTGAGCCAGATGGTCTGAAGATGGGCACCCCAACCGAACAGACTGGCGTCTGTGGTCAAGGTGAGTCTGGGAGGCTCCTTGAAAATGGTCCCCTTGATCATGGTGGATGAAGCCCACCATAGAAAAGATGACAGAGTGTGGTGAGGAACCCTGACCTTTTTGGTGGAAGCACTGAGATTCCGTTTCTGGAATGGAAGGAGAAACCACTGAAGGCTTCTGGAGTGAAGCCTGGCCCACGGGACTATCCCCATGCAAGAAACCATCTTTCCCAGGAGTTGAGACAGCTGGACCAGAGGTACTACTTTCTCTCTCCGAACCTGGTGCACGAGCTTTCAGATGCTGACCCAACGCTCCTGTGAAAGATAAACTTTGCAAAGACCTGAATCTATTATTGCCCCTAAATGAAGGAGACGCTTTGCGGGAGTCATGTGGCTCTTTTTGAAGTTCATGGAGAACCCGTGAACCTGAAGCGTATGTATCGTGACTTCCAGGTCTGACTGAGCTGAATGGAAGGATCTGGACTGCACTACGATGTCGTCCAGGTAACATTGTACGCGCACTGGCATCATCCTGAGGTGGGCTGCTAATACTGCCAAACTTTTTGTGAAAACCCTTGGGGCTGAAGAGAGACCAAAAGGAAGGGCCCTGTATTGCTAATGCTGGTGCACGTAACAGAACCGCAGGAACTTGCGGTGGCCTGGAAGTATCGGGATGTGTAAGTATGCCTCTGTCAGGTCTATGGAAGACAGAAAGTCCCCTTTTCTGATGCTGGCCAAGATGGACTTTAGAGTCTGCATCTTGAACCTTCTGTAGGTCAGGAAGTAATTCAGACCCTTTAAGTCCAGTATCGCCCTCCATCCTCCAGAGGCCTTGGGGACCACAAACAGAATGGAGTAAAACCCCTCTTCTATCTGATCCCGTGGTACAAGTTCTATGGCCCTAATTTCTAACAAGTGGGAGATGGCCTTGGCGACTAACTGTGCTTTATTTATTTATTATTTATTTATTTGTTTCGATTTCTATGCCGCCCTATTCTGAAAACTCAGGGCGGCTTACAACATAATCAGTAGCATGTAGAAATCAAATACATTATAAAACCCCTAAATTAAAATCAATGTGTTTTGTTTCGTGATACTGGACACTGTATGAAATGATCCGGGGGAGATGAGTGAAACTCTAGAGCGAGACCGTGTCTTATGGTCTCTCTGACCCAAAAGTCGGTGGTAGTGACCTCCCAAATGTCATAGAACAGTGCCAGGCAACCCTCTATGGGATAGTCCTCCTTGGAGTCACTTTTTTTTTTAAATATAAAAATTCTTTTATTAAAACAATCAACATTGAACATAAAAACATATTATGCAGCATATAATGCAAAGGCCAAGATGGTTTATATGGACTCAAATGATATTGCAAGCAATAAAGAGAGACTTATTACTTGGAAGGGAAGCTTTGTTATGGAAATCTACCTGGCAGAAGAAGAAGCCCAGAGTTCGACTGAAAAGAAGTGAAATTGAATATTTTATGCAATGAATTAAAGGCAAAGAATTATGGACTGATTTAAGGACTAAGTTTATGAGCAAGAGACATGAGAGGGTGATTAATGGAAGATATATATTAAATTGATTAAGAATGTATTTGTTGAATTGATGGGTTTATTGACATGAAAATTATTATTTTTAATAAGATGATTTGTTTGTTTGATGTCCAATGGATTGAACTGAAAAGAAGTGAAATTTAAAATTTTATGTAATGAATTATGGGCAATTTAGAATTATGGACTGATTTAAGACTTAAGGATTAAGATTATGAGTAAGATGTAAGAGAAATGGGTGATTAATGGAAGATATATATTAAATTGACTAAGAAGGTTTTTTTTAATTGATGGGTTTATCGACATGAAAATTACTATTTTTAATAAGATGATTTGTTGGTTTGATGGATTAAGATTATGAGTAAGATGTAAGAGAAATGGGTGATTAATGGAAGATATATATTAAATTGACTAAGAATGTATTTTTTTGAACTGATGGGTTTATCGATATGAAAATTATTATTTTTAACAAGATGATTTGTTTGTTTGATGTCCAATGAATTGAAATGATTTAAGGTTTGATATTATATTGATTGATTGATGGATTAGATATGTATAGGATAGATTAATATTTTATTCTAAATAAGGGATATTTGTATAAGAAGATATAAAATAAGTTCTATGATAAAATTAAGGAATTAGAATACTCGAACTGAAAAGGTTGAATAAATTTAAGTTAGAATCGGATTAAAGAGACTGTTTTTAGCATATAGTTTAAAATTTTTGTTAGGATTATATAATAACTTTGTTTGATGTACTGGGTTTTCTTTGTTTTACCCTGTATTCATTTTGGAAAGTCCCGGGGGGGGGGGGGGCTAGGATAGGGGAAATTTTTTTTCTTTTCTTTGTTTTTTAAATTTTAAATTATAAAATTAATTAAATATTTTGGAATAAGGTATGTTATCTAAGGGATTAAGAGAGGGAATACTAGATGTATTGATTGAAATATGTACAAATGTATTGGTTTTGGATATTTGTTTACCCTAATACCACGGTGTGCCTTGAGCTTTTTTTTCTGTAAAATTTAAAAAAACCAATAAAATTTATTTTTTAAAAAAGCATATAAAATATTATAGAAATACTGTGGTGCAAAAATGATATCAAATCTCTTACCCCAGAATGACATAAACATTACTGAGATATAATTTCTAAGTAGCTAAGCAAAACTAGGTCATGCCACACTGACCTATCTAATACAGTAAGCTTCTTTTTTCAGTTAGAAATTAAACAATGTTGCTCATCTTTACTGCTCTATCACCATATTGGATAAATCAAACCAAATAGAGCCACTTTTACCCTGCTTAATTATCAAGAAATGCTGAGATGAGGTTTTTATAATTTATTTCCCCAGAATTATAATAAGAAATTGAACAATGTATTGGGCTCATTCTGTTATAATGTAATAATACTAATAGCTTTTATTAAATGGTTGTGCTAATTTATAAGGCAGATGGATCAGCTTTAACAAATGAAATCAGGAAGCAAATAAAAAAAATCAAAATAGAACAGATATTCTAAATAAAGTTTCACACTTTTTCTTTCACCCTAATCACTTTTTCTTTCTTTTGCAAGTAAGAAATAAAGACTGAATCTCAATAAGAATCAACAGCTCATGGCAAGTTCAATCATACTTTATTCACTTCTCCATACCAAGCTAGAGTATATAAACAATACATGGTCTAAATTCTCAGATAAATGGTATTTACATTGTCAGGGAAAATGTCCTATTTTTATAGCTTCCTGTAAAAGTGTCATTAATGACACAATGAATGCACATTAAATAAGCCTATATATAATGAAGAACTCATTTTTTAATTCCTAAACTGTAGTTTAGGGTTACTGTGTGACCACTTACCCATTACAGTCCAGGGCCAGGGAATTATTTGATAATATAGAGTTCCTAAGTTTAAATACATGTAACTTTGTTGTTACAACACTGCAATTACTTTGAATTGTGGTTTAATTGCAGAATGAATAATCTTCATTTATTTTCTGCTCTGATTTTGGTGCTTGTGGAATATTCTCAAAATACATTGTTGAAATTAATCTGTACTATATTATAAGAGGTGTCACAATGGAATTATTAAGTTTCTGCAAGATACCCATTATTAAAGCATTTTTTATTCTAATATTCTACAATCCAATTCAATAAAAGTGTTCAACATTTTGAAGATAAAAACTTAAACCTTTACTGAGATTATTGAGTGTCTGTATAAACACTCAATAAGACTGATGGAAAATATTTATTTCGATTTCTTTGCCTTTGCCTTTGCCCAGAGCAGTTAAGTTTAAAAAATAAATGTGTGTACCTAAAACAGAGATTTTACAATTATATGTTATAATTATATGTAAGAAATTATTTAATTGCAGAAAGTTATTCCCAGAACTTTCTAGAAATTTTGCATTTTTTGTACTGATTCAACTGTTAGGTTCAACTAGACAACCCTTACACTCTTGTGCGTCCTAATCACGCCCCAAGCCCATGTAAGCCCTCCAACTTGCACAATACTATTTGTGTACCCCTGCACACTCTTCACAGATTCCCTGACTCGTATGGTGTCTTTCGTACACTCTTCCAACCTGCATGGTGCCTCTGGCACACTTTTGCACATCCTCCTAACAGGGAGGGCACACAGGGTTGCTGTGAGTTCGGGAAGAGTGTACAAGGCATGACAGGTACCATAGATGTCAAGGAAGTTGTTTGGGGTGATAGTGCAGATTGAGAAGGATGAGTAGATAAGCACAGAGGAGCTGGGGCAGTTGCAGGGTCGGAGAAAACTTGCAAGAGCAATTTGTAACCTTCCCTTCCAACTTCCCCATTACCAAAACTCCCTGCCAGCTTCCCACAACCAAAGACTTTGCTTGTAGGAAGCTGGCAGGATTGTTGGCAATCATGATTGAGCTTACACTCCCTGCCAGCTTCTCCACTGCCTTACTTGTGAGAAACTCTGAGAGTGTTAGAAATGACAATCATTCATCCATAACTAACCACGGTGGTGCTGAAGCATCAGGAGCTGAAGTAGTCACAATTTTTTCAAATTTCATTCCCGTGGGAATAATGGGTCAGGACATTCTGTAAGTTAGTCCATTTGAAGTACATTCTTTGAAAAAATGCTTGCCCTATGATGCACTGTTTCACCCAATTGAACCCTACAAACTCTACAAACAGATAACTCCACTTTCTGTGGAGATCCACCCACATCATTTAGTGAAAAGTTGAATTTTTTTTCTTCTTTCTGCTTTTCCTTTGCACATAGCAGTAGATTTGTAGCTAGAGAAACATATTTTGCTTTTAAATTGCCAACATAAATGTACATTTTCCTCCCAGAACTTATGTTTTTAAAGAGCCTGATTGTTGCCACCTTTTTGTAATCATAACCAACTATTCTAACAAACTATCCTCTGTTCAATGATTGAGTCTCCTCTGTTCCCACAAACTTATAGCATATGTTGCCATGGTTACTCTGCATGTCTATTTACCACACAAGTGATCAAAGAAGGCAGACAACACACACACATGTACACACACACAAAGCTTGCCAGACTTCCAACTGTGCAATGTCCAGCTCCTAATCAACTAATACACTTTCAGCCTATGGAGTCTGTGCACTTTTTTCCACCCTTTATTATCTATGAAATACAACAGCAACATTCTCAGACAGAAAGTACAATCCAAAGGAACAACACAGAAGGATGGGAAAAAATCTCACTAAAAGCTGAGGTTGTTTCGCCCCCATATTTTGTGAAAGCAAGGACTGAATTATAAATTGAAAAATCTAAGCAATAAAAATTGATATAATAAAAGCAGATTTAATGAAGGTTGGCAACTCTGGGAATTAGCATGTGTCATCTACAAAATATCAATTTACTTTCATAATTGGGAACATAAAATTCTATAAAACATAATTATAAGAAATTGGAATAAATGCAGAACTTTTTGCATTACCTACAACATAATCCAAATAGTTAAATCCTTTTGTTTTTCATTGGTTCTAAAAGCAGAGATTTTCACTGTCACCATCTTGTATTTTTTTTTAAAAAAATTATCTTTGAAATAAAATAGAAAAAGTACAAGTGTGTTCATTTGTGGACTAATTAATATTGCATAAATATTCATATCATTCTGTGCAGTTGATTTGTTTATACATAAATCAGTTTAATTTTAAGAAAGTTGTAAATTATATGAAAGATTATTCATATAGAGTAGTATAAACCAAGTTTTTGTGCAATTCTCCAGTCAAAACTCCCCCGCCCAAAAAGGGGTTGTTGAAATAACGAGGGGTAAATTCTTCATTCCTCTATAGAACTGAAAATGAATGAATATTCTCCCATTCTTTTAATATCAAACATTTCTTCATAGTATCCTTTCTTTTTTTCCTTTTGTTACTTTTCACAAAACAGTATTTGCTTTATCAATAAAGCAAAAGCATCCACCCAAAAGTAGCATCTTCCAAACAAAATTAATGTGGGAAACTTCTTGCCAATACACCAAAATATACAAACTAGTTAAATATCTAACTAATGATATATTTTGAAATCATTTTTAGGTGAATCATCCAGCTGTGTTTAAACACACACAAATCAACAAACAAATGTGTTGAGGTAGGACAATCAACAGGGTACATTAGTGGAGAAGTTGATGGGGAAATGTATTATATACTGTAAGATTTATTTACTTTGAGGGAATTAAAACTGGGCATAGTCAAACATTTTGGACTTTAAAAAGTGGATTTTAATAGAATAATGATCCCATGGCTAAAAAACGCTAAATTAAAAATGACTAAAATCATATTACAAAAATCCAATAAAAATGGAAGAGAGCAGGGATATAAAAGTTAAAATAAGCTGAGCTTAGCAAAAAATATTTTCAAAATAAAATAAATTAATATATAAGTTGCTTAATGAAAATAGCAAAATACTAATAAGTAAAAAAAAGGCAGAGCTCTTTTTGATCAGGTTTTTTTTTTTTCAGAAAAAAAGGGATCTTGTGAAGAGAAGGACTGAATAATTAGGGAATACCTCTTTACTCAGAGCAACTTTTAACCTCTAGGACAGAGGTCTCCAACCTTTTGGGCACCAGGGACCGATGCCATGGAGAAAGGTTTATCACGGACCAGAGGGGGTATGGTTTTGAATACTTACTGCGTCCCGAGGATGGAGTTTTGCTTGTTTGTGCGGCCCACTTGCTGGCATGCTGAGGACCAGTGCCGGTCCATGGACCGGGGGTTGGGGACCTCTGCTCTAGTTCAGTTCTGGAGTACTGAAGAAACTATAAGTAGTCCTTGACTTATGACAATTCATCTAATGATGATTTAAAATTACTACAGCCTTGGGGAAAAAAGTGACTTACAACCTATCCTCAAACTTGTAACTTACAACCCAGTGGTCAGATATTTACAATTCAAACACTTGGCAACCGGCTCACATTTACAGTAGTTGCAGCATTTTACAGTCACATATTCATGATTTGCAACCTTCTCAGCCAATCTCTAACAAGCAAAATCAATTGGGGAAGTCAGATCTGCTTAATAACTATGTTATTTATTTAATGACCATTTGATTTGCTTAATCCCCATGGTAAAAATCTGGTTTGTCATTTGATGACTTGCTTAAGACAGCATCATTTAGCAACCAAAATTCTGGTTCCAATTGTGGTCATAATGGAGGACTACCAGTACTTCATGGAGTAGCTCATACGTTACAAATTAAGTCTTAGAAATGCTGGAAAACTGGTGAGATGCTGGATGACTAGAAAACAGCAAATACTTTTTTTTTAATGGGATAATTAAAGGAAAATTCAACAAACTACAGGTCAGTCAGATTGACATGAGAACAACAGAATTCCATCTTTTGCGATGAACAGAGTTGTAGCTTATCCATGCAGAGGTTATTTGCTATCTGGATATGTTTCCTGAATTCATATCTCCTACTTGCAGAACAGGTGGAAGACATGGGACTTGAACTCATGGTCTCCCACTTTCTTGCCTGGTGCCTTAACCACTAGACCAACCTGGCTTTTTATTGTTGCTTGTGATTGAAGATTATTTAAGAGGGGCCTCACCTTGCTATTTTTGTGTTTTTACATTTATGTGTCCTTGCTTTTTATCTTGTTTTTATTGTTTTACTGTGTGCCATTCAGAATTATTTGCTTAAGATGGATGGCCATAAACATTTCAAAGATAACTGAAACAATTAAACCTGTGTTTTTGTATACACATAAACCTTCACTAACTGGAAACTTGACCAAAATTGTATTTAGAATGCAATTATTTTATTTAAAATAGATAATACCATATATAAAAACATATTTCCCTGCTCATCAACAATAAAATCAGCATATAATGTATGCACAAGTATTAGGCAAGTGAGTATTTTGATGATATCATTTTCATGCATATTTTATATCCCAGGCTGTAAAAACCTGAATGCTTACTGGATGGATATAAGCATATCAAGTGATGTGTATTTGTGTAATGAGGGAGGATGTGGCCTAAGGAGATCAACACTGTGTTAAGGTGTGCATAATTTTTTAAAAACAAATTTTATTGGTTTTTTATTTCTTAGAAGAAAGTGCTCGAGACACACCATGGTGCTGGGGAAATCAAACGTCCAACAATAAAGCCATATATGAATAACTCAAACCAATGCATTAAATATTCCCTCTCTATTTCCCTCAAATAGCATAATATATTTAAAATAATCCATTTCTAAATTAAATTTCTATAAATTCTAAACCTGTTTTTAAGCTTTATAAATTTATAGTTACCATAGTCAAATTTAACCTTAAATAAACACATTATCACTTCAGGTATCCTTTCCAGATATATTCTAGTTCTGCTCTCTTAAATCCTTAATTTTATCACAAATCTTGTTTATTTCTTCTTCCACTACACACTATGTATCATAATTAAAATAAAGTATTAGTCTACCCTATACATATATAATCCATCCATCAATCAATCTCTTTAACCTAGCAAAGTAATATCAAACCTTAAATCATTTCAGGCTGTTAGGCAAAATTCAAAATTCATCCAAGTAATTATCATGCCTAAAAACACCCATATTATCACACAAAAACATCATCTTCCTAATTTAACATGTTCAATTAATTATTAAGTCAATCCAGATCTAAAAGATTTTCTTCATTCCATTATATAGTAGTTTTCATACAAATAAACCTATTATTCTCAAAGTACATTCTTAGTCTATTTAAAATATATATTCTAGTAGTCACCCATTTTTCTTTTACTTCTAACTCTAAATCTTAATCCTTAAATCAGTCCATAGTTCTACAGTGCCTTTTAATCCACTCCATATAATTTTAAGTTTCTCTTTTCAGTCTTATTCTGGCCTTCTTTTTGTTCCAGGCAGGTTTCCATAACAAAGCTTCCCTTTCAGCCGATAGATCTCCTTCTGTTGCTTGTAATGTCATTTGAGTCAATAAACAGCATACCATCCTCTGGATTGGGTATCTATTTATCTTGTCCTTAAAGTCTCGTTGCTTTAAAGGTTCAAATCTCAGTCCTTGGTTCTTCTGATCCTCAAAAATGTAGATGAAGTATTTGTAAGGTAAAGTAAATTCCTCTTTAATTTCCATTGATTCCTCTTCTGGTGTATTTTGATTTATAGAATGGTGAGGTGCAGTCTGAAAGTCAGTTTGAGCGTTTGGGGTAAGGCTTCTGGCTCTTAATTCTGTAGTAATCTCTTTCATTTTAGCGCATATTTCTTCAGTAGCCTCATAAATCTTTTCCAATATAAGTTTACAGTTTAATTGAGAATGAGGTTTCTCCATTTTAATAGTAATTGAAGAGAGTCCCTTTTTTCTTTTAGTGGAAGCTGTATTTAATAAAAGTTACATAATATCCACCCCCACAATTCCACAGCTGTATCAGCTTACCTTTTCTCTTCAAGAGTAGTTTGAAGGTCAAATCCACCTCATCGCCAAACAATAACCAGCAGTTGCAATGTTAATTTTTCACCACTAGATGTCCTCAGTAGATTAAAAAATCGTTCCCAGACACCATTATTTTTTGCTTTTTTCTGTCTTTTAAAGAAAAAGGTGGAAAAAGAAATATTCTTCCAGTATAAAATAATAGTACAGCTCTAAAAAAGAATTTTTTTCTGTACCCCAAAGTAAATAAAAAATAAAATGTGATCATTAAAATTATTTATTCTATCCTTTTGTTCAACGCCTTTGTTCCCACACAAACAAAAGCTGCTTTTTCAAGACAGGGAAATAATTCCAATGAAGCTTTTACAGGGGAAAAAAAAGACAAAATAGGGTGCAGAGAGGTGTGCATAATTATTAGGCAGCTTCTTTTCCTAGGCAAAATGGGCCAAAAAAGAGATTTAACTGGCTCTGAAAAGTCAAACATTGTAAAAAGTCTTTCAAAGAGATGCAACACTCTTGAAATTGCTAAGATATTTGGCATGATCACAGAAACATTAAACGTTTTGTTGCAAATAGTCAACAGAGTTGCAAGAAATCTGTTGAGAAAAAAAGACGCACATTAACTACTAAAGATTTGAGGCTTCCAGTTCTGGATTGCGGCATCTGGTTGTCGTTTGTCAAAAGACCCTGGAAAGAGTCGAAAGTCGCCCTGGAGGGGTGACCACCGCTGAGGAGGACCCTCATTTGATCACAGAAGGACGGCAGCCCTTCCGTTTGATCCGAGGCAGCTCCTTTGGATCAATGAAGAAAAGATCTGCCATTAACATGGCCGATTACCTAGCCGTACCAGCCGAAAGCCAAAGTACTACTAAGCACAACGAAGCACCATGGAAGATCTGGGTGAGACCCTTCCTTACCTTTCTTTTACCCTAACTACCTTCCTGTGAAAGCCTCTTGAAACTTCTTCCCCGCTCTTAATACAGCAGCATTTGCATGCCTTGGGAATCTAAGCTTTGGAACAAAAAAATAGAATATATAATTTTAATAATTAAATAATTGGGCTTTTATTTTTTGAGACTTGGGGGGGTCCCAAAAAGTTTCTATTATAGAGACTCAGTATTTTATCTATCTACTAAGTTTGAAAAACATCTTTTTTCACTTTTTAATTGGATAAAAGACTAACTGGCATCTGGAAAAAAGATGGGGCGTTGTCTTACCTGAACGCCTTTTCTCAGCATGATTATGGATAATCCACGGATTGGGGTTTCCTGAAGTCCCTTCTACCCAATAGACTAAGTCTGAGAGTTAGCCATCCCTCCCTCTGGGCCGTGCTGTCCCAGTTCCGACGAAGGTGAAGCAGCAGACAAAGTCCGATGCGTTGGTTCCCCTATCCCTGACACAGGACCTGACAGGCATCAAAGGGGTGGGAGTGGATTATCCATCCTCATGCTGAGAAAAGGTGTTCAGGTAAGACAATGCCCCTTCTCCAGCATGAGGATGGATAATCCACGGATTGGGACATACCAAAGCCTACACTGTCCCTATGGGGGGGAAACAGTCAGGGCATGTGTCCCTCCGGATGGCACCACACGTTGTAGCACCCTCCGGCCAAAAGAGGCATCAGCGGAGGCAAACTGATCGATCTTGTAATGTCTAATAAATGGGGAGGGAGACGACCAAGTCACCACCCTACAAATCTCACCAATGGGTACTTGAGTCGCCCAAGCCGCTGATGTTGCCGCACTGTGGGTGGAATGAGCAGTGATACAGTGAGAATGGACAAGAACTGGGATTGGTAAGCCTTGGCTATACAGGCCTTGATCCACCTACCAATGGTGGTCGAAGAGACCTTCTGCCCCATGGAAGAGGGCTGGAAGGAAATGAAAAACGTCTCTGATTTGTGGAAGGCAGAGGTCTGCTCGATGTGTCATCTCAATGCTCTGTGCACATCCAAGGTGTGCCACTGGCACTCCAGGTCGTGAGTTGGACGGGGACAAAAACTCAGTAGTATGAGTTCTTGTGATCGATGGAACAAGTTTACCTTATGAATGAATGTTGGGTCCATTCTAAGGACTACACAGTCGTCACGAAAAACGCACAGGTCCTCCCTGACAGAGAGTGCTGCCAGCTCAGAAATGTGTCTGGCTGATGTTACTGCCACTAAAAGGGGTGTTGTCTTACCTGAACACCTTTTCTCAGCATGGTGGTGTAGAATCCACTGATTTGGTTATTTCAGCCTTCCTGCTCAGAGAGACTAAGTCAAAGCTTTAGTCACGCCTCCCTTTGAGTGTGTCTTCCCAGTTTTGACAAGGTGAAGGATCTAGACAAGCTCTGACGCAATGACTCCAAAAATACAAAAAAATACACAAGCCTAGACACCTGTCCAAGGGAGGGTGTGGATTCTACACCACCATGCTGAGAAAAGGTGTTCAGGTAAGACAACGTCCCTTCTCCAGCATGGTGGATGTAGAATCCACTGATTGGGACATACCAAAGCCCACCATGTCCCTTCAGGGGGGGAGGTCTAGGCTGGTGTCTCCCTAGAGGAAACGACCTGTTGAAGAACCCATCTGCCAAATGCGGCGTCCGCCGTGGCAAACTTATCAATCTTATAATGAGTGATGAAAGAAGACAGAGACGACCAAGACACCACGCTGCAAATCTCCTCTACAGAAGCCTGGGTAGACCAGGCCGCAGATGTCGCTGCACTGCATGTCGAGTGAGCTGTAATACGTGTAGGAACTGGGAGTGACTGGGAAACATAGGCCCTAGCAATACAAGCCCTAATCCACCTGCCAATGGTGGAAGAGGACACTTCCCTGCCCATGACAGATGGTTGAAAGGAGACAAACAAGGCCTCCGACTTGCGAAAGGACCCAGTACGCTTCATGTAGATGCGCATAGCCCTGTTCACATCCAGCTTGTGCCACTGGCATTCTAGCCTGTGAGAAGGACTTGGACAGAAACTTGGTAAAACAAGATCCAATGATCTATGAAAACTGGTGTTCACTTTAGGGATAAAGGAGGGGTCTAATCTAAGGACCACTCTGTCCTGATGGAAGATACAGAGATCTTTCCTGACTGAGAGGGCGGCCAACTCCAAAATCCTTCTGGCCGAAGTTATAGCAACCAAAAAGGCCACTTTCAAGGAGAGAAAATGCAGAGAGCAAGATTGGAGAGGCTCAAAAGGAGCCGTGGTCAAGGCCTGCAACACAGTAGGTAAGTCCCAAGATGGGTATCTATGCACTGTGGGAGGACCGGAATTGGCCGCCCCTTTAAGGAAAGCGGAAATCGCTGGGTGGTGAGAAAGTGGACCCAGAGTATCGCAGGTGAGGACCGTAGACAAGGCCACCACCTGCGTACGGATGGTGTTAGTGGACAAGCCCTTAGAAATGCCATCCAGCAGATAATCTAAAATGTTAGGGACAGTAACTGAATGAGGGTCCAGTTTACGTGAATTGTACCACTGGCAGAAATTTTTCCAAGTGGCGTCATAAATCCGATTTGTCGAGGGGCGTCTAGAGGCCTGGATCATAGAGATCACCACTGAGGAATAGGTTTGCCTAGCTAGACTCTCCCACTCAAGTGCCAGGCGGCTAATTGGAGCCACTGAGGGTCCGGATGTAGGAGCTCCCCCTGACTGAGAGCCACTTGGTCCAGGGGGAACCTCCACAGCGGGGACAGGGAAAGATCCACTAGGTCTGCAAACCACGGGTGTCGAGGCCAATATGGAGCAACCAATATTACTTCCGCTCGCTCCAGTATCAGCCTGCGAATGGTGGCTTGCATCAGCGGGAGGGGAGGGAAAGCGTATAGCAGACCCTTGGGCCACCTGCACTGAAGGGCGTCCATCCCCTCGGCCCCCCTCGTCGGGAACCTGGTGAAGAATCTGGGGAGTTGAGCATTGGATGGGAAGGCAAAGAGATCCAGGCATGGCCTGCCGAACCTGCTCGCTATCAAATCGAACAGCCTCATGTCCAGACGCCATTCTGAGTGGTCCACAGTTGCCCTGCTCAGAGAGTCTGCCTGTCAGTTTGCCTCCCCCGAAATGTGTTCCGCCCTGATTGAGCCCAGGTGTGCCTTTGCCCACAAACCTAGTTCCATGGCCTCCTGGAGAAGAGGCCAGGAATGTGTTCCCCCCTGCTTGTTGACGTGAGCCTTGGCTGCCACGTTGTCTGTCAGGACTAGGACATGTTTGCCTGACACTAGGGAGGAGAAATGGAGGAGGGCCAGATGAATCGCCCTGAGTTCCAGCCAATTCATGTTTTGCCTGAGGTCCACCCTGGACCAACACCCCTGGGCCAAATGGGTCTGGAGGTGAGCCCCCCAACCGAACAGACTGGCATCTGTGGTCAGGATGAGCCTGAGGGGCTCCTTGAATATGGTCCCCTTGGACATGGCCGCGGAAGACTACCACTGGAGGGATGAGAGGATGTGGAACGGCACCTGGACCTTCTTGGAGGAGGCGCTGAGGTTCTGCTTCTGAAAGGGGAGGAGGAACCACTGGAGGTTCCTCGAGTGTAGTCTTGCCCACGGGACTATGCCCATGCAAGATACCATCTTTCCCAGGAGCTGGGACAACTGTAACAGAGGAACCTTCCTCGCACCCCAAATCTGGGATACTAATTTCCGGATGCTCAACCATCGCTCCTGGGATAGATAGACCCTGCAAAGATCAGAGTCTATCAGGCCCCTAGATGGAGTAGACGTTTTGTGGGGGAGGTGTGGCTTTTCCTGAAATTCACTGAAAAGCCGTGATCCTGAAGGATCTGAATGGTGGTCAACAGATCTGATCTTGCTGACTGAAGGGACCTGGACTGTACGAGGATGTCGTCCAGGTAGCACTGTACGCACACCGGTATCATCCGAAGATGGGCTGCCAATACCACTAAGACCTTCATGAAGACCCTTGGGGCCGAAGATAGGCCAAACGGGAGGGCCCGGTATTGATAATGCCAGTGTGCGTAACAGAATCGCAGGAACCTGCTGTGCTCCTGGGAGATTGGGATGTGGAGGTAAGCCTCGGTGAGATCTATGGAAGAGAGAAAATCTCCCTTCCTGATACTGGCCAGTATTGACTTTAGGGTCTGCATCTTGAACCGTATGTATACTAAGAATCGGTTCAGACCCTTTAAGTCCAGTATCACCCTCCATCCTCCTGATGCCTTGGGGACCACGAACAGGATGGAGTAAAAACCTGTTCCAACTTGACCCTTTGGTACTGGCTCTATGGCCCTGATGTCTAGGAGATGCTTGATGGCGGTGGATACGAGACGTGCTTTCGAGGGATTCCGTGATACTGGACACTATAGGAAGCGATCGTGAGGGATCGCATAAAACTCGAGTGCCAGGCCACGTCTGACGGTGTCTCTGACCCAAGAGTCGGTGGTGGTCTGTTCCCAGACCTGGTAAAACTGCCCCAGGTGCCCTTCTATCGGAAAATCCCCGATGGCGTCACTTGGAGCGTCTATAGGGACGACCCCCGGAACCTCTGAAGGGACGTTTTGCCTGAGACTGATCCCTGGCTCCGTTGTTCGGGCATTCCTGTTGACGATCCTGTCTCTGGGGGAAGGAGCACGAACCTCAGGGCCAATCCCAGGACTGCCCTGCTCGAAAGGGCTGTCGCCACTCCCAAGAGCCCGAGGAACAGAAGGACTGTCTGCGGGAGTCCTGCTGTGGCCGCCTGTCAGATTTCTTGGAGGGGTGCACCATGACCTTGCGCTTGTCCTTACCCTCGACCACGTGTGGGTCAAGGACAGGGCCAAACAGATCCTTACCGGCGTACTTGGACGTGGAGAGACGCCATTTGGCCTTTAAATCCGTTCTCCACTGTTTTAACCATAGTAGCCTGCGAGAGGCCACTGTGGCGCCGATGGACCGGGCCAAGGACTTAGCTGAGTGGAGAGAGGCGTCCGCCATATATTGTGAGGCCGCCACCAGCTTGACAAGTGTCTGGTGCACTCTGACCTGATCAGGGGGAACCAAGGTCTGAAGATCACGGAGCCACATAATGGCCACTCTGGCGAAGAAGGAAGCAGAAGTTGCGGCCTTTATGGCCAGCCCTGAAGCCTGATGGGCTCTTCTACAGGAGAACTCAAACTTCTTGTCCTCCGCCTTCATAACCTCTGCCATGTCACCTGAGACGGCGGAATTGGAAAATAACGAAATTAGTGGGGGATCAACTGTGGGGACGTCTAACATGGAGGCAAATGATGGAGAGACGTTGTACAGCTTCTTCTCCATACTGCTTTCCTTGGGAGTAGTGGCCAGGGATGACCACTGGGCCTCAACCGCATCCCGGAACACGAAGGGGCAAGGAATTTGCTTATGGTCCACGACCTTTACTGCAAATAAAGGGTTGGATTCCTGACCTGCGGAGGTAGAAGGCTTTTCCTCTTGAACTGAGGTCAGATTAGTGGTAGCATAGGCCTTCAACAGAAGGGATTTAAAGATGGATGGGTCAAAGAGACACGAGGCAGAAGCCTGATCAGGTGCCGCCTCCTCATCCTCTGACATGGGAGTGTCAGCTATGGCCAAATCCACGGACTCCCCTTCTCCTACCTGAGAGGAAGTTTCAGAGATATCTGAACCTGGTGCCATGGTACAACCCTGCAGAGAAGAAGGACTTGCAGGGGGTGGCGGAGTTTGAGAGGGAACCTGCGGACTCCTTGAGGAGGCCATAAATTGAATAAAGGCGTGGTGCATGAATGCCTGGAATTGGCTTTGAGACCACATATCTCCTTGGCCCCTAGGGACAGCACCAACCAACGTTGGAGCATGGACCACTTGTGGGCCCTGTTGTAAGGGGGGAGAGGAGTGAGAGGGACCTGCCTGTTTGGTTGCCCCCAGAGGAGAACTGATCCAGGTGGCTTCTTGCACAGGCGCCAAAGGCAGCTCCGAGGTAGCAGTATCCAGTGGGGCGGGGGGAACCGGTTCGGCCCCACTGGATAGGAGCCGCTGTGCCTTGGAGAATTCCCTCTCCAGTGCCTGGTGCCTCCTCGAGGCCTCTCGCTCAGCTGACGTAGAAGTCTCCTTTGTAGTCAGATGTTTAGTTTTGTCTTTTTTCTTCCCCCCCTGCTTCCAATTCTATAGATCTGCGCTTTGACTACACTGGGGGTGCACCAGAGACTTGTGATGCCAGCGGCGAGGAACTGTCTGCCATTGCAACTAGATAGGGCCTGCAGTAGGATATCTAGCGAAAGATGGGAACCAAGGACGCAGATCAGTAGTCAGAGATGGAACGCACCCGTTCCTCACACTGAACTACAAATGGCAAGAACAGGACAGTCGGACAGGTTGGTAAGCCTGTTCGAATAGGCCTGGTGGCTAAAGGCCACTGCTAACAATAACAGGTGGTCAGAAAAACTCTTTGCTCCAATCACAGGACCCTAGGCCTGCGAGTAATAAGGGACCCTTGTACTTATCTACTATTATTAATTTTTTTTTAATTTAAAACCTTAACGAGAACAATGAAACTGGGAAAACCACGGTAACTTCAGTGCACGGGCCTGCCACCACAGTTCTGGCCACCACACGAAAACCGGCCTAGCCGGACCTAACAGTCTAAGAGGCCACGGAATGGCATCCGCCCATCGGCCTCGCAGCAGACTGAATTAAAGACAACCAACTTTCCCAGCACGGACCTGTCACCACAGGCCAAGGCAGTAAGCAAATAAAGATTCTGGCCTAGAAGGCCACAACTGAATTTGGCTACAAAATGGCCACCGCCAGTGAGCCTTTCAAAATGGCGATCGCCAGGAGACCATGTGGTCAAAATAGCGGCCGTGCCTCCCCGAACCGTTAACCAAGACTCCAACCGGAGAATTGAATGGTTGGGGAAGAAGTTCGGGGCCCAGGAAAAAACTTTCCTCCCCCCCACTAAACCCGGAGAACTTGCGTGTCGACGAGAAAGCTGCTGTTGAAGTTCCAAAGTCGATCAGAGGCCCAAGGAGAGAAACGGAGCAGCTGGCAGTTAACTGGTAGTAAAATAGCGGCAGAAACGCCGCGATCGCGGTCCCGCGATCCGAACCGGGCGAGGAAAGGTTGGAAAAGGCACCTCCCCAGGGAGCCTGAAATCAATTTGACCGAACAGGCCGTGCCAGGGGGGAGTGGGCCCTGCAAGAGCCAAAAGGCTCTGACCTCAACGAGGGACAGAGTCCTCAATAATCCAGCCAAAACAATTAAATTAATTTGGAAAAAAAAATTTAAGTTACTGAGAATTAGCAAAAAAAAAACCTATCTGGAGTCAATTTCTTGCGATCCTGCTGAGCCTAAGACTAAGTCAAAACTGGGAAGACACACCCAAAGGGAGGCGTGACTAAAGCTCTGACTTAGTCTCTCTGAGCAGGAAGGCTGAAATAACCCAATCAGTGGATTCTACATCCACCATGCTGAGAAAGGCCACTTTCATTGACAAAAAACTCAATTCACAAGACTTAAGTGGCTCGAACAGTGGCTTAGTAAGAGCCTGTAAAACACATGAAAGATCCCACGAGGCGTATTGATGGACCGTGGGTGGCTTTGTGTTGGTCGCCCCCTTAATGAAGGAGCGAATCATCAGGTGATGTGCTAGGGAGGAAGAATCGTCGCATGTCAGTACTGTAGCCAGAGCTGCTACTTGTCTCTTGATGGTATTTGGCGAAAGACCTTTGTCAAGCCCCTCCAGCAAATATTCCAAAATGTTTGGGACAGTGACAAGATGACACGCCAATTTTATTCCTGGTACACCAGGCGGAAAGGTTCCTCCAAGTAGAATCATAAATTCTGTTGGTAGACTGACGCCTGGAGGCCTGAATCATGTTGATCACCCTTGGTGGGTAAGATTGCTGAGTCAGGCGTTGCCGCTCAAGTGTCAGGCGGCTAGCTGGAGCCATTGCGGGTCTGGATGTTGAAGAACCCCCTGGCTGAGCACAATGTGATCTGGAGGGATCCTCCATGGGGACAAGATGGAAAGGCTCATGAGGTCGGCAAACCACAGATGCCCTGGCCAGTGTGGAGCAGTGAGGATGACCTCTGTCCTCTCCTGCAATATTTTGCGTATGACCGCCGGCATTAGCGGAAGAGGGGGAAAGGCATATAGTAGACCCCCCGGGCCAAGGACTGGGAAGTGCATCTACTCCTTCCGCCCCGGAGACAGGAAACGGGAGAAGAACCACAGGAGTTGTGAATTCTCCGGAGACGTAAGGCCGAACCTCTCCGCTATCTCTGCAAATAGAGCTGGAAGCAGACGCCACTCCGAGTGGTCTATCATTGCTCTGCTCAAGTCCTGTCTGTTTGTCTCCCCCAAAATGTAAGCCGCCTTGATGGAAGAGAAGTTAGTCTCTGCCCAGGAGCATAGTAGCCTGGCCTAAGTCAAAAAGACTGGGACCGAGTGCCTCCTTGCCGGTTCACGTGGGCTTTTGCTGCTATGTTGTCCATGAGGACTAGAATGTGCCGCCCCTTCACCCTGTGTCTGAAGTGTCGTAAAGCTAGATGTATGGCTCTGAGCTCCAGCCAGTTTATGTTGTGCTTCAGGTCTCGTGGGGACCACCGTCCCTGAGCCAACTGGGATTGGAGATGAGCTCCCCAACCAAAGAGGCTGGCATCGGTGGTGAGAGTGAGTCGGGCCGGTTCCTTGAAATGTGCACCTCCAGCTATCGTCTAGGAAGTCCACCAGCGGAGAGACTTCAAAATTAGGGGTGGCACCCTCACTTTCCTGTTGGAAGATGTGAGTTTCCGCCTTTGAAAGGGGAGGAGGAACCACTGCAGAGCTCTGGAGTGCAATCTGGCCCAAGGTACTATGGAGATGCATGAGATCATTTCCCCTAATAGTTGGGAGAGGGTCATCAGGGAAACCACACAGTCATGTTGAACCTGACGTACCAGTGAACTGAGACTGACCTGGCGATCCGTAGACAGGTAGACCATGCACTGTTCCGTATCTATGACCGCCCCAAATGGAGAAGACGAGTAGAGGGCACCAACTGGCTCTTGAGAAAGTTCACAGAGAACCTGTGGTTCTGAAGTACTTCGATGGTGAGTGCTACATCCACCCTTGCTGTCTGAACTGACAAAGACTATATGAGAATGTCGTCCAGATAGCACTGGATCCGTATTGGAACCAGTCTCAGGTGTGCGGCTAGAACCATCAAGATCTTTGTGAACACCCTCGAAGCGGATGACAGACCAAATGGTAGAGCTCTGTACTGATAATGATAGGCGTTGTAACAAAATCTGAGAAAACTGCAATGTTGGAGAAAGATTGGTACATGTAGGTATGCTTCTGTGAGGTCTATTGACGTCAGGAAGTCGTGCCTCCTGATGCTGGCCAGGATGGATTGTAGAGTCTGCATCTTGAACTTTTTGTACAGTAGCTAAATATTTAGCCTTTTTAGATTGAGAATGGCTCTCCATCCTCCCGAGGCCTTCGGCACTACGAAAAGGATGGAGTAAAAACCTTTCCCTATCTGTTCGGTCAGGACCAGCTCTACGGCCTTTATGTCCAGAAGATGATTTATCGCCTCGTTCATGAAGTTCCTCTTGGTTGGGTTTAAGAAAACTGGACATTGGATGAACCGATCTGGTGGTCTGGATAGGAACTCCAATGACAGACCGTGTTCTATGGTGGATAGACTCCAAAGGTGATGGTGGCTTCCCAGCTGTGAATGAAGAGGGAAAGCCTGCCACCTATGGGGGGACCCTCCCTGGAGTCATTTATTCTTCCTAAAGGGATGGCCCCCTGTGCCTCGAAAGGGCAGCTTTGATTGAACCTGCTGCCTGGGCCTGGGCCCAAACCAGTCCGATTGACGCTCGCCCCTGGGGGGAAAAGAGCGGGGTGGTTGTGACCACTCCGTCCCTGAAGTAGCGCAAAAGGTTTGCTTCCGATAATACGGAGTAACTTTCCTGTCCACCCGTCTAGCCTGGTGCACTAACACCTTCTTCTTGTCCCGATTCTCTACCAAGTAGGGATCGAGAGTTTCCCCAAATAGATGACCCCCAGTGTAAGGTGCAGTGGCCAGATGCCATTTGGACTTTAAATCCACACACCATTGTTTCAGCCAGAGCAACCTGCGAGTTGATACGTTTGCAGCTATTGCCCTGGCTGAAAATCTGGCTGTGTGAAGGGTGGCATCTGCCGTGTACTCTGCCGTAGCAAGTAACTTACCCAAGGTCTGGTGGGCCAGCACCTGTTCCTGGGGAATCATGGCTTGAAGCTCCCGAAGCCAAATGATAGAAGACCTGGAAAAGAAGGATGCTGAAGTGGAAGCCTTCACTGCCCATCCAGATGCCTGATGTGACCTGCGCAAAGAAAATTCCGATTTCCTTTCCTCCGGCTTCAATGCCTCCGCCATATCACCTGGTATGGTGGAGGGAGAGAAGATAGGGGTCAATGATGTGTCTACTGCCGGTACCTCTAATAAATGCGACAGTGACAGGGTCACATTGAAAAGTTTTTTATCAGCGGCCCCTGGAGCAGGGGGAGCACTAAGACTAGCCCATTGCTTCTTTACCGTATTGATGAAAAAAGGGGGACATGGTATATGTTTTTGGGTCATGGTCGGCTCAGAAAACAGTGGGTCAGGTGAATTACTGGTGGAAGGGTGGGTTGTGGTTCTTGCTCGGGTGCAACCTTAGATGCTGCGGAGGTCTTAGCTAGAATGGACTTGAACAATGTGGGATCAAATAATCCCACGGAGAGGGTTCCTGATGCATTTCTTCATCCTCAGACAAAGGCGGTGTCAACGCTGCAAATATTGTATATACTTGCTTTGACAATATGCAGAACTGTCTGGTATTTTTGGGGTTAATACAGAGCAGAAGAGGGTGGGGGTAAAGCCCGGGAAAGAAAGAGGAAGGACCTTCACACTAATTGGATAATGTGATATATGACAGCTAATTTAGGAAGGGAACATGCTGATAATTTAACTGCTCAGAGGAAGAGAACTTAGATCTTAGCATAGACTCCGTTATGCCTGTGCTGACATTTTGAATCAATAAAAGACGTTTAGGGAAATCAATGCCTGGAAGTTCTTTGAAGTGTTTCATTAGCCGGAACCATAACAACATGCTAAGATCTCAAATCCTTTTCAAACAACCTGGGGTCCTGAACTCCGTCCACTGCCTCTAAGCTTTAGAGGAGCTGGTAAAGATTCAGGAAAAAAAATCTATCATGAGACAAGGGAGTTTATTTGAAGACAGCATGCTGCGGGAAGAAGTTTGGAGAAACACAAAAACTGCTTTAAAAAAGACTTTTGAAACATATAAAAAGCAAGCTGATAAAAAGAGGGCTCCCCAAAGAACATTCCAAGTTGGGGAAAAGGTCTATCTGTCAACTAAATATCTACACCTCAAATTGCCTAGCAAGAAATTGGGACCAAAATTCTTGGGGCCTTTCCCCATAGTAAGGATCATCAACCCAGTCACAGTAGAACTAAAACTTCCTAGACTTTTAGGGAAAATTCACCCAGTTTTCCATTGTAGCTTGTTGAAACCTTATCGGGGCTCCACTTTAAGACCTCCTCCAAAGAAGGCACCTGGGCCCCTTGTAGTCACGGGACAGACCCACTATGAAGTAAAACGTATTCTTGACTCTAGAATTTTTAAAGGGAAATTGCAGTACCTAATACAATGGAAGGGATACCCGTTGTCTGAAGCCACCTGGGTGAAATCGAGTGAAGTGAAAGCTGACAGTTGGTCAAAAGGTTTCATGTGAAACACCCCAACAAACTGAAAGATAACCCTTAACATATGCTTTTGTTTATTTTACAGGATCTGTCCTTCTTGTAAGGGGGGCCGGATGTCAACGCTGCAAATACTGTATATTCTTGCTTTGACAATATGCAGAACTGTCTGGTATTTTTGGGGTTAATACAGAGCAGAAGAGGGTGAGGGTATAGCCTGGGAAAGAAAGAGGAAGGAAACCTTTGACCTTCACACTAATTGGATAATGTGATATATGACAGCTAATTTAGGGAGGGAACATGCTGATAATTTAACTGCTCAGAGGAAGAGAACTTAGATCTTAGCATACACTCCGTTATGCTTATGCCGACATTTTGAATCAATAAAAGACTTTTAGGGAAATCAATGCCTGGAAGTTCTTTGAAGTGTTTCATTAGCCAGAACCATAACAAGCGGATCCCATGTGTCCTCAAGATCCGAATATGACCCTCTGTCGTGAGACGAATGCTCAGAGGCAATAGAGTAGGCATATTCCGGAGGCTCAGAGTAAGATTGGGTGGAGGATAAAGGCTTAGGCCTCTTTAAGGAGGCAATACTCTATGCCAAGACCTGAGTGAGCATTGATTGAAGCTGTTCTGGCCAGACAGTCTGAGGAACTTTGGGACGGAGACCAGCTGCAGTGGGTGTGAATGTGGCAGAGGGCCCTGGTTGAGAACTGGGTGGTGGGGCTACCCAGCTGACATTTCGATCTGGAACCATAGGACTGATGGACCTCTGCTGGGCCTCCATGTCAGGGGAAAATGGTCTGTGAGCCTGAACAGTCATAGTTAGTTGTGGGCCAAACAGGCCACCCTCAGACGTGGTAGTAGGAGGTGGAGGAACCTCCCTCGGAGTTTCCCTCTGGGCCTTTGAGAATTGCCTCTCTAGGGCCAAATGTCTCCTGGTGGCTTCCTTTTCAGCCGCTCTGGATGGAGCTTTGCTAGCCAAAGTTTTGGCCCTTGCTCTCAGCTTCCCTGCTGCCTCCAATTTGGAGGATTTCTTTTTGCTTGGAGAGCTGGTAGGAGACAGGACAACCTGAGGTTGTTTATCTTCTGCCATTATGATGGAGATCCTTCAGTGCAGGACTGAGGATGGATCTCAAGGAGAAATAGGAGCGAAGAAAGGCCTGATTGGAGACTGTTGAAACAAAACTGGTAAAACCAGTGTAATCTCCTGAGAATGCTACTGTGAACCACAGTGTAAGGCCTGATTTGATGATTGCTGCAAACTGGTAAAACCAGTGTGTGCTCCTGAGAATGCTACTGTGAACCACAGTGTAAGGCCTGATTTGATGACTGCTGGAAACTGGTAAAACCAGTGTGAGTTACTGATAATGCTGTTGTGGGAGGCCAGCAATCCTTTAGAGTAGTAATTGCGAAGCAACAATATCAAGTGAGGAAGTGGAGAAACTTCCAAGGCGCCAAAAATATTGCCAGAGGCAATGTCAATTAGATGTGGCTGGATAAAAAATTGGAAGCCCCAGGGCGCCAGCAGCACTAACGGAACACTGCTCAAAATGGTGGCCATCCATGTGTGAAGTCACCACACTGTAGGCTGAAGGCACACTAGATTGGATCTTGGAAAGAATTATATTTTCTCCCACAGTTAAACCACCAGAATACAACTAATCATCTAGGAGAACAATCCTGGATACAGAGAACCTGTGGAAAACCTATTCAAAATGGTGGCCACCAGCCACGTGGAGAGCCAGGGAGTCCGGTAACCAACAGGCCAGAGCCCAGCTGATCAACGGACAGTCACAGCTGCCGCTGCACAATCCAGACAAAATTTTCAGAGAGATTTTAGCCAGAGGAAAAAAAACTGCTCGAGAAAGGAAATAAGCCCCTTGATTTACACAGCTGGTTGCCGGCTGCAAGTTTAAGAGGCTCCAGAGGTCCGCTGATCGTAAATCATGAGTGGCGGAGTCGTGGTTCGGCTGGCTGCATGAGAAGTGCCTCGTGAGCTCAAAAGCTCAGAAGGCGAAGGGGGGGGAGAAAAAGTTTTGAAAAAGAAAGGACAGAATCAAAGAAATAGGTAGAACAAACTCCAACTACTCCAGAAATAGGAAGGATAATACACGGATTGAAAAGGCAAAACCTGATATGATCTGAGAGGGAACCAACGCGTTCTACTGGGTATAAGACTAAGTTGGAACTGGGACAGCACGGTCCAGCGGGAGGCATGGCTAACTCTCAGACTTAGTCTATTGGGTAGAAGGGACTTCAGGAAACCCCAATCCATGGATTATCCATCCTCATGCTGGAGAATTCATGGTTTACTGGGGACATCTTGTGGCTAAGCCTAGTACAGCAATTGAATTTCTTTGACTGTGAGCACCTGTTGACTCTGTTGATTTGTCCTTCATATTATCTAAGGAAAAGATAAGAAGTGGAAACAGCTGGGTGGTGAAAATAACTTTTAGAAATTGTGGAGGTGGACATTGGCTGACTTTTACTAAACATAGCCCCCACTAAAAGATTATCTCTAATCACTATAGAAATGGAGGAACTTTATCCACAACTTAACTATAAACTCATACTTGAAAAAATTCTTGAAGCCACTGAGCTAATGAATGCCAGAGTGAAAGCCAAAGATGCTACTCAGAAACTACAAACTGAACCTCAGACTCCAACTGATCAACTTACAAACCAAAAAAATAGCAGAAGAGGAACAAGTTAACATCAAAGAGGATGCTGCACAACAATATCTACAATCTATTGAGAACTTTGAGAATCAAACACTAATTTCAGCTAAAATACCTGTAGTTTTAAAAACACCAGGAACTGACCAACAAATACAATACATTGAGAAACTAGACAACTCAGACAATCAAAGGAGCGTTGTCTTACCTGAACGCCTTTTCTCAGCATGGTGGTATAGAATCCACTGATTGGGTTATTTCAGCCTTCCTGCTCAGAAAGACTAAGTCAGAGCTTTAGTCATGCCTCCCTCTGGGCGTGGCTCCCCAGTTTTGATGAGGCAAAGGATCCTGACGAAGTCTGACGCAATGACTCCAAAAAATACAAAAAAACAACAACACACAAGCCTAGATATCTAAAAAGAGGGGAGGGTGTGGATTCTACACCACCATGCTGAGAAAAGGCGTTCAGGTAAGACAACGCCCCTTCTCCAGCATGGTGGATGTAGAATCCACTGATTGGGACATACCATAAGAACATAAGAACATAAGAAGAGCCATGCTGAATCAGGCCAAAGCTCATCGAGTCCAGCATTCTGTGTCACACAGTGGCCCACCAAAGCCCACCATGTCCCTAAGGGGGGGAAGGTCTAGGCTGGTGTCTCCCTAGAGGAAACAACTTGTTGAAGAACCCGTCTGCCAAACGCAGTGTCTGCCGTGGCAAACTTATCAATCTTATAATGAGTGATGAAAGAAGACAGAGACGACGAAGACGCCACGCTGCAAATCTCCTCTACAGAAGCCTGGGTAGACCAGGCCGCAGATGTCGCTGCACTGCATGTCGAGTGAGCTGTAATACATGTAGGAACTGGGAGTGACTGGGAAACATAGGCCCTAGCAATGCAAGCCCTAATCCATCTACCAATGGTGGAAGAAGAGACCTTCCTGCCTATGGCAGAGGGCTGAAAGGAGACAAACAATGCCTCCGACTTGCGAAAGGCCGAAGTACGCTTGATGTAAAGACGCAAAGCCCTGTGTACATCCAGCTTGTGCCACTGACGTTCTAGGCCATGAGAAGGATTAGGACAGAAACTTGGAAGGACAAGATCCAAGGATCTGTGAAAACCAGTGTTCACCTTGGGAATAAAGGAGGGGTCTAATCTAAGGACTACCCTGTCCTCATGGAAGGTACAAAGATCGTCTCTGACTGAGAGTGCAGCCAATTCCGAAATCCTCCTGGCCGATGTGATGGCAACTAAAAATGCCACCTTCAAGGAAAGAAAATGCAGAGAGCAAGACTGGAGGGGCTCAAACAGAGAAATGGTTAAGGCCTGCAATACAGTAGGTAAATCCCAAGATGGATACCGATGTACTGTAGGAGGACCAGAATTGGTCGCCCCTTTGAGAAAGGCGGTGATAGCTGGGTGTTGTGAAAGCAGACTCAGATTATCACAGGTGAGAACTGTGGACAAAGCCGCAACCTGCCTACGGATGGTATTGGTGGACAACCCTTTTGAAATGCCCTCCAGCAGATAATCCAAAATATTGGGAACGCTCTGGGTCCCCTGGAGAAGAGCGGCTTATAAGTCTAATAAATAAATAAATAAACACTAACTGAAAGAAGGTCCAACTTGTGTGTGATGCACCACTGGCAGAAATTTCTCCACGTGGCATCATAGATTCGATTTGTCGAAGGGCGTCTTGAATCATAGAGATCACGCCCGAGGAATAGCCTGCTTATCTAAACTCTCCCGCTCAAGTGCCAAGCAGCTAAGTGAAGCCACTGAGGGTCTGGGTGCTGAAGATCCCCCTGGTTGAGAGCTACTTGGTGCAGGGGAAACTTCCACGGAGGCGAGAACAACAGATCCACTAGGTCGGCAAACCACGGGCGTCACGGCCAATGTGGAGCAACCAATATTACTTCCGCCTGCTCTAGAATCAACTTGCGAATGGTGGCCTGCAACAACGGAAGGGCAGGGAAGGTGTAAAGCAAGCCCTCTGGCCACTTGCACCAAAGGGCATCCGTCCCCTCGGCCCCCCTTGTGGGGAATCTGGTGAAGAACCTGGGAAGTTGGGCATTGGATGGGGAGGCAAACAGATCCAGGCATGGCCTGCCAAACCTGTTCACGATCATGTCGAACAGCTTCGGGTCCAGGCGCCACTCCGAGTGGTCCACTGTTGCCCTGCTCAGAGAGTCTGCCTGTCGATTTGCCTCCCCCGAAATGTGTTCTGCTCTGATTGAGCCCAGGTTGGACTCTGCCCACAGACCTAGCTTCATGGCCTCCTGCAGGAGAGCCCAGGAATGTGTCCCTCCCTGTTTGTTGATGTGAGCCTTGGCTGCCACATTGTCTGTCAGGATCAACACATGTTTCCTTGACACTAGAGAGGAGAAATGAAGGAGAGCTAAATGAACTGCCCTTAGTTCCAGCCAATTTATATTTTGTTTGAGATCTGCCCAGGACCATCGCCCTTGGGCCAATTGATTCTGGAGGTGAGCCCCCCAACTGAACACTGGTCATCTGTGGTCAGGACGAGCCAGAGAGGCTCCTTGAAGGTGGTCCCCTTGGCCATGGCTGAGGAAGCCCACCACTGGAGGGATGACAGTATGTGATGTGGAACCTTGACTCTCCTGGTGGAGGTGCTGAGGATCCGCCTCTGGAAAGGGAGAAGGAACCACTGAAGGCTCCTCGAATGCAGTCTTGCCCACAGGACTATCCCCATGCAAGTTACCATCTTTCCCAGGAGCTGGGACAGCTGGACCAGAGGAACCGTCTTTGCTCCCCGAATCTGGGATACTAGTTTCCAGATGCTTACCTGGCGCTCCTGGGAGAGGTAGACCCTGCAAAGGTCGGAATCTATCAGGGCTCCTAGATGGAGGAGCCGCTTTGTGGGATTTGTGTGGCTCTTCTTGAAGTTTACTGAAAAGCCGTGATCTTGTAGGATCTGTATGGTGGTCGACAGGTCTGACTGTGCTGATTGGAGAGACCAGGACTGCACTAGAATGTCGTCCAGGTAACACTGCACGCGCACCGGCATCATCCGAAGGTGGGCCGCCAATACCGCTAAGACCTTAGTGAAAACCCTTGGGGCCGAAGACAGACCAAATGGGAGAGCCCTGTATTGGTAATGCCGGTGTGCGTAACAGAAGCACAGGAACCTGCGATGACCCAGGGAAATTGGAATGTGGAGGTAAGCCTCCATGAGATCTATGGAGGAGAGGAAATCTCCCCTCCTGATGCTGGCCAGGATGGACTTTAGGGTCTGCATCTTGAACCTTCTGTATACTAGAAACCGGTTCAGACCCTTTAAGTCCAGTTTCGCCCTCCATCCTCCTGATGATTTGGGGACCACGAACAGGATGGAGTAGAAACCTTTTCCAATTTGATCCCTTGGGACGGCTTCTATGGCCCTGATCTCTAGAAGGTGTGTGATGGCGGTGGTGACCAGACGTGCTTTTGAGGGGTCCTGTAGCTTCCTGCACAGGCGCAAAAGGAGGCTCCAATATAGAAATATCCAGTGGGGCAGGGAGAACCGCTTCAGCTGCTGTGCTTTGGAGAATT
Organism: Bothrops alternatus; assembly: GCA_034064705.1. Taxonomy (NCBI): domain Eukaryota; kingdom Metazoa; phylum Chordata; class Lepidosauria; order Squamata; family Viperidae; genus Bothrops; species Bothrops alternatus. The sequence continues at coordinate 36,041,568 of JARGCV010000112.1, forward strand.
CCCTCTCCAGTGCCTGATGTCTCCTCAAGGCCTCTCGCTCGGCTGCTTTGGAAGTCTCTTTGGTGGATAAATGTTTGATTTTGGCTTTTTTCTTCCCCCCTGCTTCCAAATCAGTAGATCTGCGTTTTAATTGTGTAGGGGGTGCACCAGAGACTTGTGTTGCCTGGGGCGAAGAACTGTCTGCCATTGCAATCTAGATAGAGCCGGCCAAGGATATCTAGAGGTGGGGGGAACCCAAGCATGCAGATCAAGGTCAGAGATGGAAGTAAAACCGATCCTCACTCTGAACACTGTGCAATGGCAAGGACAGTCAGGCAGGTATCTAGCAAAAGGCCACAACTAATGCTAACAGGTGGTCAGTAAGAAGAAACTCTATGCTCCAATCACAGGTTATAGGACCTGTGTCCCAGCAATAATCAAGGTATAGAGCCCAACAATGAGGGATACCCTCAACAGAAACTATAAATAATTGTAATTTAATTAATTTTTTTAATATATATATATATATTTATATAATTTTTATACAACAATCAACTGAATACTCCCCCCACTCGGACCTGCCACCACAGGTCAAGGCAATAAGCAAATAAGAATTTCGGGCCTAGAAGGCCTCAACAATTAAGGCTACAAAATGGCTGCCGCCTGTAAGCCTTTCAAAATGGCGACCGCCAGGAGACCATGCGGTCAAAATGGCAGCCGCACCTCCTTGAACCTCTAGCAAGCGAGCTAAGTCCAAAGAAATCCGAAAGAACGAGGAAATAAGTTCAGGGCCCTGAAAGAAATCCCGTTCCCCCTCCCTTTTAGTGGAATACTTGCATTTTGAAGAAACATGCTGCTGCTGTAATCTGGACAAGAACGGCTTTTTGGAGCCTCGAAGCCGAAGATCCTTCCCAGGAAGAGAAGTGGAACGAAGGCAGCTACCTGGTAAAAGTAGCGGCTGATCGCCATGATCGCGGTCCCGCAATTTGAAGCCGGGCAATGAGAAGCAAAGAAACCCCCAAGGGGCTTGTATCTGATCAGGCTGAAAGGCCAGGTGGGGAGGGAGCAGGCCCTGTGAGAGCCGAAAAAAGGCTCAAATTCTCAATGAGGTACAGTGTCCTCAATAGTCAGCCAAAACCACTCTAAACAATATAAATTTGGAAAAATAAAAGAAATAGAATATATTTTGAAGAAAAAAATACCAAATTGATCTAAATATAAAAAAACCTATTTGGGAGTCAATTTCTTGCATCCTGCTGAGCCTAAGACTAAGTCAAAACTGGGCAGCCACGCCCAAAGGGAGGCGTGACTAAAGCTCTGACTTAGTCTTTCTGAGCAGGAAGGCTGAAATAACCCAATCAGTGGATTCTACATCCACCATGCTGGAGAATAATAATAACCACACCACCGGACATGACCTTTTATTCTAGTCAGACAGAACTGGAACAAGAAGAAGACCAGATTGAACTGATGATTAATATCCCAAATCAAACATGGAGAATTGAATTATTAGGGCAACAACCTAATAACTATAAAGGGGCCAGTACCTTTGAAAAATTGACAACTGGATGTTCTCCCTTGATTCAAACAACATGTGTAGGAATGAAGGGAGATGCATCTGAGGATTTAAAGCAGCGGTTCTCAACCTGTGGGTTGCAACCCCATTTGGGGTCGAACAACCATTTCACAGGGGTCGCCAAACAACGCAGTCCGCCATTTTTTCCCCTTTTCCTTAGCTGTGCTACTCCCTCTTATTCTATTGGCTTTTGAAAGCCAATAGAATAGACTCTCTTGAAGCTGGTAGTTCTCAAACAGATTCCTAGAAAAATAAGGGAAGCACGAAGAGATTATCAATTTTTAACAAGGAAACTGATTGATAGAGGAGTGAATTTTACATGGTTGATTCCAGAAGGGCTACTGATTTTTTGGGATTCTAAAAGATACAGACTGGACACTCCATCCCAAGCAGAGGAATTTTTCAACAAACACAAAGCCTTCTTGGAGAAAGGTGATATGGAATTTAAGAGATCAGAGAGAACACCTACTGCAGAGACTTCCAAGCAAACAGAGGAGGAAATACCAAAAAAGACGCAATCAGAAGAAGCCGTTAGACCTAAAGATCAGAGACAGATAAGTTCACCTAGAAGATTGAGATCTCGAAATAATTGAAATCATGGAGGAAATTGGAATATACTCTATAAATATAAATGGTCTCAACTCCCCATCCAAAAGGAGTAAAATATTTCATAGACTACAGAAACTTAAAATGGACATAATTTGTTTACAAGAGACTCATATTAAGAGACAACACTCTAGAATTTTAGAACAGCCAAAATTAGGCAAATTCTATTTTTCTTCGGCATTACAAAAGAAAAGGGGTGTTGTCTTACCTGAACGCCTTTTCTCAGCATGATGATGTAGAATCCACCGGTGGGTAATCATAGCCTTCCTGCTCAGCTAGACTAAGTCAGAACTTTTGCCACGCCTCCTTCAGGGAGTGCCTTCCAGTTTTGACGAGGCAAAGCTTCCACGACGAAAGTCTGACTCAATGGCTCCAGAACAAAAAACAAGCAAACACACCTGCCTAGACTGGTTAGAGGAGGGTGTGGATTCTTCATCATCATGCTGAGAAAAGGCGTTCAGGTAAGACAACGCCCCTTCTCCAGCATGCTTGGATGTAGAATCCACTGGTGGGACATACCAAAGCCCTACATGTCCCTACGGGTGGGAGTCTAGGCTAGTGTCTCCCGAGAAGAAACGACCTGCTGCAGCACTCTCCTGCCAAACGAGGCGTCTGCTGAGTGAAACCTGTCAATTTTATAATGCTTGACCAAGGAAGAGGGAGAAGACCAGGTCGCTGCCCTACAAATCTCCTCCATGGAGGCCTGAGTGAGCCAGGCCGCCGAAGTGGCTGCACTTTGTGTCAAGTCGGCCGTAATGTTTGATGGAAACGGAAGTGACAATGAAACATAAGCTTTGTCTATACAGGCCTTGATCCACCTGCCAATGTTCGACGAAGAAACCTTCTGACCCATGGACGATGGCTGAAAAGAGACAAATAACGCCTCCGATTTACAGAATGCCAAAGTCCTTTTGACTTTGATGAACGTCCAATGTATGCCATCATCTCTCCAGGCGATGGGAAGGACGCGGAAAAAAGTTGGGGAGGATGAGGTCCTGCGATCTGTGGAACCAAGAGTTAACCTTTGGCACAAAAGAGGGATCCAAACGTAGGGTGACCCTATCCTCGGAAAAGGTACACATTGTCTGTCAGGATTAGCACGTTTGCCTGACACTAGGGAGGAGAAATGGAGGAGAGCCAGATGAATCGCCCTGAGTTCCAGCCAATTTATATTTTGGTTGAGGTCCACCCTGGACCATCGCCCTTCGGCCAAATGGGTCTGGAGGTGAGTCCCCCAACCGAACAGACTGGCATCTGTGGTCAGGATGAGCCTGAGGGGCTCCTTGAATATGGTCCCCTTGGACATGGCTGCAGAAGACCACCACTGGAGGGATGAGAGAAAGTGGAACAGAACCTGGACCTTTCTGTAGGAGGCGCTGAGGTTTCGCTTCTGAAAGCGGAGGAGGAACCACTGGAGGCTCCTCGAGTGTAGTCTTGCCCACGGGACTATGCCCATGCAAGATACCATCTTTCCCAGGAGCTGGGACAACTGTAACAGAGGAACCGTCCTTGCACCCCGCATCTGGGATACTAATTTCCGGATGCTCAACCATTGATCCTGGGATAGATAGACCCTGCAAAGATCGGAGTCTATCAGGGCTCCTAGATGGAGTAGTCGTTTTGTGGGGATAGTGTGGCTTTTCCTGAAATTTACCGAAAAGCCGTAATCCTGAAGACTCTGAATGGTGGTCGACAGATCTGATCTTGCTGACTGAAGGGACCTGGACTGTACGAGGATGTCATCCAGGTAGCACTGTACACGCACCGGTATCATCCGAAGGTGGGCTGCCAATACCGCTAAGACCTTCATAAAGACCCTTGGGGCTGAAGACAGGCCAAACGGAAGGGCACGGTATTGGTAATGCCGGTGTGCGTAACAGAAGCGCAGGAACCTGCGGTGCTCCTGGGAGATTGGGATGTGGAGGTAGGCCACGGTAAGATCTATGGAGGAGAGAAAATCTCCCTTCCTGATACCGGCCAGTATTGACTTTAGGGTCTGCATCTTGAACCTTCTGTATACTAGAAATCGGTTCAGACCCTTTAAGTCCAGTATCACCCTCCATCCTCCTGATGCCTTGGGGACCACGAACAGGATGGAGTAGAAACCTATTCCAATTTGATCCCTTGGGACTGCCTCTATGGCCCTGATTTCTAAAAGATGTTTGAGGGCGTTGGAAACCAGACGTGCTTTTGAGGGGTTCCATGATACTGGGCACTGTAGGAAGCGATCGTGTGGGAGCGCATAAAACTCGAGTGCCAGACCCTGTCTGATGGTGTCTCTGACCTAACAGTCGATGGTGGTCTGCTCCCAGACCTGGTAAAACTGCTCCAGGCGCCCTCCTATCACTTGGAGCGTCTTGTAGGGACAGCCCCCAGAACCTCTGAATGTACGTTTGGCCTGCGACTGACCCCTGGCTCCAGAGCTTGGGCGGTCCTGTTGTCGATCCTGCCTCTGAGGGAAGGATCGTGAATCTCTGGGCCAATCCCAGGACTGCCCTGCTTGAAAGGGCTGTCGCCACTCCCAAGAGCCCGAGGGACGGAAGGACTGCCTACGGAAATCCTCCTGTGGCCGCCTGTCAGACTTCTTGGAGGGGTGCACCATGACCTTGCGCTTGTCCTTACCCTCGACCACGTGTGGATCAAGAATAGGGCCAAACAGATCTTTCCCGGCGTACTTGGCTGTAGAGAGACACCATTTGGCCTTTAGATCCGTTCTCCACTGCTTCAACCACAGTAGCCTGCAAGAAGCCACTGTGGCGGCGATGGATCGGGCCGAGCACTTGGCCGAATGGAGAGAGGTGTCAGCCATGTCTTGAGAGGCCGCCACCAGCTTGACAAGTGTCTGGTGCACTCTGACCTGATCAGGGGGAACCAAGGTCTGAAGATCACGGAGCCACATGATGGCCACTCTGGCGAAGAAGGAAGCAGAAGTTGTGGCCTTTATGGCCAGCCCCGAAGCCTGATGGGCTCTTCTACAGGAGAACTCAAACTTCTTGTCCTCTGCCTTCATAACCTCTGCCATGTCACCTGAGATGGCGGAATTAGAAAACAAAGAAATTAAGGGAGGGTCAACCGTTGGGACCGCTAGTATGGAGGCGAATGAAGGAGAGACATTGTACAATTTCTTCTCCATACTACTTTCTTTGGGGGTAGTAGCCAGAGATGACCACTGGACCTCAACCGCATCCCGAAACACGAAGGGGCAAGGAATTTGCTTTTGGTGCACAACCTTCACCGCAAATAAAGGTAGAAGATTTTTCCTCTTGAACTGAGGTCAGGTTAGTAGTAGCACAGGCCTTCAAAAGAAGGGATTTAAAGACGGATGGGTCAAAAAGACATGAGGCAGATGCCTGATCGGGCGTTGCCTCCTCATCCTCTGACATGGGAGTGTCAGCTATAGCCAAATCCACGGACTCCCCCTCTCCTACTTGAGATGAAGTTTCAGAGATATCTGAACCCGGCGCCGTGGTGCATCCCGGCAGAGAAGAGGGACTTGTAGGGGGAGGCAGAGGTTGGGAGGAGACCTGCGAACTCCTGGAGGAGGACATAAATTGAACAAAGGCATGGTGCATGAATGCCTGAAATTGGCTTTGAGACCACATATCCCCTTGGTCCCTAGGGATAGCCCCAACCACCATTGGAACATGAACAACTTTGGGGCCCTGCTGTAAGGAGGGGGAGGAGTGAGAGGGACCTGCCTGTTCGGTTGCCCCTAGAGGAGAACTAATCCAGGTGGCTTCTTGCACAGGTGCCAATGGAAGCTCCAAGGTAGCAGTATCCAGTGGGGCAGGGAGAACTGGTTCGGCCCCGCTGGATAGGAGCCGCTGTGCTTTAGAGAATTCCCTCTCCAGTGCCTGGTGCCTCCTCAAGGCCTCTCACTCGGTTGTCTTGGAAGTCTCTTTAGTAGACAAATGCTTGGTTTTGACTTTTTTCTTCCCCCCTGCTTCCAATTCAGTAGATATGCGCTTTGACTGCGCAGGGGGTATACCAGAGACTTGTGTTGCCTGGGGCAAGGAACTGTCTGCCATTGCGACTAGATAGGGCCTAATTGAGGATATCTAGCAAAAAGGGGACCAAGGACGCAGATCGATAGTCAGAGATGGAATGCACCCGTTCCTCACACTGAACAAAAAGGCAATCGGCAGAACAGTCAGACAGGTCAGTAGGCCTGTCCGATTAGGCCTGGTGGCTAAAGGCCACTACTAACAGTAACAGGCGGTCAGAAGATCTCTTACTCCAGAACAGGGCAATATCGAGTCCACTGATATTGTTATCTATTTATAACAGCCTCCTATATTCAACCTTTATTTATTTATTTATAAAAAAAATTTCCGTAAAGAAAGAGTCAGAAACAGCCCCTTGAATATATGTGATTGCCTCTGTTTAGGCCTGCCAACGCAGCCCCAGATAACCACTGGAGGTCCGGCCTAGCCTGCACAAACCGGTCTGGAGGTCAAAATGGCATCCGCCTATGGACCTCAGAGCCGCTGGAATACGACCCGCTATCTGTTCCCCCGCTCGGACCTGGCAGCCCAGGTCAAGGCGACAGTTTCTCCGAAGAGCGGCCTAGCAGGCCCTGACTACTAAATCCAAGATGGCGGGCATCAGCGGGAGTCGTAATGGCGACCGCCTGGCGACCACACGGTCAAAATGGTGGCCGCAACTCCTCATATCTCTAGCGAGGGAGACGAGCTTGAAATAACAAGGGGAAACGAAGAGCGACGTGAGGCAGGGCTCCCCGCTCCCTCCCCATCCTGGAACCTGTGGTTTAGGGACGTGAAAGTCCGCGATGAATCCTACGCCGGAGCCCCGTGCGCCTGGAGCTCGGATCGAGATCCGCCGGCTATGTAAGTCCGCTTGCCGTGCAGATGTGTCAGAAAAAACGGGTGGGAAACTACCCGAGAGTCCTGCTTGAGGGAGGCCTAAAGGCCCCGTGGGGAGGAGAAGAGCCCTGCCCGGAGCCCAAGAGGCTCAAGGTTCGAGGAAGGACAGAGTCCTTAAGAATTTAGCCAAAATCCAAACAGCTATAAATTTAGAAAATTTAGAATCAATTTACAGCAAAAAACCGAATTAAAGTGATCAAAAATAGAATATTCCTATGGAGCCAAGAAAACTGCGTGCTGCTGAGCCTAACACTAAGTCAAAACTGGGAAGACACACCCAAAGGGAGGCGTGACCAAAGATCTGACTTAGTCTCTCTGAGCAGGAAGGCTGAAATAACCCAATCAGTGGATTCTACATCCACCATGCTGGAGAAAGGCTGAAACCCGACTACCACTGAACTACATACATAAGTTGAAATGGCAAGACTGTGCCAAGAAATATCTGAAGACAGATTTTTCAAACATTTTATGGACTGGTGAGAGTGACTTTTGACAGACCAGATGGATGGGCCCATGACTGGATCAATAACGGGCACAGAGCTCTACTTTGACTCAGACACCAGCAATGTGGAGGTGAGATACTGCTACAGGCTGATATTATTAAAGATGAGCTTTTTGGGTTGAAGATGGACTCAAAATCAACCACAAACCTACTGCCAGTTTTTAGAACACTTTCTTCAAGTAATGGTATAGGAAAAATCTGCATTTTTCAAGACGACCATGATTTTTATGCAGGAGAATACTCCATCGCATGCATCGAAGTACTCCACTGCATGGCTAACCAGTAAAGGCCTTAAAGATGAAAGAATAATGAAATAACCCCCTTCCTTACCTGATCTAAACTCTATTGAGAAGTTGTGGGTCCTTCTTAAATGGGAGATTTACAGTGAAGGAAAACAGTACACTTCTCTGAACGGTGTCTGGGAGGCTGTGGTTACTGCTGCACAAAACGTTGATCGTCAACAGATCAAGAAACTAACAGACTCCATGAATGGAAGGCTTATGACTGTTATTGAAAGGAAGGGTGGCTATATTGATCACTGATTTTTTTTTAAATATCAGAAATGTTTATTTGTACATTTTGAGTTGTTTCACAGAGTGAGATGGGCAAATTGTCATTTTTTATTTAGTTGCATAATAATTCTCCATACTAATAGTTGCCCAATAATTGTGCACACATAGATATTCTCCTAAGAAAGCCAAAACCTCACTTTTACTTTCCTAAATATTCAGGTTTGAGGTTTATTTACATTTTGGATTGATAGAGAGCACTGTAGTTGTTCAATAGGAAAACTAATCCTCCAAAATACAACTTGCTTATTAATTATGCTCACAGTGGCCATATAGTCCTCAGTTTGTTAAAGGACTGAAGATACAGCAGCACTAAATGAAGAGACTTATAACTTGCCCAGCCTGATCCTTCACACAAGGCAACTGCTGGCTGCACAAGGCGCTTTTCTTACGAGACCAGGGGAATATGGCTTCACATGGTTTTCTCTGAAAGGGGCAGGATGGACATGCTTTGTTAGGAGATACTTCAGTTTTTGGAACCTGACACCCTCTGTTTCCAAATCAACCTTTCTACTAGCATCTTTAGTAATGGTTGAGTCCTGTGTTTGTATATATTCCTTTAAAAAGATTCCAAAAGTATGATACAAGCATATACCTGAGTTGCAATTATAGATGCAGAATTTCTGAATTCTTTCATAATCCTTATTTAGTCTTTAAAAATTACAATCACATATCTAATTCTTGACAAGCTTATTTAGAATACATCCCTCCGAACTCAATAGTTGAAGAAAGTAGCATTGTTGGCCTTCCTAGATTTCTACAATTTAGCCTTCTAAGATAGGTTAAACGGGGCGTTGTCTTACCTGAACGCCTTTTCTCAGCACGGAGATGGAGAATCCACCAATGGGTTTAGACTGTATTCCTGCCCAATCAGATCAAGTCAGCCAAAGTTGCCACACCTGTCCTGGACCATAGAGATCCCAGTCTTGATGCAAGCGTAGCTATTGACTAACAGTAAGACATTGTGGCTCAGTAAACTAAAAGTAACCCTAGGCCTAGATGACCTACAAGGGTGGGAATGGATTCTCCATCTCCGTGCTAAGAAAAGGCGTTCAGGTAAGACAACGCCCCTTCTCCAGCACTGGAGATGGAGAATCCACCAATGGGACATACCAAAGCCTACTGTCCCTGAGGGTGAGAAGTAGACTGGTCCAGTGTGGCACTTTAATGTATTACCTGTTGAAGAACCCTCCTATCGAAGGAAGCCTCTGCCAAGGCAAATCTATCGATTTTGTAGTGCCATATGGAAGGAGAAGGTGAAGACCATGTGGCACCCCTGCAGATGTCCTGGATGGACACCTGGGTGGCCCAGGACGCAGAAGTAGCTGCACTCCTTGTAGAGTGGGCTGTAATCTGTCATGGAACCAGCAATGACTCAGCTTGATATACCCTGGCAAAGCACACCCTAATCCACCTGCCGAATGTGGAAGAGGAAACCTTCCGACCCCTGGAGGAGGAATGGAAGGATACAAAGAGGTTCTCTGATTTGCGGAACATCGCTTTTTGTGAAATATAGTACCGAAGAGCCCTGTGGACATGCAAACTATGCCACTGCCATTCCAGAACATGCGATGGATTAGGACAAAAATTCAGCAGCACCATTTCCTGGGATCTATGGAATATAGAATTGACCTTCGGGAGAAAAGTAGGGTCAAGTCGATCCTGGTGGAAAATGCACAGGTCATCCCGGGTTGAGAGTGCTGCCAATTGAGAAATACATCGTGCCGACGTGATTGCCACCAGAAATGCCACCCTGTTAGACAGGTAGCAAACGTCGCACGTCTTTAGGGGCTCAAAAGGTGCCTTGGTAAGGGCCCGTAGGACCTGTAATAACTCCCATGAAGGGTACCTGTGCACAGTAGGGGATCTGGTATTAGCGGCCCCTTTAAGGAATGAGCTTAGTAAGGTGTGATGTCCCAATGACTCGACGGAGTCACAGGAGAGGACTGTGGAAAGAGCAGCTATCTGTTTGCGCAATGTGTTCAGGGCCAAGCCCCTCTCTAGACCGTCTAACAGGTAGTCCAGGATATGGAGAACCATGAGTTCCAAGTGACAAATGTCGACTGGAGCACCATGATCGAAAGTTCTTCCACGTGGCCTTGTAATACAGTTTGTGGAAGGGCAATGGGGGGCCTGGATTACTGTAATGACTCCTGGTGAGCAAAGCTCCCATGTCAGGATCGAGCGCTCAAGTGTCAGACCGCTAACTGGAGCCATTGAGGGTCCGGATGGAGAATAGTCCCTTGACTGAGGGAGACCCGTTCCAGAGGAATCCGCCATGGGTCTGCGAGGGAGAGGCTCATCAGATCGGCGAACCAATGTCTCCTTGGCCACTAAGGGGCCTCCAGGAGTATCCCTGCTCTTTCCTGAAGAAGCTTGCGTATGACCGCCGGGAGAGGAGGGAGAGGGGGGAGGCATAAAGCAGTCCCTGCAGCCATGGGCTCCGAGGAGCATCCGTCTGTTCCGTTCCTGGAGATAGGGACCGGGAGAAGAACTGAGGCAGCTAAGCATTGTTCGGGGATGCAAAGAGGTCCAAAAAATGAAAGGCTGAAACGGTGACAGATTTCTCTGAAGACCCGTGGGTGGAGGCACCATTCTGAGTGATCTACCGTTGCCCTGCTCAGAAGGTCGACCTGAGTGTTCACCTCCCCTGAAATATGATCCCAGTAAGAGTGACTCAGTCAATAAAGTCCAAGATCAGGTGCCCCCTCATCGGTTTACATGGGCCCTGGTCGCCACATTGTCTGCAAGGACCAGAATGTGACGCCTTGTCACCAAGCTGTGAAAGTGGTGGAGGGCTAAATGTATGGCCCGTAACTCATGCCAATTTATGTTGAGCCGAAGGTCTGAGTGGAACCAATGGCTCTGTGCCCACTGCGAGCAAAGGTGTGCTCCCCAGCCGAATAGGCTGGCGTCGATCGTTAGTACTACCCGATCTGGCTCCTTGAAGCATGACCCTCTGAGCATGGCGGGTGATAGCTACCACGTGAGGGAGCGCAATACCTGAGGTGAGAGTCTCACTCTTCGTTGGGAGGCACTGTCGTTCTCCCTCTGGAAAGGGAGCATGAACCACTGCAGTTCCCTGGAGTGGAGCCTGGACGATTGGAACGATTGCTATGGCCCATATCATCTTCCCTAAAAATTGGAAGAGACTGACCCACATTACTGTCCGACCCCTGCGTAATTGGGGAACTGACTCCCTTCTGCTGTCCCAGCGTTTTTGAGATACGCTCGGCACTCCACCATTTTAATTTAATTTAATTTAATTTATTTTAATTTAATTTAATTTAATTTTCACATTTATATGCCGCCCTTCTCGGAAGACCCAGGGTGGCTCACAACAAGATAATGATGGCCCCGAGGTGTAACAGCCTTGTTGTGGGAACCATATGATTCTTGGGAGAGTTTATCTAGAACCCGTGATCCTGGGGCAGCTTTACCACCAGTTCGAGGTCCGTCATGGCAGACTGGGTGGACGACGACCGGATTAATATGTCGTCCAGGAAACATTGGACTCTGACTGGTACCATCCTTAAGTGAGCTGCCAGAAGCGCCAGGATCTTGGTAAATACTGGGAGTGCCCTGTATTGAAAACGGCGGCCCTTGTACGCAAACCGTAGAAAACCAGCGGTGGGCCAGATAGATGGGGATATGAAGGTACACCTCCGTGAGGTCGATGGACGTCAGGAAGTCCCCCTTTCTTACACTTCCCAAGATGGATCGGAGCGTTTGCATCATGAATTTGTGGTAAGCAAGATGAAAATTCAATTTGAGATCTAAAATGGCCCTCCATCCCCCTGATGCCTTTGGGACAACAACAGGGATGGAATAAAACCCTTGACCTCTCTGATCCACCAGCAATGGTTCTATGGCCCGTATGTTTAGTAGATGTTGAACGGCCATGTTCATTAGTCCTTTCTTTGTTCGGTTTCATGGGTAGGGGCAAGAGATAATCGATTTGGAGGGTTGGAAATGAACTCTAGTGACAGACTGTGACATACGGAGTTTAGTACCCACATATCTTTGGTGATGGTCTCCATCTGGTGGGCAAAGAGAGAGAGTCTGCCCCCTATGGGAGGGACCGCTGGAGAGTCACTTGGAGTGGCGGAATGGTGCCTGGCCAGAGAAGAATGGCTAGGTTGAGTGTAGTTATACCTAGCCCCTATACGAAGAAACTGCCCTTGCGGATAATAATTGGAACGTTTGTCCGATTTCTTAAGGAAGTGGTTAAGGATCTTGCGCTTATCCATTTTTACCTCCCTGATATGGGGCTGCCGATAGATGCCACTTAAACTTGGCATCAGCATGCTAGTGCTTCAACCACAGCATACGGCGACCAGTGACACTGGACGCCCTAGCCCTGGAGGAAAATCTGGCGGCTTGGAGAGTGGCATCTGACGCACACTCAGTGGCTGCCACCATCTTGCTAAGATCCTGGTGGGTGCGGATATCCTCTGCTGGAATACGGGCCTGGAGCTGCCTGAGCCAGTGAAGGGCTGATCTGTTAAAGAAAGATGTGCATGTGGCCGCCCTAATAGCCCATGCAGCCGCTTGGTGCGTTCTGCGATAGGCGAGTTCGCACTTACGGTCCTCAGCTTTGAGAGCCTCAGAGACATCTCTGGGAATGGTGGTGGTAGATACTAGGGGCCCTAATGGTTCATCCTCCGCGGGCCCTTCCAGGGCCTCCTCCAGATCCTTGGCCAAGTTGTATAGTTTTTTATCAGTATTACCTGAGAGGGAAAGGGAAGCTGGAGATGTCCACTGTTTTCAGACCGCATTCAGGAACATGGGGGGACAAGGTATGCGGTGTTGAGCTGCCACCGGTTCGGTGAAGTTTGGGTCAACCTCCGAGTCTGGGGAAACAGTGGTTGTTGTTGAGGAAGGATCAGGCCCGAGATGGGTGTGGAGGTAGCCTTGTGGAGCAAAAGGGGCAAAGGAAGGAAGGATTGAAGAGGCCGCTGAATGAAGGGGCTTCTGGAAGAGGCTCCTCCTCCTCAGACATTGGTACCCCTGTTCGATGTCCTGTTCGGGAAGGGATGAGCCCTCAGAACAGGTGGACCCAGACGGGGAGGAGGGGTTGTAATACATTTCAGAGATCGGTTGATGGGTAGGGAGCTGAGTGATGGCCACTGGTCTAGGAGCTTGCGCTCTGGCCTCAAGAGCGCGGTCTACCACTTGTGCAATCAACAAAGCTAGATGGGCCTCCGTAGGGAGGAGAACCGGCTCACTTGGCCGAAGTCCGTCCACAGTAGGGATGAAAGTAGCCTCGGGAGTCCCGTGGTGAACCCGTGTAGCCATGGATTGGGGAATAGGGAGAATTCCGCCCATCCCATACTGTGCAGGTGAATGTAAAGGTTCCACGGTTGACCATATTCCCAGTGGACAGATTGGGGCCCCCAGGGGTAGGTCAAAGGCTGACCCCTCAGCCTGAGAGGTTCCTAATCTGGCTATTTTCTGTGCCCTTGAAAATTCCTTTTCTAGGGCTTGGTGTCTGCGGCTGGCCTGCTCTTCAGCTCTCTTGGAGGTCTTGGCGGTAGTTCTGACCTTGGTTTTGGCCGCAGCCTTGTCAGTGCCCTCCAGGCCAGATGAAGTAGGATTCATTAGAGCCGATGAAGACAGCAAAACGCCCTTGGAGGAAGGTATAGAATCCTCCATCCTCTTATAACACAGGAGCATGATAGGTTACCCCTGCTATCAGGGAGTAGTACACACTGGGTAAGAACAGACGCACTATTGGGGATGCCTGGAACCCAGTTAATCTGCTGCGTGGATAAGGACAGGCGCACTATTGGGGACGCCTGGAATCCAGCTATTACAGTTGCGTGGATAAGGACAGACGCACGACGGGGGGTGCCTGGAATCCAGCTAGGGCTGTTGTGGATAAGAACAGGCGCATGATAGGGAACGCCTGGAATCCAGATAAATTTATTGGTACTTTAGTAAGCGCAAAGTCACGCTGAGTCTGATATGAGCAAGGTGAAGCCAGAAGACACCAGGCCTGAAAGGGACCAATAACAATAATATGTAAAAAGAGTGTGCCTACAAGTTATGGAGACCTATAATGATTGTCTGACAGTTCTTGAGTTGAATAAAGCTCAAGTGAACCCAGGACAAGATTGCAAACTGTGCCTTGAAGGGGTTAGGTGCATCTGGAGGTATCAGGCCTTGAGGTAAAAGGTGGCCCTATCCGGTTAACAAGATGGCGGCCGTCTCCAAAATGGCGGCCTGCTTGATGATGGTAGGCCCCTTGAATCTGCTCTCCCCAGACTGCTTGACTCAGTTCATCTCCCCCAATAGCAAATTCCCTGTCCAGCGACCAGTGAGAGTGACAGATTTTTGAAGAGGAAGGGGCCCCTTCCTCCAGTATTTGTGTTAAACAATGAAGCAGAGTCGGTTCAGGGACCATGTGGTCCAAGATGGCAGCCGCATGTGGAGAAGGAGGCTACACTCGCCGCGATCTGGGAGGCTCTGGGGAAAGATGCTGGTGCAGAACGAACCCTCCCTTGCTCTGGGGAAAGTCCTTGCCCCCACGCTGGCGATTAATTGAAGAAAACCGGAGAAAAAAAGAAACGGAGTATTCCTGGCCCTCCAATCTGCCACCTAACAGCTGATCGGCGGTGGCCATTTGGCACGCGGCACACCTCAGTTGATGAAAGGAACGATCGCAGGTCCCGAAATCCAGAGGTGAAAAGGAGACAACGAGCTTAAATAAACACCAGAGTTGCAGCCGCAGCTCCAAAGAAAGGTTAGCCACGTGGGGTTCTTGAGAACGCTCTTTACTAACGCTTGTATCCAGTCACCGGAGCTGCAGCCGCAAGCTCCGGAAGAAATGAGGATGATTTAGAAATCGTCGAGGACTAACAGCCGTTAGCCCCCATATGAAAGGGGCACAATTAGAGGCTGAGGAAGATCAATTTCCCAGTGTGGGGAGAAGAGGGGTAAGGAAGGATCCCCTTCCTTGGAAACTCAAATTCTGTTCCCCCCTCCCCCAGTCAGGAATTAAATTGGGAATTTAGGATGTTCCTGAATGGAGCCAGAAATGCTGTTAGAAATCCAAATTCTGTGCTGAAAAACAGCACAGTTTAGCAACTGGGGAATGGAAAATCCACCAATAAAGACTGTACCTGCCTAAGAGCCACACTTGCACGTCTGTTCTGGGTGAGATCAAGACTGGGATCTCTATGGTCCAGGACGGGCGTGGCAACTTTGGCTGATTTGATCTGATTGGGCAGGAATACAGTCTAAACCCATTCGTGGATTCTCCATCTCCAGTGCTGGAAAATTAACATGTTTTCTGTTGCAGTTTGCTATTTCCTACTTAATCAGAAATGAGGTTAAAGGTTAGAAGATTTAGTTGAGACATGATGATTTTTGGCAGGTCAGTAAGCCTCAGTTTCAAAATCCAGGTAGGGAACTAATTTTCTATTGTTGTCAACACAGGTATTGTTTGTTCTGTGTCTATAATTATTCCCTTATTAAATGTTCAATCTGATAATATTTTCTAACACATTCTTTTTTAATATAACTTAAGCATATTAAATAACTGTATCTGTTTTTTCAAATAAAGTTTAATGTAATTATATAATTAAGACTGCATTGCTAGTTTCCTCAGAACTTGCTGACTTGTCTCCTCTTTAAAAAATGTTGAATTTTATCCTCATGAGCAGCAACATTTTTCTCTCTATGGCTTATTCTTTCTTTTCCAGAATGATAGTTAGCTTCCAACTACAACAATACGGTCTGTGCTGTTCTTGAAAGTTTGCATTCTTCTTTAGTCATCATCATTTATCTGTCTAATGTAGGGCTCTATTTCATAGAAAAGACATGACAATCTGCTTGAGATTTAATAAATCCAAACAGTTTCAGTATAATGAAAAATTATATAGCAACATGTGGCCTGCTTTTATCTAAATCACCTTATTTTTAATTTTTTAAAGAAATGTGAGATTGGTATACCCTGCCTATCGCTTTTGGACACATTTTGCTTCAGTGAAGTAACTTCCAATGGCCAAGAATCCTCTCAAGAGCACTGGTGTGCTTAGATGTGCCACTCCCATTCTTGAAAGATCAAGGTATTTTATTTAAATGAAGACTACCAAAAAAATGGAAATGGTTCACTAGAGTTGAAGCATAAGTTGACAATCAAGATATATTATCTGTGTTCTAAATATGCATTCAGTTCATGAGACTTAGCAAAGTTAATACTACACACTGGAAATAAATTCCATAATATATAAGAAAAGGAATTGCTTTGGAAATGTCACAGAATTCAGTGAATTTTACTGAAAGTGAGAAGAATTATTTTGTTAATTAAGAATTTGTTTAAGCTATCCAGATATTGGCACAGCTGAATTGGCACAGAACATATACTACATTTTAAAAACTCAGAATCTTTAAAAGGTACAACTGACTTGTTTAGGCACTAATTTCAACAAGTCACTCACAGCACGTACCCACAAAGTCCATTAAATTACATGTCATATTTCATGCCATGTATTGATTGTTTCTAAAACTATTGTTAAAGTTTATTTTTATGCTATTACATATGGCTCTTTCATTAAAAAGATAATATCAAACCTTTTTTATATTCCAGTAATAATGAAGAGTGTATCAAAAACAGTGCCATTACTCTTTCTTTGCTTTTTTTTAACCATTAACATATTTGGAGCAACATTTGGAAAAGCTGCAGGGAAAACAACGCAGCTGCTTTTTAAATACTTAAACAATACACGCACTAATTTCTACTAGACTGTGAATCTTTTTGGATTGAAATACTTAACACTGTTATTTAACATGCTGGCCAAATATATCATATAAAAAACCACAAATTCTTCAGGGCGCTCGGGAGAACTCTAGACACCGCATTGGATGGTGAGGAAGGAGGAGTGAAGGTGAGGTATATGTAGAGGGTTAGAGGGTGGAGATAGGGAATAGAGGTGGGTGGAGGGAAGATGTACAGAAAGGCGAAAGTAAGAAGTTAGAAGGTTAGAAGAGGGGTTGAGGTTGTTGGAGGATGTGGTGGTGGTGGGGGGGTTCCGAGCAGCTATTTGTATTGATTGTTAAATATGTCATTTGCTTGTTTTCAGTTGAGTTATTATGTTATTATGTTATAATTTTGTTAAAAGTTTCTAAAATTTAATTAAAAAAAAAAAACAAAAAAAAAAAACAAAAAAACCCCACAAATTCCATGCAAGTTAAAGACTAAATTAGTAGACCAGTGAAACGCTGTGGACATAGTATACTTAGATTTCAGTAAGGTATTTGACAAAGTAGACCACAATATATTGCTTGGTAAGCTAGGAAAAGGTGAGATAGACAAAATCACCACCAGAATGGATCTGTAGCTGGCTGACAAACCATACTCAGCAAGTAATCTTCAATGGTACTACATCCACATGGAGAGAAGTAAGCAGTGAGGTACCACAAGGCTCCGTTTTAGGCCCAGTACTCTTTAATATCTGTATAAATGACTTAGATGAGGGAATAGAAGGGAAATTCATTGAATTTTCAGGTGACATTAAACTGGCAGGAATAGCCAACACCCAGAAGACAAGCTCAGGATCCAAAAAGATCTTGACAAACTTGAACAATGGGCTCTATCCAACAAAATGAGTTTTAATGTGGAGAAAAACAAAGTTTTACATTTAGGCAAGAAAAATCAAAGGTATAAGTTTAGATTAGGTGAGACCTGGCTCAAAAACAGCAATTGTGAGAGGGACCTTGGAGTCCTAGTGGACAATCACTTGACTATGAGCCAGCAGTGTGCAGCAGCAACCAAAAAAACTAATACAATCCTGGGTTGTACAAACAGAGGCATAGAATCAAGATCACACGAAGTATTAGTACCGCTTTATAAAACCCTAGTAAGACCACACCTGGAATATTGCAACCAATTTTGGTCACCATACTACAAAAAAGATGTTGAGACATTGGAAAAAGTTCAGAGAAGAGCAACTAAAATGATCAAAGGCCTGGAGATTAAAACATATGAAGAAAGCTGCAGGACTTGGGTTTGGCTAGTCTAAAGAAAAGAAGAAATAGGGGAGAGATGATAGTAGTGTTCCAGTATCTGAGGGGCTTCCACAAGGCACAGGGGGCCAGTTTTTCACCAAAGCACCAGAGGGAAGGATGAGAAACGATGGTTGGAAACTGATCAAAGAGAGAAGCAACTTAAAATTAAGGAGAAACTTCCTAACAGTGAGGACAAGTAACCAGTGGAACAGCTTGCCTTCAGAAATTGTGGGCACTCCATCACTGGAGGTCTTTAAGAAGAGACTAGACAGTCACTTGTCTGAAATGGTATAGGTTCTAGTCCAGCAGGAGGCTGGACTAGAAGACCTCCAAGGTTCCTTCCAGCTCTATTCTATTCTAAGTTTTTGCTTTTGTGTAGTTTCTATTTTCTAAATTCTTTAATAATCATGTTTGAGAACTGTGTATTAGAATACATTTTTAAAGAGATAAAATGAGTATCTCACCTAGTTTGAAATAATTGTAGGTAAGACTGTACAAGTAGACCTTGGCTTACAACAGTTCATTTAGTGATTGTTAGAAGTTACAGTGGCACTGAAAAAAGTGACTTATTATAGTTTTTCACTTACAACCATAGCAGCATCCCTACAGTCACCCGATCAAAATTCAGCCTGTTGGCAACTGATGCATATTTATGACGGCTGCAGTGTCTCAGGATAAAGGAATCCCCTTTTGTAAACTTCTGACAAGCAAAATCAATGGGAACACCAGATTCACTTAACAGCTGTGTTACTAACTTAATAATTGCAGTAGTTCACTTAATAACTGTGGCAAGAAATGTCGTAAAATTGGGCAAAACTCAATTAACAAATGCCTCACGTAATAACAGAACTTTTGGGCTCAATTGTGATCATAAGTCAAGGATTACTTCTATGTAATGAGATTGTCATGGTCTAAGAAGGCAGAATATCAGTGTTTCTCAAACTTGGCATCTTTAAGGTATGTTGCCTTCAATTCTCAGAATTCCCCAGTCTGGCCACAACAGGCTGAGGAATTCAGGAAGCTGAAGGCCACACATCTGAAAGTTACCAAGTTTAAGAAACACGGATCTAAATACTTGCCTTTTGTGTCACTAACGCCATCTAGGAACATTTTGAAACCTCAGCCATTTTTAAAAAAAATTTTTTTACATTGTTGTCATCTATTATTTCCTCTCAAACATTATGTTTTATATTTTTAAATGAACAATGACTATATTTTAATATCCTGATATTAAAAGTGCAGCTAGGAAAATAAGCGTGTTTTTCTCAAAAGCTGCATTTTTGTAAATCTTCTTTTTGGCAGAGCTCCCCCACATGGCAGTACATTCCACAATGCTCTGATTCCCTCTTGATGGCAGTACATTCCACAATGCTCTGATTCCCTCTTGGATCATTTTTTTTTCTTTTTCCCCATTCAGTCGTGTTTGATTCTCAGAGACTGCCTGAGCAAGTCCCTGCAATTTTCTTAGCAAGGTTTTTCAGAAGTGGTTTGCCATTGCCTAGAGCTGAGAGACAATGACTTCCCCAAGGTGACCCAACTGGCTTTGTGTCTATGGTGGGGCTAAAACTCACAGCTTCCTAGTTTCCAGTCTGGTGCCTTACTATACTAAACTGGCTCTCACTTGGATCATTCTACTGCAAAGCAAGACAATTCCACAAGTAGGAATATTTTAAAAGAATTTTTCCTTCACATTGGCAAAATTATCCAAACCAGAATTAAAAGAGTTTCGTTGTAGTTTTCATTAAACTATATAAAATATTCCATTTTCTCTACAGGTGCAAATCCCTCTTTTTCCTATTTCCTTTTTATTTACTTTACTTCGCTTCTTTATCCTCATGGACGATACTCATTAAAGAAAACACTCAAAAGGCATGTTATGTCCCAAAGGTCACAAAATGAAAAAACGTTTTAGATGCTAAATATCGAAGCTTGAAATACCAAAATCCAGACTTTTAAAAGTGTTTAATAAGAGTTACAAAACCATACAGAATTAATACGCATTTGACCTGCAGGGTTGAAATCTTCACATATAAAAGCGACACGATCTT
This sequence comes from Bothrops alternatus, assembly GCA_034064705.1. NCBI lineage: Eukaryota > Metazoa > Chordata > Lepidosauria > Squamata > Viperidae > Bothrops > Bothrops alternatus. The sequence continues at coordinate 36,061,742 of JARGCV010000112.1, forward strand.
TTGTCTCCTCTTACATCTGCTAGCTTGAATGAAAACAAATGTTTTCCTTCTTTTTTAAACTGCTATTAAACACAGCACCAAATACTGTACGTGTTGGGCTACTGATAACACGCTGGTTCAGTTGCACGAAGTTTGGGGTAACTGAAATTCCAGAACTGTTGGTAAAATAAACGGGACTTGATCGCCAAAGCTCGCCTGTTCAGAACCACAACTTGGGAGTGATCTCGTCAGCCATCTGCGACTAGAAACTGAAAGAGCAGCCGGAAAAGGCGTTCCTAGCTTAGCCCGGATTGCCGTAATAAGCCCCATCTCTGCAAAAGTCTCATCGAGCCTACAACAAAGAGTCTTTCTTATCGAGTCATGCTGGATTCAGGAGATCTCCCAAGATCTCCAGCTGCTTTGCAGCAAGTAGCTACCACCTTACCTGCTTCATGTTTAGGCTTCCATTATCCATTCATCCAGAAGTTTAACAGAAACCCCGGTCCCATCCGGTTTCCTAGTTCTCCAACAAGCCAGCAACTTTTTGCCTCGCGGTGCCTGTTGTCGCAGGGCGCTTCAGAGGATAACGTCCACTTTCCCAGCTTTGTCTCTATAATAGTCTGCACCAACAGCAGGGAAGCGATCCTGCCTAAGCTCCGATTTCAAATCACAACTCAGATACGCATTTGTGGGTTGAATTAAGCCATGAAATAGCTTCACCAATCAGGAGAAGCGGGGTGGGGGGGGGGAGAAGTAGGAAGGAATCGCACGTAAAGCTGCATACATGAGGATTAGCAAAGCTTTTAAAAGTTTTAGGCTGAAAGTGGTGGCTAAGGCTACAAAGAAGGAAATCAACCTGTGCTGTAAAAGATCATTTTTTTATTTGTATCTGCTGCACATTCATTCCGAAGTCCTGTGATCTACCAACAAAAAACAAAACTTGTACATTTTAAAAGAGAATGAGGCTATCAAGAGAATAAAATGACACCTTACATACTGCCAATCTGCCATCATAAAAGACAATCTTCTAAAGAGAGGAAAATTCCTCGGTATTGTTCATACACTTCCATATCTTTCAAGGAATCATACTAATCAAAAGGGGGATTGAAAAGCCAGCTGTTATTTTCCCCATAATTTAGTTCCAAAGCTAAAGCAATACATTTGCATTTTAAATATAGATTCTTTAAAATTAAAGAGTTAAAATAAATCTGCTTCTTACAAATAGAGGGCTTCTACTTGGAATAGTGTTTAATTTCCTTTTTTGTTTGCACTCTCTTTGGCTCTTGCTTTGAAGTTGGGTACTTAGTTTCTTTACACTGTTCAGCTTTGGTCAGGGCCTATATGCTCAAACCAATTCTTAACTTTTTTTTTTTTTTACACATTTATCCTTGGCTGGGAAGGTGAATGTTAGGTTTCTATTCTACTCTAAAGGGAAATTTGTCCTTTGATCTCTAGGTTTATAAAAAGCAAATTCAGAGTCTAAAAAAACCCATCATTATGGATTTGCTACACCAGTAACTACACTTATCTAAGTGAGGTGTAAATCACTTTGAAGAGCCTCATAAATCCAGAAATGCGCTGTAACTGAATAGCAGAAAAATTCATCCTTCCCTGTGGGAAGTCACCCCACCTCCAGAGAAGGAAATATTAAAAGGGCAGAAAAAATATATTTCCCCAGGATCTTGAAGAGGCAGGAAAGCATGCCCAGTTTTCTTAATAGCCCCAAGTCTGCCTCCCCCAAGCAGAAACCAGCTCTATAGAAATGCAGATGCAGACCATTCAGGAAAGTTGGAGCTAGAAGATTAAGAAGTCAAAGACCTAAAATCTGCATACCTCACCCAAACTCTAAGAGTCATTAGCCCAGCCCCAGGGAAGCAGGATATGACCTTTGGGATATAATAGGATTAAACCACAGATACCAAGGCCCAGAAAAGCACACTCAGACTCAGTTCAAAGTTCATGCCACAGGAACAGGAAACAACTCAAAACAAAAGGCTTCAAGAGGGTATAAAAACCCCACTCCCTACAACATGTGTTCCCTCTCTTTTCTGCCAGAGCCATCTTCCTGTCTGGCTCTCCTCTCCAATAAACTACAACCTTCTTCCCAAAGCAGTTGCCATGTTTTTTCCCAGCTTGGATGAACCAGAATGAAGACTTTTCTTCCAATATGCCAAAATATCACAGTCAAATAATGAAATTGCCCCTTTTCTCCCTTAAGATATTTACAAGGCAGAATTGTAGCCCCATCAATGTACATACATAAAGATTCTCCATGATTCTGAGCAAAAGTTAATACATCATTTAGTCCGTTGTTTCTTATTTAAACTGCCAAATATTTATAGAGTCCTCTGAAAGGTATAAAGATCTTGTGGAAGATTTATACTATCAGCACGTATCAAATATAGCAGCAGCAGTAGGATTATCATAAGATAAAAATCAACCCTAAAGTTGTTCTGGAGTCAGGTAGTGTTATTTATTAAATAAACAAAAACAGCAATATTATTAATCCAATAGATAAAACAAGAAAATTAGTAGCAAAATATTATTCAACAGCCTGACATTGATTCCTACTTCCAGAGAAAATAAGGCCTTCATCTTGTACCAGAAAGACCTTAACATAGGTGTCAGGCATGCTTTTTTTTGGAGGGTGGGGGAATAGATTGACATTGGTGAAAAGGCCGTTTCTCTTTACAGTCTACATATTTAGTTGGGAAAATGGAAGAGTTTTAAATAATGCTCTTCTTTAGCATTTTAGAAAGAAAAGGAAAACAAGATAGCCTCAGAATGCTTTGGGCTGTAACTCCCATAAGTTCTTACTACAGTCATATTGGACAGTTGTCATCTGAAACATCCCTATTGCCTACTGCTTTCTAATACAATAGACATTTTTATATCAGGTAATAATATATTTTTCTCCCAAACCAGATACGATATTGGGAATTGAAAAGAATGAACCAGATATGCTCCATATGATTTCTTTCTGCATATATCTGCTTTTGTGGATTGATTTGTCCTTGCAATATTTTTTATTTTATTCACTTATAATATAAAATATGAAAATACAAAAGCAAATAATAAGGAACAAAGGAAAGGGAAAGGGAAAAAGAGAAGTGTGGGAAAAGGAGGGAAAGGAAAAAAAGGTGTTGACTTCAGACTCCCTCTGTTGCAGTAAAATAGAGCATTCACATTGAACCTCAACTTTTTACATTTCTATAGTAGTATAAAGTAGCCATTTCTATATCAACAAATCAATCTAATCAGTAAAACCCAAAATCAAAGTCCAGAAGCGGTTTCCAAGTAGAAACAAAAGAATTTATATTCTTTTCTTTTAACAAAACAGTCAATTTAGCCATCTCTGCTAATTCCATCAACTTTTGTAGCCATTTGTCCAAGGTGGGAATCGAAACATCCTTCCATTTTTGTGCATAGTCTTGCTGCAGGCAACATATATGAAATCAGAGTTCCAAAAAAATTTCCAAGTCTTTTTCCATTAGACCCAGAAGAAAAGTTTCTGGTTTAATCTTTATATTCACATTAAAAATTTTCTGCAGTAAAATATGAATCCTTCTCCAATATTTCTTTGCTTTATCACATGTCCACCATAAATGACAAAAAAATCCCTTCTTTACATTTGCATTTCCAAAATTCATTTGAGATACCTTTATACATTCTAGATAACCTATCTGGAGTTAAAGATCAGTGATACACCATCTTATAAAAGTTTTCTTTTAAGTTATAGTTTAGTGGGAATTTTAAGCCTTTTGTCCATACATTGTTCAAGCATCACATTATACCCCAAATTCCTTGTCCACTGAATCATAGTGTTTTACATGTTCACCTTCCAAATCCAATGTCAATAACTTTTTGTAAACCTTAGCAATAATATGGTCATCATTACCACATAATAAAATTTCCAATTCATTTTTAACAAAGTCAAACCCATGACTCTTTTTATCTAGTTTAAATCTTTCTTTCATTTGTAAGTGTAAGGACCTACCTCTGTTTCCCTACCAAGAAAGCAGAACTCTTGAAACTTGCATCATTTCAAAAGGAATTTTTATTGGCAGGTACAGGAAGCAGGAATGCTAGGCAGGATCTGAGGGCTTCCTGCCCGAATCAATAGGTAAAACCCACAAAATCATAACTCCACCCCAACTGTACATCCAGTCGACTCAAAAAAGTCAATCCATATGTGTCATTGAACTGTGGGAAATGAACCGAGAAGACACATCCCTCAAGGTTGTTAGGTCTTGGCTGTTTCCTCCCTCCTGACTAAGATAAGGCAGATGGCCTCGAGGCATTCCTTTCATGCTCCGAAGAGGATACATCAAAGCAGATAGAGGAAGCATTCTACATGCACTACAAAGCCCCATAGGAGAATGGCAGAACCTGAACAGCTTAAACATAGAGAATATAAGGGATTAATAATTGAGGGTTCTGACATGCCGCTCCCCCTAGAAAAATGAGAGATCCACCTGGAGACAGATAAAAATAATAAAGGGGAAAGAATTGAAACAATGTTAGTCAGGCTTATCTGGATAACAGGCATGGAACCTTTTCAGCAATCTACCGGCCCTGACATGTTTCTTATGTACCCACTCATTTTGGGATGGTGGCAGGTCTTTCCATGCTACCAAGCAATGGGTTGACCCATGATGTTTCCTGGAGTCTAATATCACTATAATTTCAAAATGTTGCTCCTCTTCCACCATAATGGGTTTTGGGGAAGGCTTCTGCTGGCCTTAGGGGAGAGGTTAGCTCCCGTTTAAGCAGGCTGTAGAGAAATACCGGGTGGACTTGTCTTAATGGTTTTGGGAATTACAATTCTACTGTTACTGGGTTAATTGTGCATTTTATGGGGAATGGTCCTATGAATTTCGGCCCTAGCTTTTTTGAGGACGGCAAAGATTTTAGAAATTTGGTTGAGAGATACACTTTCCCCTCTACTTTGAATGGTTTAGGTTCCATTCATTTTTATCTGCCTGTGCTTTATAAGCTTCCCTCACCTCATGCAGAGATTTTCTAACCACAGGCCAGGTGTTTTGCAGCTGTTTAATCCACTCTTTCAAGGAGGGGATGGTGGGTTCATTGACAGGTAACTCAAACTTTGTGTTAAAACTTTGTCCTGTCACCACTTGGAAGAGGGTGTAACCAGTACTTGAATGCACTGCGTTATTGTAAGCCACTTTGGTGAAAGGCAGCAGGTCAGTCCAGTTATCTTGTTGGTAATTTATGAAGCACCTCTGCTATTGTTCTAGTACTGAGTTTGAACCTTCTATCCCACCATTCATTTGGGGATGATAATTAACTGACAGGCCTTGGCTGGTACCAAGTAGATCCAAAAAGGCTCTCCAGAATTCTGAAGTAAACTGGACCCCTCTGTCTGATATAATGCACTGTGGGGCCCCATGCAGCTGATAGATATGTAGTACAAACAATTAGGCCAAGGCGTTAGCGATGAGAATTTTCTGGCAGGGTATGAAGTGGACCTGTTTGGAAAACAGGTCCATCACTACCCAAATGACAATGTTTTCCCCACTCTCTGGCAGTTCTACTATAAAATCCATAAATCCAGGGTGCTGAAGGGCAGCATTTCCCCCTGTCTCTGCTTGGTTGTTGAGCAGACCGGGCAGCTAGCCGTATAGCTTTCAATGAGATAGCTACCAGAACTGCCTTTTGGTCAGATAGAAGTTTTCACGAATCCGAAATGCCCAGCCATCTTCAAGTCATGACAAAGTTGCATGATTTTTACTTTCTGGGTTTTTGGCACATATAATTTTTCTCCTACCCAGGGCAGTTTGTCCCTCATCAAGCAAAAGTTTTTATGGCTAAGGAACCATTCATCCTTTTCTAATGCTTGTCTAAACTCAGTTCCTGATTCGCTGTTCAAAGGTGGTTTTTTCCTAGGGTTTTCCTTTGTGGTGGTCGGCACCTCCATTTTACTGTTCACTGGCATCAGCTTCTTTGCCTGAGCTTTTGTGTTTACAGGGGCTGCTAATTGTTTCAGAGTCATCAAGGGTTTGATTACATCTAATTTTATGCTATTATACTGTGGCATCCTTTTTTTAAAACACATTTTATTGGTTTTTTTTAATTCTTAGAACAAAGTACTCAGGACACACCGTGGTGCTGGGGTAATCAAACAACCTAGAACAAAACATATATACATAGTACAATCAATACATCAGGTATTCCCTCTCTTTTCCCCTCAAGTAGCATAGTATATTTAAAATATCCAGTTCTAGCTTAAATGTATTCCACCTGAATCTGTTTTAAAGCTTTATAAATTTAGAATACCGTAATCAAGTTAACTTTAAATAAAAACCTTATCAATTCAGGTATCCCTTCCACATATATTCTAGTTCCTTAATTTTATCATGAATTTTATTTATTTCTTCTTCCACTAATCTCCTCTATTTAAAATAAAATATTAATTTATCCTATACCTATCTAATCCATCAATTAATCAATCTCTTTAAGCTGACAGAATAATATCAAACCTTAAATCATTTCAATCCATTAGACAGAATTCAAATTTAATCCAATTAATTATCATAACTAATAACATCCATGTCATCAAACAAACACATCATCTTATTAAATTAACTCGATTAATTAATAATTCAATCCAAATCTAAAACATCTCTTCAATTTTCTTCATTCCATTACATAATAATTTTCATACAAATAAATGTATCATTCTAAAAAATACATTCTTAATATTCTAGATTACCTTTAGTCCATTATATAGAAAATATCTCATTTTTAAACAAAAATATTGATCTATCCTATATATATCTAAATGTACATATCTATCTATCCTATACATATCTAATCCATCAATTAATCAATCTCTTTAAGTTGACAGAATAGTATCAAACCTTAATTCATATCAATCCATTAAGCAGAATACAAATTTCATCCAATTAGTTATCATAGCTAATAACATCCATATTAGTTATCATAGCTAATAACATCCAGATAAAATCGCCCAGATTCGGATGGACCTTGACTCCAATTGGAATGCAGTGTCGGCTGACAATGAGTCAGTCGAGATGACAGGGACTCGTCTTGATCCTGTTGTGTGGACGGAATTTGACCCTGTAGCACCCGATGAAGTGGACAAGGCCATTGGAGCTGTGAGTTCCGCCACCTGTTTATTGGACCCGTGCCCCTCCTGGCTGGTTTTGGCCAGCAGGGAGGTGACACGGGGCTGGGTTCAGGAGATTGTTAATGCTTCTTTGAGGGAGGGGTCCTTTCCTGCTCCCTGCAAGGAGGCAATTGTGTGCCCCCTCCTCAAGAAGCCTTCCCTGGACCCAGCTGTATTAAACAACTACCGTCCTGTCTCCAATCTTCCCTTTATAGGGAAGGTTGTTGAGAAGGTGGTGTCACTCCAGCTCCAACGGTCCTTGGATGAGGCCGATTATCTGGGCCCTCAACAGTCAGGATTCAGGCTCGGCTACTCCAGAGAAACTGCTTTGGTCGCGCTGACAGATGATCTCTGGCGGGCCTGGGATAAGGGATTTTCCACTATCCTGGTGCTACTTGACCTCTCAGCAGCTTTCGATACCATTGACCATGGTATCCTTCTGCACCGACTGGAGGGGTTGGGGGCACTGTTTTGCAGTGGTTCAACTCCTACCTCACTGGTCGGTCGCAGTCGGTGTTGGTGGGGGGTCAGAGGTCATCCCCTAGGTTCCTCCCTTGTGGGGTCCCTCAGGGATCGGTCCTCTCCCCTCTGCTGTTTAATATCTACATGAAACCGCTGGGTGAGATCATCCAACAACACGGGGTGAGATATCATCAGTATGCTGATGATACCCAGCTTTACATCTCCACCCCGTGTCATTTCAGTGAAGCAGCGGAAGTGATGTGCCGATGTCTGGAGGCTGTTAGGGTTTGGATGGGTGCCAACAGGCTCAAACTCAACCCCGACAAGACAGAGTGGCTATGGGTTCTGCCTCCCAAAGATAACTCAATCTATCCATCCATCAGCCTGGGGGGGAGCTTTTGACCCCCTCGGAGAAGGTCTGCAACTTGGGCGTCCTCCTCGATCCACAGCTAAATTTGGAACATCATTTTTCGGCTGTGGCGAGGAGGACATTTGCCCAGGTTCGCCTGGTGCACCAGTTGCGGCCCTATTTGGACCGGGAGTCCCTTCTTACAGTCACTCATGCCCTTATCACCTTGAGGCTCGACTACTGCAATGCTCTCTACATGGGGCTACCTTTGAAAAATGTTCGGAGACTTCAGGTAATGCAGAATGCAGTCGCGCGAGCAGTGTTGGGCTTGCCCAGAAATGCCCACATTTCGGCATCACTCCGCGAGCTTCATTGGCTGCCAATTGGTCTCCGAACACAATTCAAAGTGTTGGTTATGACCTATAAAGCCCTACATGGCATCGGACCAGGTTACTTACGGGACCGTCTGCTGCCCCATGAATCCCAGCGGCCGGTTAGGGCCCACAGAGTCGGCCTTCTCCAGGTCCCTTCAGCCAGACAGTGTCGCCTGGCGGGGCCTAGGGGAAGAGCCTTCTCTGTTGCGGCCCCGGCCCTCTGGAACCAACTTCCCCCGAAGATCTGTGTCGCCTCCACCCTCTCCACCTTTCGTAAACTGCTTAAAACACACCTCTGCTGGCAGGCCTGGGGCAGTTAACATCTTGCCCCTAGCCAGTGTATGTTTGTGTGTATGTTTGTTGAATGATTGGTTTTCTTTTAACTTAGGGGTTTTTATATATGTATTTTAACTTGTGATTTCTATTTATGTTGTGAGCTGCCCTGAGTTCTCTGGAATAGGGCAGCATAGAAGTCAAATCAAATAAATAAACAAATAAATAAATATTATGAAACCAACAAGTCATCTTATTTGATTAACATTCAATTAATTATTAATTCAATCCAAGTCTAAAACATCTCTTTACTTCTAACTCATAATCTCAATCCTTAAATCAGTCCATAGTTCTAGATTGCCTTTAGTCCAATGCATGAAATTTTAAATTTCATTTTTCAATCTTATTCTAGCCTTCCTCTTATGCCAGGCAGGTTTCCATAGCAGAGCTTCCCTTCCAGCTGATAAGTCTCTTTTTGTTGCTTGTAGTGTCCTTTGATTCAATGAAACCCATCTTGGCCTCTGCATTGGCCCTCTGTTTCTCTTATCCATAAGTCCTCATTGCTTCAAAAGTTCAAAACTCAGTCTTTGCTTTTCCTAGTCTTCAAAGCCAAAAGTAGACTGTTTATAAGGCAAGATAAATTTCTCTTTATTCTCAGTTAAATCCTCTTCTTGTATAATCTGTTTTGTAGAGTAGTCAGGTGTAATCTGAGAGTCAATTTTGGGGTTTACAGTAGAGATTCTGGCTCTTAATTCTATAGTAAACTCTTTTATTGTAGTACATATTTCTTCTTTGGCCTCATAAATCTTTTCCAGTATAAGTTTACAGTTTAAATGTGATTGAGGCTTCTCCATTTTAACAATAGTTGAAAAGCAATTCTTTTTTCTTTTTCTTTCTTTTTTTCAATGGAGGCTACATTTGAAGAGTATCCACCCCCACAAATCTCACAACTGGCTCAAATTATCTTGTCTCTTGAAAAATAGTTTGAAGGCTAAAATCATCTCCAAATAGTCAACAATTACAATATTAACTTTTGACCAGTAGATGTCCTCAGTAAACTAAAAAGACTGTTTCAAACATCATTTTTTTCTTTTCTATTCTATTTCTTAAAGAACAAGTGAAAAAAGAAATATTCTCCCAATATAAAGCAATACTGCTCCAAAAAAACCCCAAAGAACAATTTTTTCTGTACCTCAATGTAGATAGAGATAGAGTATAGTCTTTAAAATATTTTTTTCCCCGGCCCTCTTATAAAATGCCTTTGTTCCCACAATTACAAAAGCCGCTTTTTCCAGATGGGGAAATAATTCCAAGGACAAGCTTTTACAGGCAAAAACAGCATGGGGTGAAGAGAGGAACAAAAAGGGTCTCACCCGGATCATCCACGGTGAGTCTATAATGTTTAGATGTCACTGTGACTTTCGGCTGGTGCAGCAGAGTGGTCGGCCATCTTCAGGTTGATCTTTGCTCCGTTGGCCCTAAGGAGATAGCTGGAGACACAGGGGAAGCTGCCACCCTCCCCTATCTACCAGTAAGCCTCCTCCTTGGTGGTCCCCCCTCCAGGGTGACTTTCGACCCCCTAGGGGGTCTACCGGCAAAGGAAACTCCGGACAGCGCAGAGACAAGTCTTGAGGCACGACCGGCATCGCCACGTTCTGGAACCTGAAATCATACTGTGGCATCCTTGATAAAGCATCGGCCAAAAAGTTCTTCCCCCATGGGATGTACTTAATGGAGAAATCAAACCAGTGGAAATGCTGGGACCACTGAGCTTGTTTTGGGGACAACTTCCTTGGGGTTTTCAGTGCTTCCAGTTTTTTGTGATCAGTCCACACCTGAAAATGAATTTTGCTCCCCTCCAGAAAAAGCCTCCAAATGAGTAGGGCCCAGCGTACTGCGTACATTTCCTTCTCCCACACTGCCCACCTCTGTTCAATTTCGGTGAGCTTTTTGGAGGTATACATGCAGGGTTGCAATTTCCCCTTCTGATTCTCTTGCAGCAGTACTGCCCCCACTGCCACATCACTAGCGTCTGCCTGAATGACAAATGACTTCTCTGGGTCCCGGTGTTTTAACAGTGGCTTGGCAGAAAAAAGTCTCTTTACTGTGTTTCCATGAAATTAAGACCCAGTCTTATATTTTCTTTGCTTCCAAAAGAGGCACTAGGTCTTAATTTCAGAGAATGTCTTACCTTAGGACAACCACAGCCAGGCTTCCCACACCCAACACCTGTCGCGCCACTGCTTGACTTCTTCTGTGGCTGCTTGCTGCCACTTGCGGCTGGACACCATGTGGCGCATTGCACCTTTGCTGCTCCTGCGGGCAGGATGCCATATGATGCTTTGCGCTGTTTCTGTTGCTTGCAGCAGGATGCTTCATGGCTCTTTGGGCTGTTTCCGCAGCAGAAATGGCCTGAAATGCCACATGGCCTTCTGCCACGAGCAACGGAAGTGACCTGAAGTGCGTGAACAATGTAAGTGGCCCGAAGTGCTGCAAAAGCAGCGGAAGTGGCCCGAAGTGCTGCAAATGCAGCAGAAGTGGCCCGAAGCACTGCACAAGCAATGGAAGTGGCCTGAAGTGTGCGAGCAGCAGAAGCAGTCAGAAGTGCCATGCGGCGTCTTGCCAGGAGGAGCAGCAATGGTGCAATGCACCACATGGCGACCAGCCACAAGTGACAGCAAGTGGCTGAAGAAGAAGTCAAGTAGCAATGTGACAGGTGTCAGGATGTGGTGATCCTACCGGTTAGGTAAGTGGGTGCGGGGCATGTGGGGTAGCTTAACCCCCCTACCTCCACCCTAGCTTGACTTTAGGGGTGCGCCTCATCCCAAAATTAAGGCTTAGTTTTAGAGTAGGGCTTATATTAGGCCCATCCCCAAAAATAAAGTTAGGCTTACTATCGGGCTGGGTCTAACTTTCAGGGAAACATAGCTGCTTCTCAAAAGCTGCTTGGCACTCCATAGTCCATTTCAATGGCTGATTGGGTTTTGGCTTGCTCATCCCCTTCATTTTTAGTAGATTAGTGATGGCGAAGGCAATCTGAGCGAAAGAGGGAATAAACTGTCTGCAGAAGTTTGTGAATCCAAGAAAGCTTTGCAATTGCTTCCCAAGGCCTCCCCATTCTAGCACTGCTTGTACCTTCTCCAGATCCATCTCTATTCCCTGTAGCCCAAGTAATCAATTTTTTCCTTGTGGAACTCGCACTTTGAAAGTTTAGCACAGAGGTGTGCTGCAAGGAGCTTGTTTAAAACTGCCCTGACCAATTTGACATGCTCCTCCTTTGTCTCTGTGAATATTAGGACGTCATACAAGTACACCAAAATCCCCTTATACAGGTGCTCCTGGAGAACCTCATTTATCAGCTGCATGAACACTGCAGGCGCCCCTTCCAGCCTGAAAGACAGCACCTGGAAATGGAAGCACCCCAAGGGGCAATTAAACACTGTTTTCCACTCATCCCCTTCTTTTATCCTGACCCGGTAGTATGCTTCTCTTTAATTAAATCCAATTTAGAGAATATTCTCCCCTTGGAAAGATGGGCCAGCATGTCCATTAACGGCAAGGGGTAGACATTGTTTTCACAAACAGCATTTAAAGATCTATAGTCCACACACAGGTGAAGAGACCCATCTTTTTTTCTCCTGGAATAGTACAGGGACGGCCATCTTCAGCCATGCTGGCTGAATAAATCCCCATGCCAAATTCTTTTCAATGAACTTCTGCAGCTCCTCAAGCTCTCTGGGAGTCATCAAGTAGAGCTTGGGCTTTGGCAGGTTAGTCCTGGCAGGATTTCGATGGCACAGTCAGTGGGACAGTGTGTGTGTGGGGTAGTTCATTGGACCTTTCCTCGCTGAAAATTTCAGCCAGATCTCAGTATTCTTTAGGTATGCCTTCTAATGGCCTGTCAGTTGTGGCTGCTACCACCTAGGACCTTTTCCCTCCTCTCGTCTTCAGTTCCCTGCCCTGTGCCACAGCCTTCCTTTTCAGGAATCGCAATTCTCCCATTCTCCAATTTACTCTTGGATTACAAGTTTTCAATTATGTCATCCCCAAAATTAGGGGCCATTCCATACCAGGGGCTACAATAAACACCATAGTCTCTGTGTGTTCCCCCACTGTGAGTGCAATTGGCTGGGTGGCCAGGGTGGCTGGAACTTTCCCTGAAATGGACCCATCTAATTCACCAAAGGAAATGGGTTTCTTCAGCCTCCTCACTGGAATTTCTGAATTCCCCACTAGGGTTGGTCTGATTAGGCAATGGGTGCAACCCGAGTCTATTAATGCTTTAATGGCCACTTTCTCTTCCATCTCTGGGCTGAACTGTTCTATGGGTCTGGTGGGGGGCTTGATGGGTCCACTTACCAAGGGCTCATCTGAATCACTGTCAGTGGTTTTCGGTGGTTTCTTTTGAGGGGTCGGAGTTCCCCCTCCCTGGGTTTTGGAGGACTGGACCTCTACAACCTCGGTTCCTCTCATAGCAGTCTCTCGGGGATGCAGTGGTGGCTTCCAAGATTCCCCCCCAGACTCGGTCTATTCTCAGGATTGGCGCTTTCGAATGGCACTCAGCTGCTCGATGGCCTTCTTTACCACATCTGAAGCAGGCGGTTGAACCCAGGTTTGCCGTTGGGGTCTTTGCCATCTCCTTTTTTCCTTCTGAGGGAGAACGTCTCCAGGTTCAACCCAGTGCCAGTTCGATTTGGGCCTCTTCCGCCATAATGTACCAATCATGAAGGCACGCTTGGTCCCCCCGGGCAATGCAAACCTGGTAGAGATTGTCATTCAGCCCATCCTTGAACATGCCAATCAAGATTTCTTTTGGCCAGTTGAGGTGGCTTGTCAGGTTTCAAAACTCTTTGGTGTACTCAGCCACTGGTCGCCTGCCCTGCTTTATTGTTTTGATACATTCCCTAGCTTTCTAATATGTTAGGGGGTCCTTGAACCTCCGTCTCAGGGCTGCCATAAACAGGTTAAAATACTGGAGCTCAGGTGTGTCAGCGTTATGCACGGTCACCATCCACCTGATTGCAGCACCTTTCAGGGCCAGGGTTATGATCCTGATGCATCCACGGTCCCCAGGGATGTCTTGCCCATATTTGTACATGTAGCTCAGGACATGGGCTAGGAAGAAACCCAACTGCTGGGGCGATCCATCATACCTTACCCCCAGGGCTGGGACTTTGTGGTCAGGCAGATGAGAACTCATCCTTCCGGCTCAGCTGGGGTGCCATAGGCTGGGGTGGCAACCTCAGTTGCTGCTCCAGTGGCTTCTGAAGCACTCGTAGAGGGCCAGGGTTCACGAGCTCACTTTCCCGGATCTCTTCTTCCTCTTCTAATCCCATGGCTACCGAGCTATAGCAGGGATTGGCCTCTTCTTCCTGGAGTTTTTTGAATGCCTCCACCAGCATGCCGATGGCTTGCTTAAGAAAATGGTCAGAGCATGCTGGCCTCTTACCCTTCTCTTCACTGATATTGAGTGATTTCTCCATTTCACTCTTCCAACCAGGTTGATGGTTGCCACACTTGAGGGTTACTTTTCTGGCTTTCGTGTCCTAATTGTCCTTCTTCCCCACTCTGATTGACCATCTCAGTTTCTCACAGGTGTCCACCTCATTGGATGAGCTGGTGGAGTTTGAGCTGCTGCTACTCGGGCAAGCCTTCAGGGGGACCTCCTCCAAATGCTTGCTTTCCCCCTTCTCACTGCCATGATTTGACATTGTTTTACATGGTCCCCACAGTAGGAATTGTCCTTTGCAGATTTACTGTGGTCCCCACAGTAGGAATTGTCTTTTGCAGATTCTGCCTAATGTAAGGACCTGCCTCCGTTTCTCTACCAAGAAAGCAGAACTCTTGAAACTTGCATCATTTCAAAAGGAACTTTTATTGGCAGGTACAGGCAGCAGGAATGTTAGGCAGGATCTAAGAGCTTCCCACATGAATCAATAGGTAAAACCTGCAAAATCATAACCCCACCCCAACTGTCCATCTGGTCAGTTCAAACAGGCCAATCCATAGGTGTCATTGAGCTGTGGGAAACGAACTGATAAGGCACCTCTCTCAAGGTTGTTAGGACTTGGCTATTTCCTCCCTCCTCACTGAGATAAGGCAGATGGCCTTGAGGCATTCCTTTCACACCCTGAAGAGGATACATCAACACAGATAGAGGAAGCGTTCTACATACACTACAAAGTCCCCTGGTCCCCCCTCCCCCCATAGGAGAATGGCAGAACCTGAACAGCTTAAACACAGAGAATATAAGGGATTAATAATCGAGGGTTCTGACAGTAAGTATGTAAACCAATGGCAGACATGACCTTCTAGTTCTAGACTTAGACTTGAGGATAGGGTCACCAAAATTAAAATATATTATTTTACCTTATGTCCACCAGTCCAGCTTCACCGCCATTTCTTTTCTAAAAAAAAGCTTCTTGGGGGTCCCCCCAAAGAGGCAATTTCATAAAAAACCTAGTTTTATATTTATTCCAAACTCTAAATAAGGCATGTCTAATAAAATGATTATTGAAAACAACATTTACTTTAACTTTATCATATCATAAATAATTGTGCCATCCAAACCTTAATTCATGACCTCTTGTTCTGGAGGTTCACCCACTCTTTTAGCCAGATCAAATAACATGCATCAACATACAGTCTCAAATCTGGTAAACTCAAATCCCCTCTTTCCTTAGCATCTTGCAGTAACTTATATCTAATTCTTGGGTTTTTTTCCTTGCCATATAAACTTGGAAATATCCTTCTGCCATTGTTTAAATGGAATATCCGTTACAAGTATTGGTATTGTCTGAAACAGAAAGAACATCTTTGGTAAAACATTAATCTTAATTACAGAAATTCTGCCCAGTAGTGATAAATGTAATTTGTACCATCTTTGTAAATTCTTTTTAGTATCATTTCAAAAAGGTACATAATTATTTTGAAACAATTGTATGTTTGTGTTTGTCAACATAACCCTCAAATATTTCACCTTTTTCTCAACCTTAAAACCTGAGTTTTTAATCAATATATCATAATCCTGAGAGGACATATTCTTAATCAACACTGTTGTTTTCTGTTTATTTTAAAACCCACTAATGCCCCAAACTCATTTAATTTCCTCATCAAATATTCTATTTTATTTTTTGGGTCTTGCAGGAATATAACCAAATCGTCAGCAAATGCCCTCAATTTACAAACTTCTTTCTTGATATTTATACCTGTTATTCTCTCATCTTGCCTAATATCTCTGTTCAAAACTTCCAGCACCAAAATAAACAACAAAGGAGACAAGGGGTATCCTTATCTCGTACCCTTTTGAATTTCACCTGGATTAGTTAAATCACCATTAATAACAATTTTTGCTTGCTCTGACATATAAATAACTTTGACTCCTTGAATAAAACTCTCCAAAATCCATTTCTTCCAGGACTTTAAACATAAAAATCCAATTTAGATTGTCAAAGGCCTTCTCTGCATCTAGGAATATTAGAGCTGCCTGTTTCTCATTAAGATATTGTAAATATTCAATGATATCCAAAGCAGTTCTCACATTATCCCTTACCTGTCTTTTTGGCAGAAACCCAGATTGGTCTTCATGAATATATGTCTGTAAAATCTTCTTTAATCTTTCTGCCAAAATTGCAGGAAAGAGTTTATAGTCTTTGTTTAATAATGAAATTGGTCCATAATTGGTCTATTGGCCTTTGTAGCATCTTGACCCTCCTTTGGTAATACAATATTGGCGTCTTTCCAGGTTTGAGGTATCCTTCCCTTATCATTCATTATATCCTTTAGTGTCTGAAGAAATTCCTCTTCAAAGCACTTACAATATTGGCTTCTAAGGCCATCTGGCCCTGGAGCTCATGGGTTGATTTGTTTGCGTTCTCATAAAAATGTTTATTTTGCTATTTTATGTAAATCTCATTGCTGGTTGGAAAGTTGGAAGGTATTGCATTTCACGGAGGTGCAGCTGCTGAATCAGCTACTTTTATGGCACATAAAAGCGAAGTCTATGATCAAATGCTTTAGAAATAGTTGACATACTTAATTACTGTATAATTAATGTAATTGGTCAGTCTTAACTATAGCTTTAGTGGTTGGCAATTAATTCTCATGTGAAGAACTGTGAATATTATCCATTATGTTCATTTTCAAATACCTGTTGAATTCAGCAGCAAAGTAGATTTAAATGTTAGTTGTAGAGGTATAAAACTATTTTTTTCAGTTTTACATACTTTCATTAGGCAAAATGTTTTAAATGGTGGAGGATTAGGGCTATGCATGAGAAAACATAATCCAATGGCAGAATTGAAATTTTCAGTTCTTTGTTGTTGGCCCATTAGTCAGTTTTCAGACATAGTGGGAAACTTCTATAAAAATTCTCCATTTTCCCCAAGGATTATAAATAAATTATTGTATAATGTAATTAGAAATAATATCCCAGTATGAAATGCCATATGGTTTCTAATTTTTATTCTTTCACAGGAAGACTTCAGCACATGCAAACTTCAATACAACAAGGATCTGTTTTTAGCAAAAAAAACAAAAAACACCACAATGCAATTGGTGCCTTCATTGAAAAACATAGAATACTGTTCTGAGTTGCAATGGTCCATAACCATTTTATTACAGGAATTTCAAATCAGGTGACTGAATAAAAATAATCACCAGGATACCAGTGGTTTGCTCTCTGAATAATACAGTTTATGTATCTCTGTGTTCTATGACTAGGAAAACAGTGATCAGGCTAAATTATCCTGATTTGTAATTATCAAGGGCTCCCTTAAAGAAAAAACAAAAATTAGCACTTGTGAATCAGAAGAATTTTTTTTTTGTCAGATACTAAACAGTTGGAGCCTAAGATGGAATGCAGAGTGTGTGAAAATTATTTCACCTGAGTTACATTTATGCCATCTCATATTTACTAAGAAATAATGACTAATTTTCTTTAAGTAGAAAATGAAAAACTTCTAACTGTCTCCACTTGTCTCTTGTACTGGGAAGAGTTAAATTGGATTCAAGATACTGTATGGGTGAGCAGTGAATGAAATCCAGAAAAAAATGTACTGACAATTTTATTACACACACACACACACACACACACACACACACACACACACTTGTTAATATATCACAATTAAAATATTTTTTCCTATAATTCTTTTTCTCAGACTATAAAACCTATCTTTTTCCAAAGGAATAAATAATATTTCAAGAATGATATATTAGAACTGAACTGGGAATATTGCTACAGGGCTTCTATTCCTCAAACAATGGCCATAATAGCACCATGTAGCCAACTAATTGAATTAAACAGATTTTTTTGGAATGTAAAGACTAAGGCATGTTTCTATGTCACCTCAATACCCTCAATGGTTGATTGTCTCCAAAGACAGCATCTAATTGGTTCAGCTGGCATCACCACTGGATAATAAATATGTTTGTGTGAGTAAGCAAGCAAAGAAAGATATAAGCAGTGAAACCAGGGAGACCAGCTGGAGAAGGTTAATTGAAGTTGGGCTGTCAGGCAAGTACTCAAGATACAGTAAGGAGGTTACAATTGATGGGATATCAGCAGCAAGGTAAGCAAAGAAATAGGCATGGAATTGGCAGACTGTCACAACTCTTTTCAAGAACTATGGCCAAGCTACAAGATAATTTATTTTTTTAATATAATAGAACAAGTCTGCCAAAATATACTGGAATTGATACAGGAACTTTTCATATTCCTTATATTTTTAATATTCTTTCTAAAAATGTAGATAGGCTGAAGCACTTTGTATAAAGGAAAGGGAGTTCATGAAGAATGAAGATGCCAAAGCTAAAATGCACAAAGTTGATTCTGGTCACATAGGAATCAGCACTTTTAGATGACATGTATAAATGACAAGAGACAAAAGAATGCAGACAGAAGTGGCATCAGTCAGATCTAATAAATAGAATGCTAAACATGCTGCCAAGTTATGAAATTTACTGTCATTAGGACCGCTGCTGTGCATCTAGCTTGCCTACAGTTGGAGAGGGGGGAAGTGTTTGGGATCCACAGGTACTCCCTATCAGCATGAGAGCTGAAGCCACTGAGATGTTTTGGTGAACTGAAGTTTCTTCTCATGACAATTGCTGGAAGATTAATTGGACAATGTGACCTGAACTGTCAGAGAGGGAAGGGAAAGTTTTACTCTTTTAATTATCTGTTTCACCCTATATTGCCAGAGCTAGCTTTCCTTCTATCTTACTGGTTTGCTAATGCCTAATAAAGTTTACATTAGAGATCACAGTGTCTCTGGTGCTTTGCTTTGTTGGGATTCTCAGCTGATGTTAATACTGCTAATATTGAATATTCTTGCTTTGACAAAATATGCAGAACTGTCTGGTACTTTTAGAGTTAATTCAGAGGAGAAGGGGAGAGGAGAGAAAAGCTTGCGGAAGGGAACCTAAGTGAATCTTTGTCCTCCAGGTTAACTGGAAGATGTGAATCATGACCCCAAAATAAGGGAGGGTAAATGCCTGGAATGTTACGTGCACAGGAAGGGAAATTCAGATCTTGGCATTCTCCATGCCGTGCTGACACTCCGTAACACTAATAAAGGCTTTTTTAGATAAAAAAATGCCTGAAAGTTCCTTGAAGTGTTTCATTAATCAGACTCATGACATCATGCCAAGATCTTCAAAACTTTCAACCTTAATGGGGCTCCCGAGCCCCCATCACTGTTCCTAAAACAAACAAACAGGGAATACACTGACAGAGATTTTGGGGAAGATCTCATTATGGAGAAAGAAAGATTGCCTGAGGCCAGTCCCCTGGCTGCAATAGCTTCCCGGGGGGAGGGGAGCGACAGCCGGCAAGCTGGGGGAGAGAACTCCCCTGTCACTCAAGCTTTGGGTGAGTCACTGGAAAGATTTCAAAACCAGAGGTGAAAAGCAGAAATCAATTCCTGCAGAGAGAAGCCTACAGTCCTTCCATTGCAGATGGGACTCCAGCCCTGAAGAGAGGGAATCCCAGTCTGAGGCCAGTGCAGCAATGGGGAGATTGGGTTCCCCAGCAGGTAGATGGTCTGCGATTTCTGAACTTGCCACAGCTAATAGAGGCCTTGCAACGGCTTGGGGTGGCACAGAAGCCAGGACATCAGCAGTTGGTGGAAGAATGACCACAGCAAGGAGACTGGCCACAGCCCCCAAACATGCAACCCCTAGGCATAAATCTGCAGCCAGGATGGGGCCAGCAGCGAGGAGATTGGCCACAGCCCCCAAACGGTCAACTCCTGTGCACAAATCTGCAGCCAGGATGGGGCCAGCAGCAACAGTCACCGTGGGGGCCCCTACAGCCTATAATTGCACCACTTTTCAAAGCAACCTTTGATGGGGACCCAGAGAAGCTGGTTTTTTTCCTCAACCAAGTGCATTCTCATTTGAATTGCTGGGCCTATCTCTACCCTGACCCGAGGGGGCATGGTCGATGCATCCAGCCTAGAGGGAGAAGCATCCGAATGGCTGAACAATTTATATAATGAGCAAGCCCCCAAATTGAAGGACCCCCACCTCTTCCTCCTAGGGCTGAGAGAAAGATTTGAGGATCCATCTATTGGTCTTAAAGCAAGAGAACAGATCCTCAAAATAAAACAAGCCAGCAGGCCTGCCCTGGAGTACATGTGGGAATTTTGCAAGATAGCAGGTCAAATAGAGGGGTGGCCTGAACAATCCCTAATCCATCACTTCATTGAGGGATTAGACGATCACCTCTCTAAGGTCTGCATCTATCGAGCCGTACCTGATCAGCTGCAAGAATGGTACCAGGCAGCAGTGAAGCTAGACATTCAGCTCACCCGCTATAAGAAGCCTCCCCCACCTGAATCCAAGCAGCCGCCAGAGCAACCCGGACAGCAATCACCCCCATGAAAACCCCCAACTACTGTGATGGCTGAGAGACCCAGACCACCTGCAGGCCCGTCAAATAAGTGTTTTTGGTGTGGACAAGAGGGACATTGAGTGGCAACCTGTCCAGTCCCCTACCCCCGACTGCAGAGCAGACCAGAACCAGCGACGAGAAGGAAACCTGCCCAGCGGCTAACGATAGAAAAATCCAACTGGGTCACGCAAGAACCTGTTGCCCAGATTACACCCCCCACACAGGAGGACGCTGGGATTCCGGGGGACCCGCCCCTGCTCTACCCTCCTTTGACAGCAACTATGAAAGAGAGAACGATCTGATGGTGAGTCGACAAATCCCATCTTTTTCACTGGCCGCCAAACTTATAATCCCTAAGTCTGGGGCACAAATGGACTTAAACGTGCTAATTGATTCTGGATGCACCCGATGTATTATTAGTCTGCCATTTGCCATGAAAATGGGCATACAGGCAAAATAGCTTTCCAAACCTGTGAGGTTTGAGCAAGCCGATGGCTCCCTGATGGGAGGGACTCTTGTCACACAATTAACCAAGCCCATACGCCTAGAAATAGGTGCACACTGGGAGTTTATTCACTTCCTAGTGGCTCCAAAAAATGACTGAGACTGTGATCCTAGGGCTAGCCTGGTTGAACAAATGGAAGCCATTTATCTGGTGGGAGAAAGGAATGAGAACTGTGAGACTACCTATAGGGCCTAAACCTCCCACTGATTCAACCAATGTTGCAGGATACTTTAGGTCACCCAATGAGCGAGCACACATGGCTGCCTCACTGCCGCCGAGGGAACCACTCATTCCCAATGACTACTGGGACCTGGCGGAGGCATTTAGTGAAAAAGAATGTGATGCCCTGCCCCCTCACAGACCCAATGACTGCTCCATCGAACTGGTACCAGGAGCCAAACTCCCACGACTGAGAATGTATGCCATGTCCCCCCTCGAAATGGAGGAGATGCAGCGATATGTGAACAAAAACTTAGCAAGGGGGTTCATCAAATGGGCCAAATCTAACGTGGGAGCCCGTGTTGTTCAAATAGAAAAAAGATGGATCTCTTCATCTCTGCGTAGACTATAAAGGTCTCAATGCTGTGAGTGTGGAAAATAAATATCCCCTCCCCCTCCTAAAGGACTTATTAACCCATCTGGCTAAGGGGAGTGTCTTCACTAAATTAGACCATATTACCGGGTGAGAATAAAAGAGGGAGACGAGTGGAAAAGTGTCTTCAACTGTCCTATGGGGAGCTATCAGTTCAAAGTCATGCCATTTGGACTGCAGGGGGCCCCAGCCATATTTATGCAGTTGATTAATGAGGTCCTACATGATCACTTGTACAAGGGGGTTTTGGTGTATCTTGATGTTATCCTGATATACAGCACGAATATGACTGATCACATAAAGCTGGTGAGAGAAGTGTTAAAGAAACTATTGAATGCCAAACCTTATGCCAAATTGTCGAAATGTGAATTTCACCAGACCCGATTCGATTATCTTGGCTACAGAATTTCCAATGAGGATATTGAAATGGATCCAGCCAAGGTGAAAGCTATAATCGAATGGCAGCCCCCAAAGACTCACAAACAGCTCCAGAGTTTTCTGGGTTTTGCCAACTTTTATCATCAATTCATCCCCTCTTTTGTTAAGATTGCCCTACCCCTTACAGAACTACTCAAAACAGGCAAAGGAGGAGGGAGGCCACGACCGGGCCAACCACTAGCATGGACAATGGACTGTCAAACAGCTTTTGAGAATTTAAAGAGACTATTTGCTGCTGAACCAGTCCTAAAGCACCCCTGCCCAGGGGAGCCCTTTGTGATTCAAGCCAATGCCAGCAATATGGTAGTTGGAGCTTTGTTACTACAAAAGAACAAAAGTGGGGTCCTGCCTCTTAATATGATCTTATGTTTAATGATGATTGCCTTAATATTGAAAAAGCGGATTGAATTTCCACCTCAGGTTACCGAACCTCTACCTCAGGATTTTTTTGTTAGGGATCATAAAAGATAAACTGTAACAGGTGTATAGTTGAGGCTTGAAGTGAGGAGTGAAGAATGTTTACCGGGTCAGACATTTACAGAGACTAATATTTAGAGTTGTGTTACAGGTTCTATAATGATTGCTTCTTAATATGATCCTATGTTTAATGTCGATTGTCTTAATAAAAAAAAGTGGGGTCCTGCAACCCTATGCCTACACCTCTAAGAAATTTACTGAAAGCGAGCGGAGATGGGCAATCTGTGAGAAAGAGGCCTTTGTGATTAGGTGGGTTCTATTAAACTGGCGATACTATCTAGAAGGGAGCAAGGTGCCATTTGAAGTATGGACAGATCATAAAAATCTAGAAGCACTGAAAACTCCCCACAAATTGTCCCCAAAGCAAGTACAGTGGGCACAGTACTTTAACCGCTTCAACTTCACTCTAAAGTACATACCAGGAGGAAAAAACTTCCTAGCTGATGTGCTATCCCAGTTACCCCAATACAAAAGTGAATGGGAGGAGGTTAACGAAGCAATTATCCCCAATCCACAAACTGCCACTCAACTTACACCTCGCAGGGTCCCCAATCCTGATGACCCTGGGGTAAAGACAATAAAACGAGAGCTCATCAATCAATGGTTCAAAGATAATCAAACCTCCCTAACGTGCAGGGATGGCTTGGCTTACAAAGGGGGGAAACTATATTTGCCAGAAGCCCTCTGTCTTAATGCTCTCAAACACAGCCATGATGTAAAACAGGCTGGACACTTTGGATATTTGAAAACCCTACACCTCACCCGCCGGCAATTTTGGTGGCCGGGGCTGAAAAAGGATGTGGAAAACTATGTAAAAAATTGTACTGTATGTGCCACAATGAAAAGAATCCCAGCAAAAAAAATACTTTGGGAAGTCGGGTGGGGGTGGGGGTGGGGGGGTTTCTATAATCTTCTCAACTGTAACATGATATTTGATAAAGGATGGGTTGCTCGGCGGCACCTCGCCACCACATCTGGAGGGGGTGAGACTGAGGAGTGAAGGTTGAGGGAAGTAGGGAGGTGGCATGAGAGGGAGGAGAGAGTGGGGGTAGAGATGGTGGGTGGATAGAGGTAGAGGTAGGGAGAAAAGAGGAGGGGGATGTGGTGGGGGGGTGCCGCCGAGCAATACCCGAGCAATACCCATAGTTATCTTAACTATTTTAGTTAAGTTTTTATGTTTTGTTCTTGTGATTGAAAAAGTTGTTAACATTTTTATTCAGTTGAGTTGTTTTAATGTGATTTTTTCTTTTGTTATTTATAATTATAAAAATTAATAAAAATTTTATAATAAAAAAAAGAAAAGAATCCCAGCAAAAATCCCTGGGTTACTGCAACTCATTGCAGACCCTTCTCAACCATGGGAAGAAATAGCTATGGACTTTATAGTAGACTTACCTGAAAGTAGAGGAAATACTGTCATCTGGACTGTGATAGACCTGATTTCAAAGCAGGCTCGTTTCATCGCCTGCAAAGGACTTCCATCTGCCCAACGACTGACCAAATTGTTCCTGAAACATATCTACCAGCTGCATGGCACCCCTAAACGAATAATTTTGGACAGGGGGTGCAGTTCACAGTGAGGTTTTGGAGGAGTTTTCTTAAATTAATTGGATCATCTCAAGGTTTATCATCTGCTTTTCATTCTGCCACCAGAATCCACTAACAAAATGGTGGAGCAATATTAGATGCTACATTTTTTACCAACAGACGAACTGGACTGATCTCCCTTTTGCGGAGGTGGCATACAATAATTCTGTGCACAGCAGCACTGGCTACACGCCTTTCAAAGTGGCCACAGGAAAAGAGTTCAGCCCAAAACCTGAATACCCTCAGGTGCCCTCCACTTCCCAGACACTTGACCAATGGGTGAGGGAGTGGGAAGAAGTTTGGAGAAACACAAAAACTGCTTTAAAGAAGACATTTGAAACCTATAAAAAGCAGGCTGATAGAAAGAGGGCTCCCCAAAGAACATTCCACGCTGTCGAAATGGTTTATCTGTGAACTAAATATTTATGGCTCAATTTGGTGGACATGCGGGAAGGCAAAGGCTTATTGGAAAAATATACATATGTGGTTAGAAAAAATATTGGACGAACAAGTGGATTTTAAACCTGAACTTTTTTTTACTAGGCATTATGTCTGAAAAGACTAATAAGCAGAAATTATACTTAATTCTACATATTACCTCAGCAGCAAGAATAATTTTTGCACAATACTGGAAGAATGAAGGATTGCCATCAGAGGAAGAAATAATCAGGAAGATATTGGAATGTGCAGAGATGGACAGATTAACTATGGGGCTGAAAGACAAAGAAGATACAGACTACTATCAAATTTGGAATTTATTTTATTCTTGGTTAGAGAAAAGAATGAGGGATTAGGAATTGAACATGTATTAGCTTAGCAAACTCCAGACAACTTGTTGATTGGAAAAATTAACATATATTGATGAAAAAAAATTAATAAAAAAGATTTCTTGCCCAGCAAGAAATTGGGACCAAAATTCTTGGGGCCTTTCCCCATAGTAAGGATCATCAATCCGGTCACCGTAGAACTAAAACTCCCTAGACTTTTAGGGAGAATTCACTCAGTGTCTTCCATTGCAGCTTGTTGAAACTTTATCGGGGCTCCACTTTAAGACCTCTCCCTAAGAAGGCACCCGGGCCCCTCATAGTTGCAGGACAGACCCACTATGAAATGAAACGTATTCTTGACTCTAGAATTTTTAACAGGGAAATTGCAGTACCTAGTACAATGGAAGGGATACCCGTTGTCTGAAGCCACCTGGGTGAAATCCAGTGAGGTGAAAGCTAACAGACTCGTCAAAAGGTTTCATGCGAAACACCCCAACAAACCAAGAAATAATCCCTGACATATGCTCTTATTCAAATACAGGACCTATCCTTTTTGTAAGGGGGACCAGATGTCAACGCTGCTAATATTGAATATTCTTGCTTTGACAAAATATGCAGATCTGTCTGGTACTTTTAGAGTTAATTCAGAGGAGAAGAGGAGAGGAGAGAAAAGCCCGCAGAAGGGAACAGAAGGGAATCTTTGCCCTCCAGGTTAATTGGAAGATTAGAATCATGACCCCAAAATAGGGGAGGGGAAATGCCTGGAATGTTATGTGCAAAGGAAGGAAAATTCAGATCTTGGCATTCTCCATGCCGTGCTGACACTCCGTAACACTAATAAAGGCTTTTTAGGTTAAAAAATGCCTGAAAGTTCTTTGAAGTGTTTCATTAATCAGACACATGACAGCTGGAACTTGACACATTACTACAGCAGGGGTGTCAAACTCACAACATCATGTGATGTGTCACGATGTATTGTGACTTTTTTGCCATTGCAATGGGATGGGCGCGATTTTGCTATGATGCATCCAGCCCACGGGCTGGCAGTTTGATACAAAGCCACATGAAACAAACCATAATAAGCTATAATAAACATCATCACTGAGATCAGGACTCAGGTTTCATAGAAGTGGAGTCCAGGCCAAAATGAGATGACCCATGTCATCCAAGCACCAAAAGGTTTGTCTGAATTATCCTGCTTTGGTTTTGGATTTTCAATTCTACTAATTCAATTGTCTAACCTTTACACCCATATATAAAGCTTGGCTTCCAACTCTGAAGATTTCACAATGGTATAGAAGAAATATATACCACAGTCCTAGGTAAGATGCTATAATGGTAACTATTATAAATAAACTAAATGCTTCAAAGTTGTAATCAAGATTTTGTGCTATCACAGAGCTAGTTCTAAGTCAGACATGTCAAACATAAGGCCCGGGGGCCAGATGCGGCCCGCAAAGTGGTTTCATGTGGCCCACAAAGCCATCCTGGAAACAGTGAGGAAAAGCCCCTGTTGCCTTGGCCCTGGCCCTGGCTGGCCAGGAGCTAATGTACAATTTTATGGTGGCCATCTATGCTGAAATACTTTCAGTCTTAGCTCCACAAGGCCATCTGGAAACAGCGAGGAATCAGCCCCTGCCGCATCAGCCCCGCGCCCTGGGTGCATGCTGGGGAGGTGTCACCTTTGTGAGGAATGAAGAAATGCACCATCACGCTGGCCACTTCCAGGCAATGGTGCATTTCTTCATTCCTCACGAAAGGTGACATATCCCCAGCTGCATTTCTTGCCTGTTTTTCTCCCTCCCTCATCTCAAATATTTCCCCACCACTCTGTACTTAGGAAGAAAGAAAGGAAAGAAGGAAAGAGAGGGAGGGTCTGAGGGAAGTCCTGCCTTAGTCCTGCCCTGCTGCCCTTTCACCATCCCCTTGCCCCCTCCTCCTGGCCTATCCTGGGGGTTTCCCATCCAATTGCTAAGGAAGCTTTGGATACAAAGCCGGGTCTCCTCCCATGGAGAGGGAATGGGCCTCCCTCTGACTTTGCCCTCGTACCCATCATGAGCAACCTGGCTAAGGAGAGCAAGCACAGCAGCAGCAGCAGCAGCCTTGAGGAGGAGGTAAGTACAATTGGGCGCCCCCTTGGGGAGGTGAGGCTGAGCTTGGTGCCACAGGTGCTCAAGGGCCAGGCTGGGCATTTGACCAGGCACCATCCTGCCCCCCGCATGGCCTGAGAGGAACAGTGAGGCTCCTCCAGTGGACCATGCCTTGGCACTTGCCCTGGTCCCACCCACTTCTGCCAGAGATCCTCAGATCTGTCCCACTCCTGCCCAGGCCCCACAGGCCCCCTTGACATGAACAATGTAGAGCTGGCCACGCCCACCCAGTAGGCCATACCCATTCCATCCACGCTCACCCAGTAGGCCACATCCACCCTGGCCACACCCATCCAGCAATGCTGATGCGGCCCTCAAAGAAATTGAATTTGACACCCCTGTTCTAAGCAAAAGAAGCGGGGAGAGAAAAATAGAGCCTGTCTACAAACTCCCAAAAATGTAATGCAGGTAATATTAACCATATCTTATATTACTTGGTGATCAAGCAGAGTTGCCTTGTCACTTTCATTTCCACTGTTTGAAGCCTTTGCCCAATAACAGAAAAATAAAAAATATTGAACTTTCAAAATGAAATTGTATCTAATTACATAAGCAAACATGGATAAGTAATAAAGCTTTTTTTTTTGCATGGAGAAATACAAGCATCATGAATGGTGACTAAAGTCCATCTTCTTAGTTATTGATTAATGTATTAAAATTAATTAAACATCAATGAAATTACATATTGGTCTTTGCCTATCTACTATCATTTGAAATTCAAACTTCATCACACTACTCAAAGGAAAACATAGACAAACTAATATACCTGGCCTGGGAAAACTTTGCTAACTTTATTTTCCAGTATATCAATGAACTCTCTGAGGTATTACAATCCAAATTCTATATAATATTTCAAGTATAATTTCAGGGGTGTGCATAAGGTTATTATGCAATTCCAGGATCATACCACATATAGTAATGCATTAGTAGGTTCTCTAAATGTACCTTCATGAAAGATTTTATCCAGATACTCAGCATCAGTTTAACGAAACCACCAGTAACAATAATTTAACATGAAACATTAGCAACATATTGCCTTATTTTGTGAATGGGCTGATACTACAGTCTCTCTCTATTGGTATGTCAAATATCACACATATTTTTGATATAACAAGTGATGGATAAGTAATAAGGAGATGTACTCAATGAAAATTAGCAGTTTCTTCAGTGGCAGAATTTGAATATCAATATCTTCTTAATTTTGTATTTTCTTTTGACTGGAAGAAGTGGATGCTTTTTTCTCATCACTGTTGATGTTCAACACGGTAACATTTTGTCACTAGATAAAACTGCCTTGCTGTTCGCTTTTGTATGGAATTTATGCATACAAAAATATAACATACTGTATATTACAGGTGCGCTCAATAATTCATAGAGCAAAACTGTGTCTTCTTGATAAGCTATAAACAGAGGAATTCATTCAAGCTCCCTAACTTGTTTATTTTAGCATGTTTTCTCAGTTCCACGTGTTCATGACATAAGCATGCTCAGCCAACCTCTTTTGCAACTTGGTCTTCAGTTCATTGTCTTAGGCTTTAAAATTCCTCTTTCTTTGTAAAAGCAAAGGATCTCCATTTCTCAAAGTTGATCATCATCTTCCTCCCTGCTTTCTGGGACATCAGCATCCCCTTTAAATGTTCAATCTTTTCTAAATCAAAGGATCACACTGGTGGAAATTGCAACAAAGGCATTTAATTGCAATAGTCTACTTAGCCTAAGTGTGCAAAAGTGCCTTAAAGGAATTATGTTTCATACATCTGACAATCTTTCAAATACAACTCTTTCATTTTTTTGGAATCCACTAATCACATTCTGTTAGAGAATTTTAATTTCTCTGTTGGTGAAAAATAAATCAGAATCTCTCACAGTTGACTGCATTTAGCTGATTCAAATAACCTTTTTATATTCGTATCAAAATATTTACAATACCATACATTCTTCTTTACAGCAACATAGCTCAATGAAGACTTCTTACAGAGAGATACAGAAACAAAACAGAGACTGAAAATTCAGCTTCTAACTCAATACCTTTTGCACAGACTCAGTAGCACTTTCTTCACATTGGCTGACTGAGTTACCACATGACTCTTCCTGCTCATGAATATTCCAACACTCCTCCCTTCATGACAGGAAGAGACATCAGACCTATTGACTTAATACATTCTCCATAGTGAACACCACTCAATGGTTTAGTCATTATGTCTGCCAAATTATCCTCAGAAGAACAATGATGTAAACTAATCAATTTTCCTTTTACAGCTTCCCTGACATTACAATACTTAATGTCTACATGTTTACTTCTGTTCTTCACCCTGTCACCAGTTGCCATTTTTATACAGGCAGCATTGTCTTCAAATACCTTTACAGATTCTTTTACATTAATATTTAAATCTTGCAACAACTGTACATACCATGTTACTTCAGAACACAATTCAGATAAAGCAATGAACTCTGCTTCCGCTGTTGAAATAGCAACAGTTGTTTGTTTTCTGGACTTCCATCCAATCAGAGTCCCTCCAATCAATATTATAGTCCCAGAATTTGATTTCCTTGTGTTTATGTCATTTGCATAGTCACTATCGACATAACACTTTAATTTCAATTTCTCAGTAATCTGTATTTGAACACCCAAATTTATGGTTCCTTTTAAATATCTGAAAACCCTTTTTACACCCATCCAATGTAACTTTGTAGGTGCAGCAGTAAAACGACTCAAAATGCTTACTGCACAAGCTATGTCTGGTCTGGACCACTATGATAGATATAACAAACTTCCTATTGCTGAGTGATATATCTCTTGATCACAGGTTTCACCTTTGTCCGCACTTAAACTATTATAAAAATCCATACTCATGGGTGTGGGAGCAGTATTGCAATCTTTCATATTATATTTTTCCAATAACTGCTCAATTTTTCTCCTTTGACTGAGAATATAACCACCTTTTTCATTTTTCTGTATCTCTACGCTGAGATAATTTTTTATTTCTCCCAAATTCTTTAATTCGAATTTCTTTCCTAATTTATCAGCAAATTCCTTGACTTGTGATGCATCCTTTGCAATGAAGCAAAGATCATCCACAAAAGATAACAGTAGACAATTCCCTCCTTGTAAATGTCCAGTATATATAGAATTATCAGCTTTGCAACTTTTAAATCCAAGATCCTTTAAAGCACTATCTAAACAGATATTCCAGTTTCTGGCTGACTGCTTCAACCCATAAATAGCCTTGTTTAATTTATACACCATGTTAGGTTTTGCAATTTCATATCCTGGTGCTTGGATCATATAAATTTCTTCCTCTAATTCAGCATTGAGGAATGCAGTTGTGATATCAAAGTGCCAGATTTTATGTTTATATGCCCCTGCCAACGCCAGTGCTAATCTTATACTCTCACTTTTCACAGTTGGCACAAATACTTCATCGTAGTGCACATTCTTTAATTGTGAAAAACCTTGTGCCACTAACCTGGCCTTATACTGTACATCATTATTTGGCAATACCTTTTTCTTATATATCCACTTACAACCCACAGCTTTGGTTCCCTGTGGCAAAGTTACTGATTTAAATACTTCATGGTCTCCCATGGATTTCATCTCTTTATCCATGGCCTCCTTCCATCTTTCTTGTTCAGCTTTTGGTAATGCAACACCTCTTTATGACTTCTTGGCTCATACCACACATTGCAAACCTTTACCTTGCTGCCAGAATACCTGTCAGGCAGAATTCCTTTGTTACATCACTCTGACCTACGTGGTATTAACTGCTCCTGTGTCTCAAGTCTTTCTGGCTTCATGTCTTGTTCAGCCTCTCCTCCCTGAACATTGACATCTTCAATAATCATTTTCCATCATTAGATGAGTTATTGTTCTTTAAATAGATCACCATCATTAAGTGAGACATACCCAGAATTTGTATTAATTCTGTCCCAATTTTGTTCTGCAAAATTAGCAGACCTTGAAATTACAATTATTTTACTTCCATCGCTAAAGCGATATCCTTTTGAGCCTGGCTCATAGCCCACAAACCTGAGCTTTCTTGCCTTTTGCTGTCCCTTTCTTCTGATTGCTTTCGGAATATGTACCCATGCAGTACTTCCAAAAATTCTCAAATGTGCCAGTGATGGCTTTCTCCCATATAGAATGGCATATGGAGTATTATTAATGGAGGAACTCCACAGCCTGTTAATTATATAATTGGCAGTCAATATGGCTTCTCCCCAATATGACCTGCTCATACCAGAATCCTCTAATAATGAATCTTTCATTGTTTGCAAAATACCATTCCTTCTTTCAGTTACACCGTTCTCTGCTGCTGTGTAAGGACTTGTACGTCTGTGTCTTATCCCAAACTGCCCCAACCATTGTTGGAATTTAGTTGACATAAATTCAGTATCTCTGTCAGTTTGCAACTGACACACTTGTTGTCTGTACCTTCTCTCTACAAAACGTACCCACTGTTTGAATTGTTGTAGCACCTCTGTCTTTCCTCTAAGCAAGTAACAAAAACTATACCTGCTATAATCATCAACAATTACCAGTGCACAGAGACAAGGAAAGGAAACAAAAAAAAACTCTTCCCAAAACTTTTTTTGAGATGTGTACAGATCTTAGCTTACAAGACGTTTGGAGGGAAAGGAATTGTGATAAGCAGGAATACATATACTTTTCTAATAGGTATAGATCATGGACCAGAATAGACATGCTATGGTTCTCAAAAGAATTGGCCTCAGAAATTCAAG
Organism: Bothrops alternatus; assembly: GCA_034064705.1. Lineage (NCBI taxonomy): Eukaryota > Metazoa > Chordata > Lepidosauria > Squamata > Viperidae > Bothrops > Bothrops alternatus. The sequence continues at coordinate 36,093,481 of JARGCV010000112.1, forward strand.
AAATCGATATCGAACCTAGTCTGTGGGCAGATCACAATCCAATAAGTTTTCGCTTGAAAGGACAAAGGAGCAGGCCAAGATGGACTTTCCAAAGAGCGATTCTTAAAGAAAAAGAATTTAAGGAAAGAATGGAGAAAGAGATGCATCTTTTCTTTCAAGCGAATGATAATGAGGACACTTCCTTGCAGAACATCTGGGATATGGCAAAAGCATATATGAAGGGTGTAACTAGCTCATACATGGCCAAGAGAAACAAAGAGAAAAAACAACATAGGAGGAGTCTCGAGGAAGAATACAAACAGGCTGAAATACAACTTCAGAGAGAGCCTGAAAATAAAGAATTAAAAAATAAAATGGATTTAATTAAACATAAACTATCCATAGAGGATTCGGAAAAGTTAGCACAAAAATTACAAGCAGCTAAGCAAAATAATTTTGAATACGCGAACAAACCGGGTAGATGGCTAGCGTATAAATTAAGAAGGCAGAAAGAGAAGCAAAGAATTATTAATTTGGAAGATGAGAGAGATTCAGGGGGAGGAGACTACAAAAAGGGAAATTGCTCAAAGATACTATGAAAAATTATATAAAAGAAATGAGGGAATAAATGCAGAAAGGATAATAGAATACTTAGAGAAGGAAAACATACCAAAGATTCCGGAGGAAATTACATTTATGTTAAATGAGGAAATAAGAATGGCTGAAATAATTAGGGCTATAAATAAACAAAAGATCAATAAGGCGACTGGCCCAGATGGAATACCAGCGGAATTATATAAAGAACAAAGTGCACTTAATCAATACCTATTAGAAGTCTTTAATGCCGTATTAACCAATGCTAAAATACCTAAGTCTTGGTCAGAGGCAAATATAATATTGATCCGAAAAGAAGAAGCAGAAAAAACACGGATACAAAATTATAGACCTATATCATTATTGAACTCTGATTATAAAATTTTTGCCTCAATAATGGCAGAAAGATTCAAAAAATATCTAATTGATTTTATACATTCGGACCAAAATGGGTTTTTACCAAATAGACAGACTAAGCGGAATATAAGAACAATCCTAAACACTCTCAATTTTTATGAAGTGCATAGTAATCGTCAAGTGGCACTTCTGTTTCTGGATGCACAGAAGGCCTTTGACAATGTCAATTGGCAATTTATGTTTCAACAGCTAAAATTAATGGAGGTTGGGGAAATTTTTTTAAATGTGATAACTGCAATATATTCCGAACAAAAGGCTCAGATTATAATAAAATGAGAGGCCATTGATAAATTCAACATACAGAAAGGTACAAGACAAGGATGTCCTCTCTCATCATTGTTATTTATTTATACAATGGAAATTCTTGCTAGAGTAGTAAGACAAGAAGACCAGATTAAAGGATTTAAGATTAAAAAAGAAACATACAAACTTCAAGCCTATGCAGATGATTTAGCATTTATATTAGAAGACCCAGAACAATCAGGGCAGAAATTATTCGAAATATTGGAAGAGTATGGAGATTTGGCAGGTTTGAAAATAAACAGAAACAAAACAAAGATTATAACAAAAAATATGACTAATATACAAATAGGAAATCTCAAGGCAAAATTAAGCATACAAGTAGTCTCCAAATTAAAATATCTAGGGATAGTTATTTCAGCACGCTGCTCATCAATTAAAGAAGACAATTATGGCAAACTGATTAAGAATATAAAAGTAGATTTAGACCGTTGGAAAAATTTGCATCTTTCATTACTTAGGAGAATTGCTGCCGTGAAAATGAACATCCTACCTAAAATGATATTCCTGTTTCAGAACATCCCAATCTAATTAGACAAGAATTTTTTTAAGGAGTTAAATAAAATAACCTTAGAATTTGTGTGGTCTGGTAAGAAGGCAAGAATAAAATTGAAGGCTTTACAGGATGCCAAAGAAAGGGGAGGTTTAGGTTTCCCAGATTGGGAGCTATATTACCAAGCAGCAGCCCTAACTTGGATTAGAGACTGGATAACCTTAGAAAATAAAAGATGTCTACATTTAGAGGGTTATGATATCCAGCAGGGCTGGCATGCTCATATGTGGATGGGGCAAAGTAGAAATCATCAATATTTTTTAAGACATAAGGTTCGGCAAGAATTAATAAAAAGCTGGAATTTAGTTAAATTTTGATATTACACAAAGATTCCAGCTTGGCTATCGCCATTGGAGGCAGTCACTTATCCCAATTTGTATAGGAAAGATAAGGCTATTATATACAAAGACATTTTGACAGAAGAAGGTTATTTGAAACAAAAACAAGAGCTAAAACAACAAGGAATAGACTTGGAGTGCTGGTCTTATCTACAGATACAAGCTAAATATATGAAGGATAAGCAAGAATGGGGTATTAATAGACAAGATACGGGGTTAGATAAGATACTGCTAGGCCCAGATAAAAAACGAATAAAGAATATTTATAAACATCTGTTGGAACATAAACTATATGAGGAGCAGGTTAAAGAAACAATGGTGAAGTGGGCAATAGATTTAGGATATAATATAAATATGGATCAATGGCAGCAACTATGGGAGCAAAACAATAAAATTACTTTAGTGACATCATGTAAAGAAAATTTGTATAAAATGATTTACAGCTGGCATCTTCCTCCGGCCAGACTAGCTAAAATGTATAAAGAAGACTCTGCTACATGTTGGAAATGTAAAAAAGAAAAGGGCACCTTTTTTCATATATGGTGGACATGTAGAGAAGCACAGGTGTATTGGCATATGGTCTGGGAATGGGTAACTGAAATGACTAGCCAAAACATTCTATACAAACCTGAGGCATTATTATTAGGAATATTAGAAAAAAATGTTAATAAAGAGGACACATATGGTCTTCATGTGGTTACGGTGGCAAGGATTTTATTTGCTCAAAAATGGAAAATAATGGAAATACCGAGTGAGGAAGATCTAATAAAGAAAATTATGTTTTGCGCAGAATTAGATAGATTAACTAAAAGATTAAAAAAACCAGGAAGATACAGAATTTTATTTGATATGGAACAAATTTTATAGTTGGAGGGGAAAAAAAGATAGAGGTCACAAATGATGAGACAAAATAAAAAATAGAGATTAGAAATGTATAGTTTATATATAGATAAATTACATGTAAATAATGTATAATATGGACTGAGATGTATGTCAAAGACGATTTACCATGTTCAATGTTCTTAATCCTTTCTTTCTGCATTTAATAAAAAAACTTAAAAAAAGAAAAAAAAACAATTACCAATGCATATTCTGCTCCTCCCAAACTGGCTTGCATAGGTCCCACCAGATCTGCATGGACCAGCTCTAGAGCTCTTTTTGTTCGTCTTGTGCTATATTTACTAACTGGGAATGCCTTTGACTTCGATACTTTGCATACTGCACAGTCCAAATATGTTTTGCATCCCTTCAAATTTAGCCCTTCTGCAAACTCTTGCATTTGCTGCAAAACCTTAAAGCTTGCATGGCCAAGTCTTCTATGTAGAAGATGAACACATGAATCATGCTCTGCAACATTCTTAAATATATGGGAACATTGAACCTTTTGTCCCTGCAATACATATAGATTATCTTCCTTTATGCCTTCTGCACAAATATTCCCATTCCTTTTGATGAGACACTTCCCATTTACAATAATGATCTCAAAACCTTGTTTGTCTAAATGAGACACACTTAACAAATTATGTTCCATCTCAGGTACACAAAGTACAATGGTAAACTTTGATTCCAAATATGGAATTTTTACATCGCCTCTGCCGATGACTTTTGCTTTCTGGCCATTTGTCAAACCCATAGCTTCTTGTGCTACTGGAACAAACCTGCAAAATAATTCAGAGTCATTAACAATTGTTTTACTTGCCCTACTATCTATTAGCCACTTGTCTCTGTTGTTGCAATAGCAAACTTTTGCAACACCAAAATGTTCCTTTTGCAAATCAGTTTTGCTTGTACAAATGTCCTTCGTTGCAAATTTTTCCTCTGAAAACAGTTCCTTTTCAGATGAGTCTTTGCTCCACAAATGTAGCAATTCTTTTCTTGCTGAGCTCTCTGCTTGCAAAATCTCTCTTTTGATGCAACTTGGTCCCATCTGTTCCTTGTTTCTTCTCCAGAGATTTGCAGTCTGGACATCCTCCTCAGGAATTTCACTTCCTCGTGGCTGTTCCTAAAATGTTGCTTTTCTTCTTCATTAAGCAAGCATGCCTTTAAAGCCTCAAAATTTAAGTCTTGCTCTTCTTTACACTCAAATATCGCAGAAACTGTGTCACAGGTTTTATCTAAAATGTTCAACACCAATAGAACCTTCTGGGACTCAGGGAATTTAATCCCACGTTGTTCTAAGTCCAAAAATAAACTTTGCATTTTATTTAAATGCTGTTCCACAGATTCACCTGGTTGCAAACAGGCCCTGTAAAGTTTTCTTGACAATTGCACTATATTACATGCAGAAACATTCACGTACACAGCTCTCAACTTCAACCAAATCTCCTTTGCAGTCTTTAAATTTGCAACATTTAGAAATTGTTCATCATCTAAATTCAAGATGAGATAAGCTATTGCTTGATCATGACTTTTCTGATCAGCATCTGCAAACACTTGTGGATTTTCTACGATATACCACAGCTCTTTTGCTTTGAGCAAACATTCCATTTTAGCAGCCCGCACAATGTAATTCTTCTGGCCCAAACGAGGCACAGAGCTTTCCTTAAATTCCATTGCAGCCATTCTGCTAATTCTGCCTTGTTCTTATACTTTCTAAACACAGGCCATTTCTTCCAGCTTTAAATTACAATGCAATCCTTAGTAAGCTCTGGGCCCATAACCTGTTAGAGAATTTTAATTTCTCTGTTGGTGAAAAATAAATCAGAAGCTGTCACAGTTGACTGCATTTAGCTGATTCAAATAACCTTTTTATATTCATATCAAAATATTTACAATTCCATGTATTCTTCTTTACAGTAACATAGCTCAATGAAGACTTCTTACAGAGAGATACAGAGACAAAACAGAGACTGAAAATTCAGCTTCTAACTCTATACCTTTTGCACAGACTCAGTAGCACTTTCTTCACATTGGCTGACTGAGTTACCACATGACTCTTCCTGCTCATGAATATTCCAATACATTCTCCTATTTTCTTTCTTCAATATTATATTTTATGAGATATACTCAGATGTTGGATTCAGCTGGTTCGCATCGGTTCAGTAGAAACATTACCTACTTTCTCTTGAGTTCAGTGAACTGGTTGTTAAAATGGCACTTGAAAAAATCTGCCTTCCACTTGCCCCATATCCGCCATGCTCTTCACAGAGTGCTGCAGGTGATCTGAGGTGTGGAGAGCACCAACGATGGGTGAGTATGTAGCAGGCGTGCACACACACTCTGCTGTTTTCAGCAGTACTTCGGTGCCTGGCCAGCTGCCACAGGTCAGCTGCAGCACACTGTGGAGAGCATGGCAAATGTGGGGCAAACGTGAGGCAGGCACGCACATGGACTCTGCTTTTTTCAGTGCCCTCCCGAGAGGTGGCATGGTGATTGGTCAGTGGACACACCATGAATGGGGACTCACCATCCCCCAAACCCTGCCACTACCAAAGTGGATCCTGGCCTGTAATGGAGAGACCAGAAGTGCAGTAGCCAGCACGAGGGAAGGAGGAGTGGGGAGAAGAGGAAAAGAGGCTGAGTGAGAAGTGGGGCTGTCCCGGCTGGTCAGGCACCGAAGTGCCACCAAAAATGGTAGAGTCTCTGTGTGTGCCTGCTCCGCATCAGCCATGCTCTCCACACCTTGGGTCAGCTGCAGTGCACTGTGGAGAGCATGGCAGATGCAGGGCGAGCATGCACATATACACTTTTTTTGGTGTCCTCCCGAGAAGTGGCATGGTGATTGGTCATTGGACATGCCACAAATGGGGATTCACCATCCCCCAAACCCTGCCACTGCAACCCCTCCCCCCACGTTAGGCATGAAGAGCATGGCTAATGTGTAGCAAGCATGTGGCAGGCAGGCACCCGCACTCTGCTATTTTCCACACCTCTTCTCACTTGACCACTTTTCCTCTTTCTTCTCCCCACTCCTTCTTCCCTCATGCTGGCTGCTCCACTTCCGGTCTCTCCATTGCGGCACATATTGCGCCTGGGATCCACCTTGGCAAACTTCTTTTGTTTGTGGGACAAGGTTAGCATAGAAATGTTTTGGGAAGGGCAGACATCTAGGCGGTGGTGGGTGGGGCAAGCTCTCCAGCTCTGATGTGCTCCTCTGCTGCTGTGGGTTCAATCAATTCCAACTTTGCAAGACCTTTTTTTTTTCACAAGAAATTGGAATTGATTGATTGAACTTTTTTTTAGTCCCACAAACTTCTTTTGTTTGTGGGACTGCACATGGCAGAGGAAGTGACAGAAGACCTGGAAAGAAGGTTAGAAAAGAAATGGTTTGGGAAGCGAGGGCATCTGGATGGTGGTGGATGCGGCAAGCTCTCCAGCTCCATGGTGACAGAGAAATGCAAGCTGGAAAGCAGACTGTGTGGGCAGAGCTGTGAAGAGGGCTCAGAATAGGAGTGAAAGGGAAGAGGATGGGTGGGCAGGTGAGGGGGGAATCTGTCCCATGCTGCCCCACTTGTTTTGTGGCTGCTTTTGGCTAAACTACATCATGCCTGCCCATGCTGCTGCCATGAGGCTTGGCAAATCCCCCTGAGCGGCAATGATTCCCACTCCCCAGCCAGCCAGCCACCATCGCCTGACCTACTCCTTGCCTGGCCAGCCGGCTAGCACAAAAACTAACTGCTCTCCTCCTCTTCCTCCTCCTCCTCCCTACTCAAGTAGCTGCCAGTGGCTTGGATGCTTCAGCTCCATCCAAGTTGAGGAAAGCGGAGGTGCAGCAGCGAGATTGCTCTCAAACAATAGGACCCGGGTGCGCTGCTCACTTGTGTGGCCTGTCTTATTGAGGGCAATCCCACTGCTTCGCCTCTGCTTTCTTCAACTTGGATGGAGCCATGGCAGCCGCTTGAGTGGGGAGGATGAGCTTTGCTGCTGCTGCTTTGGCTGCACCTGGGCTATGCCCTACTGCTGTCTCCCAAACTCCACTTTCGCTGCTGGGGGAAGCAGCAGCGGTGGCAGAGCGTTCCGTCCTGTGGGGAAAGCAGCAGTGGCAGCAGAGTGCTCTGTCCAGGGGGGCTTAGGTGGAAGCATGATGGCAGCAGAGTTCTCCATCCGGGGGGGGGGAAACAGTGGTGGAATGCTCTGTTGGGGTAGTTGGGGGAAGCAGCAATGGTGGAGCGTTCCATGCAGGGAGGGGGAATTCTGCAGAGAACTGGTTGTTAAATTATTTGAATCCCAGCACTGGGTATACTCGATTACCCACTATGCTTCCACTCCACACTGGAACACTGAGACCATCAGTGAACAACCACATAGCCCACAGGTGCATGCACAGCTATCAATCTCCATTGTTTTCTGAATGGATGGATAATTGAGAAATAATCTCTCAATCCTTGCTGGGTGAAGCTAAGAAATTTTATGGGCAGCTCAGAAATTTATAAAGATACAAAAACACATGCAAGCTGAAAAGCTTCTCACTTCTATACATGCACAGAACTTCTTACAGTAATATAAGGGCAACAAAATCAACTATCTTTACATTTCATGATGTGGAAATTATAGGGGAATCTTTCCTAGTCTTTGTAAATACCATCCTATCATGTTTTTTTAAGAAATTCAAAACAAAGCATTTTCCAAGGATTCTTATAATTCAATTCCAAAATCATAATTCAAATTCATCTGGGCCCTTAGTCCATTTATAACATTTCCAAATCAAAGTTCTAGTTACCATTTTCCTCTTTATTCCAAAAGAAACAAAATAAGTCCTTTCAACTTTAGTAATTATTATTATTATTATTAATTAATTTTTTATGCCGCTCCTCTCCAAGGACTTATTTCTTGAAAAGTACTAATCTTGTTTTTTTTTTGCCTGAAAATCATGGTTCCAATAGATGAGACCAAATAAATCAGAACGCCAAGGTTAGAGGTTTCCTCAAAGAACATGTTTATTGGCTACCTAGTATTGGCATGGTCAAAAAAGAAACCAAGTCTGAAATCCCATTCAAAGAGAAACACTATTACAAAGTTAAACTTCCCACCCCATATCTATGCATTCATCTATGTTTCCCAATAGAATAGTTTGCTGAGCTTTCTAACAAAATGCTCATGCCCCTCACCTAATCTGATAGAAATAACCTTGGTTCCCATGGGACAGTAAAATGTTTGTACTAGCAGAATCCTCCACACCCCTTCCCATTCTTGTGGCAACTTAGAACGAGCAAGATGGCTGCAGCCAGGTTAATTGTAGAGTTGACAATCGGACCCCTAAGAAGAGAGCAAATCCTGCAAAGAAAACAAAAGTGCATGTTAGGAATTCCACCTGGGTTTCTGAGGATGCTTGTCATAGAATTTTTTTTATTAATCTGTCGTCCTTCACATCGGTATATTTCACCCAGGTAATTTCTGATAAGAGGTAACCTTTCCTTTGCACCAAATATTGTAATTTTTCCTTATGTAATCTAGAGTCAAGGATGTGTCTTATCTCATAGTGAGTTTCTCCCTCTACTAAAATGGGACCAGGTGTTTTCTTAGGGATTGGCCTCAAGGATGACTCTGTGACTGGTTTTAACAAGTATAATGGAACATGGGGTGAACTTTCCCCAATAGCTGTGGGAGTTTTAACTGAACTATGACAGGATTTATAATTCTGACTATGGGGAAAGGACCGAGAAACTTAGGTCCTAATTTCTTACTTGGTAATTTTCGCCTTAGATATTTAGTGGAGAGGTAAATCTCCCCCACATGAAATGGCTTCTGGGAAGATCGGTTCTTATCAGCCTGTTCTTTATATCTTAGTGGCTTGGGATAGTTTTTTTTTACATTTGCCCAAACAGTTTGCAAAGAGGTCACCCACTGATCTAGGGTCTGTGAAGTAGGAGGTTCTTGGGGTATTAGGGCATAATGACAAACTCCTGGCCAGTAGCTATTTTTAATGGAAAATCCAGTGCTACTGTGCACAGTATTGTTGTACGCCACCTCAGCAAAAAGTAGGAGATCTGCCCAATTAGTATGTTGGTAATTAACATAACATCTGAGGTATATTTCCACCATTGCATTCGCAAGTTCAGCTGATCCATTCCTACTCGGATGAAAAGCAGATGGAAGCCCCTGGGTAGGCCCAATTATTTTGACAAACTCTCTCCAGAATTTTGCAGTAAACTGAACCCCCTGTCCAATATAATCCTTTCTGGTGCCCCATGGAGTTAATAGATGTGCTTTAAAAATAACCTGGCTAGCTGTTGGGCAGATGGGAGTCCTGAACAAGCAATGAAATGAGCTTGCTCTGAAAAAAGATCAATGACAGTCCAGATCACTGTGCTTCCCCTGCTGTCGGGTAATTCCACAATAAAATCCATGGCTATCTCCTCCCAGAGTTGGGAAGGATCAGCCACTTGCTGCAATAGACCAGGAGGCTTTCCAGGGCGCTTCTTCATAGTTGCACAGGTAGCACAGCTTTGCACATAACTTTCAATGTCTTTTTTCATGCCTGGCCATCAAAACTGTCACCACACCAAGTGCAAAGTTTTTAGATAGCCAAAATGACCAGCTGATTTTGCATCATGATTGCATTGAAGGGCCTGAATTCTGAGGGATGCCAGAAAATATAGTTTTGAACTCTTCCAGGCCAGCCCATCTCGAAAAGTCAATAGCGATCTATTGTCTCTGAACCTGGGGTCAGTTTTCAATTCCTCTTTGAGTTTTTGAGTTAGTTGACTATCAGGTTTGTCAGGAGTTTCTGTGTTTGCCCTCTTGTGATTACTTGAGAGGCTGATTGTGGTTGAGGAATGATGGAATTAATAATTTCCTCCTGGCGGCTTATATTGGGGCATTCTAAAGCAGGGGTGTCAAGCTAATGATGCATTGGGAGCATCCAGAGTCCCGGCGTCCTCCTGTGTGGGGTGTGTGACCTGGGCAACAGATTTCTCTCTCATTAGCCGCTGGGCAGTTTCCTTCTCACTGCTGGTTCCGGTATGCTCTGTAGTCGGGAGTAGGGGACTGGACAGTTTGCTGCTCGATGTCCTTCCCATCTGGACTGGAAACACTTAATTGACAGGCCTGCAGGTGGCCTGGATCCTTCAGCCATTGCAGTAGTTGGAGGTTTTTGTGGGGGTAATTGCCGTTTGGGTTGCTCTGGCTTCAGCTCGGATTCAGATGGGGGAGGCTTCTTATAGCGGGTGAGCTGAACGTCTACTTTCACTGCTGCTTGTACCATTCTTGTAGCTGATCAGGTACTGCTCGATAGATGCAGGCCTGAGAGAGGTGGTCATCTAATCTCTCAATGAAGTGATGGATTAGGGATTGTTCAGGCCACTCCTCTATTCGACCTGCTATCTTGCGAAACTCTCATATGTACTCCAGGGCAGGCCTGCTGGCTTGTTTTATTTTGTGTATTTGTTCTCCTGCTTTGAGGCCAATGAATGGGTCCTCAAATTTTTCTCTCAGCCCAAGGAGGAAGAGGTGGGGGTCCTCCAATTTGGGGGCTTGCTCATTATATAAATTGTTCACCCATTCGGATGCTTCTCCCTCTAGGCTGGATGCAATCACATCGACCATGGCGCCTGGGTCCAGGTAGAGATAGGCCCAGTGGTTCAAATGAGAGCGCACTTAGTTGAGGAAAAAAATCAGCTTCTCTGGGTCCCCATTGAAGGTTGCTCTGAAAGGTGGTGCAATTATAGGCTGTTGGGATCCCCATTGTGGCTGTTGCTGCTGGCCCCATCCTGGTTGCTGAGGCATGCCCAGGGGTTGCACGTTCAGGGGCTGTGGCCACATCCCCTGCTGCTGTAGGCCCCTCAGTGGTTGCTGTACATTTGGGGGCGGTGACCAATCTCCTTGCTGTGGTCGTCCTCCCACCAGCTGCTGATCTCCTGGCTTCTGCACCACCCCAAGCTGATGCAAGGCCTCTATTAGCTGTGGCAAGCTAAGAGGTTGCTGACCATCCACCTGTGGGGACCCCAGGCTGGGGTTCTCTCTGTGTGTGGGGCTGGAGGGCCTGGCAGGGGACTCCTGGAGCTGGAGGGCTGTCTGGTCTGCAGACAGGATTTTCCACTCACTACCAGACAATCTGGTAGCTCTCCACCATTCTGTTTTTGAAGTCTTTGAGGGTGCAAGGCAGTTTCAAGGCGTCTAGAGTCTCCGCTGGGCTGGGTCCAGCCTGACAACCAGATAAGCTCTCCTAGATGCTTGGTTTTTTTTCTCCAGCTGGAAATTCTGCCAAAGTTCTTCCTCCCCCGGCATGCAGTCTGTTGCTTCCCCCTCTGGGGTATCAGCAGCTGCCGGGTCATTGTGTTCAAGCAGGCTATCTCTTCCCATAATGAAATTTCCTCCTGAATCTTTGCCAGATTCTCTCAAGTCTAGAGACAGCAGCTGGAGTTCAGGACCCAAGATAGTTTGAAAAGAGAGTGGATCTTGGCATGATGTCATAGTTCCGACTTCCAGGCATTGTTTTCCTTAAAAGTCTTTAATTTGTTTTCACAGTTTTGGCACAGCATGGAGGGATGCCAAGATCTAAATTCTCCTCCCCTGAGCACATATTTTGCCAGCATATTTCCCTCCCTTAATTTGATGTCATAAATCACATTCTCCAATCAGTTTGAAGGCCCAAGGTTCCCTTCCATTTTTGCAGTGCGGGATTTTTATCTAAAGTAATTCCCGACCCACATTCTTTCTCCTCCCCTCCCAGCATCATCTAAGTTAATTCTAAAAATACCACATAGCTCTGCATATTCAGTCAAAGCAAGAACATCCACAGTTAGCAGCATTGACAGTATCAGCACAGTCAAAGGTGAAACCAAGACTGAAGGTTCCCTCCCCCCAAGGTTACAAAATAACAAGTTGAACTTCTCACCCTTGTAATATGTCATAAATCACAAACCCCAATTATCTAATGGAAACTCCAGCCCGCCAAAACTTAGATAGCTTCACCTTAGTTCCCACAAGAAAGTATTTGTTATAATTAAACTAAGAGAACATATCTCCTTCCTCCCATTGCTGTGGCAACCAAACATGAGCCAAAGATGGCTGTGACCAGGTAGACAAGAACCCCCTTATAGAGGTGTTCCTGGAGCACCTCGTTTATCAATTGCATAAACACTGCAAGTGCTCCTTGGAGCCCAAACGGCAGAACTCTGAATTGGAAACAATAAGGGACAATTGAATGCAGTTTTCCATTCATCCCTTTTTTTGATTCTGGCTCTGTAATATGCCTCTCTCAAATCCAACTTTGAAAAAATCTTCCCCTTAGACAGATGTGTCAGCATGTCCTTCATCAAAGGGAGGGGGTAGAGGTTACTTTCACTCACTGCATTGAGAGATCTCCAATCTACACAGAGACGAAGAGACCTATCCTTGTTTTCACAAAATAGCATGGGGGCCGCTGATTTCGGCTTTGCCAGTTGGATGAAACCTCTTGCTAATTACTTTTCTACAATTTTTTTCATTTTTTCTAACTCCCGCAGGGTCATGGACTATTGTCTTGGTTTAGGTAACTTTGGCCCCAGGAATATTTCAATGGCACAGTCTGTGGGTCGGTGTGGGGGGTAATTCGTCAGACCTCTCATCACTGAAAACTTCAGCTAAATCTCAGTATTCTCTGGTATGCCTTCCAACTCCCCCTCGCTTACTGTGGCTGCACTTTCCAGGGACTTCACCCCCCCCTTTGGCATGGGTTGCCTTCTAGGCATCGGGATTTACTTTTGGGAATCTCAGTTCTCCAGTCCTTAAATCCACCCTGAGGTTCCATTTTGTTAGCTATGCCATGCCTAATATGAGTGGGCATTACATCCCAGGGGTCACCATGAATGTTAAAGTCTCTACGTCATTTCCTATGGTCAGCTGAATAGGTTGCGTGGCAAGAGTGGCCAGGACTTCCCCTGCAATGGACCCATCCAGACCCATCTTCTTCAGACTCCTCACTGGGATTCCTATGTTCCACACCAGGCTTGTGCAGCCAGAGTCTGTTAGAGTTCTTAGGGTGACTTTTTCCAGCATCCCTGAGCTAAACAGTTTTACGATTCTGGTGAAGGGCGCGATGAGTCCACATACCAGGGGTTCGTCCTCCAAACCATCCAACGAAGATTCTGAGGGTTCTCCAGTTTGGGCTGGAGTTCCTACCCCCTTCTTGGATGGGGTTAGGACCTCAACAAACTCCATGCTTTTCATTGCCTTTTCCTTTGGCTTTGGCGGGGTTTTCCCTGATTTCCCCCCTGCTATTCGGTCTGGCTTACGAACTGGAGTCGTTGAGCAGCGTTCAGTGATGCGGTGACCATCTTTCTCACATTTGAAGTAGCCTGTCGGTCGGAGCATAGTGGGAGTCTGTTTCACCAGCTCCTGGGGTGCTTCAGCTAGATCTCCCCAGACGCCATTGCCTCCTGGCCCAGTCGACCTCTGCCTTCTCAACCAGGATGTGGAGTAAGTCAGGCATAATACAGAGTCGGAATCAAAAAAGGGGATGAATGGAAAACCACATTCAATTGTCCCTTAGGTTGTTTCCAATTGAGAGTTCTGCCATTCAGGCTCCTGGGAGCACTCGCAGTGTTTATGCAATTGATAAACGAGGTGCTCCAGGAACACCTGGACAACATCCTGATATTCACTGAGACTAAGGAGGAACATGTGAAACTGATCAGAGCTGTACTAAACAAGCTGTGAGCAGCCCATTTGTATGCTAAATTATCCAAGTGTGAATTCCACAAAGATAGAATCAACTACCTTGGATATCACATCTCATCAAACAGCATAGAGGTAGACACTGGAAAAATACGAGCTGTGCTAGAATGGGCTCCACCCCACACTAGGAGGCAATTGCAGAGATTGCAAACTTTTATTGCCAATTCATCCCCTCTTTTGCACAAATTGCGTTACCCATCACAAACATATTAAAGATGAAAGGGGAGGGAAAACTGAAACCCAGTCGACCACTGAAATTGACTGTAGAGTGCCAAGCTGCTTTTGAGAAATTAAAAAGGTTATTTTCAGCCAAACCAGTATTAAAATACCTGGATACTGAGAAATCTTTTGTAATTCAAGTGTTATGGTTCCGGCTAATGAAACACTTCAAAGAACTTCCAGGCCTTTATTTTCCTAAAAGTCTTTTATTGTTACAAAATGTCAGCATAGGCACAACAGAGGCTTATGCTAAGAACTAAGTTCTCTTCCTCTGAGCAGTTTAATTATCAGCATGTTCCCTCTCTAAATTAGCTGTCATGTCTCACGTTATCCAATTAGTGTGAAGATCAAAGGTTTCCTTCCTCTTTCTTTCCCCGTGCTTTGCTCCCACCCCCATCTGCTCTGTATTAACCCCAAAACTACCAGACAGTTCTGCATATTGTCAAAGCAAGAATATATAATATTTGCAGCATTGACATTCGGCTCCCCTTACAAGAAGGGCAAATCTTGTAAAGTAAACAAAGCATATGTTAAGGGTTATCTTTCAGTTTGTTGGGGTATTTCACATGAAACCTTTTGACTAATCTGTCAGCTTTCACTTCACACGATTTCACCCATGTTACTTCAGACATTTTATTAGGTACTGTAATTTCCCTTTAAAAATTCTAGAGTCAAGAATACGTTTTACTTCATAGTGGTCTGTCCCGCAACTATGAGGGACCCAGGTGCCTTCTTCAGAGGAGGTCTTAAAGTGGAGCCTCGATAAGGTTTCAACAAGCTACAATGGAAAACTGGGTGAATTTTCCCTAAAAGTCTAGGTAGTTTTAATTCCATTGTGACTGGGTTGATGATCCTTACTATGGGGAAAGGCCCCAAGAATTTAGGTCCCAATTTCTTGCTAGGCAATTTGAGGCGTAGATATTTAGTTGACAAATAGACCTTCTCTCCAACTTGGAATGTTCTTAGGGGAGCCCTCTTTTTATCAGCCTGCTTTTTATAGGTTTCAAAAGACTTTTTTAAAGCAGTTTTTGTGTTTCTCCAAACTTCTTGCCACCCCCTCACCCACTGATCAAGTGTCTGGGAAGCAGAGGGCAACTGAGGATATTCAGGTATTGGGCTAAATTCTTTCCCTGTGGCCACTCTGAAAGGCGTGTAGCCAGTGCTGCTGTGCACAGAATTATTGTACACCACCTCCGCAAAAGGGAGATCAGTCCAGTTCATCTGTTGATAAGAAACATAGCATTTAAGATATTGCTCCACCATTTTGTTGGCGGCTTCTGCGACCACATTGGTGGCCGGATGAAAAGCAGATGGTAATCCTTGAGATGATCCAATTAATGTAAGGAAATTTCTCCAAAATTTCGCTGTGAACTGCACCCCCCGTCTGAAATTATTCGCTTAGGGGCGCCATACAGCTGGTAGATACGTTTCAGGAACAATTTGCCAGCCCTTGGGCAGATGGGAGTCCTTTGCAGGCGATCAAATGAGCCTGTTTTGAAAACAGGTCTATTACAGTCCAGATAACAGTATTTCCACTACTTTCAGGTAGGTCTACTATAAAGTCCATAGCTATTTCTTCCCATGGTTGAGAAGGGTCTGCCATGGGTTGCAGTAACCCAGAGGTTTTCCCTGGGATTCTTTTCATTTGGCTCATACAGTACAACTTTTTACATAGTTTTCCACATCCTTTTTCAGCCCCGGCCACCAAAATTGCCAGCGGGTGAGGTGTAGGGTTTTCAAATACCCAAAAGTATCCAGCCTGTTTTACATCGTGGCTGTGTTTGAGGGCATTAAGATGAAGCGATTCTGGCAAATATAGCTTCCCCCCTTTGTAAGCTAAGCCATCCCTGCATGTTAGGGAGGCTTGATTATCTTTGAACCATTGATTGATGAGCTCACGGTTTATTTTCTTCACTCCAGGGTCATCAAGATTGGGGACCCTGTGAGGTGTAAGTTGAGCGGCAGTTTGTGGATTGGGAATAATTGCCTCGTTAACCGCCTCTCATTCACTTTTATATTGGGGTAACCGGGATAGCACATCAGCTAGGAAGTTCTTTCCTCCTGGTATGTACTTTAGAGTGAAGTTGAAGCAGTTAAAGTACTGTGCCCACCGTACTTGCTTTGGGGACAATTTGCGGGGAGTTTTCAGTGCTTCTAGGTTTTTCTGATCTGTCCATACCTCAAATTGCACCTTGCTCCCTTCTAGATAGTGTCGCCAGTTTAACAGCATCCATCTAATCTTGAAGGCTTCTTTCTCCCAGATTGCCCATCTCTGCTCGCTCTCAGTAAATTTTTTAGAGATGTAGGCGCAGGATTGCAGGATCCCATTTTTGTTCTTTTGCAGTAACACAGCTCCGACTGCCATATCACTGGCATCGGCTTGAATCACAAAGGGTTCCCCTGGGCATGGATGCTTTAGGACTGGTTCAGCAGCAAATAGTCTCTTTAAATTCTCAAAAGCTGTTTGACAGCCCATTGTCTATGCTAGTGGTTGGCTTCCCTCCTCCTTTGCCTGTTTTGAGTAGTTCTGTAAGGGGTAGGGCAATCTCGGCAAAAGAGGGGATGAATTGATGATAAAAGTTGGCAAAACCCAGAAAGCTCTGGAGCTGTTTGCAAGTCTTTGGGGGCTGCCATTCAATTATAGCTTTCACCTTGGCTGGATCCATTTCAATACCCTCGTTGGAAATTCTGTAGCCAAGATAGTCTAATCGGGTCTGGTGAAATTCACATTTCGACAATTTGGCAAAAGGTTTGGCATTCAATAGTTTCTTTAACACTTCTCTCACCAGCTTTATGTGATCAGTCATATTCGTGCTGTATATCAGGATAACATCAAGATACACCAAAACCCCCTTGTACAAGTGATCATGTAGGACCTCATTAATCAACTGCATAAATACAGGTGGGGCCCCCTGTAGTCCAAATGGCATGACTTTGAACTGATAGCTCCCCATAGGACAGTTGAAGGCACTTTTCCACTCGTCTCTCTCTTTTATTCTCACCCGGTAGTATGCCTCTCTCAGGTCTAATTTAGTGAAGCCACTCCCCTTAGCCAGATGGGTTAATAAGTCCTTTCGGAGGGGAGGGGGTATTTATTTTCCACACTCACTGTGCTGAGACCCTTATAGTCTACGCAGAGACAAAGAGACCCGTCTTTTTTCTCTTTGAACAACACAGGGGCTCCTATGGTAGATCTGGCCCGTTCGATGAACCCTCTCGCTAGGTTTTTGTTTATGTATCGCTGCATCTCCTCCATTTTGAGGGGGGACATGGCATACATCCTCGGTTGTGGGAGTTTGGCTCCTGGTACCAGTATTCCTTGGGGATGACTGGTTCACCTGAAGGCAGTGAGGCGGCTATGTGCACTTGCTCATTGGGTGGCCTAAGATGCCCAGCAACATCTGTTGAATCAATGGGGGGATCAGGCCCTATAGGTAGTCTCATAGTTCTCATTCCTTTCTCCCACCAGATAAATGGCTTCCATTTGTCTAACCATGCTAACTCTAGGATTACTGTCTCAGTCATTTTTGGAGCCACCAGGAAGTGAATAAACTCCCAGTGTGCACCTATTTCTAGCCGTAACAGCTCGGTTACTTGTGTAATAAGAGTTCCTCCCATGAGGGAGCCATCGGCTTGCTCAAACCTCATGGGGTCAGAGAGCAATTTTGCTTGTGTTAGAGAATTTTAATTTCTCTGTTGGTGAAAAAATAAATCAGAAGCTCTCACAGTTTCACTGCATTTAGCTGATTCAAAACAACTTCTTTATAGTCATATCAAAATATTTACAATACCATACATTCTTCTTTACAGCAACATAGCTCAATTGAAGACTTCTTACAGAGAAATACAGAGGCAAACCTGAGACTGGAAATCCAGCTCCTAACTCAATACCCATTTGCACAGACTCAGTAGCACTTTCTTCACATTGGCTGACTGAGTTACCACATGACTCTTCCTGCTCATGAATATTCCAACACTCCTCCCTTCATGACAGGAAGAGACACCAGACCTATTGACTTAACACATTCTCCATAATGAACACCACCCAATGGTTTAGTCATCATGTCTACCAAATTATCCTCAGAAGAACAATGATGTAAACTAATCAATTTTCCTTTTACAGCTTCCCTGACATTACAATACTTAATGTTTACATGTTTATTTTCTGTTCTTCACCCTGTCACCAGTTGCCACTTTTATACAGGTAAGCACTGTCTTCACATACCATTACAGATTCTTTTAAATTAATATTTAAATATTGCAACAACTGTACATCATTATTTGGCAATACCTTTTTCTTATATACCCACTTACAACCCACAGCTTTGGTTCCCTGTGGCAAAGTTACTGATTTAAATACTTCATGGTCTCCCATGGATTTCATCTCTTTATCCATGGCCTCCTTCCATCTTTCTTGTTCAGCTTTTGGTAATGGCAACACTTCTTTATAACTTCTTGGCTCATACCACACATTGCAAACCTTTACCTTGCTGGCAGAATACCTGTCAGGCGGAATTCCTTTGTTACATCGCTCTGACCTACGTGGTATTAACTGCTCCTGTGTCTCAAGTCTTTCTGGCTTCATGTCTTGTTCAGCCTCTCCTCCCTGAACATTGACATCTTCAATAATAATTTTTTATCATTAGATGAGTTATTGTCATTAAATAGATCACCGTCATTAAGTGAGACATACCCAGAATTTGCATTAATTCTGTCCCAATTTTGTTCTGCAAAATTAGCAGACCTTGAAATTACAATTCTTTTACTTCCATCGCTAAAGTGATATCCTTTTGACCCTGGCTCATAGCCCACAAACCTGAGCTTTCTTGCCTTTTGCTGTCCCTTTCTTCTGATTGCTTTCAGAATATGTACCCATGCAGTACTTCCAAAAATTCTCAAATGTGCCAGTGATGGCTTTCTCCCATATAGAATGGCATATGGAGTATTATTAATGGAGGAACTCCACAGCCTGTTAACTATATAATTGGCAGTCAATATGGCTTCTCCCCAATATGACCTGCTCATACCAGAATCTTCTAATAATGAATCTTTCATTATTTGCAAAACACCATTCCTTCTTTCAGCTACACCATTCTCTGCTGCTGTGTAAGGATTTGTACATCTGTGTCTTATCCCAAACTGCCCCAACCATTGTTGGAATTTAGTTGAGATAAATTCAGTACCTCTGTCAGTTTGGAACTGACACACTTGTTGTCTGTACCTTCTCTCTACAAAACGTACCCACTGTTTGAATTGTTGTAGCACCTCTGTCTTTCCTCTAAGCAAGTAGCAAAATGAATACCTGCTATAATAATCAACAATTACCAATGCATATTCTGCTCCTCCCAAACTGGCTTGCATAGGTCCCACCAGATCTGCATGGACCAGCTCTAGAGCTCTTTTTGTTCGTCTTGTGCTATATTTACTAACTGGGAATGCCTTTGACTTCAATGCTTTGCATACTGCACAGTCCAAATATGTTTTGCATCCCTTCAAATTTAGCCCTTCTGCAAACTCTTGCATTTGCTGCAAAACCTTAAAGCTTGCATGGCTAAGTCTTCTATGTAGAAGATGAACACACAAATCATGCTCTGCAACATTCTTAAATATATGGGAACATTGAACCTTTTGTCCCTGCAATACATATAGGTTATCTTCCTTTATGCCTTCTGCACAAATATTCCCATTCTTTTGATGAGACACTTCCCATTTACAAAAATGACCTCAAAACCTTGTTTGTCTAAATTAGACACACTTAACAAATTGTGTTCCATCTCAGGTACACAAAGTACATTGGTAAACTTTGATTTCAAATATGGAATTTTTACATCGCCTCTGCCGATGACTTTTGCTTTCTGGCCATTTGCCAAAGCCACACCTTCTTGTGCTACTGGAACAAACCTGCAAAATAATTCAGAGTCATTAACAATTGTTTGACTTGCCCCACGATCTATTAGCCACTTGTCTCTGTTGTTGCTATTGCAAACTTTTGCAACACCAATATGTTCCTTTTGCAAATCAGTCTTTTTTGTTTGCACAAATGTCCTTCGCTGCAAATTGTTCCTCTACAAACAGTTCCTTTTCAGATGAGTCTTTGCTCCACAAATGTAGCAATTCTTTTCTTGCAAAGCCCTTTGCTTGCAAAATCTCTCTTTTGATTCTTCTCTGGGGACTTGCAGTCTGGACCCCCTCCTCAGGAATTTCACTTCCTCATGGCTGTTCCTAAAATGTTGCTTTTCTTCTTCATTAAGCAAGCATGCCTTTAAAGCCTCAAAATTTAAGTCTTGCTCTTCTTTACACTCAAATATTGCAGAAACTGTGTCCCAGGTTTTATCTAAACTGTTCAACACCAATAAAACCTTCTGGGACTCGGGGAATTTAATCCAAAAATAAACTTTGCATTTTATTTAAATGCTGTTCCATAGATTCACCTGGTTGCAAACAGGGCCTGTAAAGTTTTCTTGACAATTGCTCTATATTGCATGCAGAAAAATTCATGTGCACAGCTCTCAACTTCAACCAAATCTCCTTTGCAGTCTTTAAATTTGCAACATTTAGAAATTGTTCATCATCTAAATTCAAGATGAGATAAGCTATTGCTCGATCATGACTTTTCTGATCAGTACCTGCAAACACTTGTGGTGGATTTTCTATGATATACCACAGCTCTTTAGCTTTCAGCAAACATTCCATTTTAGCAGCCCGCACAATGTAATTCTTCTGGCCTAAACGAGGCACAGAGCTTTCCTTAAATTCCATTGCAGCCATTCTGCTAATTCTGCCTTGTTCTTATACTTTCTAAACACAGGCAATTTCTTCCAGCTTTAAATTACAATGCAGTCGTTAGTAAGCTCTGGGCCCATAACCTGTTAGAGAATTTTAATTTCTCTGTTGGTGAAAAAATAAATCAGAAGCTCTCACAGTTGACTGCATTTAGCTGATTCAAAATAACTTCTTTATAGTCCTATCAAAATATTTACAATACCATACATTCTTCTTTACAGCAACATAGCTCAATTGAAGACTTCTTACAGAGAGATACAGAGACAAACCTGAGACTGGAAATCCAGCTCCTAACTCAATACCCTTTTGCACAGACTGAGTAGCACTTTCTTCACATTGGCTGACTGAGTTACCACATGACTCTTCCGTCTCATGAATATTCCAACAGCTCGTATGCCCAATTTCATGGCAAAGGGTAAGCTAATAATACATCGGGTGCATCCAGAATCTATTAGCACATTTAAGTTCATTTGTATCCCTGATTTAGGGATTATAAGTTTTGTGGCTAGCAAAAAAGGTGGGATTTGTTGACTCACCATTGGGTCATTCTCCCCTTCGTCATCGCTGTCGAGAGAGGGTAGAGTGGGGGCAGATTCAGCCTTAGTCTTGTCGTCCTCCTGTGTAGGGGATGCGACTTGGGCAGCCAGTTCTTGTTGGATCCAATTGGATTTTCCTCTCGGTGGTTGCCGATCAGATTTTCTTTTTGCTGCACGTCTCGGTCTGCTCTGCTGTTGAGGGTAGGGGACTGGGCAGTTCACTGCTCGATGTCCCTGTTGTTCACACCAGAAGCACTTGAAGGAAGGGCGTGTAGGTGGCCTGGGTCTCTCAGCCATTGCAGTAGTTGAAGGCTTTCGTGGGGATGATTGCTATTGGTTGCTGCTCGGATTCAGGTGGGGGAGGCTTCTTATAGCGAGAGAGCTTAACATCTAGCTTCATGGCTGTCTGGTACCAGTCCTGTATCCAATCAGGTACTTCTTGATAGATGCAGGCCTGAGAGAGGTGATTGTTTAATCCCTCGATGAAGTAGTGGATGAGGGACTGCTCAGGCTACCCCTCTATTCGACCTGCTATCCTGCGGAACTCTCGCATGTATTCCTGGGCAGGCCTCCTGGCTTGTTTTATTTTGTGAATTTGTCCTGCTGCTTTGAGGCCAATGGATGGGTCCTCAAATCATTCTCTCAGACTTAAGAGAAAGAGGTGGGGATCTTCCAATTCAGGGGCTTGCTCGCTATATAGATTGTTCAGCCATTCAGATGCTTCTCCCTCTAGGTTGGACACAATGACATAGGCCATGGCCCCTGGTTCTGGGTAGAGATAGGCCCAGTGATTCAAGTGAGAACGCACTTGGTTGAGGAAAAAACCCAGCTTCTCTGGGTCTCCATCGAAGGTTGCTTTGAAGGGTGGTGCAAACACAGGCTGCTGTGGCCCCCACCCTGGTTGCTGGTTTATGTCCAGGGGTTGCACATTTGGTGGCTGTAGCCAATCTCCTTGCTGTGGCTGTTCTCGTACCAGCTGCTGATCTCCTGGATTCTGTACCACCCCAAGGCATTGCAAGACCTCTATTAGCTTTGGAAAGTTCAGAGGACATGGATCATCCACCTGCTGGGCACCCCAATCTCCCCATTGCTGCAGAGGACTCAGACTGGGATTCCCACTCTCGTCAGGGCTGAAGGCCCTGGCAGGAACATCTACAATGGAAGGGCTGTAGGCTTCTCTCTGTAGGAATTGATTTCTGGGTTTCATCTCTGAGTTTTGATATCTTTCCAATGACTCATCCACAACTTGGTTATCTCTCCATTCCGCTTTTGAAATCTTTGCTCTCAGCTGGGAAATCTGCCAGATTCCTCTCTCTCCCGGCTTGCTGGCTGTTGCTTCCCACTCCCCGGGAAACTGTTGCAGTCAGGGGGCTGGCCTCAGGCAATCTTTCTTTCTCCATAATGAGATCTTCCCCAAATCTTTATCAGCTCCTCTCAAGCCTAGAGGAAATGGATGGGGTTCGGGACCCCAGGTCGTTTGAAAATGATTGAGTTCTTAGCATGATGTTATGGTTCTGGCTAATGAAACACTTCAAAGAACTTCCAGGCCTTTATTTTTCTAAAAGTCTGTTATTGTTACAAAATGTCGGCACAGACACAACAGAGGCTTATGCTAAGAACTAAGTTCTCTTCCTCTGAGCAGTTTAATTATCAGCATGTTCCCTCCCTAAATTAGCTGTCATGTCTCACATTATCCAATTAGAGTGAAGGTCAAAGGTTTCCTTCCTCTTTCTTTCCCCGCACTTTGCTCCCACCCCCATCTGCTCTGTATTAACCCCAAAACTACCAGACAGTTCTGCATATTGTCAAAGCAAGAATACACAATATTTGCAGCATTGACATCAAGCAGATGCTAGTGATGTAGCAGTGGGAGTAGTACTGCTTCAGGAGAATAATGAAGGAAAATTATAACCTTGTGTTTACATATCGAGAAAACTCACAGAACAAAGGTGGGCGGTTTGGGAAAAAGAAGCTTATACTGTCTGGTGGGCTCTCTTAACCTGGCAACATTTCTAGGAAGGGAATAAAATCCCTTTCCAAGTATGGACTGACCACAAGAACCTGGAAGCCATAAAACAGGCGAGGTGGTCCCAGTATTTCCACTGGTTCAATTTCACCATAAAACATCTAGCGGGGGAAAAAATTCCTGGCAGATGGACTATCACAATTACCACAATACAACAGCAACAAATCAGAGATAACAGATCCATTCATGCCATCAAAACAATTAGCTGCACCAGTCACCACTTGAGTGCAAGCCAAAACACCAAAAACCCTAATGAGCCAAGTTGGGATAAAGTTCAGGAGGGCGCTAGAGAAAGACAAATGGTTCCTGAGGCATAAACATTTGTGCACCATGAATGATGGACTTCCATGGGTGGAAGGGACACTCTACATTCCAAAGAGCCAAAGACTAGCATTCATGCAGCTTTGCTATGACTCCAAGTCCACCAGACATTTTGGGTTCGTGAAAACACTCCATTTATTGAAATGGCAATTTTGGTGGCCATCCATAAAAAAGGACATTGAAAGCTATGTGGCTAGTTGCCCAATATGCGCAGTGGCCAAAAGAAGACAGAGGAAAACTCCAGGAGTATTGCAAACTGTAGCTACCCCATCAGCTCCCTGGAGGGAGAATTCCATGGACTTCATTGTAGAGCTACCAGAAAGCGGGGAAATACAGCGACTTGGGTCGTAACAGACCTATTTTCTAAGCAGGTGCATTTTGTTCCATGCCAGAAAATCCTCACCACAAAAACTTTAACAAAGTTATTTGTATAGCATATTTATCGACATGGAGCCCGACAACGGATTATATCAGATAGAGGGGTGCAATTTACCTCAGAGTTCTGGAAAGCATTTCTGGACCTTTTGGGGACCACCCAGAGGCTGTCATCTAATCATCATCCTCAGATGAATGGTGGGACAGAATGTTTGAACTCACTACTGGAGCAGTACTTAAGATGCTTTATAAACTACCAACAAGGACCAACCTGCTTCCATTTGCAGAAGTCACCTATAACAACGCAATACATTCCAACACAGGCTATATTCCATTCCAAGTAGTGACAGGGCAGAGTTTTAATCCGATGCCTGAACTACCCTCAACTGAACCGAATATCCCCTCCTTAAAAGAGTGGATCGCACAACTCCAAAACACCTGGCCAGTCGTGAGGAAAGTTTTAGATGAGGCTAGGGAGGCATATAAATTCCAAGCTGATAAAAAACGAATTGAACCCAAACCATTTCAAATAGGAGACAAAGTATACTTATCTACAAAATACTTAAAGTCCCTATAACCCTCTAAGAAACTTGGATCAAAATTTGTGGGACCTTTCCCCATTAAAAGAATAATCAATCCAGTAACAGTTGAACTAGAACTCCCTAAGACATTTAGAAAGGTTCATCCTATATTTCACGTCAGCCTTTTAAAGCGTGAACTGAGCTCACCGTTAAGGCCAGCTGCAGCCCCCCTCCTCCAATCATGGTAGAAGGGGGAACAGCATTTTGAGATTAAAGACATTTTAGACTCTAGGAAACATCATGGATCCACTCAATATCTAGTTGCTTCTGCATTTGCCTCCATCCCAGAATGAATGGGTCCTTAAATGTCATATTAGAGCCCCTAGGCTACTTAGTAAATTCCATGCTATGTACCCTGATAAACCAGACCAATCCCTCTTTTTGTCTCCTTTGTTTGTCATTTGCAGGTGGATCTCTCTCTTTTTTAAGATGGGCAGCATGTCAGAACTCATTTCTTTGGTGGGGGGCCTTTTCTTTCCCTTTCCCCTTTCTTTTCATCTCTCTGAGTTCTGCCTAACTCCTGGGGGGAAGGGGAGGCTTTTGGGGGATTGTATGTGTATTGGCCTTTCCGCTTAGCAGCTATAATGTATCCCATCCACTTCCTCTATCTGCTTGCTCTTTGAACTATTCTCCCCTTGACGCCAACTTGGGGGTGAGAAAGAAATGTGCCTCTGGCCATCTGGCTTATCTCTCACTGTGGAAAGGAAGGTACGAAGACTCAACAACGTTTTCACAGCCTTGGGAATGGAGTCTTATCAGCCTTGTTCCCACAGTGGACCTAACACCTGAGGATTAGCCCATTTGAAATGACTGGATGAACTGTTGGGGTGGGGTTTTCTTTTTGCTCCTTTAACCTATTGATTTGATGGGAAAGCCTCAGATCCTGCCTTCTATCAACTTCTCCTAATAAAAGTTCCTTTTGGGATGAACTTATTCCAAGAGTTCTGTTTTCTTGGGAAGAGATTTTTAAGCAGGTCCTTACAGAAGGTTTGACAGTCGGATACTCTAAAGAAGAGAGAAATCCTGTGGGTAAGGAGTTAGAGTCAGGAATCACCCTTAGGCTTATTCAGATGCTTATCATAAAATGTACTATTAATCTATCAGCTTTTATATCAGCACTCTTTACCCAGGTGGTCTCTGATAGTGGGTATCCTTTCCATTGCACTAGATACTGCAATTTTCCATTGTGCAATCTTGAATCAAGGATTCATTTTATTTCATAATGAGTCTCTCCCTCCATGACAACGGGACCAGGTGCCTGCTTGGGAGGAGGTCTCAAGGAGGACTCTCTGTATGGCTTCAATAGGCTGCAATGGAACACAGGGTGAACTTTCCCTAAAAGGGGAGGGAGCTTTAATTCCATGGTGACTGGATTTATTAACTGCACTATTGGGAAAGGTCCAAGGCATTTTGGTCCCAGTTTTTTACTAGGCAGCCTGA
This sequence comes from Bothrops alternatus, assembly GCA_034064705.1. Lineage (NCBI taxonomy): Eukaryota > Metazoa > Chordata > Lepidosauria > Squamata > Viperidae > Bothrops > Bothrops alternatus. The sequence continues at coordinate 36,119,538 of JARGCV010000112.1, forward strand.
GTCTTAGATATTTTGTAGAGAGATAAACCTTTACACCCACACAAAATGGTCTCTGGGGGCCCTTCTCTTGTCTGCTTGCTCTTTGTAGATTTTTGAGGCTTTTGTTAAAGCTGTTTTTGCATTGTCCCACAAGGTTTTCCAAGAAGTCACCCATTGAATCTAAAGTTTGAGAAACAGGAGGGTCTTGAGAGAGTTCAGGCATGGGAATGAATTCCCTCCCAGTACTATTTTAAAAGAAGTGAGTCCAGTGTTGCTATGTACTGTGTTATTGTAAGCCACCTCAGCAAAGGGGAAGAGGTCAGCCCACGTTGTTTGTTGGTAATCAACATAACACCTAATATATTGTTCCATTATAGAGTTAGCTTTTTCAGCTGCTTCATTAGTAGATGGATGAAAAGCCGATGACAACCCCTGCAAGGACCCAATCAGTTTTAGAAAGTTTCTCCAGACTTTGGCAGTGAATTGCACCCCCCCTATCTGAAATAATCCTCTTTGGAATTCCATGGAGCTGATAGATATGTTTAAGAAACATTCTTGCCAGTTTCTTTGTGGAGGAAAGACCGATGCAGGCAATGAAATAAGCTTGCTTAGAAAAAAGGTCAATCATAGTCCATGTTACCGTATTTCCTCTACTTTTCAGTAATTCCACGATAAAATCCATAGCAATTTCTTCCCAGGGTTGGGAAGGATCTGTGATTCACTGCAACAATCCAGGAGGCTTACTGGATGCTTTTTCACTGTAGCACAAGTCACACAGCTTTTCACATAGTTCTCAACATCTTTCTTTAGCCCTGGCCACCAAAACTGCCGTCGAATTAAATGCAAAGTTTTTAGGTAGCCAAAGTGACCTGCTTGCTTACTATCATGGCTGTACTGTAGGGACTGAACTCTGAGGGTCTCTGGTAGATACAGTTTTGACCCTTTTCAAGCTAACCCTTCCTGATAAGTCAGTATGGTTTTATTTGCCAGGAACCAGGAATCGGTTTTCAACTCCTCCTTTAGCCCCTTTGTTAACGGGCTATCAGGTTCCATTGATCTTGCCTGTGATGGCCCCTCTGTTGTTACTTGAGAGATCAACTCGGGTTGCGGAATAATGGAGTTCACAATCGCCTCTCAATGGTTTTTGGATAAGGTATCAGCTAGGAAATGTTTTCCCCCTGGGATATATTTTAGTGTAACGTTGAAGCAGTTAAAGTTCTGCACCCATTGAACTTGCTTAGGAGATAACTTACAGGGAGTTTTCAGTACCTCAAGGTTTTTGTGATCAGTCCATATTTCAAAAGGCAGATCGTTCCCTTCAAGAAAATGACGCCATGAAAGCAGCGCCCACCTCACTATGTAAGCCTCTTTCTCCCAAACGGCCCACCTTCGTTCAGTGTCCATTAACTTTTTGGAGGTATAGGCACAAGGTTGTAAATCCCCTCCCCCATTCTTCTGCAAAAGAATGGCTTCTACCGCCACATCGCTGGCATCAATCTGGATGATGAATTATTTTTTCAGAATTAGGATGTTTAAGAATGCAAACAGTCTCTTTAAGTTCTCAAAAGCTGTCTGGCATTCAATGGACCATGGCAGGGGCTGGCAGGGTTGCGACTTCCCCCCGTTTTTCCCCATTTTTAACAGTTCGGTAATTGGCAAGGCAATCTTGGCAAATGAGGGGATAAATTGCCAGTAGAAGTTTGCGAAGCCCAAAAAACTCTGGAGTTGTTTACGGGTTCAAGGAGGCTGCCATTCTAGCACCACTTTCACTTTAGCTGTATCCATCTCAACGCCCTCACTGGAAATCCTATATTCTAGGTAATCCAGAAATCACTGGTGGAACTCACATTTTGAAAGCTTAGCATAAAGTTTAGCACTCAGTAGTTTTGTGAGCACCTCATGTACTAATTTGACATGCTCCTCCATGGTCTCTGTGTAGATTAGCATGTCTTCAAGGTAAACTAAAAACCCCTTGTACAGGTAACTATGTAGTACTTGATTTATCAATTGCATGAATACAGTAAGGGCCCCTTGCAGACCGAAAGGCATGACGTTGAACTGGAAACTCCCCAAAGGACTGTTAAAAGCCATTTTCCACTCATCTCCTTCCTTGATTCTTACTCGGTAATACATCTCTCATAGGTCTAATTTGGTAAAAACGTTTAATTTTGCCAAATGAGCTAACATGTCCTTCATCAAGGGGAGGGGGTACATATTCTCCATGCTGACACAGTTTAACCCTTTATAGTCTACGCACAATCTCATAGATCCCTCTTTATTCTCTTTAAAGAGCACCAGGGCAGCTACCCAGGATTTTGCTGGTTGGATGAAGCCTCTGGCTAAGTTCTTATCAACATATGCTCTCAATTCTTTCAGCTTGCGAGGGGTCATTGAATACATTTTTGGCTTAGGTAGTTTGGCTCCTGGTAAAATCTCAATAGCGCAGTCAGTAGTTCGGTGGAGAGGCAAAATATCACATTCTGCTTTGCTGAATGCTTCTGCTAAATCTCTATATTCACTTGGAATGATTTGTTCTCCCACTGGGGAACTCAAAGCAGATTTCAAGATTTCCAGGGGCTGCTCTTGGTTCTCAACCAGGCTACAGATTGGGATAGGAGGCGATGGTCTGATTGCTAACCTCAAAGTCCTCACTCTGTTCTCCCACCAGATCATGGGGCGCCATTTGTCAAGCCAGGCCAGCCCCAGAATCACTGCTTCTGTCATTTTGGGGATCACCACAAAACAGATTAGCTCCCAATGCTCCCCTATCTCTAGGTGCACTAGTTCAGTTAGGTGAGTAGCTGGGCTCCTCCTATGAGAGATCCATTGGCCTGCTCAAACCTCATGGGTGAAAGCAGCAATTTTGCTCTAATGCACAGCTTTAGTATGGTAGGGAGTTTGATTAAGCACTGGGTGCATCCCGAATCAACTAAAACATTCAAGTCCATCTGAGCCCAATTTAGGCACCAATAGCTTGGCAGAAAGGGTAAAAGGTGGGATAGGCTGACTCACCATTGGGTCGTCTTCCCCTCCATCATCACTATCATATGGGTAGGGTGTGGGCAGGCGTCCAGCTGATTCCTCTTGCTTCTGCTGGGGAGGAGAGGTGACTTGTGCAACTTGCCCCTAGGTGACCCAATTTGACTTTTCTCATGCTGGCCGAGGTTGTCTGTTTGGCTTTGTGGGAGTAGCAATCACATATTTTGGAGGAGGGAAAGGAACCAAGCAGTCTGCAGTTCGATGCCCAAGTTGACCACACCTGAAGCACTTGATCTGGGATCCAGTGGGAACTTGCATGGACTCGCGCGTTGTGACAAGTGGGGAACACTGTGATGGTTAATGCCTCACCGGATCTCACCGGAGTTGAGGTCCGGAAGCTGCAGGCTTATGATATTGTGTCAGCCCAATATCTAAATTCGTAGCCAAACAGTACCAATCATGGAGTTGATTAGGGTTATCTCTGCAGATGAATGTCTGGAATAGATTGCGGTCTAACCCCACTTTGAAGTAGTGGATTAATGACTGTTCAGGCCACTGCCTGATCCACCCTGCCACCCTTTGAAACTCTCTCACATACTCTCTTGTGGGCCGGCCCCTCTGCTTAACATCATGGATGTCTTTTTCTGCTTGTACCACCTGGGATTCATCTTCAAATCTGGCCCTCAACCCACATATGAATAACTCAAAATTCCAAAGTTCAGGTGCCTGTTCCTCTTGTAGGCCATCCATCCATTCTGCAGCCTTCCCTTTCAAGTTTGCGGCTACAGCATCGATCATCTCAGCTTTGTCTAAGTAAGCCTGCTCATAATGATTCACATGAGACCACACCTGGTTCAGGAAAATGATCACCTTCTTAGGGTCTCCATCGAATGTGGGTTTGAGGGGGTGTATGGATCAGCAGGATGGCAATCCCAGAGAGCCTGCAGTAAGCTGGAACACCCCCCCCCAACAAAAAACCTCTGGTGGAAGTCTTGGGCTGGCAGGGCACTGACGGCAGTCAGGACTGGCATAGTGTCGATGGTGGTCAGGGCTTACCGGGCAATAGTAATTATCAGGGCTAGGAGAACAGAATCATCAATATGGGCTAGTGGGACACCTGCACCGATTGGGGCTGGCAGACCACCAGTAATATTCAGGACTAACCTGTCGTTGGGGTTGCTCATGACTAGTGTGGAATCGGTAGTGGTCAGGGGTCCTCCAGTGCACTGGGCTCAACATTACATCAGGCTTTGACAATGGGGAGGCAGCCCACTCGATCACTATAGGGCTGGGAGTTCGCCAAGGTAGCGAAGGCTCACGGGACCACTTGTCTCCTTGCTCACCTGAGATCACCTGGCGTATGGCCTGTTCTCCTTCACCCATCTCCAGCCTGTCAAATGTCTCCCTTAGACTCTTCACTGAGTGGCTGTGGATTGTTGTTAAATACTTCCACTCCTTGGATTCATCCCAGGTAGCCTGCTCTTTTGCTTTCATCATTATGGGGGAATGAAAGCCTTGCAATGAGATCAATGGGATCTCGACCTCTGCAGCTTTCAGCGTGCTCTTTAGGTCCCCCTGACTACGATTGCTTCCTCCTTCTGAGTTAGTTACTCCAATGGAACTTCATGGGCCTTTGGTCTCGCTCCGGCTGCTAGGACCACACTCTCCACTAGAGCAGCAGCCTGCGCTCCATCCGCTGCTGCTGCTCCAAAGCTCAAGATTGACTCCCCTTTCTTTTCCATCTCTGCATCTTCCCTGAGTCTTTGTTGTCCTCCCAAGGTTTATGTAGGTGACCGGGGCTCAGGACCCTGTGGGTTATTGAATTTTTGAGTCTTGGTTTAATGTCATGGTTCTGATAGATGAGACCAGAAAAAAATAATAACTCTGAGGCAATTGCATTCCTGAAAGAATACTTTTAATGCATACATAGTATCGGCACAATCAAAGGTGAAACGAAGACTGAAGGTTTCCTCCCCCAAGTTACAAAATAACAAGTTGAACTTCCCACCCATATGTCATAAATCACAATCCCCAATTATCTACTTTGGCAAGCTTTCTAACAGAAACTCCAGCCCACCAAAACTTAGGTAGCTTGACCTTAGTTCCGACCAGAAGTATTTATGACTAAACTAAGACAACACATCTCCCCCCTCCCATTGCTGTGGCAACTGAAGACAAGCCGAAGATGGCTGTGGCCAGGATCATTTGAAGGTTTGACAGGCATTTTGCTCCCTTCTAGGAAAGGGTGCCAAGTTAGTGTTGCGATAAATGTCCATTTCTCCTTTAAGAAATCATTTCTCAGTCTCTGTCTGGATGGGTTTCTCTTTCCCCCCTACAGGCTATCCCATAGCTGATAGCTGCACTAGGGGGTGGAGGAAAGAAGGAAATAAGTTTCGTTTCCTGACAGAAGCGTCAGGGCTTTCCAAGTGTATGTTTTTAACTGTTTGTGTACTGTGATTGGCTGTGTTTCTGTGGCATGACAATTGAGGGGGAAGAAACCTTTGATGTGTAATAAAAGGACGTGCCTGGTTTCTATCTGGGCCTTTCCACTTCAAGACAAGCTCCAGTCTCTGTCATCGTTCATGGGGGCCGGGTGACACCACGGACACACTTTCGCCACAAGTGGTGACCCCGACGTGATAACCCAAAGAGGTTATACGTCCCTGGATCCTCAGACTTACCGCCCGGACGTGGCCAAGCGCGCTTCATCAGTTCATCACTGGACGAGGACTGATCCCTCGTAAGTAATGGGGGGGATCTCTCAAAGGCACAGAAGATGCATTTAGGGGAGCTCAGAGATAACCAGGAAGAACTAAGTTTATTTTGAGGTGAAAAAACTGACCAGAGGAGATTTAAGATCTCTCCTTCAATATATTTGGAAACACATACCTTCCTACCCAGAGGCAGGCTGCATTAAAATTGAAACCTGGCGTACAGTGGGAGAATTTTTACATAAAAATTCCAGGGCACCTGCTTCCATTTTAACATCTTGGAGGGCAGTGTTTGAAGCTTTGAAGACACAGGAACAGCCATTACTAAAGACCTTACTGCACCCATCGCATTATAATGAAGTTCAACTTCTTCCCCCTGCCAGTGAAACTCCAGTAACAATTAAAAATCACAGCAGGGTTTCTCCTAGCAATGTTGAGTCGTGTGATCCTATTTTAAATGCCACGGCTCCAGCTCTGACCAAAACCAGTAATCTTATTCAGGAAACACTACAGAATGCTTATGAGGCAGGAAAATTAGGTGCAGATGAAATGGCAAATTTATACCGTCACTGTGGGCATGGATGCACAAATTGATAATGAATTAGCTGCACAAGAGATTTTGATGAAATTGGCTGTTGAAAATGCTAATGCAGACTGCAAAAGAGTTCTGCAACCCTTAATTGGCACTGGTCAAAGGACACTTGCGGATTTAATTCAAGCATATAGAGTTGTAGGCAGTCACGTCTATCAAATGGAAAATTTGGCCATGGCTGTTGTGATAAATGTCCATTTCTCCTTTAAGAAATCCTTTCTCTTTCTCTGCCTGGATGGGCTTCCCTTTCCCCCCCTTACAGGCTGTCAGCTGATAGCTGTACTAAGGGGGTGGAGGAGAAAGCAGGGAAAGTTTCGTTTCTTGAAAAAGACATCATGCTTTCAAAGTGTATGTTTTAACTATCTGTGTAATGTAATTGGCTGTAAATCAGTAAGGTGACAATTTGTGGGAAGAGACCTTTGATGTGGAATAAAAGGAGATGCCTGGCTTCGGCCGGGGCCTTCCATCCTGACAGAAACTCAGGTCTCTGTCATTAATCATGGTTGCCGGGACGCCACGGACACACTTTTGCAACAATGGCAATTACTCGATCTAATAAGCCTACAAGGAATTGCTTTTACTCCAGCTATGATTTTGGCTGAAATTACACATAGTGGGCACACGATGGCGCCAGATTGCTGGAATTGAATTTGCAGTTATTTTTATCCCATTTTCCTTAAAATTGTGGGAAACCATGAAGTTGCCGCAGTTATTTTTGACATTACAACACTTAATTGAGACAAGATATTGCCCTTATTTTATTGCACATATCCATAGTCATCAACATTTTCCAGGAATTCTCAGTGAGGGGAATTCCCAGGCGGATATGGCAACACAAGTTATGACTATGCAACAACTCACTCCCTGGGATAGTCATAGCTATTTTCATCAAAACGCCAAGGCTTTGGTTAAACAATTTGGCATATCCCCCGGGGAGGCAGCTGCCATTATTCAACAATGCCCCACTTGTTCACAACAAGGCTTGTCTCTTCCAATGGGTGTGAATCCCCGTGGACTTGAGGCATGTCAAATTTGGCAAATGGATGTTACCCAATATGCATCTTTTAATCCATAGAAATATATACATGTGACTATTGATACATATTCTGGGTTCATCTTTGCTACTCCACAGCGTGGAGAGGCAACTAAACATGTCATCAATCATTGTATTCGAACTTTTAGCACTCTGGGTACTCCTACAGAATTAAAAACTGATAATGGACCCGCATATTGTAGTCACGCCTTTGCTCAGTTCTGCAATCGGTGGGACATTATTCATAAATTTGGCATTCCTTATAATTCACAGGGGCAAGCAATAGTGGAATGGGCCAATTCCACTCTTAAACACATGCTTGACAAATTAAAAACAAAAAATGGGGAAAATAGCCCCAGACTACCTGGAGTGCAAAATCATCTTAATTTAGCTTTATATACTCTTAATTTTTTAAACCTTACTGGAACACCACCTAATACAGCTGCCAGCAGACATTTTTCTCCCCTTCCAGTCTCAGCAACCACGGTTCGACCGCTAGTTTGGTATCGTAAACTACCAGACCCCCAGTGGAAAGGACCAGCTGAACTTATTACCTAGGGTCATGGATATGCTGCGGTACAACATGAAGGCAATACAATATGGGTTCCTGGCCGCAATATTCGCCCTTACAGTGTACAGCCAAAATAACTGCGAAGACTCACGTGAGCCCAAAGTGGACGGACAATGAATTTTGGAAGGACATAAAAAAGGGAGGGCTTTCTCTGTTGTGGCGCCCACCCTCTGGAACCAACTGCCTCCTGAAGTCCGCGTTTCCCCTACTCTCCCGGCCTTCCGAAAGAATTTAAAAACCTACCTCTGCCGGCAGGCCTGGGGATGATTGTTGATTGTGGTGTGACTGATGAGTATGTATGGGGTTTTATTTTTAATGTTTTTTGTTCGGATTTGTTGCAATTGTTTTTATATATATGTTGTGAGCCGCTCCGAGTCCTCGGAGAGGAGCGGCATACAAATCCAATTAATAATAATAATAATAATAATAATAATAATAATAATAATAATAATAATAATAATAATAATAATAATAAGTTAGTGCCTTAACAAACCGGACTGACTGCTGGATGTGTATGATGTCATCATCGGATGCCAGTCAAGGACTTTCTTTAGTTGGACTTCATTTGAACAACACTGGAGCCAGCGAAAGTTTTGTAAATATTAATGTGGCAGGAAATTATACGCTGCCACTTAGGCTTTATTATGTAGATTTTGCATTAGTGTGTTTTAATTTTTCTAAGGGAAATATCCTTTTAGGTATATATCCCTCTTGTAATATCACCTTTAATATTCCTGATAATTGTGATCAAAGTAATAACAAAGTGTATGTAAAATGTGATGATGGAGAGTACAATGCAAGTGTATTGGGTTTGTAGTTATTTTAATGGCGCACAGAATTGGACTGCAGAATTGGACAGTGACGGCCATTGAAATGCTTAATGAACAAGGACACATGAGAATCTTTGTCCCCCAAACCTGGTTTGCAGTCGACCTCCTTTTAGCCAAACCATTCCAACAAATAAAAAATGTTATCCAGGACAAATCCCTCCACCAATATCTGGAGACCATAAGCATTGGGGATATTTGGGATGCATTATGGTTTTGGCTACCAAATTTTCAATGGTTAAGAAATTTGATAAGTATTATTTTTGTAATTGTTATATTATTCCTTTGTGAATGCTTTTATATACAATGTTTGCCTGGTATTATTGCTATGATGAAATCCTTTATGCCAAAGAACAATTTGTCTCAACAAGTGCACATTATTCAACAAGGATTTGAGCGGATGCCAATGGGTAAGCAGCCACCTCAGTTGGAAGATATCGAATACATGGACTGAAAGCCCTTGCTTCTAAACAAAAACAAAAATGGATGAGATGTTGCGATAAATGTCCATTTCTCCTTTAAGAAATCATTTCTCAGTCTCTGTCTGGATGGGTTTCTCTTTCCCCCCTACAGGCTATCCCGTAGCTGATAGCTGCACTAGGGGGTGGAGGAAAGAAGGAAATAAGTTTCGTTTCCTGACAAAAACATCAGGGCTTTCCAAGTGCATGTTTTTAACTGTTTGTATACTGTGATTGGCTGTGTTTCTGTGGCATGACAATTGAGGGGGAAGAAACCTTTGATGTGTAATAAAAGGATGTGCCTGGTTTCTATCTGGGCCTTTCCACTTCGAGACAAGCTCCAGTCTCTGTTATCATTCATGGGGGCCGGGTGACACCACGGACACACTTTCGCCACAAGTTAGCAAAACCCTTCTTACCGCAAAAGCCTCCTTCTCCCAAACAGCCTATCATCGCCCTGCGTCCAAAAGTTTTCTTGAGGTGTAGGGACAAGGTTATAGGTCCCCCCTTGTATTTCTCTGTAGAAGGACAGCACCCACAGTAACATCACTTGTATTGGCCTGAATGATGAATGGTTCCTTTGGGTCGAGGTGTTTAAGAACAGGTTCCACTGCAAACAGTCTTTTTAATTGTTCAAAAGCTGTCTAGCATTCCATAGTCCATTGTAAAGGATGACAAGGCTGAGGTTCCCCCCCCTTTTCCGGTCTTTAACAATTCAGCAATTTTCTCTAAAGAGGGGATGAACTGTCGATAGAAGTTCGTGAACCCCAAAAAACTATGGAGTTGCTGTGGAGGTTGCCATTCTAGCACTGCTCTGACTTTGGCAGCGTCCAGTTCCACTCCTTCCCAAGAGATTTGGTAGCCCAAATAATTGAGGCGCATCTGATGAAACTCACATTTAGAAAGCTTAGCATAGAGGCTAGCTTTCAATAGTTTCTTAAGTATCTCCCAAACTAATGATGTGTTTGTTCCTCCATGGTCTCAGTGTAGATGAGGATATCATTGACGGTAAACCAAAACTCCCTTGTAAAGGTGATTATGCAACACCTGGTTTATCAGTTGCATAAACATGGCAGGGGCTCCTTAGAGTCTGAAAGGCAGTACTTTGAACTGAAAACTCCCCAGGATACAATTGAAGGCTGACTTCCATTCATCCCCCTCCCTAATTCACACTCGGTAATAAGCCTATCTTAAGTCCAGTTTCATGAAGATCTTTCCTTTGGTCAGGTGGGCCAGCATGTCTTTCATCAGAGGGAGGCGGTACATATTTTCTACACTGACTGCGTTTAACCCTTTAAAATCCATGCAGAGCCTCAAAGACCCATCTTTCTTTTCCTTGAATAGTACTGGGGTGGCCACATGGGATATTGCAGGCTGGATAAAGCCCTTGGCCAGGTTTTTGTAGATGTATTCACTCATTTCCTCCATCTCTCTAGGCGTCATAGAACACATTTTGGGCTTTGGGAGTTTGGCACCTGGTAGAATCTCAATAGTGCAATCAGTGGCTCAGTGAGGAGGAAGTGTGCCACATTTCTTCTCACTAAAACCCCCACCAAATCACAATACTCACTGGGAACAAGTTGGATCCCTGGTATTCATTTTACGGCAGCCTTTAGTGTCTCGAGGGGTTCCCCCTGGCTTCCGACTGCAGCAGCCCCCTTTATTTCATCAATGTCAGTGGGTGGGAGGGGTCCTGTTGCCAATCTTAGAGTTCTCACACCATTCTCACACCAGATGTTTGGTCGCCACTTATCTAGCCATGCCAAGCCTAGAATCACAGTGTCTTTCATCTTAGAGATTATCACAAAGTGGATGATTTCCCAATGCTGTCCCATTTCCAAACACAATAGCTCAGTTAGGTGTGTAGGGGAACCTGATAAGGGATCCATCTGCCTGCTCAAACTTCATGGCTAGGGGCAAGTTTTGCCCGCATCCCCAGTTTAAGTACTATGGGGAGATTGATTAGGCATCTGGTGCAGCCTGAGTCTATTAAAACATCTAAGTCTGCTTGGGCCCTTATTTTTGGTACTATGATTTTGGCGGGAATAGTGAAAGGTGGGATGGGTCAACGTACCATCGGGTCATCTTCATCATCCTTATTGCTATCGTAAGGGGCAGGTGCTCAGGTGAGACTCTTGCTTCTCTCTGGGACAGAGAAGAGATTTCAACAGCTTGCTCTTGTTTGGCCCAATTAGATTTCTCTCACCCTGCTCACGAAGGTGGTTTCCTTGGCTTAGTGGCTGAAACCCCTGTCACCACTGGAAGCACCCAGCTCTGCTGCCTGCCAGGCCTGCAGGGATGCCCCGGCTCATGGTCACATTGGCAGGCCGTCCCACAGGCTGCTGGTGTCCCTGGGCTCAACTTGGGGCCACGGGGTATCAGCGGAATGCCCCACCCACCGGCTGCATCGCCAAGCCTCCCGTCACGCCGCTGGCATCCCCGGGCTTAAGTCGTGGGGCATCCGCAGAGAGCCCCCCGTCAGCTGCATCGCCAAACCTTCTCCCGTGCCGCCGGCATCCTCCGCCTCCCACCAGGACCAATGCAGGAGCCGCCTCCCACCAGGACCAACGCTGGAGTCTCCTGTGCTGCCGGTAGGTCCGTTGTGCTAGAGGAGCTGGGGCCGCTCAGCACCGCGTGGTGTTCCCAGCGATCTGTGACCCACCAGCGTCACCCAGGGAGTGATGCCCCCACCGGCCACTGCCCCAGCTGGGACTGCTGCCCAGGGGCTGCAGGAGGAAGAAGGGGATGAGAAGGAGGGCAAGGAAGCCAGCACCAGGCCCCAGGAGGGACTCCTGTGGGTCCAGCCAGGGCTCTTCTGCTGCTGGTTGGAAAATGCCTCCCCCTCCCTTTCTCTCCCGCCCATCTTCTGCTCACCTCACATTCTTTGCCAACAAAGCAGCCGGGACTCTGGCACGCCTTCCCGGCCAGCTGGGCCAACAGTTCCATGACTGGGGATCACAGGGGCTGCTCTCCCTCAGGGTCATGGCTTCCGGAAAAGCTGGCCCACTCAGCTGAGGCTCTGGTGGGCTGCTCCCAGCGGGGATCCTGGAGCTTCCCCATGTGGTTCCCTGGCCACGTGTACCTCGAATGGGGCCAGCCAGGGAAAGGGACTTCCTGGCTGCGCTTCTCCCAGGGGGTGGGGCACCCGGGCACAGGGCCAATCAGGAGCCCTGCGAGGGGGCAAATCCACATGAGAGAGAGAGAGAGAGAGAGAGAGAGAAGCACAAGTGCTTTCTCTGTCTCTGTCTCTGTCTCTGTGCAAATGGCGGAGGAGGCTTGGAGGGGAAGGATCAAAAGTGTCCCCAAAACTTCTCGCTCCATCACCCCCATATCGCCCCCTTTCGTTCCTTCGCCCCCGTGTTGCCCCTTTTCAGTCCATCACCCCCCTGAAAAATGAAATCACCCCCTGGGGGGTGATATCACCCAGGTTAAGAACCACTGGTCTTGAAGATGTTGTAAGCACAAAAGGCAAATCAAGTAAGATGTTTTTATGGGAAGGTTTCACCCTTCATATTCATTGAAAATCTTTTCCTTTCTTTTTCTCTTAATTTCTCTTATCATTTTTTTGTCTGTCAAGTTCTTGTAGTTCTCCTCAAAATCCATTTTGTCAAATCTTTTTTCTTGTCCTCAGACTTACTTTGTGATCGTAGCGTATAAGTTATCTTTTCCATATCCAATATTTTCTCCAAGGTTTTTTCCACCTGGGTCAAGTCATACTTCCTTCTATTGTTAGGTTCCATCTTTAAATCTCTTTCCTCTGGTTTATACTCAGTTGTCTGTTTTATCTGCTCACTCTCTATTTTTATTTTTCAGATTTTTTTTGTTGTAAAAGTTTTTTTGTTGTAAATTGGAGATGTATTCATTTATTTATTTATTCATTTCAAAGTTATTTTTAATTTCCTCATGGTTTGAGATCAATGTTGTTTGAAATAGTTGCAACATAGCATACCTCTCCTCTTGGAAAGTATTTCCTTTTTCTTGGTATATTCTTTCTTAAGATCTCTGATTTTCCATGATAGCCAAAAAATGGGATTTTCTTTTCTCTGCAAACAGTTTTAGAGTCACAATTGAGTAGGTATTTATAATCCAGAAAGGTCAATTTTCCCCCCAAAGTTTATTATTCTTGCTTTGTAGATAGCCCAAAATGTTTTCTTTTTTGTCACAGCTGTTCTCTGTCATCAAACCAAGTTATCTTTTCCTGGGCTTTGCCAGTTCCTATATTGGAGCAAGTACTATTGTATATTTTCATCCACCGCTAGATGTCAGCACCAGTTTGTTTTTCAGTTTTCAAAATAAACAATTGTTTTCTTCTGTTTTCATGATTTAAAAAAAATGTTAACAAATTCCATTGATTTCAAACTTGTCCAGGTTTGAGTTTTATATTCATTTCATTTCAATATATTTCTGTCCCCCATAAAAAGTTTAATTTGCTGCTTCCATCTGTAGGAGGGTGGCACAAAATCCCCCTCCTTCTCATTTTTGGAGGCTTTTTGCTTCTTGATGTTGTTTCCCTCCCCCAGATCAATTATCAAGTAGAAGAGAGAAAATCAATGTTCTTACCCAGTTCCAATCATGTTGTTTACAGTCAGCTTAAAATAGTGCTTTTGGGCTTCGGCTGCTTGTAGCTTGGGCTAGATTCTGGAGTTAAGCTAGCCTTTCTCCTGCTGGTTTCTGGAGGGCTTTCCCAGAATGTCTGGATCAACCGCCATCTCTCCATGGTCAGCAGGGCTTCCCCCCTTCTTTATTGCCTCTCCGGGGTTACTTTAGGCCTGTTTAGGGTCCCCAAACAGAAAGAAATTGGTGTAGGGTGCAGAGCCCCGCAGTCCTTTGGCTACTTGCGCTACTGCACAAAACCGGAAGCCAAAACTGGTTCAGCTTTTACTTGGGGGCAGGGGCTAAGCACTCAGTGGCATGGTGACCCTGCTGCCCACATCTGAAGCATTTGATAGGAACCCCAATGAGCGCCCAAGGGGGGTCGGCTGTCAAGGCAGCTTGGGGTCATTGTCCAAACAGGTGCTTCTCTGGACCTTGTCTCAGTTTCGGCTCGGTGGTAGCTGGTTTCTTGACATGACCAAATTCAATGTCTAAGGTTACTGTCATGGTGTACCATTCTCGTAGTTGGTTCAGGATCCCTCAGTAGATGCATGCTTGGAGTAAGTCGCAGTCCAGCCCTTGTTTGAAGTAGTGGATCAGCGACCATTCTGGCTGCTGTCCCAGAATGACCCTCCAGAAATCCTGAACATATTCTTTTGCTGGGCAACCTCTCTGCTTCAAGCGGTGGATCTTCTTTTCTGCTTGCAGGGCTTGAGATTCATCTTCAAATCTTGCCCTCAATTGTTCCATGAATAAGTTCACACCCAGCAATTCCAGAGCCCCTTCGTCATGAAGGTTGGTCATCCACTCTGCCGCCTCCCCTTTCAAGTTGGCTGTCACCACATTCACCATTGTGGCATCCTCGGGGTAAGTATAGGCATAGTGGTCAAGGTGGGCCCACACTTGGTTTAGGAAGAAAGGCAACTTTTCGGGGTCTCCATTGAATGTGGGCTTGATGGGGGTGGCTCTAGGTGTTGTAGTGCCAGGTACACTGGTTGCTGAGCAGCTTGTCAATCTTGGAGCAGTGGATGTAACACTCTCTGGAATCCTCTCTGCTGGGCTCCTGAGCTCACTGCCCAACACTGCTGTAGAGTGCTTGGTTGGAGTCGAGGTCTTGAGACTGCTGCTCATGGAGGAGTGGGTGAAGTAGCGTGGGTTCAAGCAATGGGACTGGGAGTCCAGCGGGGGGAGGGGGCAGAAGCAACAGATAGGTTTTTGCCCACTTCCGGTTCCAGGTCACGGCACTTCTAGTCACACGAAGAGACTTGTCTCCTTGTCGGCTAGCCTCCCTCCATCGGTAGACCCTTATGCAGGTCTAAAGTCACCCCGGAGGGTGCTACTTCTGTCAAAGAGGCTTTGCTCGGCCGTGGAGGAGTGGCGGCTCCTCCAGCTGTCTGGGCCAGACTCTGAGGGCCGACCAGTAAAATGGCCGATCACCTAGCCGCTAGAAACCGCAAGTCAAAGAACACCTAAGCTTTAAACCCACCGTGGTGAATCTGGGTGAGATCTTTCTTTTTTTCCCTCTTTATGCTTTTTTATCTTTTTTGCCTGTAAGAGCCCTGTTGGAACTATTTCCCTGGCTTGGAAAGGCAGCTTCTACATGTCTGGGAAGAAAGGCGAACAAAAGAATAGAATGAAGCCTTAAAAACTACGTTTTTTTTTAAAATATAAGTACATTTTGGGGTACTGGAAAAAAATTTTCTTCCTAAGAACTCTATTATCAGCCTATGTTGTTTTGTCTTTTTTTTTTAATACTTCTTCCTCTATTTTTCCCTGAAAAAATAGAAAAAAGGGATGAGGGAGGGAAAAAAATGAATGACTTTAAAAAAAAGATTTTTTAGCTTACTGAGGACATCTACTGGTTAAAAGCTAATATTGCAATTGGAGAGGAGATTTTTTTATGAGAAAGTTAATTTGATGAAGTTGAACAATTTTTATAAAATGGAGCTGCACTCACATTTAAACTGTAAACTTATTCTGGAAAAGATCTATGAGACTAAAGTGGAAATATGTGTTACAATGAAAGAGCTTACTACAGAATTAAAAACTAGAATTTCTTCTTCAAACTTCAAAATTGACTTTCACACTACACCTGATTCTTCTATAAAACAGATTGCACAAGGAGAGGACTTAACTGACAATAAAGAGAACTTGATCTTGCCTTATAAACAATTCACTTATGATGCTGAGAACCAGAAAAAGCAAAGACTGGGACTTCAAATCTTAAAGCAACAAGTCTTTATGGTTAAGAAAATCAGAGGGCCAATGCAAAGATCAAGATGGCTCTTACTGATCCAAATACTACTAGAAGCAATAAAAAGACCTATCAACTGGAAGGGAAGGTCTGCTATGGAAACCTACTTGGCATTTGAAAAAACTTAGAATCAGACTAAAAAAAAAAGAGTGAAAATTAAAGTGTTATGTAATGGACTAAAGGCAATCTAGAATTATGGACTGATTTAAGGACTAAGATTATGAGTTAGATGTGCGATTAATGGAAGATATATAAAACTTATCTACATGAAAATTACTGATGATTTATTTGTTTGATGACTAATGAATTGAAATAACCTAAAGTTTGATGCTATCTGGTCAGTTTAAAGAGATTGATTGATGGATTAGATAGCTTTAGAATAGATTATTATTTTAACTTAAAAAGGAGATATTTTTAGGTAATGGATTAAAGGTAATTTAGAATTATGGATTGATTTTAGGATTAAGATTGTGAGTAAGAAATAAGAGAAAAAGGGGTGATTAATGAAATATATATTAAATGGATTAAGAATATGTTTGTTTGTTTTTCTTTAGGACAATAGGGTTACTTGCAAGAAATTTATTATGTAATTTTGAGTTAATCTAATAAGATGATTTGTTTGTTTGATAATATGGATGTTATTAGTTATGATAGATTATTATTTTAACTTAAAAAGGAGATATTTTTAGGTGATGGATTAAAGGTAATTTAGAATTATGGATTGATTTTAGGATTAAGATTGTGAGTTAGAAATAAGAGAAAAAGGGGTGATTAATGAAATATATATTAAATGGATTAAGAATATGTTTGTTTTTTTTCTTTAGGACAATAGGGTTACTTGCAAGAAATTTATTATGTAATTTTGAGTTAATATAATAAGATGATTTGTTTGTTTGATAACATGGATGTTATTAGTTATGACAATTAATTGGATGTAATTTGAATTCTGTTTAATGGATCGAAAGGACTTAAGGTTTGATTTTCTTTTGTTGGTAAAAAGAAATTGATTAATTGATAGACTAGATACGTATAGGATAGACTAATACTTTATTTTAATTAAGGGATATTAGTGGAAGAATTAAATAAAATCTTTGAAAAAATCAAGGAACTAGAATATATTTGGAAGGGATACCCGAATTGATAAGGTTTGTATTTAAAGTTCATTTGATTATGGTAGTGTAAATTTCTAAAAGTTTTAAAAACAGGTATAGGTTGATTAAATTTAAGCTAGACTGAACTACTTTAAATAAATTATGTTATCTAAGGGAATAAGAGAGGGAATACTACAGGTATTGATTGAAATATGTATAATTATTTTGGTTTTGGATGTTTGTTTACCCTAACACCACGGTGTGCCTTGAGCATTTTTTGTAAAAATTAAAAAACCAATAAAATTATTTTTTTTTAAAAAAAGATAGGTTTTTGCCTTAATCCCCAACACTCACCTTGAGTTTCAGGAACCACTTCTCTGACTTCCAGCCAGTCAAACGTCTCCTTTAGCTGTTCGACTGAGGGACTGTAGACTGCTGTCTGATAGCTCAACTCTGCAGAGTTGTCCCAACCAGTCGGGCCCTTCCTTTTCTTCTGTGCTGTAGAAGAAGGACCTTGGAGCAGAATTAACAATAGCTCCTGTTCAGCAGTTTTGGGGGTGCTTCTGCACTGAGGGACTGCTTTGGTTTGACAGAGGTCTGCCAGGATCATGGTTCCCTCTTGTGGCACCAAGAGGTGCTGGGGGTTAGGTTGTGGGAGGATGTGGTGGGGGGGGGGTTCCGAGCAGCTATTTGTATTGCTTGTTAAATTTGTTATTTCTCTGTTATCAGTTGAGTTATTATATTTTTGTGTTAATATTTGTTAAAACTTTATAAAATTTAATAAAAATAATTAATAAAAAAAAATAAAATAAAAAAAAAACACATATCTATAAAAAACCCTTGAGCTAAAAGAAACCAATCACTCCACAAACATACACAGAAACATACACTGGCTAGGGGCAAGGTGTTAGCTGCCCCAGGCCTGCCGGCAAAAGTATGTTTTAAGCAATCTACGAAAGGCGAAGAGGGTGGGGGCGACACGGATCTCCGGGGGAAGTTGGTTCCAGAGGGCCGGGGCCGCAACAGAGAAGGCCCTTCCCCTAGGCCCCGCCAGGCAACACTGTCTGGCTGACGGGACCTGGAGAAGGCCCACTCTGTGGGCCCTAACCGGCCGCTGGGATTCATGGGGCAGCAGACGGTCCCGTAAATAACCTGGTCCAATGCCATGTAGGGCTTTATAGGTCATAACCAACACTTTGAATTGGGTTCGGAGACCAATTGGCAGCCAATGAAGCTCGCGGAGTGATGCCGAAATGTGGGCATTTCTAGGCAAGCCCAACACTGCTCGCGCGGCTGCATTCTGCATTACCTGAAGTCTCCGAACATTTTTCAAAGGTAGCCCCATGTAGAGAGCATTGCAGTAGTCGAACCTCGAGGTGATAAGGGCATGAGTGACTGTGAGAAGAGACTCCCGGTCCAAATAGGGCCGCAACTGGTGCACCAGGCGAACCTGGGCAAATGTCCTCCTCGCCACAGCCGAAAGATGATGTTCCAAATTTAGCTGTGGATCGAGGAGGACGCCCAAGTTGCGGACCTTCTCCGAGGGGGTCAAAAGCTCCCCCCCCCAGGCTAATGGACGGATAGATTGAAATATCCTTGGGAGGCAGAACCCATAGCCACTCCGTCATGTCGGGGTTGAGTTTGAGCCTGTTGGCACCCATCCAAACCGTAACAGCCTCCAGACATCGGCACATCACTTCCGCTGCTTCACTGAAATGACACGGGGTGGAGATGTAAAGCTGGGTATCATCAGCATACTGATGATATCTCACCCCGTGTTGTCGGATGATCTCGCCCAGTGGTTTCATGTAGATATTAAACAGCAGAGGGGAGAGGACCGATCCCTGAGGGACCCCACAAGGGAGGAACCTAGGGGTTGACCTCTGACCCCCTGCCAACACCGACTGCGACCGACCAGTGAGGTAGGAGGTGAACCACCGCAAAACAGTGCCTCCAACCCCCAACCCCTCCAGTCGGTGCAGAAGGATACCATGGTCAATGGTATCGAAAGCCGCTGAGAGGTCAAGTAGCACCAGGATAGTGGATAATCCCCTATCCCGGGCCCGCCAGAGATCATCCGTCAGCGCGACCAAAGCAGTTTCCGTGGAGTAGCCGAGCCTGAATCCTGACTGTTGAGGGCCCAGATAATCGGCCTCATCCAAGGACCGTTGGAGCTGGAGTGACACCACCTTCTCAACAACCTTCCCTATAAAGGGAAGATTGGAGACAGGACGGTAGTTGTTTAAAACAGCTGGGTCCAGGGAAGGCTTCTTGAGGAGGGGGCGCACAATTGCCTCCTTGCAGGGAGCCGGAAAGGACCCCTCCCTCAAAGAAGCGTTGACAATCTCCTGAACCCAGCCCCGCGTCACCTCCCTGCTGGCCGAAACCAGCCAGGAGGGGCACAGGTCCAATAAACAGGTGGCGGAGCTCACAGCTCCAATGGCCTTGTCGACTTCATCAGGTGCCACCGGGTCAAACTCCTCCCACACAACAGGATCAAGACGAGTCCCTGTCATCTTGACTGAATCATTATCAGCCGATACTGCATTCCAATTGGAGTCAAGGTCCATCCGAATCTGGGCGATTTTATCCACGAAAAACTTATTAAAGTCCTCAGCACTACCCTGCAAGGGTGCATCAACCCCCCCCTGATTAAGGAGGGAGCGAGTTACCCTGAACAGGGCGGCTGGGCGGGATTCCGCAGATGCAATCAAGGCGGAATGATACGCGCATCTTGCCGCCTTGAGCGCCACCTGATAAGTCTTGATATAAGATCTTACAAGTGTTCGGTCAGATACGGATTTGCTTTTCCTCCATCGCTTCTCTAGGCGTCTCTTCTGGCGCTTCATCCCCCTGAGTTCCTCAGTAAACCAAGGAGATCTCCTGGGTCTGCTACCACAGAGAGGTCGCAGCGGCGCAATCCGGTCAAGAGCCCCCTTCGCAGCCATATTCCAGGCCGTAACCAGGGACTCTGCCGAACTGTGAATGAGAGAATCCGGTATTTCCCCAAGCGTCCTCTGAAAACTCTCTGGATCCATCAGACGTCTGGGGCGGAACCACCTAATCGGTTCTGCCTCCCTGCAGGGGAGGATTGGAGCCTTGAAAACAAGCCGCAACAGAAAATGGTCTGACCATGACATAGGCAAAATATCTAAGCCCCTTAAATTCAGATCATTGCTCAACTGTTCTGAGAGGAATACCATGTCGGGAGTGTGTCCCCTCTCGTGAGTCGGACCCTGAACTACCTGAGTCAGGTTCATGGTTGCCATGGTGGCCATGAACTCCTGCGCCAACCCAGAGGATTCGCCGAGCGATGGAAGATTTAAGTCCCCCAAGACAATAAGCCTGGGGAACTCAACCGCCAGCCCAGCAACCCCCTCAAGTAGCGCAGGCAGGGCTGTTGACACGCAGCTGGGAGGCAGGTACGTGAGCAACAAGCCCACCTGAACCCCTAGGTCCAACTTCACAAGGAGCAACTCACAACCCGCAATCTCAGAAACAGCGAGCCTGCGTAGGCTAAAAGTCTTCTTGGCTATAATAGCCACTCCTCCCCCCCTTCCCTGGGGTCGTGGCTGGTGCCATACCTGAAACCCGGCTGGACACATCTCAGAGAGAGGAACTCCTCCCTCCGGGCCCAGCCAGGTCTCGGTCACACATGCGAGGTCGGCCTCCTCATCCAGGAGAAGATCATGGATGAGGGGAGCTTTATTTACAACCGACCTGGCATTGAGCAGCAGCAGCCTGAGCCCAGGGTCCGGATTTCGCCCATTACCAGTACTTCGGGTTGAACTCACAGGGTCAGAGCAAGGGATCGCTTTTAGACAGTGAGCTCTTGTTCCCCGGGAATGGGGAACAAGTTGAATTCTATGGCTTAGGAAACCAAAATTAAACAGGGCAATAACTTATAAATTTCTGCCAACTCGATGATTTCTTCATTGCCAATAGTCAAAATGATGTTTATATAATTGACATTGCCAGATGGAGTAACATAAATCAAGTTGACTACATTATTGGTAGAAGGTAGAAGATCTCAATTGTAACAGCAAAAACATGGTGTAAGGCAGGGGAGTCAAACTCAATTTCATTGAGGGCCGCATCAGCATTGGGGTTGCCCTCGGGGGGCCAGGTGGGTGTGGCAAGGGTGGGTGAGGCCTACTGGGTGGGCGTGGATGGTGTGGGTGTGGCCTGCTGGGTGGGCGTGGCCAGCTCTTCATCGTTCGCATGAAGGGGGCCTGTGGGAGCCTGTGGGGGCAAGGAGTGGGACAGATTTGAGAATCTCTGGTAGAAGGGATAGGAGTGCCAAGGCATGGTCCACTGGAGAAGCCTCACTGTTCCTCTCAGGCCATGCGGAGGGGGGGGTTGGATGGTGGTGCGGGCTGCCCGGAGCCCTGGGCAGCAGAGGTCAAATGCCCAGCCTGGCTCTCAAGCACCCACGACACCAAGCCCAGCCCCACTTCCCCAAGGGGGTGCCCAGCTGCACTTATCTCCTCCTCAAGGCTGCTGCTGCTGTGCTTGCTCTCCTTAGCCAGGTTGCTCATGATGGGTACGAGGGCAAAGTCAGAGGGAGGCCGACTCCCTCTCCATGGGAGGAGACCCAGCTTTGTATCCAAAGCTTCCTTAGCAATAGGATGGGAAACCCCCAGGATAGGCCAGGAGGAGGGGGCAAGGGGATAGTGAAAGGGCAGCAGGGCAGGACTAAGGCAGGACTTCCCTCAGACCCTCCCTCTCCTTCTTTCCTTCCTTAGTACAGAATGGTGGAAAATATTTGAGATGAGGGAGGGGAAAAAACAGGCAAGAAACGCAGCTGGAGAGGTGTCACCCTTCATGAGGAATGA
Source organism: Bothrops alternatus (assembly GCA_034064705.1). Taxonomy (NCBI): domain Eukaryota; kingdom Metazoa; phylum Chordata; class Lepidosauria; order Squamata; family Viperidae; genus Bothrops; species Bothrops alternatus. The sequence goes on from JARGCV010000112.1 coordinate 36,141,461, forward strand.
AGAAATGCACCTTCGCCTGGAAGTGGCCAGCACACGGCCCTCACCAACTTCACATATCTGGCTTAGTGGCCTCTGGGGGAGGGGATGCCATGAGTTACCTGTGCAATGCCACCCAGCCCCCAGCCTGCCCGGTCTCAGCAGGCAGCGGAGCGCTTTCCTGACAGAGCCAAGAGGCTGAACCAAGAGGTGCAAATCTAAAAAGAAGCGCGATGCTGCCCAGCCCCCAGCCTGTCTGCTTTCAGCAGGCAGCAGGGCGCTCTCCTCACAGCACCGAGAGGTTGAGCCAGGTGGTGCAAAGCTCATCAGCTTTGCACCTTGCTGCCTGCTGAAACCGGGCAGGCTGGGGGCTAGGCAGCATTGCACTTCTGATCAGATTCGCGCCGCCCGGTTGCTTGCCAAAACTGCACAGGCTGGGGGCTGGGCGATGTCGCCCTTCTTTTTGGATTCGCACCACCTGGCTCAGCCTCTTGGCGCTGTGAGGAGAGCGCCCCACTGACTGCCGAAACACCCCTCCCCCGGAGCCCATCAAGCCGGATATGTGAAGTAGGCAAGGGCCATTTGCTGGCAACTTCCAGGCAATGGTGCATTTCTTCATTCTTCATAAAGGGTGACACCTCCCAGCATGCACCCAGGGGGCGCGGCCGACACAGCAGGGGCTGTTTCCTCGCTGTTTCCAGGTGACCTTGTGGAGCTAAGACTGAATGCGTTTCAGCATAGATGGCCACACAAAATTGTACATTGGCACCCGGCTGGCCTGGGCCAGGGCCAAGGCAGAGGGGGCCATTCCCTCACTGTTTCCAGAATGGCTTTGTGAGCCACATGAAACCACTTCGCGGGCTGCATCCAGCCCCCAGGCCTTGTTTTGACATGTCTGATGTAAGGTGTTGCCTCAACTACTCTCCCAAGAAAGCAGAACTCTTGAAACAAGAGTTTATTGAGAGATAGTGATAGCAAGGGAGTGCAAATGGCTGCATTAAAATATTCATTTCAAAACCCCACCCAGAGCCCAACTGTCCAGTTCGTGTCCAGCCAATCCACAGGTGCGAAGTTGTTATGGGAACCAGAGCTCAGAAGGAATGGTTCCCAGGCCTGTCACTGGATCTCGAAGCGGACTGGAGATAAGGCAGATGGCCCCTGGCACATTCCATTCTCCACTTCACACCCAAAGAGATACATCAAAGTTGAGGAGGAACAAAGCAGAGTAAGTACAAGCCACAAGCCCCCTCCCAGCAGAAGAAAAACCTCCCCCTCCCACTAGAATGGGAGAGCAGAAAGAAGAGAAGATCTGCAGGATTTTGCACCCATGCATAACAATGCCAGGCAAACAAACCACCAGCCTTTTGATAAGTGGCAACATTGGAAGAGGGATGGCTCCAGGCTGGATGTCAGCACTGCCATAGGTGTGGGGAGGAGAGGCATTTAAAATGAGATTGCAGATGGGATTTTCCCCAATACCGTTACCATAGCAATCCACCCAGAGATCCATTCCCAAGAGAAACTCCCTTTCAAGATAGGGAAAGGAGAACATTTGGGAGGCCCCAGTGGGAACCAAATGGGGGAAATGACTTCAAGAACCAATGACTAGAGGAAGAAAAAACGGAATTCCAAGCCACTTTTGCAGGTCTAGCCATTCCACTAAGGAGCAGCCCAGATGGAGAGCCTCTCATTACAGTCACTATAGGGGGAAGAGAGTACGAGTGCCTGGTAGATACAGGAGCCACCTCATTTCTCATTACTACCCCTCCCTTTAAGGGTTCTATAGTACCGGGGGCCTAGGGTAATACTGTTGGAGTAGGGGAGAAAAATCAGCCCAGTCAAATTCACCATTGAAATGAAGGTGGAGATTGGCCCCTTCTCCTTAAATCATGCCTTCACCATCTGCCCACAGTCTCCATTGTTCCTTATAGGCAGAGACCTACTGTGCAAAATGGGGGTTCAATAAAGTGCAACAAAACAGGAGTGATATTAGACATTCCAGCAAAATGCATGCATTTTTTAGTGGTAGGGAAAGAACAGCTGCATGAGGATTTAAGGGACTTGCCAGAGTACCTATGGGGCTGGGACTCCACTGAGGTAGGGCTACTAAAGGGAGCCACCCCAGTCAGAATTCAGATAAAGGAAGGACCACTACCATGCATTCCCCAATACAAAATCCAGGCGGAAGCAATAGAACCTATTAGGAAACTAAACAGGGAGTCCTTTGCAAATGCACCTCCCCCTGCAACACTCCTATTTTCCCGGTTCGAAAACCAAACGTAGACCAAGACAGAAACTCAGTTTTCAGATTAATTCATGATCTGAGACTGGTCAACAGTCACGTGATACCTTATGCCCCAGTAGTTCCCAACCCAGCCACAATCATCACCGAGCTCCCAGCTTCGGCCACACACTTCAGAGTTATAGATCTCTGTTCTGCTTTTTTCAGTATCCCGGTAGACTGGGACTCCCAATACCTTTTTGCTTTCACCTGGGAAGATCAACAGTACATGTGGACTCGCTTGTCACAAGGTTATACCGAGCCCCCCACCCTGTTCTATCAGATTCTGAAAGTAGACCTGTCATCCATTTCCCTGCCAGGGGGTTCAATATTAATTCAATATGTGGATGACCTTCTGCTGGCATCAGACACTGAACAGATTTGCAGGGCTGACATACATCATCTGCTTCTTTCCCTTGCAAGGAGGGGACATAAGGCATCCCCCTCTAAACTACAATACTTACAGGAATAGGTCACCTACCTGGGCAATGTAATTGCTCCTGGAATACAAAAACTAGCCCCAGGGAAGGTTGAGACTATCCTTAACATGAAGCCCCCCCATACAAAAAAGCAGGTACGAGCCCTACTGGGCATCCTAGGGTTTTGCCACCCATGGATTCCTTCTTTTGGAGAGCTAGCTAAGCTTCTCATTCAACTAACCACTAAAGATATGCTTGACTCTGTTGTTTGGACAAAACCACTAGCCCTTACCTTCTCAAAAATAAAGCAGATGCTAGTATCAGCACCAGCCCTAGGTCTCCCTAACTACCAGAATCTTTCATGCTGTTTATTCATGAAAACCAAGGAGTGGGGTCAGGTGTCTTAGCTCAGCAATTCAGCCCCTTACTGATCAGCAATTCAGCCCCTTACATATCCAGTGGCATATTATTTGGTACAGCTGGATCCAGTGGCGAGGGGAACAGTCCCCTGCTTGAGAGCAGTAACTACCACGTGGAAATTATAAAGAAATCAAGAAATCTAGTCCTGGGTCGGCCTCTTATTTTGAAAGTCTCATGATGTGTTGCCATTCACTTACAGTTGCAGACACAAGCATTCATCAATAGCGCTTAGCACAGTATGAAGCCAAGCTCTTTACCTCAGATCACATTTCCTTTGAGAGGTGTATGACTTTAAATCCAGCTACTCTATTACCAGCAGATCAAACAGGGGAAAACTTGCATGACTGCTTACATGTTATTCAAGGCACAGAGCTGCCCCGACCCGACCTTAGTGATGTCCCCTTGTTGAACCCGGACTTTGAATTGTTTACAGATGGGTCCTCATACATGCATGAAGGGAGCAGGGTGACGGCAGGAGCCGTCGTCTCTATCCATGAGATTGTGTGGGCAATGCCACTCGCTCCCTCTTACAGTGCTCAAGTAGCTGAACTTGCGGCTTTAATTCAAGCTTGCGAGAGAGTGAGGGGCTGGTCTACCAATGTTTATACCGACTCCAGATATGCATTTGGGATGTGCCACCCTACCAGAGCACTGTGGAAACAATGGGGATTCTTGACTTTGTCAGGGCAACCCATAGCACATGCAGAGTTGGTTTCCATCCAATTACCCTCAACAATAGCCATCATCGATTGCAGGGCACACCAAAAGAATAATTCAGAGGTGACAAAAGGTAACCAATTTGCAGACCAAGCTGCATAGTGGACTGCAATTCAACCTCTCCCAGCAAGGCCAATGGTCCCTGCCTTGAGGATGTCCACTGAAGGTGGACACATATCTGCTAGAGGAAGGGGAGGCGGAGTGTTGGAAGGAGAAATTTGAAGCAGAATACAGGGAGGGCTTTTGAAGGGTTCCTGATGGAAGACCCATAGCCCCTCTCCATCTCCTGTGACTTATCTACCAAAGATTACATACCAAAGGCCACTACGGAACACAAGCAATGATGGATGCAATAAGGGGGGGTCTGGAATGTGTCAGGGGCATATAAGGAAGCCATGCGAAAGGCAGGAAACCACAAAATGTGCCAGGCCAACAACGCCACCTCCAGAAAGGCTACCTACACTGGGGGAAGGTCATGGGCATAGTGCCCATTTGAAAAATTACAAATGGACTACATACAGCTTCCCACAGCAAGTGGTTACCAGTATGTCCTTGTATATAGGGACCAACTTACACACTGGATAGAGGCTTTTCCCTGCCGCCATGTCACAGCTTTAGAAACTGCAAGACATCTGCTTAAGGATATAGTACCACACTTTGGAGTGCCCAGCACTGTAGATATGGATAGGGGGAGACACTTTGTAGCACAAATACTCACTCATATGTACCAGGTACTGGGCATCACCCAGAACCTGCACACACCTTTTTCTCCAACCTCCTCTGGGAGCATGGAAAGGGCTAACCGTGAAATAAAGACTCTCCTGGGCAAATATGCCAGGAAACCCACCTGCCATGGCCACAAGCTCTATCTATAGCCTTGTTTTATCTCAGAACCAGAGCTCGACAGGACATGGGTATTTCACCATTTGAACTTCTCTTTGGCTATCCCCCAGATACTCTGAAGGGACTGGACCCTCATTCCCTTAGCCTAGAAAGGGGGGATATGGATCTCTCTGCTTACCTTGCAGCCCTACACTGGAGGCTACACACCTTGTGGAGACAGAGCACCCTGACACAGGCCCTGCCCCTAGAGGAGGCCTTACATCCATTTGAGCCAGGAGATTGGGTGTGGATAAAGTCATTTACTAGAACTACATCACTCCAACCCAAGTGGAAGGCACCCTTCCAGGTGCTGCTAATCATACAAACTGCTGTCAAGGTTGTAGAAAAGGACACTTGGATCCATTGGATCCATGTGAAGTCAGCCATATTGGACCACACTACAGATCCAGTAGCAGAGAAAGTGCCACCCATATGATTTCAAAAGGACCCAGATACCAATGAGTGGGCATTAAAAACAATCTTGAAACTACAGAAGATGGAAGGGAAGACTGTGAGGAAATTGAGGATGGGGATCATTAAGGCTTATTGTATTACTTTGTATTATGTATGTATCCAGGCTATTAGAGAACAAACTATTAAGAACATAAGAACATAAGAAGAGCCATGCTGAATCAGGCCAAAGCCCATCGAGTCCAGCATTCTGTGTCACACAGTGGCCCACCAATTGTACATGGGGATCTTGAGCAGAAGGAGAAGGCAAAACCCTCCCTTTCCCTTGACCCCCAACAAATGGTACCCAAGGGAATCCTGCCTGCCTCAACCACCATAGAGGTGGCACATGGACATCCGTTTTAATAACCACCGATACACTTTGCATCCATGAATCTATCTAGCCCTGCCTTGAAGCTGTCAAGGCTGACAGCTGTCACGACCCCTTCAGGAAGTGAATTCCATAAATCAACGACCCTCTGGGTGAAGAAATATTTCCCTTTATTTGTCCTCACTTTCTTGGCTATGAGCTTTAGGGAGTGCCCCCTTGTCCTGGTATTGTGTGATAGAGAAAAGAATTTTTCTCTATCCACCTTTTCTATCCCATGCATGATTTTATACACTTCGATCAAGTCACCCCTTAAACGCCGTCTTTCAAGGCTGAAGAGACCAAGGCGTTGCAATCTGGTTTCATAAGGGAGGCGCTCCATTTCCTTGATCATTCTTGTTGCCCTTTTTTGCACCTTTTCCAGTTCCATTATATCCTTCTTGAGGTGCGGTGACCAGAACTGTACACAGTACTCCAAGTGTGGTCTCACCATCGATTTGTACAGAGGCAATACAACACTTGCTGACTTATTTTTGATTCCCTTCCTAATCATGCCAAGCATGGAATTTGCTTTTTTACTGCTGCTGCGCATTGGGTTGACATCTTCATCGAGCTGTCCACCAAAACCCCAAGATCCCTTTCTTGGGTTGTCTCAGAAAGTTTGGTCCCCATCAGTTGGTAAGCATAATTGGGGTTCTTTGCCCCGATGTGCATAACTTTGCACTTGTTTAGGTTAAAATGCATTTGCCACTTTGTTGCCCACTCACACAATTTCAAGAGATCCTTCTGGAGCTCCCGACAATCAGTTTCACTTTTCACAACCCGGAACAATTTAGTGTCATCAGCAAACTTGGCTACCTCACTATTAACTTCTACATCCAGATCATTGATGAATAAATTAAAAAGTAAAGGTCCCAAAACTGAACCTTGGGGTACACCACTTCTCACTTCTTTCCATCTGGAGAATTGTCCATTTATTGCCACCCTTTGCTTCCTACAATTTAGCCAGTTACCAATCCAGGACAAGACCTGTCCTCTAATTCTGTGGCTGGAGAGCTTTTTTAGGAGCCTTTCGTGAGGAACTTTGTCAAAAGCCTTTTGAAAGTCAAGATATACAATATCAACTGGGGCCCCTTTATCTATGTATTTATTTACACCCTCAAAGAATTCTAACAAGTTAGTAAGACATGATTTGCCTTTGCAGAAACCATGTTGATTTTCTTTCAGCAATGCCTGTTTTTCTATGTGCCCTGTAATTTTATCTTTAATAATGGTTTCCATCAGTTTGCCTGGAACTGAGGTTAGACTGACTGGTCTATAGTTTCCTGGATCACCTCTGGATCCTTTCTTGAAGATCGGGGTTATATTTGCTTCCCTCCAATCCTCCGGTACAGTGCCTGATCTTAGAGAAAGATTGTATATTTTAGCTAGAAGTTCAGCAATTTCACACTTGAGTTCCTTGAGAATTCTAGGGTGGATGCCATCTGGACCCGGCGATTTGTTGACGTTTAGTTTAGAAAGGCATGCAAGAACATCTTCCTTGTTTATCTCTATCAGGTTTAATTCTTCTATTTCCCTCCCTGGGAAAACTAATTCAGTGGCAGGCAGATGTTCTCTATCCTCCTCGGTGAAAACGGAGGCAAAGAAGTCATTTAGCCTCTCAGCAATCTCCTTGTCTTCTCTGATTATCCCCTTCTGACCATTGTTATCAAGTGGCCCAACTGATTTTCTGGTTGGGTTCCTGCTTCTGATGTACTTAAAAAACGTTTTGTTATTATTTTTAATATTCTTGGCTATATGCTCCTCAAAGTCTCTCTTGGCTTTCATGACTATCGCCTTGCATTTGGTCTGCCAGAGTTTGTGATCCCTCCTGTTCTCCTCGGTAGGAAGAGCCTTCCATTTCTTAAATGAGTTTTTCTTCTTTCCAATAACCTCCTTTACCTCATTTGTAAGCCATACTGGTATCCTCTTGGACTTTCCAACCCTCTTTCTTCTTTTAGGAATGCATTTTATTTGAGCCTGCTGTAACGTATTTTTAAACAGTTTCCAAGCATTTTGGAGGGATTTGACTTTTTTTACTGTTCCTTTTAGTTTCTTCTTTACTATTTTCCTCATTTTGTCAAAATTCCCTCTGTGAAAGTTTAAGGTCTCTGTGTTAGTTTTCACTGACAATTTGCTATCCATGGTTAAGTTGAAGGTTATTGTGTTGTGATCGCTGGTTCCTATGGGCTCGGTTACAAGGACATCATGAACCAAATCCTGTGCATTAGTTAGAACCAAGTCCAGGATCCCCTTTCCCCTGGTAGGTTCCATGACCATCTGCTCAAGGGAATAATCGGCTAACATGTCGAGGAACCTTGTCTCTCTTTCATGTGTAGAACAAGAATTTACCCAATCTATTTGGGGATAGTTGAAGTCCCCCATTATGACTACCCTATTTCTTTTTGAGGCCTCCTTAAATTCATTTTCCAAATAGCAATCTGCCTCTGGATTTTGGTTGGGAGGGCAATAGCAGATCCCTAACGTCAGATTAGTTTCCTGTCCTGGGATTTTTATCCACAATGTTTCTGTGGGTGAGTTTGAATTTTCTTGAATTTCGAGTTCATGAGATTCTAACTCCTCATTTATGTACAAGGCCACGCCACCACCATTTCTCCCTCTCCTGTCCATCCTATACAATTTGTAACCTGGAATCCTTGTGTCCCATTGGTTTTCATCCGTCCACCAGGTTTCTGTTATGCCGATAATATCAATATTATTTTCCTTCACCAAGCATTCCAATTCCCCTATTTTTGCTCGAATGCTTCTAGCATTTGTGTACAGACCTTTATATGTAATTTTCTGGTGCACTTTTAACTTTGACTGTGGATTTTGACTGTAGAATTTGGTTGTAGAATTTGTAGATGGTCTACCATGTCCTTCTGCTTGACTATTACAATTTAGTTTTCCTGTTGGCTCACCAATGTGTGCATAACTTCCTCCCTCCATATTAGGCAGTGCGCCTTCTCGAACCGGAAGCTGCCCAGCTCCTGTTGACTTGCCCCTATGAATCAGTTTAAAAGCTGCTCTGAAACCTTTTTAATATTAATCGCCAACAGTCTGGTTCCATTATGGTTCAAATGTAACCCGTCCCTTCTGTACAGGTGTGGCTTGTCCCAAAATGTTTCCCAGTTCCTAATGAATCTAAAGCCTTTCTCCCGGCACCACTGCCTCATCCACGCATTGAAGCTCCTGAGCTCTGCCTGTCTAGCTGGCCCTGCGCGTGGAACAGGTAGCATTTCTGAGAATGCAACCTTGGGGGTCCTGGACTTTAATCTTCTACCTAGCAACCTAAATTTGGCTTCCAGGACCTTCCGCTTAGCTTTTCCAATGTCATTGGTACCGACATGTACTACAACAGTTGGCTCCACCCCAGCAGTCTATCAGCCTGTCTAGATGCCTCGTGATGTCCGCAACCTTTGCACCCGGCAGGCAGTTTACCATTGCCAGACAAGGGAAACATATGGGAATACCTAGCACGAGAGGTTTTAAACACCACTGATTTCTGTCTAGCAGGAGGGAGGTCAGTAAAAGATATACTCACTACATGCTTAATAGGTGTATCCTCAGGGCCACAAACCATAATTAACAGTACCAAGTTCAGGAACTTCCACATTGAAGCCTCATATGCCACTGTCTTTGATTGGGGCACAAGTTCTGAGTATAAGGATCAGAACATGTACACCTTGCAGGTGGCCACAGTGACCTAAGCAGTTAGCTGCTCATGTTAGCAGGATGCAAATGACCCAAGGTTCTCTATTGCCAAGATCTCAGTAATAAGGAGCTCAGCTGCAGTCACACAGAAAGTGTTCCATTCTTGTATAGCCATGGAAAACTACCATTAGGCTGGTTTTTCCTATGTGGGCTGAAGGCTTATTCTTACCTCCCAGTTAATGCAACAGGAGTGCCATGCACTATAGGGCGACTAACCACGGTGATGTCTTCACTTCAAAGGTGACAAAGGAGAGACCTCCAGGAATTGATCCCTGAGTGTGATCCAAAAACCTGGCTGCTAACAAAAGCAGAATATGTGGCATTGGCTGTCTCTCTGGTAGGTGTACCAGCCATTGCAGTTCATAATGCCAGGGCCCTGAACAGTATGGCCTGTGCACTAGTAAAAAGTCTAAATTCCACCTCTCAGGCATTGGATACTTTAAATCAAGAATTAAAGCAGGTAAGAGAAGCAACCGTTGGAAATCGAGCAGCCATCGATTATTTATTGCTGAGACATAATCATGGGTGTGAAGAATTCAAAGGACTTTACTGCTTTAATTTCTCTGACTCATCCCAGCTGGTAGAGAGTGACATATAACGCCTGAAGGAATTAACACATAAGATTGGGTATGAAAAAAATCCTTTTGATTTTTTATCTGGACTCTTTGATTGGCTACCCAACCTGCATTGATTGAAAATTCTAATCCTAGGAGCAATCACAGCTACATAGGTAAGTATCTTCCTATGCTGTCTTTTTCAGTGTATATCACCTTGCCTCAGCTACCAGAAGACATGCTTATCTATCTTCCCAAAACTAAACAAAAGGGAAAATCAAATTTCTGTTATGATGAGTAAAATTGATCATGACTACCAGGTGTACTTTGAAACAGAACTAAGTTGTGCGGGGGGGAGGGGGTATAATTACACCCAGTTCCTTTCCCCTTGCACAAATTGGGGGATTAATGGATTAATTAATTATTAATCATATTTGATTAAGAATGTGTTGGAGGTCAGCACCTACCTACCCCCACCAGAGAAATAAACATTTTGGGAAATATTAAACAGGCAAAGAAATAATAGAAAATCTTTTTTTAAATATATTTTATTAATTTTATTAATTTTATAATTGTAACAAAAATACATAAAATCCCAGAATAAAAACCTATTAAAAAACCTAGATATACAACTCAACATAATACATCCTCTTCCATCTTTCAACATACAAAAGTTTAAATACCTACACTTAACTATAGGTGTTGCCCGGACGGCACCCCCTACACCACATCCACCCTCTTTCTTCCTCCATATCTTCTCCTACTTCCCCTCCATCTCTCTCCTTCCCTTTCTCTCCACTTCACCTCTTCTGCCCCAACCTTCCTACTTCCCTCTCCCCTCTCTTCCCTCTCACCCCCCTTCAGATGTAGTCCAGAGGTACCGTCCGAGCAACTTCTCTCTCTCAGTAAGCATTTTTTATTATATATTACAAGTATTACAGTTGAGTACAAAACAATCTAACAATCTAACACCCTCCCCAACATACCCCCCCAGCTTCCCAAAGTGAGTACAGGGTAAACAAAATTAATATATAAATCCTAATAAAAATTTAACTATTTGCTAAAAACAATTTCTTGGATTGATATTTCCCTTGGATATACTCTATCCATTTTTTCCACTCCAACATATATTTTTCATTTGAGTGATCTTTCAAGTAAGCAGATACTTTGGCCATTTCCGCCAAATTTATAATTTTCAAAGTCCATTCTGCAATAGATGGTAATTCTGCCTTCTTCCAATATTGTCCCACCAACAGTCTCGCTGCTGTAATCAAGTTCAAAATCAAGTTCATCTCTATGGTGGAGCAATCTTTTATAATACCTAGTAAAAACAACTGTGGTGAAAATTCAATACGTTTTTTCAGAATATTTTGAAGTATCCACCATATTTTTGTCCAAAAAGCCTTAATTTTTTTACAAGTCCACCATACATGAAAATAAGTAGCATCCATACATTCACATCTCCAACATTTAGGTTGTAAATTAGGGTACATACATGAATTTTTTCGGATCCAAATGCCATCTATAAAACATTTTGTAAAAATTTTCTCTTAAATGTTGCGCTTGTGTAAATTTTACATTTTTCACCCAAATTCTCTCCCAAGTTTCCATCATGACTGGTTGTCCAAAATTTTGTGCCCACTTTATCATACAATCCTTAACTAATTCAGTTTCTGAATCAATTTCAATCAGTGCATTATACAATCTTTTAATATGCATTAGCCTTTGTTCTCTAATTTGTTTAATTAAGTTTTCATCTATTTGAGATAAACCAATCTTCTGATCTTTTTTCCATCTAGTCTGCAATTGTAAATATTGAAACCAAGTAAGAATCATTCCTTCATCCCTTAAAGTATTCAGGGGCTTCAGTTGTAAAACATTCCCTTCTTTAAGTAGGAGTTTCTCATATCGCACCACATCATGTAATTGTTCTCTATTTATATTCTCTATTGCGTGTCTGGGAACTGTCCAAACAGGAATCTTATCATTTAATTTATACTGATATTTTTTCCAGACACGCAGCAGGGCATTTCTCAATAGGCGCTCTTTGAAACTCCTATCCAACTTCTTATCATAAACTAGATATGCATGCCAACCATATAATAAATCATACCCTTCAATATTCAATATTCTATCATTAGTTAAATTGACCCAATCACTTATTGCTACTAAAACAGCTGCATCATAATATAACTTGAGATTAGGCATTTTCAAACCACCTCTTTCCCTTGTATCCTGAATTATTTTTAACTTGACCCTTGGTTTCTTCCTATTCCAGATAAATCTATTAATGCCCTTCTGCCACTCCTCCAAATTCACATCTTTTTTTAGTATAGGTATCATTTGAAAGAGAAATAAAAATTTAGGTAATACATTCATTTTAACTGCTGCTATCCTACCCAGTATAGATAATTGAAGTTTCTTCCATTTTTCCAATTCTATTTGTACATTACTCCACAAGACTTCGTAATTATTTTTATATAACTTCCCATTGGAGGCTTCAATATCAATTCCTAAGTATTTAATTTTCTTAACTATCTCACATCCCATTATTCTTTCCAATTCCTGTTTTAAATTAATATTTAAATTTTTAACTAACATCTTTGTTTTAGCTATATTTAATTTAAACTCTGATACCTTGCCATAAAGTTTAATTATCTCCATCAATCTCTTAGCTGACTGTATTGGTTGAGTCAGTGTCACAACCAAATCATCTGCTAAGGCACATAATCTATAGTCTTGTTGTCTAATCTCTATACCTTTTAAATCTTCTGCTCCTCTTATCTTATTCAATAAAACTTCTAAAGTTAAAACAAACAACAACAGGGAAAAGGGACATCCCTGTCTGGTACCTTTCTCTATATTAAATGAATCTGTTAAGTCCCCATTCACAATAACCTGGGCTGTTTGTTTCTGATAAATCGCCAATATTGAATTAATAAACTGATCCCCCATTTGCATCCTAACAATCAATTTTTTCAAAAACAACCAATTCAATCTGTCAAAAATGCTTTTTCCGTGTCCAAAAACATAAAAACTGCGGGCACCTGAGTATTCTTCTCCAAATATTCTATTATGTTAATAAGTTGTCTAACATTAGTTTTCATCTGCCTCCCTTGTAAAAAACCAGTTTGATCAATAAGAATTGTTTGTTGTAAAACTGTCATTAATCTATTAGCCATCACTTTTGCAAAAATCTTGTAATCCATATTCAACAAAGAAATAGGTCTAAAATTTTCTGGTTGAAGATTATCTCGTCCCTCTTTAGGAATTAAAGAAACATAGGCTGTTTTCCATGAAGGTGGAACCTGACCCCCTTTTTGTATATTAACAAATAACTCTCTAAGAGGTTCCACCATTTCCATATAAAGATGCTTATAATAATCCGCTGTTAACCCATCAGTCCCATGAGATTTTCCCATTTTCAATTGTTTAATCACTGAAATTATTTCTTCTGAGGTAATCAATGTATTTAATCTTTCTCTTTGTTCATTATTAATTATTGATATATTTTCATTTTGCAATGTCATTTTCATTAAATTTTTACATTCCTTCACATTTATATCATATTTGAACAAGTTTTCATTTAATCTCCAGGATCTTTTAGGTCTTTGTCCTTCCGTTAATTCCATCCAAACCGGATTATGATCTGTTAAAGCTTTAGGTAAAATCTTCACCTTCTTTAAACTGAAAAGAAAATCACTTGAAGTTAATATAAAGTCAATTCTAGAGAATGACTGGTGCCTATCAGAAAAGAAAGTTTTCAGGGGGAACGAGTGAGAGATCCCCAGGCGCTCGAAGACGCTCCAGCCCGGGACGCTTCTGTCAGCAGACAGAAAAAGACGCCGCAACCACCCCTGCGGAAGATAAGTATCTAAGAGTCATCTATATGCAGGCGGAGTGAATGCAGGAGTTTGACATTGCAAGTAACTTTTTATATTCTACTTCTGACCACAACCATTCTTACAATCAACATAATGACTTTAAGATGGCGATCGCTTTCTCACAGCAAAGTGAAAGTGACTTTCTAGAACAAAGGCATAGCGATCGCTCAGATTTAAAGTGTAAAATTCCATAAATTTTAATTAAAATCTAGGACTTGAAAGAAGATAAGAAGGAAAAGAAGAGGAAGGAAAAATTTTGGCAATATATATGTGTAAAAAATTTTTTTTATTTAAAGAAACTTTTTGAGAGTTTTTATAAAAAGCGGACTGATCATAGAATGGCTGCCAGACAAACTAAAATAACATCTGCGAAGGTTGCAGTATCCTCACCAGCTCAGCCCTCTAAATCACAAACATATAGCTTTTCTGCTCCCCTGGCTTCAACATCTACACAGCCTCAAGCCCCCTTGCCTACTCAATCCCCTCCAGAAATGTTGACTATGAAAGATCTGCAGGCTGCATTATCAACAATGACTGATAATTTAGAGAGAAGTATGGAGAAAAATATGGAGAAATTTGGGGATGAACTGGAGAAAAAGATTGCAACTCATGCTGAGGAACAAATCAAAGGAGTAACTGGGGAACTGGAGAAAATTAAAGAAATAATTGAGACTCATAATACAGTGATAATAGAAGATATTGTGGAAGCTTTCAGGGGGGTTTGGGGCTATACTTTGAGAGTGGAAGAGAAAGTGGAAGGGGTAGAGCAACAATTTGAGGAAAAGTTGGAAGAAATTAAAAGTGATATGGAAGATCAAGCTATTATGGTACAATACAATCAGATGATGTGGGCTGTCAGAATAAGAGGGCTGAAAGAAGAAGCAAATCAGAATCAGGAGGATTTGAGAAGGATTTTTGGAGAAGCTCTGGCAGAATTTATAGGTGAGGGGGTACAAGATTTGTCTTGGCAGATAGATAGGATCTATAGGGTTAATTCATGGATTGCAAGACAAAGAAATTTACCTAGAGATATTTTGATTTATTTTGTTACAAAAAGATTTAGAAATCATGTGCTTACAATATCATATAACAAGAAATTAACTGTGGCTGGTCAAGAGGTTTTGATTTTGAAGGAGATTCCTCTGACGATGTTAAGAGCAAGAAAAGATTATGCATTTTTGGTGGATGAACTTAGAAAACGTGGTTTACAATATAGGTGGGAGGCCCCAGCTGGGCTATCATCTTACCAGGGTAATAGATACCGATTGAACTCTATTTGGAAAGCAAAAGATTTCTTTGAAAACGTGATGAAGGCTGGTAAACCCCCATCTCCAACTCCCAAAAGCACAGAATTATATAAAGAAGGAGATAAGGACCAAAAAGTACAATCACGGCTTGAAGAGATACAACCTCTTGGTGCAACAGGAGTTGATAAAGGAGTTCTATTGGAGTTGCCTGAGCGGAGCCTTGATATTTTTCAGCCTTTGGAAGTAGAGATGCCTAAAGATCAAAGGCAAACTCGGGCAACTACTAAACGCAAGGAACAAAAAAAAAGGAACAACAGGAACGGTCTACAACTCAAGCAGCAGTATCTACAAGTGTGGAAGCCATGGGAGCTCGACCAAAGAAGAAAGATGAAAATTTTGAATTGGTCTTGCAAAGGCTTTCTGGAATTGGTCATGTCAAATAAATTTTTGACATGGAATGTCAATGGTTTAAATTCTCCACAGAAAAGGAAGAAGATATTTCATTATTTGACTCAATGTAAAAATGATGTAACTTGTTTACAAGAAACACATATTAGAACTAGTGATCAGAAATATTTGATAAATAATAAATTAGGCACACATTTTGTTGCAGCAGCTGCTGAGAAGAAGAATGGAATTGTTATCTATGTTAAAAATCATATAAGATCTAAACTAATAGAATCAGATACACAAGGTCGACATTTAGCAATTGAAATTTTAAAAGATGGGAAAAAAGTACTTCTGATGGGAATATATGCACCAAATCAACAGCAAGGAAAATTTTACAAGTTAATATATAAAAAGTTAATACAATTTGATTATAGGTCTTGTATTATAATGGGGGACTGGAACGGTGTGATAGATATTGGTTTAGATAAAAAGAAGATATTACCAATTCCTCAAACACGTTCTAAGTTGCCTAAATCTTTTTTTGACATAAAGGATGATTTTGATTTGATAGACATATGGAGAGAAAGAAATGGTAAAGAGCAAGAATTTACTTTTTTTTCTGATAGGCATCAGTCATTTTCTAGAATTGATTTTATATTAACTTCAAGTGATTTTCTTTTTAGTTTAAAGAAGGTGAAGATCCTACCTAAAGTTTTAACATTTCATAATCCGGTTTGGATGGAATTAACGGAAGGACAAAGACCTAAAAGAAGGGAATGTTTTACAGTTGAAGTCCTTGAATATTTTAAGGGAAGAAGGAATAATCCTTACTTGGTTTCAATATTTACAATTGCAGAATAGATGGAAAAAAGATTTGAAGGTGGGTTTATCTCAAATAGATGAAAATTTAATTAAACAAATTAGAGATCAAAGGTTAATGCATATTAAAAGATTGTATAATGCATTGATAGAAATTGATTTGGAAACTGAATTAGTTAAGGATTGTATGATAAAGTGGGGACAAAATTTTGGGTGAAAAATGTAAAATTTACACAAGCGCAACATTTAAGAGAAAACTTTTATAAAATGTTTTATAGGTGGCATTTGGATCCGAAGAAATTATCATGTATGTACCTTAATTTACAACCTAAATGTTGGAGATGTGAATGTATGGATGCTACTTATTTTCATGTATGGTGGACTTGTAAAAAAATTAAGGCTTTTTGGATAAAAATTTGGTGGATACTTCAAAATATTCTGAATTTTCACCTCAGCTGTTTTTATTAGGTATTACAAAAGACTGTACCACCATAGAGATGAACTTGATTTTGAACTTGATTACAGCAGCGAGACTGTTGGTGGGACAATATTGGAAGAAGGCAGAATTACCATCTATCGAGGAATGGATTTTGAAAGTTATAAATTTGGCGGAAATGGCCAAAATATCTGCATATTTGAAAGAAAGACTATTCAAATGAAAAATATATGTTAGAATGGAAAAAATGGATAGAGTATATTCAAGGGAAATATCAATCTAAGAAATTGTATTTAGCTTATAGTTAAATTTTTATTAGAATTTATATAATAATTTTGTTGAATATAGTGGGTTTTTTTCTTTTTTTCTTTACCCTGTATTCACTCTGGGAAGTGGGGGGGGTAGGTTGGGGGAGTAATAATGTACTAAACTGTAACATTTGCCATATATAAGAAAGAAATATTTAATGTTAGAAGAGGGGTTGCTCGGACAGTACCTCTGTACTACATCTGGAGGGGGTCGTGAGGGAGGAGTGAAAGAGGGGAAGGAAGTAGGATGGTTGGAGGAGAGGAGGGTGGAGAGAGGGAGAGAGAGAGGTGAGGAGGAGGGAAGTAAGAGATAGGGAGGAAGAGAGGGGATGTGGTAGGGGGGGTGCTGCCGAGCAACACCCATAGTTATTTAAAGTATTGTATGCATTTAAAAGAATGTATGTTGGTTTTTTGTTTAGTCTGGGAGAAAAAAGAATGTATTAAGTTGAGTTGTATTTAATTTGTTTTTTTCTTTTTGTTGTTTAAAATTATAAAATCAATAAAATATTTTTTTAAAAAAAAACATCTTCGGAGGAATCTCCTTCATTATCACAACCTCTTGACCGGCCACCATTAATTTCTTATTATACGATATTGTAAGCACATGATTTCTAAATCTCCTTGTAACAAAATAAATCAGAATGTCTCTAGGTAAATTTCTTTGTCTAGCAATCCATAAGTTAACTTGATAGATCCTGTCTATCTGCCAAGACAAATCTTGTACCCCCTCATTTATAAATACTGCAAGAGCTTCTCCAAAAATCCTTCTCAAATCCTCCTGAGTCTGATTTGCTTCTTTCAGCTCTCTAATTCTAACAGCCCACATCATCTGATTATATTGTGCCATAATAGCTTGATCTTCCACAACACTTTTAATTTCTTGCATCTTTTTCTCAAGTTGTTGCTCCATCCCATCCACTTTCTCTTCCACTCTCAAAGTATAATCCCAAACCCCCCTAAAAGCTTCCACAATGTCTTCTCTTATCACTGTATTATGAGTCTCAATAATTTCTTTAATTTTGCCCAATTCTCCAGTTACTCCTTTAATTTGTTTCTCAGTGTGAGTTACAATCTTTTTCTCCAATTCATCCCCAAATTTCTCAAAATTCCTCTCCATATTTTTCTCCATACTTCTCTCAATATTATCTGTCAGTGTTAGTAATGCAGCCTGTAGATCTTTCATAGTCAACATTTCTGAAGGAGGTTGAATAGGCAAAGGGGCTTGAGGCTGTGTAGAGGTTAAAGAAACCGGGGGAGCAGAGAAACTAGATGTTTGTGCCTTAGAGGGCTGAGCCGGTGAAGATACTGCAGCCTTCGCAGCTGTTATTTTGGTTTGTCTGGCAGCCATTCTATAATCAGTCCACTTTTTTGTAAAAGCTCTCAAAAAGCTGCTTTTAATGAAGAATTTTCTTACAAATATATTACAAGATTTTTTCCTTTCTTCTTTCAAATCCAAGATTTTAGTAAAAGTTTATAGAATTTTGAGCTTTAAGCTTAAACGATCACTATGCCTTTAAGGTAGAAAGTTACTTTCACTTTTCTGTCGAAAGCGGTCGCCATCTTAAAGACATTATGTTGATTGTAAAAATAATTGTAGTCTGAGTTTAAATGTGAAGAATTATTTGCAATATCGATCTCCTGCATTCACTCTGCCTGCATACAGTTTGCTCTCAGATACTTATCTTCCGCAGGGGTGGTCATGGCGTCTTTTTCTGTCTACTGACAGAAGCGTCTCGGGCTGGAGCGTCTTCGAGCGCTTGGGGGGCTCTCACTCTTTCCCCCTGAAATCTTTTCAGGGGTTTTTTAGAGGAGCTCAACCCACGCCCAATGCTCTTCACCCCTTCTTCTCCCGAAGGGGGGTTTTTCCACCACAAAAAACAGCTGATGATCGCTGTTTTTGCGGCTTAACAGTTCCCGGGAATTGGAGCCTCCGAAGGAGGCTGTAACGACGCCAAACGGTGCCACCGGAAGTGAAATAATAGAAAATCTTAAGAGACAGCAAGCCTAGCCCCAGAAACCAGCCATTTCAAATACAGATCCATTCAGGAAGGCTGCTTCCAAAGAAACAGCCATTCCCCTGCATAAGAAAAGCCAAGCCGAAAATAAAAACCACCGGAGAAAAGTCCCCCCCTCTTTTGTATCCTCCCCCCCGTAGACTGCCAAAGAAAACAATTGTAACAAGAAGAAACCGCAAGCGGCTGCCTTGTGTAAACAATAAAGAACTGATAAGATTACCCTTAGGCACACACTGAAACCCATCAGCTGACTATCTCCTTTCCCTGAAGATAGGATTAACCTTTTCTGGACCAAGCTAACTCCCCCCAAATAATTAGAAAAACAAATAGCCCTTTGCAAATCCCATTAAGACTTCAATAGCACAGGGGGGTATAAGAGTTGGATCATTTTCCTTGGAAAAATGGCTAGCTAGCCCAGAATCCTTTGCTGAGTCATTATCTATTTGGTTTCTGAATTAAAATCCACTTTTGGGCAGCTTGCTTTGCTTTGTGTCTATTTTCGTGCGTGCTGAAGGCTTGAACCCAGCTGGAGAAACGAACTGGAGAGATTTTCTTTCTACAGTACAATATATGTCATATATTAAAATAATTTGCAGGTCTCTGATTCACACAGAGCATTTAATCCATCAATCAAATGCAACATAAAGAGTATGCTATCTGCTGTCTGGAGAAGAGTAATAATTAGCAAATATAAGAATGATACTAGAAATATTCCAATGTGCATGTGTGCTAAACAACTCCACCTCCTATCCTCCCAAGCATTACAGCAATCAGTACATCATAAAAAAGAAAGGGGAAAAACACATTTTTCATAGCTTAATTCAAGTTAAACCATTATTCTATTCCCTGAATGCAAGCTTCATTGGTTTTAATAGGCAAGTATTTCCCTCCTTGGGCAGAGCTACTCAAGAGTTGCTTGAATATTTCTCAATTCTATTTCCTACAATCACAAATTAAGATAGGCCAAAAGAAAGAAGCCAAAACTCTTTAGACAAGCACACTTTACACCTAATAGCAGTTCATTTGCAAGTCATGTTTAAGTAACCTGTATATATTATTTGAAGAAAACATCGTAACGTCTTGTCTTCCAAATGTGTGTCAGCACTGTAACTACAAAAATTCTCATAGATATTTTTCAAAATTGAAGAACAATGATTTGATACAACTTTTAAACAAAAGCAGGATTTTAGTTAAATATATGAATATACCAGGGCTAGCATGGATTTTATTTACTATCATCCTCTGCATGTCATGATTTTGGAAATAAAAGTAATATACTTAGTGGATAATGGTATTTTGATACAAAAAGAATTATATATTTCTGAGGTGTTTCAAGTATCCATGCAGTATTAATAAAACCTCATTCTATATAGAAATGTTTCTGCATTGATTGGAAGTTTCATGCAATATCTTCTAGTTATAAGAGAGTTATAGTTAGGGTGTCAAGTAGGCTGCATCATTGGTACTTATTTAATTTTACTACTCTTGCAATGTTATGAATTACTAATATGTGTGTGTGTGTGTGTGTGTGTGTGTGTGTGTGTGTGTGTGTGTGTAGCAGGGCTGTCTGAGAGTGTTTGCAGGAAGTTGGTTGGGAAGGGAAAGATTGGGACAGCTGCTGCTGGCTTTGGGTGTGGCCGGTATGGGCGGAAGAAAAAGATAGAAAAGGGAAGGAAAGGAAAGGGGTGGTGTAGCTGTTGCAGTTTGTCAGGTGAAGGTAAAGGGAGTGGAAGTTTTATTTGCTTTTCTTCATAAGGAGGATATTTTAAACAGAGGCTAGAGAGAGGGGGAGTGGAATTTTATTGCTTTTCTTTATAAGGAGGGTATCTCAAATGGAGGCAAGGGGGAGTGTGTAGAAATGAGTTGGCTGAGGCTCCTAGCCTCAGATTTTAACAATAAAAATAAAGGGGGGAGGCTTTGACGCTGAGACTTGACTGAGAAGAAGCAACAGAAGGAGAGGAGAGACTGGTGGTGGCTAATGTTGCTGCGAAGCCTGGAGGCTATTTGGACTGTGACTATTGCTGCTGGTACAGGTTTTAGACATTGTGGGGGAGTTGCTCTGGGGGACGAGCTATTGCTACAGCACACTGACTGTTGTTGTTTCTACTACCGTCTGGAGCCAGGGTTTTCTTCCATCCCCCTTGACTCTGAACGATCAAAGAGGAATCCTTTATTCCTGCTGCTATAACGGCCTTGGGCTGTTGGATATTATCATAGCATTGACTATCGTGGCTGGCTATTTCCGTTCCTGGAAGCCCCTCCTTGATGACAAGAGCCTGCTACCTACTAATTCTGCATGAGCTCCAGCTGGAAGAGACATCTTATCAACCCCTAGAGAACACTACTGCAGGGCTTGACAAAGGGGGACGGGGCTGGAAGGGCCTGGGTATGTAGATATGTAGGTCTTTGGTTCTTCGGGGCAAATAAGAAAGAAAAATGAAGACTATTGGACCTCTCGGCGGCTTTTGATACCATCGATCATGGTATCATGCTGCAACGGTTGGAGGGGTTAGGTATAGGGGGCACTGTTTTACGGTGGTTCTCCTCCTTCCTCTCCGGCCGGATGGAGTCTGTGTTGACAGGGGGTCAGAGGTCGACCCCGAGACCCCTCGTATGTGGGGTACCTCAGGGGTCGGTCCTCTCGCCCCTACTGTTCATCATTTATGTAAAACCGCTGGGTGAGATCATCCATGGTTTTGGTGTGGAGTACCATCTGTACGCTGATGATACTCAGTTGTACATTTCCACGCCGAACCACCCCAATGATGCTCTTGCCATGCTGACCCAGTGCCTGGAGGCCGTGCGGGTCTGGATGGGGAAGAACGGACTCAAGCTCAACCCTTCCAAGACCGAGTGGCTGTGCCTATCGTCGTCCCGGTTTTGTCAATTGATTCCTTTGTTGTCCGTTGGGGGTGAAACAGTGGCCCCCGCGGAAAGGGTTCGCAATTTGGGAGTCCTCCTGGATTCACGGCTGTCTTTAGAGGACCATCTGACGGCTGTGGCCGGGAGGATGTTCTATCAGGTTCGCCTGGTGCGCCAGTTGCGTCCCTTCCTAGATCGGGACTCGCTATGCACAGTTACTCATGTCTTCGTCACTTCCAGGCTGGACTACTGTAATGCTCTCTACATGGGGCTCGCCTTGAGGTGCACCCGGAGGCTTCAGCTGGCCCAGAATGCAGCCGCGCGGGTAGTGACCGGAGCATCATGGCGTTCCCATGTAACACCGCTCCTGCGCGAGCTGCACTGGTTGCCGGTGGCCTCCCGGGTGCGTTTCAAGGTGTTAGTGACCATCTTTAAAGCGCTCCATGGCATCGGACCAAGATATTTACAGGACTGCCTTCTGCCAGCAAATACCTCCCGCCGTCCAGTACACTCCCACAGAGTGGGTCTCCTCAGGGTGCCGTCGGCCAGACAATGTCGGCTGGTGACCCCCAGGGGGAGGGCCTTCTCTGTGGGAGCTCCAACACTTTGGAATGAGCTCCCCCCCGAACTCTGTACAATGACGGAATTGCGCTCCTTCCGTCGAGAATTAAAAACATATCTTTTTCGATAAGCCGGCCTGGGATAGTAGCTCCGGTACCAACAAGGCCATAATTGTTTTAGGGGATTGTTGCTTTTACGATAATGTATTGGGTTTTAAATGATTCTGGGCCAAATTGTTTAATCTATTTTTAATTCATTTTACTTTTTGTATGTTGATGTTTTTAATTGGGCTGTACACCGCCTCGAGTCCTTCGGGAGGGGGCGGTATAGAAATTGCAAAATAAATAAATAAAATAAAAACACCAGGATATAATAAACCAGACTGTTTAATATGAGATGAGATGGGCATGATCCCTTAAGGAGGACGATGACCTGGTTAAAGGGAAAAACCAGAGACCGAAACAATGGGACAGCATCTTGCATAATTGGGACGATGACTCTACAGGTGAGGCGACCACGACTCATATGGGCGGAGATGATGGACCAAACGGCCCTAAGCCAGGGATGGATGGGCAGAGGTGATCTGGAAGGAGGGGGAGAGAGGGGGAAGACGCAGAGCAAGAATGCCGTAACAGCTGCTTTTTGCAGGACTGGGGTGGAGGAATTACAGGGAAGATGACAACGGCCTTGGGGATGGGGGAGGATAATGGCCCTGGGAGGGAGACTGGGTGCAGGGACCGGTTGACAGCTGCCCTCCAAGTGCTTGCACACGCTCCAAAAGAGCACTTGAGGATCGTAAAACAACTAGCAGAGCCAAAGACAGTTTGCCTGATGCGGAACAACTGTGCGTGGTACGGATTAATACAGTCAACGGGCCAATGACGCGCTCAAGGAGCCAGGTGCAGAGGCAGGAGGCTATATGAGCTGCCTTCCTGATCTCCTTTTACTCCAACTCTGATGACATCAGTAGTTTGGCCTGACGAAAGCTTAGTGATTCTTTTTAACCACAGGCTTGTTTATATTAAACAGTCTAGTTTATTATATCCTGGTGTTCATAAGCTTAGATCCTATTAAGGCTACTATCACTCAATATCATCTATCCCACTTCATTATATTGGAGTGTGTTTGGAAAAAACATTTGTGGAAAGAATCATGCACAACAGAAGTTCATAATTACATATTGTGCTGCTCATAAGATGGCATCTTCTACTTGCAATATGGATACTAAAATGATCTTTATAGTTTTTGAGGCAATATGAAGTATTTCACAGTAGTCTACATTTGACAGCTTCTAGGCTTATAAAAAGAAAAGATATTTCAGTTATTTCTTACCTGCCTTGAATGTTTATTTATTTATTTATTTTGCAATTTCTATACCGCCCCCCTCCCGAAGGACTCGGGGCAGTGTACAGCCCAATTAAAAACATCAACATACAAAAAGTAAAATGAATTAAAATTAGATTAAACAATTTGGCCCAGAATCATTTAAAACCCAATACATTATCTTAAAAGCAACAATCCCCTAAAACAATTATGGCCTTGTTGGTACCGGAGCTACTACCCCAGGCCGGCTTGTCAAAAAAGATGTTTTTAATTCTCGACAGAAGGAGTGCAATTCCGTCATCGTACAGAGTTAATTTTTTTGAAACTGTCTTGACATCTTGATACACACATTTTATTAGGACATTGCTGTGTTAGAAACATACATCTAGCTCTCAACAGAGTGGTTGTCATGGTTACTATCCGCATTAGACCATCTATTAAGTTGCTGTAGTAAGGCTTCATGAGTACTCATTCTTATTACCAATTATTTATTTATTTATTTATTTATTCGGATTTGTATGCCGCTCCTCTCCGAAGACTCGGAGCGGCTTACAACATATATATATATAAACAATTGAACAAATCCGAACAACATTAAAAATACAAACCCCATACATACTCATCAATCACACCACAATCAACAATCATCCCCAGGCCTGCTGGCAGAGGTAGGTTTTTAAATTCTTTCGGAAGGCCAGGAGGGTCGGAGAAACGCGGACTTCAGGAGGTAGTTGGTTCCAGAGGGTGGGCGCCGCAACAGAGAAAGCCCTCCCCCTAGGGCCCGCCAGACGACATTGTTTCGTTGACGGGACCTGGAAGAGGCCGACCCTGTGCGCTCTAGGTCCAAATTACTACTTTACACTTTCTTATTCCCTTATTCCCAGACTTTTAATTCTTCCTAATAGAAAACTGAAAAATGATTCAATACATTCATTTTCATAAAAAAAAAATTCTGGGGTTTAATTTCTACTACTTAGAAAAAGACACTTGTCAGTTAAATTGATAATGCATTCACTGACTTCATTGAAACAATTTTCTTCCTTAGCCTCAACATTTAATGACTCATTAAAAATATATTTTCTAGGCATCCAAGTAGTAGCATGGGTAGCAATGGGCCATACAGATTTTAATAGCTTGAATCCTTTTCTTTCTATACACATTAACACACATAGTTATCCTGTGGTGCTCACACAACCGATATCTGAATCACTTGGTTTGCATTTCAAGTTAGTGGATCTGAAGTATACATTTAGGAAGCCTATTATCAGAAATGCAACTTGAAAAGTTGGACATGACACATTAAATCATGACAGATGAAGCGTTGGCTTACCTGAACGCCTGTTCTCAGCATGGGGGGATGGAGAATCCACCAATGGGTTATCACAGCCTATTGCCCAATGATTGACTAGGTCCGAATTTTAGCCCCGCCTCCGGCCGGATGTTCCAGTTTTTTGCCAGGCGAAGCTTTCAAGAAGATCGGACCGTGTAGCTCCTTCAAAAGTCCTGTAAGAGAAACCCTGCCTAGACTAGCTAGAGGAGGGTGTGGATTCTCCATCCCCCCATGCTGAGAAAAGGCGTTCAGGTAAGCCAACGCTTCTTCTCCAGCATGGGTGGATTCCGAATCCACCAATGGGACGTACCCAAGCCCTCTCAGTCCCTTCAGGTGGGAGTCTAGGCTATCTCTTACTAGGGCTCAACAATCTGCTGCAGGGCTCTCCTGCCAAACGAACCCTCAGCTGCAGCAAATTGATCGATCTTGTAATGTTTCACAAAAGAGGATGGAGAGGCCCACGTGGCCGCTCTGCAAATTTCCTCCACTGATGCCTGTGTGCGCCAGGCTGCCGATGTGGCCGTGCTCCTTGTGGAGTGCGCCGTGATATTAGATGGTACCGGCAGTGACAATGAAACGTAGGCCCTGGCTATACAGGCCCTGATCCACCTGCCAATAGTTGAGGATGACACCTTCTGTCCCTTGGACGAAGATTGATAGGAAACGAATAAGGCCTCTGACCTCCTATAGGTCGCTGTCCTGTCGACATAGTGACGCAGAGCCCTGCGCACATCCAGTGTATGCCATCGTCTCTCCAGACGATGTGTGGGATTTGGACAGAAGTCCGGTAGGACCAGATCCTGGGACCTGTGGAACCATGAATTGACCTTAGGTAAAAAGGATGGGTCCAGACGCAGAGTCACTTTGTCCTCTGCAAATGTGATTAGGTCCGGTCGGACCGAAAGGGCAGCCAACTCTGAAACCCGTCTTGCTGAGGTGATGGCCACTAAGAAGGCCACCTTTAGCGACAGGAAACGGAGCGAGCAAGCCCCCAGTGGCTCAAAAGGCCCCTCCGTTAACGCTTGCAGGACCTTGGGAAGGTCCCAGGAGGGAAACCGGTGAACCACAGGGGGCCGTCTTGTGACCGCTCCTTTTAGGAAGGCGCTCACCGCTGGATGCTGTGACAGGGGTCCCCGGTCCTCGCAGACGAGGACCGTTTGTAATGCTGCTACCTGTCTGCGAATGGCATTGGTTGCTAGCCCCTTGTTCATGCCTTCCCACAAATACTCTAGGATGTTGGGGATGGTGACAGCCAGGGGACTTAGCCCCTGCCTACCGCACCAGGAAGAGAAGTTCTTCCAGGTGGCATCGTAGATCCTATTGGTGGAAGGTCGGTGAGCATCCTGGATGACTGAGATGACGCCCTCTGAAAAGGCCTGCCTGCTCAGTCCCTCCCGCTCAAGTGCCAGGCGGCTAGTTGTAGCCACTGCGGGTCTGGGTGTTGAAGCCTCCCCTGACTCAGAGAGACCTGGCTCGGAGGAAGTCTCCACACTGGCGAAAGCGATAGGTCCACCAGGTCTGCAAACCATGGACACCGCAGCCAGTATGGAGCAATTAATACTACCTCCACCTGTTCCAGTATCAGCTTGTGGATTGTTGCTTGTATCAGGGGCAGAGGCGGAAAGGCGTACAGTAGCCCCTTGGGCCACCTGCATCTGAGCGCGTCCGTCCCCTCCGCTCCCCGGGTCTGGAATCTGGAAAAGAAACAGGGAGTCTGTGTGTTTTCTGGGGACACGAAGAGGTCCAGAGAGGGGCGTCCGAACCTGTCCGAGATTGCCTCGAACAGTTCCGGATCCAGTCTCCACTCTGCGTGATCTACCGTGACTCTGCTGAGAGAGTCTGCCTGGTGGTTTGCCTCCCCTGATATGTGCTCTGCTTTGAGTGAGGCCAGGTTCTGTTCTGCCCACAGACCCAGCGCCCGGGCCTCCTGCTTGAGGGCCCTTGACCTGGTCCCTCCCTGCTTGTTCACATGTGCCTTCGCTGTTACATTGTCCGTTAGGACTAGCACGTGACTTCCTGCCAGGTGGGATGAAAACTGTCGAAGGGCCAGGTGAATGGCCCTCAGCTCGAGCCAATTGATCCTGTGGCCCAGATCCTGCGGACTCCACCTTCCCTGGGCTATCTGGTCCATGGAATGGGTCCCCCAGCCGAACAGGCTTGCGTCGGTCGTTACCGTGATCCTGTCTGGCTCCCTGAGCGGGGTCCCCCTGCTTAGGGCACTTGATCTCCACCATCTGAGGGATGCTAGGACCTGGGGTGGTACCCTGACTCTCCTGAGTGAAGCGCTCTGGTTTTGCCTCTGGTGAGGGAGAAGCAGCCATTGGAGACTTCTGGAGTGAAGCCTTGCCCACGGAACAATGCCCAGGCATGATATCATCTTTCCCAGGAGCTGGGACAGTTGTACTATTGTGACCACTTTCCTCTGTTCTACCAGGCGTGCTAGCTTCTGTAGACTCTCCCGGCGCTCCTGGGAGAGATACACCATGCCCTGCTCTGAATCTATGATGGCCCCTAGGTGTAGTATTCTCCTTGAGGGCGTGAGGTGACTTTTTTGGTGGTTTATTGAGAAGCCGTGTTCCTGGAGGGTGCTTAGGGTGACCCACAGGTGTGCCTGTGCTGCCTGGGGTGAGTTCGAAAGGATCAAAATGTCATCCAGATAACATTGGACTCACACCGGTATCATGCATAGGTGCGCTCCCAATACCGCCAGGACCTTTGTGAACACTCGGGGGGCTGAGGACAGACCAAATGGTAGGGCCCTGTACTGGTAATGCCAATTCCTGTGACAGAATTGGAGGAACCTTCTGTGTTCCGGCCTTACCGGAATGTGTAGGTATGCCTCTGTGAGATCTATTGATGACAGCAGGTCCCCTCTTCGAATGCTGGCCAGTATGGATCTGAGGGACTGCATCTTGAATTTTTGTACACCACGTAGCGGTTTAACTGCTTGAGCTCAAGAATTGCCCTCCAATCCCCAGATGACTTTGGCACAAGGAAGAGAATGGAGTAGAACCCCTGTCCCTCCTGTTCTGGAGGGACCGGCTCTATAGCTCTTATCTCCTCCAGGTGTTTTATGGCCAGATCTAATAGTCCCGCCTTTGCTGGATTGCGAGACACCGGACATCTTATGAAGTGGTTTGGTGGTGGGGCGTGGAATTCTATTGCTAGGCCTCGGGACACCATCTCCCTGACCCAGGCGTCTGTCGTGGTCGTCTGCCACACCCTGCTGAACAGTGCCAGACGACCCCCGATGGGGCTGTCCCAGGTGTCACTTGGTACGTCTGTAGGGCCGGCCTCCAGCCCCCTTGAAGGGATGCTTTAAAGGCTGGCCCCTGCTGGAGGTCGGACGGTCCTGTCCGCGCTCCTGTCTATATGAGAAGTTGCGCGGAGTTCTGGGCCCCTCCCAGGACCATCCCCCTGAAAGAGCTGCTCCATTCCCCGCCCCCGTTCTGTCGGGGTGCCTGCCTACGGAACTCCTGAGTTCCCCTGTCTGACTTTTTTGAAGGATGAGCTAGGACCTTCCTTTTATTCTTGTCCTCGATCACGTAAGGATCCAGGATCGCTCCGAACAGCTTTGCTCCTGAATACTTAGATGTGGCTAGCCGCCACTTGGACTTCAGGTCTGCCTTCCAATTTTTGAGCCATACCAGCCTCCTAACAGCCACTGTCCCTCTGATGGACCTGGCCGAGTATCGTGAGGCAAACAGGGTGGCGTCTGCCGTGAATTCTGCTGCCGTCCGCAGCTTGGTCAGTGTCTGTTGTATGCATACCTGGTCCGAAGGAACACTTGCCTGGAGCTCCCGCAGCCACCTAATCACCGCCCTGGAGACGACTGAGGCAGTGGATGCGGCCCTAATGGCCCAGGCCGATGAGTGATGGACTCTGTGGAGGGAGAGCTCTACTTTCTTATCCTCTGCCCTCATTGACTCTGCCATGTCTCCTGGGATGGCTGAGGAAGAAAAAAGAGAGATTAGTGGTGCGTCAACCTGTGGCACCTCTATTAGCGATGCGAAGGGATTGCATACATTGAACATCTTTTTCTCCACGCTATTTGGAGAGGGGATGGTCCCTAAGCTGGTCCACTGGGACCGCACCGTTGACCTGAATACCTTGGTGCATGGTACCTGGATCACCTCTGACACCGGTGAATGCATTAGCGGGTCTTTTGCGTCTTCCTCTTCCGAGGATGGTGGTCTGGCTTCCTTGGTCTTAGCTGGCAGATCAAGTACAGAACAGGTCTTGAGCATGAGGGAGTGAAACAGAGTGTGGTCAAATAAACCTGAGACTGGAGCCGGTTGTGGATCTGCGTCCTCATCCTCTGACAGCGGGGCTCCGTCAGCATCCCAGTCCTCCAGTTCCTCCTCTGCAACCTGTGAAGAAGTCTCAGACACATCAGAATCATGGAAAACTACCTTCCCCCCACGGGGGGCGTGTCCCAGTGGTGTGTGAGAGCTCTGAGGGGAAGAAGCACCCTTAGAGGCCATGAAGTGTTCAAGGGCCTCCTGTATGAGGTTATGAACCTGTGATGACCACTTACCAGACCTCTTCCTTTTCCTACCTCGGTGTCCAGCCTCCTCCTGGCTGGTTGTAGGTTCTGAGTGTTCTGGTGATGATGGCACTGAGATAGGAGACACCTCCCCTTCTGTCTCCCTCCTGGGAGACCATGCCCCGGATCCATGTCCAGCTGACCCTGAAGGCTCAAAAGGTATGGGTGTGTACAGAAGGGACAGGGCCGCTCTCTCTGCTCCACTGGCCCTGAGTCTCTGCACTTTGGCAAACTCCTTCTCCAAAGCCTGGTGTCTCCTTATGGCCTGACGCTATGCTGTTTTTGATGGCTCAGTCAGATGTTTCGTCTTGGCCTTCTTCTAGCCCCCCCGCAGCTCCTGTTCCGTTCTGCGTTTTGGCGATGACAGAGGGGGAGCTGAGCCCTGGGCCGAGGTGCCATCTGCCATAGCCATGCTCTATATAGCACCCTTTCCGGGTATCTGACCTCACTGGGAGTTAGCTGTTACTGGCAGGCACAGCTTGGGCCGGCAGCACTGAAGGGAGTTTTTCCCTAACCTGCGCCGGCGGTAGTGGATCGTGGCTACGTAGGCCCGTAGACAAAGGATTTCGATCCCTGTGCTGTATTCACCGCTCTAACTCCACTGGGGATTCGTTCCGGAGCTCAACCCGCTGCTAAAATTCCAAAGAACACCAAGACACACACCTCCGGAAGAAACTCTCCCCTCAACAACGGCTCTCAACGATCACTGAACTAACCTGAGCCGGTAACTCAAATCTTTGCCTTGTCGGCAGAAACCTTCCTTCCCTGGGCCCACGCGCCGGCAGGAGACAAAGGAAGATTCACTGCCCTCTCTTCAAAGTGGATTTTTGCGCCAGAGCGAAGTATCCAACCAGAGGGCGCAGGGGGAAGGAAACCGCCCCTTTTCCAAGATGGTGTTTCGCGCCTGGAACCGGGACCTCCCCCTTTTAAAGATGGCCGCCGCACCAATTTTTTGGTCGGAGCTCCTGTGCCCCTGACCACGCGGTGCCTGCCGCCCACGGCCCCGGGTCTACCCGGCCAGTGGTAAAGCGGCTCCCGCCGAAAGCCACCCCTTCGGTGGTCCGGCGATCTCCTCCCCATCCCTTTTTCCCCACTTGCGTTTTGCTGTAGTGGTCCTCCGCTATTCGCGCGTCGACCGGTCTTGTGAGGCTGGCGGATTCCTCCAGTCCTCCACTCCGCTCGACGACTGCGAGTCCTGGGGATCCTTGGGACGCGGTCCGGCGGCAGCTGGGAACCCAGGGACGTTTCCCCCTGTGGCTCCCGCTCTCCCCAAAGGCCCTAGGCCCGGGACGGTCTCGCCGCCGCGATCCCAACGGCGAAGAGGAGTAGAAAAAATTCTTCACAAAAAAACAAAATAAAGAAAAAAAGTGGGAAATTTTTTTAAAATTTAGTTTTGTTCAATCAAACTACACTCCTAAAAAATATTAAGAAAAAACTTTACCAATCCTAACCAACGAAAACACTCTAAATCGCGGAGCTACCACAAAGAGATGCTTTGGGCTTCAGACTAGGTAAAAAACTGGAACATCCGGCCGGAGGCGGGGCTAAAATTCGGACCTAGTCAATCACTGGGCAATAGGCTGTGATAACCCATTGGTGGATTCGGAATCCACCCATGCTGGAGAATAATAAAATATCACTGATGAATATATACTTTCCAATCATCTTTCAGAGAAAAATCAGAATTAAAAAGCTATTTTTACATTAGCAAACAACATTATTTTTGTCAATACACATCCAGAATTATGGTCTTCTAAAAGTTAACTTGAAATGAGATTTCAAATGTAGCTGGAAGCATATTAAAGGAGCATTTAAAATGTTTGTTTTATGTTATGTTGTTAGGTTCTCTGTTATTCCCAGTGTTTTATTATTCTCTACATCAAGGGTCCCCAACCCCCGGTCTGTGGACCAGGGCATGGCATGCCAGCAATCGGGCCACACAAACAAGCAAAGTCCCATCTGCGAGATGCAGGCAGCACACAAAACCAGATACCCTCCGGGCTGCGGAAAAACCTCTCTCCACGGAACCAGTCCCTAGTGCCCAAAAGGTTGGGGACTGCTACTCTACATTATTCATTTGATACATCTAATCCAGGGGTAGGCAACCTCGGCTCTTTTACGTCTCATGGACTTCAACTCCCAGAATTCCTGAGTCAGCATAGGACTCAGGAATTCTGGGAGTTGAAGTCCATGAGTCGTAAAAGAGCCGAGGTTGCCTACCCCTGATCTAATCTGATCCTGAAAAGATTATACTGAGAATTATAAATAGCCACTCTATATTATTTTGCTTTATCATGTAGAATTATAGACGATTACTTTCCTATTCATTTCCCAAACAATGAAATTAATTAAATTAAGAGTCATAGATGATTGTAGCATTTTATGTCTTGAAAAGCTATTTATTGTATTTATCTCTCTCTCTTCCTGGCATGAGTGTAACTGTAATCATTCTTAACCATTCAAAATAATGGTTTGCAAATGTACATAATCATTCTTGCTAAAATAGTAAATGGATTTTTTCTTTTAATGTGGGAAGAATTTAAACACACTGACCAACAACCCAAGGGATTGCCAAGAATCACAAACTTAACAGAAGGAATTGTAATTGTTCATTATTTAAACCTAAACTGGCATATTGTTATATGAATTAACTTTCTGTTAAAATAGTTGCTTCATAAAAATCTAAAAACACCACAATATAACACTATGCATGTTTTCCATGCACATAAGGCTTCGTGGATTTATAAAGTTCTCTCTATATATATACGTGTGTGTGTGTGTGTGTGTGTGTATGTGTGTGTGTGTGTGTGTGTATATATATATGTGTGTGTGTGTGTGTGTGTGTGTTTTTAAAATTGTTAACAATTTTAAAAACATATATATATTTGTGCTTGCAGATGGCTCTGGGTTGAGCTGAAACAAGCAAAGGAAAGAATGATTTCTTCCTCCCATATTTGGGTTTACAGGGTGCAATCTAAAAAATAACCACTTGACACACACACACACACACACACACACACACACACACACACACACACACACACACACACACACATATATATATATATATATATATATATATGTTTTCTGAGGTTTTCGCGGGTGTTTGTATGTAGGTCTTTGGTTCTTCGGGTTTTCTCCCACGTAGAATTTGAAGTGTCTTGGCAACGTTTCGACGAAGTCTCATTCGTCATCTTCAGGCTGGTGCTTTCGGCTTCTGCTTCTAGGAGCAATGTGAGCTTTTAGCTGTTTCTTCCTTTTAACTGCCAGTGGGGTATATGAAATTCTATGTACTGCCTGCTCCACCACATACATTGGACAAACCAACAGAAGAATAAGTGCACGCATTGAAGAACACAAAAACTCAGTCAAAAAAGAGGAACCAACTTCTTCCCTGGTCCAACACCTCAAAGCCACAGGACATGAAATTGATTTCAAAAAGACCAGAACTATCGCCAAAACTGAACACTTTAATAACAGAATAATCAGAGAAGCCATTGAGATAGAAAAACGCCCACACAGCATGAACAAACGAGATGATACCTCCCGCCTACCAGCCATTTGGAAACCCGCCCTTATTGACAGACGAGTCCATAGCACGGGGAATGACACCAGACCTACACTCACAAAAACCACACAGGATGTCACCACCACACATCCAGGCAAAAAGCAAACCCAAACCCACACTGATGAGGAGGCATGACCACAAACCAGAAGCCAGACCATAGCTGCATCATTAGCCACCTTAAACCCCTCCAATCCATACACGAAGCAAACTGACACCCACTATGAAGATGAGGCACGACCACGAACGCAAAGCCAAACAGCTATACAGTTCACCATCTCTAATCCCGTTGTAACACTGACTAACCTGAGCACAACAAAGCCCCCACCCAAACAGAACACTCCCCCAGCCAATCAGAGCACAGCCAACCCCCCATCCAATCAGAGCACAGACAAGCCCCTAACCAATCAGAACACACCTCCACTCAATCAGAACACAGCCGAGCTCCCAGCCAATCAGTTCAAACCCCCACTGGCAGTTAAAAGGAAGAAACAGCTAAAATCTCACATATATATATATATGTAGTTCCCAGGTTAAAAACATCTGACTTACACACAACTCATACTTACAAATGGATTGTCTATTACTAAAAATGGCAGACGGTCTTCTTGCTTGAGCTGACAAATTCCTGAAACCCTGCAATGTTTTCATGAGTCTCAAAAAGTAGCATGATCACTTTTAATATGCAGCCTGGTTTCAGCAGTTCATGAAAATTGCGCAGCTTCAATGGTTCATCGGCTCAAAGAAGAATATTGTCTGCCATTTTTAGTTAGATCACATTGCTGTTTTTCTCTTATTATTTACCATACCACTGAAGCATAATTTATAGTACAATGTCCATCCTCTTCAACACCAACTCCCATCTATTGTTAACCTTTAATCATGATTTTTTTCTTTTCTTTCCATATAAACTGTTTTAAGAACTTGGCAGCATAAGGAAGCACAGCCAAACTCCAGCCATCAACACACCAATCAACGAATAGGAAGGCACCACTTAAATATGACACCCAAGAATAGGGTGAGAATAGCTCAAAATACACATTCCGGTAGAGAGAAGCTCCCTGAGGATTGGCTCCAGCATGAGTCCAAGTGCTTGGAAGTTTAAACCTCTGGTCCCGGTGACCGACCCAGATTGGATCTTGCAACATTATCCTGGGATATATATATTTGCCTTCATTCATGTTTTAAGATATCATGTTTTATTATTACAATATTTTTTATTATGTACTGTATAATTATGTTTAAGATGTAATATATTTGAAAGTATTTCTTAAATGATTCGTATTTATAGAAAGGTGCACTAAGACAAGCATTTGACTAACTGATGCTAAATAACTTGCACTGACTTATGTACAAATTTGACTTAAAGACAGATTTAGGAATGAATCATGTTCATAACCTGGGGACTGTTTATATTATCAAAGTCACTATGTTTTCTCAGTTATTCTTAGAAGTAGCCCTATGTTCAAATATGGCTTTAAATCAGAGTTCCCTAATCTTTCGAGGTTGGCAGCCCAGAGTGGGGAGGAGGAGGGAAAAAGAGATGGTTTTGTGGGGGGTGAATGCATGCGCATCCATGAACACCCATTGCTCATGCGAGTGGGGCTGTGAGCACTCACGTGAATAGGGCCATGAATGTCCACAATGCTTGTGGTGATGCTCGGGTGAGTAGGGCCATGAATGTCCGCAAGCCAAACAGCTATGCAGCTCACCATCTCTAATCCCCCTGTAACTCAGACTAACCTGAGCACAACAAAGTCCCCACCCAAACAGAACACTCCCCCATCCAATCAGAGCACAGCCAACCCCCATCCAATCAGAGCATAGCCGAGCCCCTAACCAATCAGAACACACCTCCACCCAATCAGAACACAGCCGAGCTCCCAGCCAATCAGTTCAAACCCCCACTGGCAGTTAAAAGGAAGAAACAGCTAAAATCTCACATTGCTCCTAGAAGCATGAAGCCGAAAGCACCAGCCTGAAGATGACGAATGGGACTTCATCGAAACGTCACCAAGACACTTCAAATTCTACGTGGGAGAAAACCCGAAGAACCAAAGACCTACATACAAAGACCCGCGAAAACCTCAGAAAACACACACACACACACACACACACACACACACACACACACACACACATATAATGGTAAAAAAGGATATATGCAATGTTATCTTCATTTTAGATATCAAAAGGGTTTTGCGGCTCCCAGTGTTTTGTTTTCGGTGGGAAACGGGTCCAACTGGCTCTTTGAGTGTTTTGGTTTGCCTACCCCTGGGCTAGCAGAATATTTGAGTTAACTGACAGCAGTGCTAGGCAACAGAACCCCAAAGTAAGGAATTTAGTCAATAATTTACCAAAGACTTTCCTTTTCACATAAACTACTTGGCTATCATTGACCTAATTATGTCACTGGCCTTAGCATTAATTTTATTTTACAGAAATGTGAATTTAGGCTTTTGAAAGTCAATTTTGTTAGAAAAACTAATTAACATCATTAATTAAAAAAATGGGCAGATCACCATATATTTATTATTTTGCTACACATATCATAAATTCCATGGGAGTCAAATTTGCTGTCTAAGCAACCTCTAGTGGCCATTATTAAATATCATCTGTTTTTATAACAACTTTCAACCAGGAGATTTTTCAAAAGCATAATTAACTAGCTTTCCCCAACCTGGTGCCTTCTAGATGCTTTGGTCTGTATTTAAAATGTTCTGAAACATTTAAAAAATATTTAATAGCATACAGCCAGAAAATAGAAATTATGGATAGTCGTATAGAAATTGTAATCTCCAATAAATAAGAAAGGACCTAAATATTTCTAGAGAGCTAGATAACATCTAGCGAAAACTTCATGAAAACTCTTCCCTCTGTGAATTCTACTCTTTCTGTAACGTATTGAGTAAAGCTGAGAATTAACATGCTGAGAACTATGAAGAAACGGTTGGCTGGCCATGTGGCCAGCAGGCCAGACTTTCTGTCTGCAGACTATTTGTTATGCATTTAAGTGGGAGAATACTGTGCTCCTATTGGCTGTTGCTTTTAGGCTGAGCGTATAAGTAGGGGTGGAACATGTGCTTGTTCAGTTTCAGTTTTGACTTCGAATAAAGAGAGTTGTGTTTCACCTACTGCCTCTTCAATGTCGCATCGAACTGAATATTCAACACTGGCGATGAAGGTGGGATTGTGCTGCCTAACTATGAAGACCTGAGTCACTATCGGGGTTAGGCCTAGCAGACGCTTGGTCAGAACAGTGTTCCCCCCCTCACTCTATCCTACCAGTATGGAAACACTGGAGGAGAGGGATTCCAAGGATCCGCCCTGAAAGTCCCATGGAAGTCTGCACAGCACGAGGCATTGAGAGGCCGTGAAAAAACTCACCATAGTTAAGATCGGGAAACTCTCTGAATTCGACATCACTTATCCAGAGAGGTGGAGCTCTTACATTGCGAGAGTTGAAAACTACCTGCGGGTTAACCAAGTTCCAACCGATTTCCAAAACTCCCTGGTAACAGTAAAGGGGGAGGCCACATTTGGGGTGCAGTTCAGGAATTTTGAGGGTCCCCTGAAAGTCGTAGTAGTTGAGGGCAACTGCACTAGCCTTATTGGGCTCGATTGGTTTGATGCATTGGGAATTCAAGTGACTGGGTTAAATAGCTTGCAGACATCGAGCTTCTCAGCAGTTTGTAAAGAATTTGCTGATATTTTCAGCCCAGAATTAGGGGAGTACAAAGGGCCCCCAATTGCCCTCTGGCTTGACCCTACAATAGCACCAATAAAGATAAAGCCTCGTCGGGTGCCTTTCACCCTTAAGCAAAGAATCAATGCAGAGTTGGACAAGCTGTTGCTACAAGACATTTTAGAGCCGGTGGATAGCAGTTCATGGGAAACTCCCATGTTACGCCACTTAAGGCCAACAGAGAGGTCTGCATTTGTGCCGACTATAAATGCACACCAAATAAAGCCCTCTAGCAGCATTTGTACCCGGTGCCTGTAGTCAGCCATATTTTGGCATCTCTACAGGGAGGTTGCATTTTCGCCAAGTTAGATTTGGCCCAGGCCTATCAGCAGCTGCTGGTGGACGACGCCACAGCTGAGGCCTAGACCATAGTAACCCACAGGGGAGCTTTCAAGGTACGGCGGTTACAGTTCAGGGTTAGTGTAGTCCCGGGAATTTTTCAGAGCGTAATGGAGCGCACGCTCCGAAATATTCCAGGGGTGTTTTGATGATGTCCTCATAGCCGCGGAATCAGTCGAAATCCTAACTGACAGGTTTAGGGCCGTCTTGCAGCATTTCTGCGAAGCGGGGCTGAAGCTAAAGCAGGAAAAATGTAAAATTGGGGTTACTTCCACAGATTTCCTTGGGTTTTGTATTGATGCCGAAGGCATTCATCCTGCTGAATCCAAGCTCAAAGCAATTCAGCAGGCACCCAGTCCCAAGACAAAAGGAGAACTTCAGGCCTTTTTGGGACTCCTTAATTTTTATCACACCTTCCTTCTCCACAAGGCTGCAGTGGCAGAGCCATTACACTGGCTCTTGGACAAGAAGGCTCAGTGGAAGTAGATGAGCGTCCACGAGTGAAGTTTTGCAGCAGTTAAATTCCCTGTGATGCATCCCCGTACGGGATCAGAGCTGTGTTAAGCCATTTTCAGGCTGACGGGACACAAGTTCCCATAGCCTATTATTCTAGAACCTTCTCTTCAGCAGAACACAATTGCGCACAGATTGATAGGGAGGCATTGGCCATCGTGGCAGGTATAAGAAAGTTCCATGACTATTTGTATGGCTGCCATTTCACGGTCTTCACAGACCACAAGCCATTTCTGCGGTTGTTCACTACGAACAAGCAAACACCCCAGATTATTTCTCCTAGGATGTTGAGGTGGTCAATATTCTTGTCCACTTATAGTTATTGTCTGATTCACAAACCGGGCAAAGAAATGGGCCACGCAGATGGCCTTAGTAGTTTACCCCTACTGCACTTAGAGCCAGACCCCACTCCAGCTAACCGCATCCTGCTGTCCAGGATTTGCCAGAGTCTCTCCTTAATGCAGGGGATGTAGCTGCTGAAACAGCTTCAGACAACACGCTGAGCTGCGTGTTGAATTGTGTGCTCATAGGATGGCCGGAAACGTGCCCGGGGCCTAACTTTCAGAGTTTTGGAAAAAGAAGAACGAGTTATCCGCTCATAAGGGTTGCATTTTGTGGGGCAGTCGGGTTGTAATCCCGACCTCACTGAGGGCTAGAATCCTTGAATCTCTGCATGAGAGACATCCAGGAAAAGTCCAGATGAAGGCACTCGCACGAAGCTACCTTTGGTGGCCTGGGCTCAATAAAGATATCGAGGCCCAGGTCCACAGGTGCATTATTTGCCAGCAGTCAAGGCCAGAAATGCCACATGCTCCAGTCCACAGATGGGAAACCACACAAGCCCCGTGGTCGAGGATTCATATTGATTTTGCAGGCCCCTTTCAGAGGCAATTCTTCCTCATAGTAGTGGATAGCCACTCCAAGTGGTGAGAGGTCACTCCAGTATCCACTATGACTACTGCTAGGACCATCCAGGTTCTGCGCAGCATTTTTGCAACGCATGGACTCCCTGATGTCATAGTCTCAGACAATGGGGCTCAATTTACTTCTGCAGAATTTCAGTCCTTTTTAAAGGCTAATATGATTAGGCATGTCACCTCAGCTCCTTTTCACCCAGCCTCTAACAGCCAAGCGGAGCATATGGTCAGAACAACCAAGGAATCCTTGGCACCATAGGCTGGCAGATTTCTTACTTTGTCAATGCACAATGCCCTGCACTTCTACAGGAAGAAGCCCAGCAGAATTAAGATGGGGGCGGTGCTTGATCACAAAGCTGGATCGTTTACATCCAGACAAGATTGCTTCACAAGCACAGTAGCCAAAGGCTCCAAGGCACTTGCAAGTTGGCGACCTGGTGTGGGCGCAGAACTATGGGCAAGGGGCATTGTGAGTGGTAGCTATGGTTGGTAAGGTGTCAGGGTCACTCTCATATGAGGTGGTCTTGGAAGATGGTCATGTGCTTCACAGGCACATTGACCAGCTGCGACGGAGAATCGCAACCCAGGTGCTAGCTCATGACTCTGTTCAGGGGGAGGGGGAACATGATTGCAATCGTGCATTCCAGTCCCCAAGCGAGGGTGAGACTTTTTGATTGCCTAACGGGCGGTTTGCAAACGGTGAGATTGCCCCAACTCAGGCACTTTGGCTACAGGACAATGCCGTCAATTGGCTCCAAATGTCAGTCCGATGGGCCCTACTCCACCGTGGGACACTGGCTCGGGTCTAGCAGGACAGACCAGCCACAGAGAGACGGACACAGGCTCGGGTCTACCAGGTCAGACCAGCCTTCAAGAATTGGCTTTACCCATAACAAACAGAGCACACAGCCCTGGTCTACCAAGCCTGGCAGGTGAGCTCATAGACCGGGAGCTAGCAGCAGCTCCAAGATGTTCAGAGTGGGCAAAAGGGCCACTGAAGTACTTAAATGATTAC
This sequence comes from Bothrops alternatus, assembly GCA_034064705.1. Taxonomy (NCBI): domain Eukaryota; kingdom Metazoa; phylum Chordata; class Lepidosauria; order Squamata; family Viperidae; genus Bothrops; species Bothrops alternatus. The sequence continues at coordinate 36,181,056 of JARGCV010000112.1, forward strand.
ATAAGATTCCTGTCATTGTAAACTTGAATGCTTATGTCACTGATGGCGAACCTTTTAGAGATGAGTGCCCCAAACTGCCCTGCTCCTGGCCCGCCCCCACTCTGCCTTCACCCCGCCCACCCTCAGGGCCATCTACAGCCTGCCGATCACCCAGGCGTCCCTGCAGTGCCATGGTGGCCATGCCCTCTGCCTGTGCCCCACAGCAGCATCTGCTGCCCAGCTGCCACGTGCTTGGCTGCGCTGCTCTGCGTGGGCTGCACCCAGGGATGACTCTCCTTTGGGGGGGCTGCTGGTGAGGAGGGAGGTGTGGGGGGAGGCAGGGCTGGGATGATGGCATGCGTGCCCACAGAGAGGGCTCCGAGTGCCACCTCTGGCACTCATGCCATAAGTTCGCCTTCACTGGCTTATGTATTTTCTTGCCATTGGAACAGTGTAATGTTTTGCACAAGGTTATACCATTTTGCCATTGGAACAACTGTAATGTTTTTGCACAAGCAGAAAGGGTTCTGTAAGTATAAATGATCCAGGGGGAAGGGGTGTAATGTATTGAGTAAAGTCTGAGAATTAACATGCTGAGAACTATGAAGAAACAGTTGGCTGGCCATATGGCCAGCAGGCCAGACTTTCTGTCTGCAGACTACTTGTTATGCATTTAAGTGGGAGAATACTGTGCTCCTATTGGCTGCACTTTTAGGCTGAGTGTATAAGTATGGGTGGAGCATGTGCTTGTTCAGTTTCAGTTTTGACTTCAAATAAAGAGAGTTGTGTTTCACTTACTGCCTCTTCAATGTTGCATTGAACTGAATATTTAATAGCTAGTCAGGGAAAATTAGCTGAATGGAGTAACAGGAAAACCAGCTGAATGAGATAATAGGAAAAGCATGCTGAACTGAAAAACAGGAAAGAACTTATTGTTCGAAGAAGCCATAAAATATTCCCAGAATCATATGGATATGTATAATATCTTATATTATTAATGTATAATTTAGTATGTATAATTTAGTATAATTATACAAAGTATAATTTAGTATGTTTAAGGAAGGTAGCAGGAAATATGTAGCAAGCAGTTGGAAAGAGTGTAACCAGAATAGAATAGAATAGAATAATAACTTTATTGTCACTTTGAATGTATACTAATCGGCATACATTAAAATGAAATTTCATTGCATTCAGCTCTCAAAGGGTCACCACCTCCGATATACACTACATAAATATGACAAAAATAAATAAATACAGAATTATGCATATACCCACATATGTTATATGACACAGAGAAACAACAGTCTAGTTCAGGTTATGTATACATGTGCATGGCGAGAAAAACAAATCTAGTGAGTTTACCAGACAGATGGCATAGGGAAAAAAGCTATTACAGAATTGGGCAGTCCTGGTAGAAATACTTCAAAACCTCCTCCCAGAGGGGAGCAACAGAAACAGACCGTAAAGTGGATGTGTGGGGTCTCTAACAATGCTTTGAGCTCTAAGCACATAGTGCTTATAAGCAGCATCCTGAATACTAGGGAGCGAGCCTCCTATGATTTTCTCGGCTATCCTTACCATTCTCTGTATGGACTTTCTTTCCCCCCCCTCAAAACGATTTTTATTACTTTTCCATTATACACCAACACAGCTTAAGAACCCACATGGAAACATGGTGATCAATTTTTTAAAAAAACAAATAATAACATAGTAAATATATACACAATATTTCTTAAAAATTTCCCTCTCTATCTATATAGAATATTATAATCAAATTAATACATTTTCAGATAAATTCATTCATTACTATGTCTAACCATCAACTGTATTAATCAATAAAAATGTTCAATCTATAAAAACCTATATTTCTTCACACATTTAAACTTAAACTTAAAGAACTCTCCATTTATTTAAAAAATTATAATCAAGTCAATATCTTTCTAAAACCAATTCATTCACTAATTCACTAAATTCTTCTCTTTCTCATCAATATTCTATGGTTTTTCACTGTTTCTCCAAATCTCCAATAATTAATTCCATCTTTCCCCATATTTCAGTTCTTGTCTCATTATACCATCTCTAATATTAAAAACATATAAAGCCCTTCTAACAAAGTCCAAATCCAAATCAACCCAGATCACTGTAAAACCTTTACCACATTACTATATTCAGATTTAATATTTATATCTTATTCCGGGTTTCTTTCTATTCCAAACAGGTTTCCATTATCGAGCCTCCGCCTGCCACACTATACACTCCAAAAAGGAAGCCCCCATTATGCATTTTGTTAAGTTAGTATGAAAGTTATAGTTAATCTGGGTAACTTGTAGCAGAGCATCATTTCCCCTTTCTTTTAACGTTGAATAAATTTCAATTAAAATCCTTTCTTTTATATCGTCCTCTTTGATCAAGTTTTTCTCTTTTTCCCATGTTTTTTTCTCTATCTCAAAGTCAAATGGCGTCTGCAGGCCAACTTGTCCTTCTGAAGCGAGCTCCTCCAGTTCCTTATCATAAGTCCTTTGTCTGTTGGTATCAAATCTTTTTTCCAAAATTGATTGATAATCCAACTGTGAGTTTACTTCTTCCAACTCAGTAAGTGGAGCACAAGTCTCTTGTGTATAAACTAATGTTTCACTTAATCCTTATATTTTGCCTTGTCAATAGAAAGAAATCTCCTTTGATCAACCAATTATCTTCTCCGTATTTTCCAAAATTTTGTCCAAAATATACTTATAAGTAAGATCTACACCGGTTTCCTCCATTTTTATTATATTTAAAATCCTTATCCTTTTCAAGGAGACTATATTTAAAAAATGATCACAATATCCATCTCCTCCCAGCTTCCTTGTCTTTTTCCTTTGTAGAAAATGAAAGCCTTTCCGGCAAAGAAAAGATAGCAAGTACAATGAATAGATTTGTCAGAGAATGTCCCCCAGAAAATGATCAAGATTAGTCAGATATTCAATCCTTCCGGACACCATAAAGGTAAAAGCAAACAATATTCTCCAAATATTATGAAAAACTTTCTTGAGGCTCCCAATATCCAAAAATAAAATCAACCATTAAAACAAAAATAAATTTAATCCTTTGAGCTTCTCTTCCCCCATTTAAAAAGCCACTTCACCAAAAAAGGGATTAATTCCAAGGAAAAAAAACTTTTCACAGGCATAAAGAAAATAGAGGTGAAAGGAAAGTCTCACCGAGTTCTCCACAGTGGGTCTGTTTGCTTAGCTGATCTTGTTGCTTGCAGTTGGCGCAGCTAAATGATCAGCCATTTTACTGGCCGATCTTTACCCTGTGGGCCCAAAGAAGATACTCGGTGCACAGAAGATGCCACCACTCCTCTGCAACTATCTGAGAAGCTCCTCAATGGTAGACGCTCCTCCAGAGCATCTTTTCGACCCTCTCAGGGGTCTACTGGCAGGGGAAACTTGGTCGGCAAAGGGATGACTCCCTTCACCCAACCGCACCGCCGCGAACCGGAACCGGAAGCCCTCTGTATGGACTTTCTATCTGAGGCACTGCTGCCACCAAACCAGATAATGTCGCAGTTTGTTAAAATGCTTTCAATCGTGCCTTTGTAAAAAAGCGGCCAGGACAAAAGGAGAAAGAGATGTTCTCCTTATCTGACATAGGAAATGCAGACGCTGGTTTGCACGCTTCACTAAGGATGATGTGTGGGGAGACCAATTCAGATTGTTAGTTATCTGCACCCCCAGATACTTAATACAGTTGACACTTCTACAGCTGCATCCTTGATACTGAGTGGAGAATAACTATGCCGGCTCTTTCTGAAATCTATAATGATCTCTTTTGTTTTATCAACATTTAGAACCAGATTACTTTTATTGCACCAGTCCACCAGAGCCTTCACCTCTTCCCTATAAGCATCTTCATTGTCATCCCAGATAAGACCCACCACTGCCATGTCATCTGCATACTTCACAATATGATTCGCAGCACATTTGGCACAGCAGTTGTGGGTCATCAAGATGAACAGTAGCAAACTCAGGACAAAGCCCTCTGGAGAACCTATGCTCAAGGAGATAGAATTGGAAAATTTCTTTCCAACTTGCACAACATGGGGCCTATCAATAAGGAAATCAAGTATCCAATTACATAAAGGAATATTAAAACCTAATAGGCCCAGTTTGTTCACCAGATGCTGAGGAAAGATTGTGTTGAATGTTGAACTAAAATCCATAAACAGCATTTGTACATGAGTATTCTTCCCCTCCAGGTGTGCCAAGCTAAGATGAAGCACACAGTGCATCTTCTACAGGCAAACTGTAATGAGTCAAATGTAGGGGGAAGGAACGAAAACATGTAGTCCTTTACCATCATAATGGAAGTGGGTGCAACTGGACAGTAATCATTAAGGCATGTGATTTTAGTTTTTTGGGCACTGGTACAATGACTGCAATCTTAAAACATCATAATACCTCAGCCAATGGGGAACGGGAAGGGATGTGGCAGGGACTGTATAAAGAAGGGAATATTTTGGGTTGGAATTTTGAAGAGAACCAAGCTTTGAAAGCTGCTCTTCCCTTATTGCAATAAACAAAACAAAAGGCCTTCACTATGTCTTGGCTGGTTATTGGTCAGGTGAGCTTGCCTCTGGTCATGAAGGAAAGTAGCCAAGAGCACATAACATTACTGAAGTAGCTGTACCTTCCAAATGTTCTTCAAGGGCAGCCATATGTAGAACACATTATAATATTCCAGTTGGGAGATGACTTACATGAGTAGAACCTTCTGGCCCAGGAACAGGCACAATTAGCACATCAGGTACTGTACTTTGAGCAGGAGGTGTGAATCCAGAAGGATCCCCTAATTATACACCAACTCTGTGTGGGAGTTCTTACCCCATTTAGAGATATAAATAGTAAGTCATTGGATTGTTAGAGCCTCAAAACCCATAGGCTTACTACAATTAAACCAAAACCTGTAATTCCCTATCCAGATTCCCACAGATTCCTATCCAGATTCCTGGGACAATCTTGATAGTTTCACTTGGTTAGCCTCAGGCAGAGAGATATATTGTACATCTTAGATACACAGATGATTCCTTGCCCTGTTAGAACTGGCAGACAGAAAGAAGGAGGGGAGAGGTTTTTTCAAACAGTGGAAAAGAGGTCTCAAGAGAATACCAGCAACAGTACATCACTAGTCTTTTCACCCATTATCTTCTTTTTAAAAATGCAGATGATAAACAAAACTGAAAGCACTGTTCACTTACTCTCCCATGTACAACCCACAGGCATTTTCCAGTTCAAATGCTGATTTCTTCTTTCCCATTGCTTATCCCATTTCAGTCAGCCTACCAATTTATCTCTTTCTAAAAAATAATCATGTCACATACGAACATGTTTACAATTTTTCAGTACTACAGCTGCTAATAGATTTTATTTTTAATTAGCTCAATATATCTCCATGAAAGATTTTTTAAGCAAGCCATATTTTACTGGGACCATCATAAACATATGTACAAAAAAAGAATGTAGGCTTTGAAGAAGGCAGTATGGTCACTGACCAGTAGAATTAGAATTCTTGTAACATATTCAGAAATTCCAATTTGCTTTCTGCCGGAAAGTACTACAGGCATCAAAATATGCAGAGTGACTAGCTGCCTTCAAGCTGATATAACAAAGATCAGATAGCAGTATCCCACATCTTGAAGCAAAAAATATCCTATGCAGGTAGTCTTTGACTTGTAGTTGTTCATTTAGTCACCATTCTAAATTACAACAGCACTGAAAAAAGTGATTACAACCATCACAGCATCCCCATGGTCATGTGATACTTGGCAACATGTATGTATTTATGATGGTTGCAATATCCTACCATGTGATTGCCATTTGCGACCTTCTCAGCCGGCTTCCAACAAGCAAAGTCAATGGGGGGAAACTCATTTCATTTAATGTCTACATGATTTACTTAACAACTGTGATGATTCAGTTAACAATCATGGCATGAAAGGTCATAAAATTGGATGTGACTCACTTAACAATTGCTTTGCTTACGAATGGAAATTCTGGTTCCAATTTTAGTTGTTAAGTCATGGACTACCTCTAATTCCCAGCAGAAAACAAAGCTGCCAGAAGAAGAAATTCTACCTCTGTGCAGGAATGGAACTTAAATAGCAGTGTCTATGCATTGCTCAGCCTTAGCAACTTTAAAATGTGAAGATTTCAACTCTCAAGAATTCTCCTGGTAGCATTATTCATTAAGTTTTTCCTAATATTACTTGATAAGAGAGCAGAGGTCATTAGTTTTTTGAGTAATACCATCATCTTCCTCAAATGTCCTTCCCTAGGATAAATAGTTCTACAGTCCTCCTCATATGATTTAATTTGCAGTTTCTTAAATATCCTTTGGACCTGTTCCAGTATACTTGAACAATTTGTACTCAAGGGTATTAATCAGTGCAGAATTATTGCTTCCCCTTAAGAAAGATACACTTCTATTGATGCAGCTTAAACTGCATTTTTCTTTTTGATATCCATATCACATTGCTGACTCGTATTTAATTTTTGATCAATTTCTATTTCAATACTTTTTTCAATCAATAATTTTACCTGATTTCAACCTTAACATGCACATTGGATTTCTTTTTCCAAAGTGAAAAACTTTAATTTGTCTCTACTAAATATCATGCTCTATTTTCAGCTCACTATTCTTTCAAAATCATTTTGAATTTTATTTCTGTCTTTAGGTTTCAATCACCAATCTATAAATTTAATAAACATTCCTTCCAATTCTATGCCCAAACTATTCATAAAGATGTAGAAGAGTACAAGTCTAATGACTGTAGAAGAGTGCAAGTCTAATGACTTTGCCCTGTACACACTCTAATCTGATGAAGAAACATTGGTGATCATTCTTTGAATCTGTCAGACCCTCAATGTATTTCTTTCTTATGCCTTTCGTTTTCAGGTTCTGCCATTCTACTGGCGGGGGAGGCATGTGCTTAGAAGGGGGGGGATGACCTATGTTTCTTCTACAATGTATTTCCTTTGCTTTGTTCTATCCTCTTTGAAGTATCTTACTTGGGCTGTGAAAGGAATGTGCCTCCGGCCATCCGCCTTATCTCCAGTTGGATGGGAAGAAGCCACGGAGAAACCTTGAGAATGGCGCCTTACCTCTTGTTTCCCACAACAACCTAATACCTATGGATTGGTTCAATTCAAACCGGCTGGTTGGACATTTGGGATGGGGTTTGAAAGGGTTCTTTTAATGTAACGTTTCACACAGGAAAGCCTCAGATTCTGCCTTACTCTCCTGCCATCAATACCTTCCAATAAAAGTTCCTGTTGAGACAATGCAAGTTTCAAGAGTTCTGCTTTCTTGGAAGAATTAATTGAGGCAGGTCCTTACAAAATCATTTTAAGACAAGCTGTGCATGTCATCTAGGACATACAAAGTGTTGTATCTAGCCCTTCTCATCTTAGTAAAATCCACAGAAATATTTCTTTAAGAGTTTTATTTAACATAGTTCAAGAGATTCACTTCAAAGCAAGCTGCTGGCATTTTGTTTGCGGAACGGCCAAATCTGACTTATTTACATTCAGCTTAAACATGCTCTCCCTCCCTTCCAATTAACTCACTCTTTATCTCTCAAGTTGTCCAAGATCTCATTAATCTTCCGTACATTCCAAAAACACCAGAAAACTGAGTTCAAACGAACCTCTCAAGGCATCAGGCTACTCCTTGATATTAACGTTGCTCGTGACAAAGAATTAGTCCCTCCTTTATCTTCTAATATAGTGTCCGATACGTCACTTCCCCTATTACTTCCTTTTTCCACGTAACTGAAACCTCCGCCTATCAAACCTTCGGAATCTCGGATCAAGCCATATATTGTCCTGTTCCAAGTCTGACTCCTCGCTTTGAGAGTCTGACTCAGACTGCATACAAATCTCCTCACTGTATGGCTCGGCTGCCGGGAGGGGAAAATACCCAGAGGGGCCTGGTTGTTCTTCGTCATCCTCTGACATTTCCCCAGCTGGTCTAGAGACACCCACAACACTATCCCTCCCCCGCAGGCCCCTCCCCCCGGGTCCGTCGCAGGGGATGTGGTTTGTAGGGAAACGCAGCATGAAAATCCCAAATCAACCCAGGAGCCTCAATAGCATGAGCATCGACCCAACAGCAAGCGTCTGGCCCACCCCCTGTCCAATCAACCAAATATTGGAAGCGGTCGTTGAGCCATCGGGAATCGCGGATGCCGGACACCTCCAACCGGGAAACAGGAACTTGAGCACGGCGAGCTGGCGGGCCCGGATCAGGAGGTCGAAGCGGAGAATCAGGGGAGACAGGAACAAGCAAGGAGCGATGAAACACGGGATGTACACGAAGAGACCTAGGCAAAGTCAAACGATAGGTCACCGGATTGATGACCGTCTCCACAGGAAAAGGACCCAGGAAACGTTGGTCAAGCTTGCGGTGAATTCTCCCTGGAAACAAATACTTGGTGGAGAGCCAAACCCGCTCTCCAACAGCTAACGGCGGCGTGTCGCGACAAGAGCGGTCTGCAACCCTCTTGTAGTCTTCCTTGGCCTTAGTCAAGTGCTGCTTAACCATCTCGTGGACTGACTGGAGCTCGGATAAATAGTCTTCTGCAACGGGAACTGGAGAATCAAGGAGCGTGAGTGGGAAAAACCTGGGATGATAACCGTAGTTGGCAAAAAACGGAGTGGTCTGAGTGGAAGTGTGCTGAGAGTTGTTGAAAGCGAATTCGGCCACGGAGAGATATTTGGACCAATCGTTTTGTTGGTCGTTGATGAAACAACGCAAATACTGCTCCAGGATGCCAATCACTTTCTCTGTACCCCCATCAGTCTCTGGGTGATGCGTGGAGGCTAGATTAACTTGGACTTGAAGCGCAGACATGAGTTCTCTCCAGAACGCTGAGGTGAACTGGGTCCCTCGGTCGGACACTATTTTGTCAGGCAAACCGTGTAGCCGGAAGATATGTTGAATGAACAGCTGAGCAGTGACCTTGGCTGTCGGTATTCTGCGGCAAGGAATGAAATGTGCCATCTTGCTCAGCATGTCTACCACTACAAAGACAATGGTGTAGCCGGCAGAAACAGGTAGACAAGTCAACAAGTCCATGGAAATAGCCCCCCAGGGTCTCTCCGGCATGGGCAACGGCTGTAACAAGCCCGGAGGGGCTCCTGTGGCATGTTTTGCCTGACGGCACCGTACACAGGAATTCACATAAGAATAAACATCATGGCGAAGTCTGGGCCACCAAAAAGTCCGAGACACTAAGTGGAGAGTCTTAAAGAGACCAAAATGACCCGCCGCAGGGTTATCATGGCATTGAGTCAGAATGAGACCACGGAGTGGGCCTGCTGGAACATATAACAGGTTGCGGAAGCGTAATAGACCCTCGGACAAGGTCCAAGGTGAGTCGGGACCCACTTCTTGCTTCCTCTGTGCCACAAAGTCATCTAGTTGTTGCGCTTCCCGAATCTGTCGTCGTAGATCTACCGGATCGTGCACGGCTGCGATCGATTCGACAGGCAGAATGGTTCGAAGCGGCAAGGGATCCTTGATCTGTAGATACTCTGGTTTACGGGACAAGGCATCAGCTCTTTTGTTGTACCCTTTCGGAATGTAGGTGACTTTGAAGTTGAATCGAGCGAAGAACAAAGACCAACGGATCTGACGATTCAATTTCCTGGCAGATTGCAGAAATTCCAAGTTTTTATGGTCAGTCCGAACTTCAACTTGGTAGCGGGCTCCTTCCAGGTGGTGTCTCCAGGTCTCAAAAGCAGTTTTAATAGCCAATAGCTCCTTCTCCCAAATGGTATAATGGCGTTCGGAGGGACTCAGTTTCCTGGAGTAATAAGCACACGGGAATAGGGGGCCGCCATCTTGGCATGTTTGAAGAAGCACGGCCCCTACAGCAACATCTGAGGCGTCGGCCTCCACTACAAAGGGACGACAAGGATCTGGATACTTGAGAATGGGTTCCTGAACAAAAGCCTGTTTGAGGGTCTGAAATGCCTGTTGCTCGGCATCACCCCACTGGAACTTAATGCCTTTCCGTAACAGTCGAGTAAGGGGCGCAGTCAAGGTAGAAAATCTCGGAATGAATGTCCGGTAATAGTTTGCAAATCCCAAAAGTGTTTGGACATCTTTTGCTTTACACGGTGGTTGCCAGGTTTGCAAGGCCTCAACCTTGCCAGGATCCATGGCGATGCCTTGTGGAGAAATCACATGTCCCAGAAACTCAATGGTGGTTTGATAGAATTGACATTTCTCTAACTTGGCGTAAAGGTGATGCTCTCTCAAGCGTTGCAGAACTTGCCGGAGATGCTGGAGATGAGTTGTTCGTGACGGGGAGTAGATCAGGATGTCATCGAGGTAAACCACCACGAATGGATCTAATAAATCCCGGAAGATGTCATTCATGAAATGTTGAAAGACGGCCGGAGCATTGGTGAGTCCAAAGGGCATGACTGTATACTCAAAATGACCATACCTGGTCCCAAACGCGTTCTTCCACTCGTCCCCCTCTCGGATGCGAACCAGGTTATAAGCACCCCGTAGATCTATCTTGGTGAAGATGGCCGCTGATCGGAGACGGTCCATGAGATCAGGAATCAAAGGCAGAGGGTACTGGTTACGCACCGTGATGGCATTGAGCTTGCGATAGTCACAGCATAGGCGTAAATCTCCGGTTTTCTTCTTCACGAATAACACAGGAGCTGACAGAGGCGAGGAAGAGGGACGAATGAAACCCCTGGCCAAGTTTTTGTCCACAAAGTCTTTTAATGCGGCCAACTCGGGTTCTGACATGGAGTAAAGGCGTCCCCCTGGAAGCTTGGCATTTGGCAGCAAATCAATGGCACAGTCATATGGTCTATGCGGAGGCAATTGGTCTGACTCTTTCTCACTGAATATATCTGCAAAGTCCGCTAGGTCGGCCGGCAAGGTGATGTCAGGGTGGGATGGTATCTGGGCTGCGCAAAATTGGCGTACGTGGTCTACGCATTGCAAACTGGGAAATGAAACAAAGTTCTGGGACCACACCACACAAGGATCATGGGTTCTCAACCAGGCTAGGCCGAGAACTAAGGGGAAATGAAGTCCCTTGGTTACATATAATTGGATGGCTTCTTCATGTTGTCCTATGACCAGGCGTATGGGCTGGGTCATAAACTTGATCTGTCCAGACAACAACTCACGACCATCGATTGTCTCAATCAACATAGGCGGCTTAACGGAGCACAAAGGTATGGCATGCTGACGAGCGAAAGCTTCATCCATGAAATTAGTGGTGGCTCCAGAATCCAACAAGGCGTGTGCCGGAATGCCCTGGGCATGATTTCCCAGAAATATATTGGTTGCTAGGATCAAATGTCTCGGAGGACCGGGGTCTTCGTCTGCGGAACTGGAACTGGGTTTGGCGCCTGCCCGACCCAACGTTTCCATTAGGCCGGGCTCTGGCTGTTTCCCGGCAAGGTGGCTTGAAACTGCTGAGTGGGAGGCCGAGCTGGAACAGGAGTAGGACCTGCCGTACCACTTTGTTTCTGGGGGCAGGCCATGACGAAGTGACCCATCTCTCCACAGTACAGGCACAATCCCTCAGCTCTCCGTCTTGCCTTCTCAGTCTCGGTCAATCGAGATCTGGCTGCACCCAGATCCATGGGCTCATCTCTGGCCATGGTTACAGGACGCCTCTCAGTGTAAGCCGGCAGTGGTTGGAAAATACGTCTGGGTGCCGGGATGGGTGGAGTGATAGGTAGGGTCTGGAATCCTCTGCGTGGTGCAGAAACTGGCTTGGCACTTCCGGTGCCTGGAATCATCTGTTTGACCAGGCGGGCATCCGTGGCTTGCGTTTGCGCCTCAATAGCCAAACAATGTTGATATAAGGCATCCAGGGTCGTGGGCATTACAGTATGTCTAAATTCATTCAAGATCTGGGAAGACAGGCCATCTTGAAAGATTTCCATGAGAGCCTCTTCATTCCAATTAATTTCTTGAGCTAGGCGGCGAAAATCTGATATATATTCCGCTACGCAGCGCGATCCTTGACGTAGGTCTCGTATCCGCCTGGTGGCATTTTGTCTACGAAGGGGGTCAGCAAATACTTTTTCCATCAGCTGGCAGAATTCTGCATAATTGCGCAGGACAGGATCTTGTCCGTCTATCAGAGGAGATGACCAATCAGCAGCTGGACCCGAGAGCAAACTTAAAATAAAAGCCACTTTAGTCTCATCAAGCTGGAAATCTGCTGGAGTTGAAGCAATGAATGTTCTGCATTGGTTTAAAAAAGCTGGAAATTTACTACGCTCTCCAGTAAACTTATCAGGCAATGCTAAATAACACCTGCTTCTTCTGGGAGGGGGGGCTGGAGCTGGGACTGGGGCTCCTGCAGCTTGCTGAATCTGCTGCTGCAAATTGCCAATTTGTAGCTGGAGACCTTGAACTAGTTGATACAGAGCAGGATTATCAGCGAGAAGCTGCTCCATGACGTCACTGGACTTGCGCAGTACTGAAAGCTCGGACTAATTTTCTTTTGGTCACGAGCAATCTGTTGTATCTAGCCCTTCTCAGCTTAGTAAAATCCACAGAAATATTTCTTTAAGAGTTTTATTTAACATAGTTCAAGAGATTCACTTCAAAGCAAGCTGCTGGCATTTTGTTTGCGGAACGGCCAAATCTGACTTATTTACATTCAGCTTAAACATGCTCTCCCTCCCTTCCAATTAACTCACTCTTTATCTCTCAGGTTGTCCAAGATCTCATTAATCTTCCGTACATTCCAAAAACACCAGAAAACTGAGTTCAAACGAACCTCTCAAGGCATCAGGCTACTCCTTGATATTAACGTTGCTCGTGACAAAGAATTAGTCCCTCCTTTATCTTCTAATATAGTGTCCGATACGTCACTTCCCCCATTACTTCCTTTTTCCACGTAACTGAAACCTCCGCCTATCAAACCTTCGGAATCTCGGATCAAGCCATATATTGTCCTGTTCCAAGTCTGACTCCTCGCTTTGAGAGTCTGACTCAGACTGCATACAAATCTCCTCACTGTCTGGCTCGGCTGCCGGGAGGGGAAAATACCCAGAGGGGCCTGGTTGTTCTTCGTCATCCTCTGACATTTCCCCAGCTGGTCTAGAGACACCCACAACACAAAGTAGTCCTCAATTTACAACAGAAACTGAGTGTGGAATTGCAGCTGTAAGCCATATTAGTCATTAAGTGGATCACCATGTGACCACACCCAATTTTAGGACCTTTTTGCAGTTATTGTTAAGTAAACATTAAGTAAAACAATTTTAACCAATGTGCATTTTTTTGCTGGAAAATGGAGGTAAACACCAGTTTCTGGCAAAAAAAATGAGAATTCTGAAAAACCAGAACTTTGATATTAAGTCGTACGTAATTCTGAGGAGGTCCATTGAATAGTTGCTAAGCAACCAATTGTAAGTCAAGGACTACCTGTATTCAAGTCATTTGCTAATCAAGCTACCATTGGGCATTTGTTAAACTGAGATAAAAGTGGAGTTTTAAAACAGTTTGGTTATTGGTTAAGGCATCAGACTAGAAACCAGGATACTGGTTTTGTGTGACTTTGGGCTAGTCACTCTCTTTCAGTTCTACTCACCTCACAGGGGTTATTGTTGTGGGGAAAATAGGAGGAAGAAGGTATAGGTATACCTTGTATTAGGTATATTCACTGCCTTGAGTAAATTTTAAATAAAGGCAGGATTTTTTTTTTAAGAAAGAACTTTGGAGATGACATTACCTGGCCTGGCGAAGTGGCTGAGAGATCTTGCTTCCAATAGCACCAGTACAGCCAATTTTATTCTAAACACTGCAAAAACTTCAGTAGTTAGTGGTGTAAGTTTCATAAATAAACAGCAATTAAGAGTTTATCTCAATTGCCAAAGGCAAGAGGGACAGATTTCTAACTATCAGAAAATGTTAGCAAAACATTGGCAAAGTCTCAGAGCACTCCTTCCATTGCTCAATAATATGCTGCTCTGGAGTTCCACAAACACTAAACAGTATTAACAAAAATGCTTCAGTGAATCAGAGGAGAAAAGCAACATAAAAATAGAATGGAATGGAATGGAATGGAATGGAATGGAATGGAATGGAATGGAATGGAATGGAATGGAATGGAATAGAATAGAATAGAATAGAATAGAATAGAATAGAATAGAATAGAATAGAATAGAATAGAATAGAATAGAATAGAATAGAAAAAAATAGAAAAAAAGGACCTTGTGTCCAGCCCCTTGCTCAAGCTAGGCCATCTTAGACAAGTGACTCTTTTTAAAAAAATCTCCAGTGATGGAGCGCCCACAATTTCTGGGGTCAAGCTATTCCACTGATTAATTGTCCTCACTGTCAGAAAGTTTCTCCTTAATTCCAGGTTGCTTCTCTCTTTGATCAGTTTCCAACCATTTTTTTTTTACTTGTCCTCTTCTTTGACCTCCTCTTCTTTGTGGCAGCTCTTCAAATACTGGAATACTGCTATCATGTCACCCCTATTTCTTCTTTTCTTTAGACTAGCCAAACCCAAGTATTGCAGCCGTTCTTCATATATTTTAGTTTCCAGGCCTTTGGTCATTTTAGTTACTCTTCTCTGAACTTTTTCCAAGGTCTCAACATCTTTTTTTTTAGCATGGTGACCAAAACTGGATGCAGTATTCCAGATGTGGTCTCAGTAGGGTTTTATAAAGTGGTACTAATACTTCACATGATCTTGATTCTCTGTTTATACAACCCAAGATTGTATTTTTTGGTTGCTGCTTGCTCATAGTCAAGTGATCGTCCACTAGGACTCCAAGGTCCCTCTCACAGTTGCTGTTTTTGAGTCAGGTCTCACCTAATCTGTACTTAAACCTTTGATTTTTCCTGCCTAAATGTAAAACTTTGCTTTTCTCCAAGTCATTTTGTTGGATAGGGCCCATTGTTCAAGTTTGTCAAGATCTTTTTGGATCCTGAGATTGTCTTCTGGGGTGTTTGCTATTCCTGCCAGTTTAGTGTCATCTGCAAATTTGATGAGTTCCCCTTCTATTCCTTCATCAAAGTTATTGATGAAGATATTGAAGAGTACTGGGCCTAAGATGGAGATTTGTGATACTCCACTGCTTATTTCTCTACATGTGGATGTAGTGCCACTGAGGATTACTCATTGGGTAAAGTTTGTCAGCCAGCTACAAATCCATCTGGTGGTAATGTTGTCTATTCCACCTTTTTCTAACTTAAAAAGCAGTAGATTGTGGTCTACTTTGTCGAATGACTTACTGAAATCTAAGCATACTATGTCCACAGCTTTTCGCTGGTCCACTAATTTGGTCACTTTATCAAAGAATGAAATAAGATTGGTTTGTTTTTAACAACCCCGTGCTGGCTACCAGTTATAACTTCGTTTGCTTCTAGTTGTTCGCAGATCTGTTTTTTGTTTATCTTTTCCAGGATCTTCCCAAGTATTGATGTTAGAATGATTGGTCTGTAGTTTCTTGGGTCTATTTTTTTTCCCTTTCTTGAAGATGGGAACCACATCAGCTCTTTTCCAATCCTCGGGTACTTCCCCAGTGCTCCTGGATTTTTGAAAGATATGGTGCCATGGTTCTGAGATAACATCTGGCAGCTTCTTCAGAATTCTGGGATGTAATCTGTTGGGTCACGGTGATTTATATTTGTCAAGGTCGGAGAGGTGTTCTCTTTCCATTTTCTTGCTAATTTTAATTTTTGTTTCTAGTTTGTCTTTCGCAGAAGTTTTTTTGGTATGTTGTGCTATAATTTCTTTTTGTGTGAAGACTGATGCAAAGAATGAGTTAAGCAGCTCTGGTTTTTTTGCCATTACTTGTTAATTCCTTGCCATCTTCTCTCTTTAGTGGATCTACAGTTTCCTTGACTTTTTTGTTATTAATATGTTGAAAGAAACTTTTTTTTATTATCCTTGATTTCTATTGCAAGTCTTTGTTCATTCTGGACTGGGCTTTTATGATAGCATTTTTCAGAGTTTCCCATGCTTCTTGAGTTGTTTTCCCCTTTAGGATTTTCATCCATGGAATGTTTCCTAGGTTCTCTCTGAATTTGTTAAAAGCGGTTCTTTTTAAGTTTAAGACACTGGTTGAATTATTTTCTATTGCTTGTGTTTACATTATATTGAATTCCAGTATGATGTGGTCACTTTCACCCAAGGTTCCTGCCACTTCAACTCCCTCTATCACTTCTTCTCGATTAGTAAGAATTAGATCCAGTATAGCTTTACTTCTAGTTCCCTCCTCTACCTTTTGGATGACAAAGTTGTTAGCTAGGTTGGTTAGGAATCTATTTGATCTCCCGCTCGCTGCAGAGTTTGTCTCTCAGTTGATATCTGAGTAGTTGAAGTCTCCCATTACTACTGTGGTATGCTTCCTACATACATTTATTAACTGGCTAGTAAAGAGTCTATCTATTCCTTCTGATTGGTTGGGTGGCCTGCAGTATACCCCTATGGCAATGTCACTTTTTCCCCCTTTTATATTGACCCATATATATTCTGGAGGGATTTTATTTTTGATCATTTGCATTTCTGTAGATATGTAGCATTCTCTTACATATAGTGCAACTCCCCCTCCTCTTTTTGTAGACCTGTTTCTTTTGATGTATCCATCCATCAGTCCATTCCAGTCATGGGTTTTGTTCCACCAGGTTTCTGTAATGCCAACTATGTCATAGCCTCCCTTGTGTACTATTGCTTCTAGTTCTCCCTGTTTGTTCCCCAAATTTGAGCATTAGTATATAAATATTTAAGACTTTTATGCCTGTCTCTGTGTGTGTTTCCTGGATCTCCTGACTGTTGTTTGAGTTTTTCTTTTTTTCTCATCATTCCCTACTTCTTTGTTTGATTCATTTTCTTGTGATTTGTGATTGGTTTTGTGTTCTAGAGATTCTAAAGATTGGTCACTCTTTCCCCTCAATTTTAGTTTAAAGCCCTTCTAGTGAGTTGGGCTAGTCTTTTTTTTGAGTACATTTTTCCCTGTTTCCATGAAATGCAGCCTGTTGTGTAGTGCGAACAGTGAGGCATTGAAGACACAGAGTTGAAATAACAGCTCTTTATTCAGTTCTCACAGAAGCAAGCTCTAGCACAGCGGTTCTCAACCTATGGGTCGCGACCCCATTTGGGGTCGAACGACCGTTTCGTGGGGGTCGCCGGACACCGCGGTCCGCCATTTTGTTTTTGTTTTTTTTACTTTTTTTTGTTTTTTTTTCGTCGCGTGCCATGCATGCGCAGTTCGGGCCGTCGCGCGCCATGCATGCGTGGATCAGCCCGTTGCGGTCCGCCATTTTGGGGGTTTTTGGGGTTTTTTTGTTTTTTTTGTTTTTTTTGGACGCGCGCGCCGCGCATGCGCTGTTCAGGCCGTGGCGTGCGCACTGCGCATGCGCGGATCGGGCCATCATGGTCCGCCATTTTGTTTTGGTTTTTTGGGGGGTTTTTTGTTTGTTTTTTTGTCACGCGCGCCACGCATGCGCGGTTCGGGCCGTCGCGTGCACACCACGCGTGCGCGGATCGGCCCGTTGCGGTCCGCCATTTTGTTTTTGTTTTGTTTTTTGATTTTTTTGTTTTTTTTTTCGTCGCGCGCGCGCCACGCATGCGCAGATCGGGCCGTCACGCGCGCGCCGCGCATGCGTGGATCGGCCCGTCGCAGATCCGCCACTTTGTTTTTGTTTTTTGTTTTTTTTTTGGTTTTTTTGTCGCGCGCGCCGCACATGCGCGGATTGGCCCATCATGGTTCGACATTTTGGGTTTTTTTGTTTTTTGTTTTTCTTTTGGTCGCGCGCGCGCCGCGCATGCACGGATCGGCCCGTCACGCGTGCGTGCGTGCGCACGCCCAGGTCGGGGTCGAGGTGTGCATGGGAGGCGCAAGTGGGGTCTCAACCTGAAAAGGGTTGAGAACCACTGCTCTAGCAGCTGCTTGACTTATAGTTATACGGACTACCACTAGGTGGTGGTCAATCAATTTAAAGTACTCATTCCCACCTGAAACAAAGGCTTAACGTTATACAGACAGATAGTCTATAATTCAAATAGAACAATCAGTTAACCGTTTTTATAATAGACCTTATAAATTGCTTAATACATAAGACCCCTTCCCCCTAAATCAATACATATCCATAAATTGTACATAGTCCTTCAGATAAGTAGGCAGCTTCCGCGATCGCTTGGCTGGGTAGACCAGAGTCTTTTTGACACCTCGGGTTGGGTAGACCAGTCTCTGTTTGCCTTGTCTGGCCTGGTAGACCAGTCTCCTTTCGGCTGGTCTGTTCGGGTAGACCTGTACACTTGTCAGTGAGCAGAGCAGTTCCAGAAAGGCTGGGAAATAAGTCCTGCAGCAAACTCTGATCTGCAGGCACTGATCCTTCGGATTCAATAGTTTCATATATTATTATTATTATTATTATTATTATTATTAATAATAATAATAATGATGATGATGATGATGTTGGAAGGGACCTTGGAGGTCATCTAGTCCAACCCCCTGCTCAGGCAGGAAACCCTATACCATTTCAGACAAATGGCTGTCCAGTCTCTTCTTAAAAACTTCCAGTGTTGGAGCATTCACCGCTTCTGGAGGCAGGTTGTTCCACTGGTTAATTGTTCTAACTGTCAGGAAGTTTCTCCTTAGTTCTAGGTTGCTTCTCTCCTTGATTAGTTTCCATCCATTGCTTCTTGTCCTGCCTTCAGGCGCCTTGGAAAATAGCTTGACTCCCTCTTCTTTGTGGCAGCCCCTGAGATTCAGTTTCATAAACCAATCAAAATGTAGTTTTATACATCAGTCTTTCAGTGTCCCCTGATGCATTTGCTGCTGATTTTTGTAGAGGATATTATCCTACTGATTTTAGCTCTGGGTGATTTTACTTTCCACTCTTAGTGTTATAAAATGGCTGTAATTGCTCAGATCAATTTCATCTTACCAACACCTGTAGACTATCATAACCTAAGACATTCCTGCAATTTCATATTGGTCCTTGAAGGAATAAGGCTCTATTCCTTCTTAAACTATACCATTATGTATCCCCTCTGTTTTCTATATCAGTGCTTTTCAACCTTTTCACAGATTGCACCACTTTTAGAATATGGCAATATTCGAGTACCAACAGTCGCTAGCAAGGTGTCAAAAACTTGATGTCCAAAAAAAAAGGAAAAAGTATAGAGTTCCTAGGAATGTCAACCAAATCTGTTAATATATCAATATGCTCATTTTGGTAGCTGATACTTTTCTTACATTGATAGCTATATCACCATATATAACCACCAGTGAATGGCTACTACGGAAACACAAAGAACAGTAGACATTAAATATGATTTCATATTGCACGAAAGGAAAGCTGAGATCTAATTCTGATATTTAGGTGTTTGGATTTCTAGCCCTCTCTTAAAGAATCAGTACTCTCAGGTAAACAGCTATTATTGATTTTTTAAAAATAGAATTGTTTTTATACTAGAAAATGAACTGAGAATAAAGCAGAAAAAACATGAAAATGCCTGTTATTCTTAATTTTAAGGTGCATCCACATTTAGGTTATGGCTAAAGACATAGAGTAAAAAACGCATGGAAAAAGGAATACGTTAGAATAGATTAAAGCAGTGGTTCTCAACCTTTTTAATGCCGCGACCCCCAACCAGTCGTAAGTCGAGGACTACCCAACCAGTCGTAAGTCAAGGACCCCCCAACCAGTCATAAGTCGAGGACCTCAACCGGTCATAAGTTGAGGACTATTTCCCTGCCCTAGAGTGCCGCGCATGCGTGGTGCCGCCCTGTGCCAGCTGAGGCATAGCTGGCAAGGGGCAGCGACAGCGCAGGGCGACCACTGGCTGGGCTACCAGCTGGCCCAGCCCAAGGGAGGTAAGGCACCCGCCGGGCCCCACGCGCACCAGCAACCCTCCCTGCGCCTGCCGGCCTCCCACCTCCCATCCCTGGCCCTCTTTTACTTACATTTTTAGTAATTGCTCAGCAGGGAGGGGTGGAAACGTCCAGACAGCTTGCCTTCGCTGCAGACAACTTACAGCACCGTTTGCAGACTGGGACTTTTGGCAGGCTCAGCAGGGCAGAGACAGCCTGGACTATTCAAGAGAGTCTATTCTATTGGCTTTCAAAAGCCAATAGAATAAGAGGGAGTAGAACAGCTAAGGAAAAGGGGGAAAAATGGCGAACTATGTTGTTTGGCGACCCCCGTGAAATGGCCATTCGACCCCAAATGGGGTCACGACCCACAGGTTGAGAACCGCTGGATTAAAGCTACTTTCTATAGCTCACAAGCTGCTTTTTTATGGGTCTCTATAATCGTTCACACAGTACTGCCTAATTTTAGCAAGTTAACAATTTATTACTGAGACAGGAAACACACACAAGATAAGTAGAAATATTAACAGATGCCTAATATGGCTTTAAGAAGCAAATGGACTCGCCTTCCCCAAACAAATGTAAGAGGAGAAAACTTGCCTTGCCATAACTTTCTTCAGCCATCCTTACCAGTAGCAAAGTGTTCTCCATGAAATTGGCTGCTTCCTGATTAGATGTTGGATTAAATAGAAGCACGTACATTTTGTACAAAAAACTAAATAAATACAATTATTAGTAGATAATTGAATGAATTAAATACCCTTACCCTTTCACTACATTCAGTTGAGCATTCAACTGGGAGTCCCCAAATTCAGGAAGGGAAGAAAACATTAGTAGCATTTTCCAAAATCTGGAATGACTAATTTTGTGGGTTTTTTTCTTTCTTCCAAACAAGTCAAAGCAGTGTACAAAGTACAATTCCATAATCTTTGCATCTTAGAATGCATTACTAATATTAATAGAACTGACCATACATAAAGATTTGCTATGGTAATAGTTAAAATGGAGCATCCCTATAAAAGATACAGGAAGCACACCATATAGCATGGTTCTGCTCTTTATGCTTTGCTTTTGAGCTTTCCAGGAGTTGGCAGCTAACAGTTATTGGATTTCTCTTGTATTCTAGCAAAGCAATTCTTATATTTCTGATTAGTCAGCTGATCACTCTTACAGCTTTCCAATTCAAACATTACATTGCTGCTGCAAATACAAAAGAGGCTTTTATCTGCCGTAATTAAAGGTGAAAGAAAAATACTTTAATTTTTCAAACCACAAGAATTTATGGCTTACCAAACCCTATTATAGAACCTTTTGGAGTGGACTGCTTTGTGCCGCTATTATATTCATAAGTTTTTCCTCATTTCTTTCTTTCTTTTTTGTAAAATTTTTTATTAATATTATTAATTTTATAATTATAAATACAATGTAATTGTAAATAATAAACATAATTATATCGTAAGGCATCGCTCAGCATCACCCCACCAGCCACATCCCCCTCTAACTTCCTCCCTTTCATCTTCTATCCCCCACCATCTCTACCTCCCTCACTCTCCTCACTCCTCTTACAACTCCCTACTTCCCTAACTCCTCACTCCCAAACTCTTCCCCCTCCTCGAATGTGGTTCTGAGGTGCCGCTAAGGCAATCCATCTCTAATCTTACATAACACAATTACATATTACAAATAATAAAATTATAAATCCCCCCCAACCATCCCCCCCCCCGACTTCCCAAAGTGAATACAGGGTAAAAACACAAGAAAACCCATTAAATTACTCCAAAATATTATATAAAACCTATTAAAAATAGTATATTTTGCAACCTAACACATAAATATTTAATTATATGCTAAATACAATTTCTTAAACTGGTATCTCCCTTGTATATACTCTATCCATCTTTTCCAGTCCAACAAATATTTCTCATTTGAGTGATCCTTCAAATATGCAGAGATTTTAGCCATTTCTGCCATATTTGTTACTTTCAAAATCCATTCTTCAATAGATGGTAGTTCTGGCTTCTTCCAATATTGTCCCACCAACAATCTTGCTGCTGTGATCAAATTCAAGATTAAATTTGTCTCTATGGTGGTACAGTCCTTTATAATGCCAAGCAGAAACATCTGTGGTAGAAATTCAATACGTTTTTTTAGAATATTTTGAAGAATCCACCATATTTTTATCCAAAAAGCCTTAATTTTTTTACAAGTCCACCATACATGAAAATAAGTAGCATCCATACTATCACATCTCCAACATTTAGCTTGTAAGTTAGGGTACATACATGATAATTTTTTTTGGATCCAGATGCCACCTGTAAAACATTTTATAAAAATTTTCTCTTAAATGAATCGCTTGTGTAAATTTTACATTTTTCACCCAGATCTTTTCCCAAGTTTCCATCAAAATTGGTTGTCCTAAATTTTTTTCCCATTTTATCATACAATCTTTAACTAACTCAGTTTCAGAATCAATTTCTATCAATGCATTATACAATCTTTTAATATGCATGGGCCTTTGATCTATAACTTGTTTAATTAAATTTTCATCTATTGAAGATAGGCCCATCTTAGAATCTTTTTTCCATCTAAACTCCAATTGTGCATATAGAAACCAAGTATGAACAAATCCTTCATCCTGTAACATATTCAAAGACTTCAGTACTAACAAATTCCCTTCTTTAATTAGGAGTTTTTTATAAGGCACCATGTCTAAAACTTGTGATCTATTTATATTCTCTACTGCGTGTCTGGGAACCGTCCAAAAAGGAATCTTTGCATTTAATTTATACTGATACTTTTTCCAGACACGCAGCAGAGCACTTCTCAATAGGTGCTCTTTGAAGCTCCTATCCACCTTTTTATCATACACCAAATATGCATGCCAACCATATAATAAGCCGTACCCGTCAATATTCAATATTCTATCATTGGTTAAATTAATCCAGTCACTTATCGCTACTAAAGCAGCAGCATAATAATACAACTTAAAATTGGGCATTCTTAAACCACCCCTTTCCCTAGTATCCTGAATAATTTTTAATTTAATCCTCGGTTTCTTGCCGTTCCAAACAAATCTATTAATACGCTTCTGCCATTCCTCCAAATTCGCATCTTTTTTAAGTATAGGCAACATTTGAAAAAGAAATAAAAATTTTGGCAATATATTCATTTTGACTGCTGCTATCCTACCCAACATAGATAATTGTAGTTTAACCCATTTATCCAATTCTATTTGTGTATTGTTCCACAAGACTTCATAATTATTTTTATATAACTTCCCATTAGAGGCTTCAATTTCAATTCCTAAATATTTAACTTTCTTAACTATTTCACAACCCGTTATTCTTTCCTAATCTTGTTTTACCTTACCATCTAAATTCTTAGTTAACATCTTTGTCTTAGATATGTTTAATTTAAAACCAGATACCCTACCATAATTTTTAATTAGCTCCATCAAAATCTGTACTGACTGCATTGGTTGAGACAATATCACGAGCAGGTCATCTGCAAAAGCACATAATTTATAATCGTGTTGTCTAATCTGTATACCTTTTAAATCATCTACTGCTCTTATCTTATTCAATAAAACCTCTAACGTTAAAATAAATAACAATGGAGATAAAGGACATCCCTGTCTAGTACCTTTCTCTATCTTGAATGAATCTGTTAAATGCCCATTCACAATAATCTGACCTGTTTGTTTCTGATAAACAGCCAAAATAGAATTAATAAACTGATCCCCCATTCCCATCCTAACTATTAATTTTTTCAAAAACAACCAGTTCAATCTATCAAAAGCTTTTTCCGCATCCAAAAACATAAGAACTGCAGGTACCTGGATATGCTTGTCCAAATATTCTAATATATTAATAAGTTGTCTAACATTAGTTTTCATCTGTCTCCCTTGCAAAAAGCCAGTTTGGTCTGAATGAATTATTTGTTGTAAAACTTTCATTAATCTGTTGGCCAAGATTTTTGCAAAAATCTTATAATCCGTATTCAGCAATGAAATAGGTCTAAAATTTTCTGGTTGAACATTATCTTTTCCCTCTTTGGGGATTAAAGAAACGTAAGCTGTTTTCCATGAAGGTGGAACCTGGCCACCTTCTTGTATATTAACAAACAACTCTCTAAGAGGTTCCACCATTTCCGTTTGAAGATGCTTATAATAAGCTGCTGTTAAGCCATCCGTCCCGGGAGATTTTCCCATTTTCAATTGTTTAATCGCTGACATTATTTCCTCTGATGTAATTAATCTATTTAATCTATCTCTTTGTTCATTGGTAATTGTCAATACATTCTCATTTTGCAAAAAAAATCTATCTCATTCTCTTGTATCTTATCTTCAGCAAATAACTTAGAATAAAATTCTAAAAAGGCCTTTTTTATAGTTTCTTGTTGAAATACCTCCTTCCCTTTATATTCTATTTTATCAATAATGCAGGATTTTTGTTTTTTCCTTAATATATAGGCCAACCATCTGCCAGGTTTGTTAGAATTAAAAAATGTGTTATGTTTAGCATATTGCATATTCCTAGCAACTTGGTCGGCCATCAACAAGTCAAATTGTTTTTGTAAAATCTTAATCCCCTCTTTAATATTTTTATCATCTGGTCTCTTTACTAAAAGTTGCTCTTTCTTCTTTATTTCCTCCTGTAATTCCTTCCTTTTTTCCTCCCGTTTAGATCTATACCTTTTGTTCATATCAATTAAAACCCCACGCATAAAAGCTTTACTAGCATCCCACACCATTTCTATTGTTGTACCCTTATGAAGATTTAACATAAAAAATTCCTTCATAACACTTTTACATTCAATCACGTTTGAGTCATATTGAAACAAGTTTTCATTTTTCCTCATTTCTTGTTTAGTCTTCCTACAAAGTTATATTTGATACATTTTGGAATGTTTGAAATTTCATCAAGCAAAATATTGCAGTTATTTTCATTACTATTTGTTCCATTATTTATGGCTAGTACAAGTAGGCATAAAATACTAGGTAAATTGCACTAAATTGGTAACAGTTCAAAACTCTTTAAACATAACATCTAAAATGCTCTTCCCAATTTTATTGCCAAAAGAAATCCTTGAGGAAAAAAAAAGTGGATATTTGTGCTAACCAAGCCGCTTTGTTAGTGGCTACTGACTACAAATTTTTGGCTTCTGAGAATGGGTTGGAATACATCTTGTTCCTTTATTTTTATTGTATGCTTGCCATAGAGCTACCTAATCTGGGATACAAAAATATGGATAACTACTAGCTTGGAGAAAAATGCTATGTTAGAATGGTAGCATGTACATTGCCCTTGATTAATTCTTTTAGGCATCTCTGACTCTTTTTCTTTTCCTAGAACTGGATTACTCCTTTTCAACAATTAGTATGGGGGGGGGGAAACCAGCCTTTGGGAAGCATATATTTTCCCTGAAAAAACAAACATTCTCAGGACTCCAAAGATAGCCATCATGGCTCCCTGCTGAGATGGGGGCTAATTAAGATGTTGATGGAGACTATGCTAATCATGGCTCTACCACAATCTGTTGGATTTGTATGTATATTGGTAAACCATGTTCTAAAATTGCTTCACCATCTGAGGTCTAATTACTGACTAGACATAACAAACAATGGCTGCAGGAAGAGTCCATATGAAAACAGACTTTTGCTTTTTCTTAATGGTTAAATAGGGTGTCTGGAAAGGATGGGATGAGTTTGTTTGTGCACATGTATTTAAAAGTAGTTCTGCTCAGAGGAATCATTTACTTGACTTAAAATTAAACTTAAATGTATACAACTGAGAAGTTACAGTTGCTAAACCCTTGTGTCATTAAACTAATTTTACTTAGTTGTATCAGAATATCAAATCACTTTTCATTTTTTTAATCTCAGAATTTCATTGGTATTTCCACCTTTTAACTGTTGGGAATGTAGTGAACAGAAAACACCATAAAATCTGGGGTGTAATGTTTTTCAACTTTTTTCATTTAGTGATAAATAAAAACAATGAAAAATGCTAAAGTTATGGAAGATAAAAGAGATTGTGCAAGTTCTGTGTTTTTCTTACAATTCGGCAATACTGAAACCGTAACAAACAATACCATCATAAAAAGAGGTACAAAAAAGTGAATCATTGTATATTAAGGCCACTGGTTCACCTTTCTAAAATGAATAGTATAATTGAACAAAACTGAGAAATATATAATTAAGACTTTTTAAACAATATTTTTAAAAGTCCATATAAGAACATTCTACAAACAGTCCTATGCAGGCATAGGAAAGCAAGTTATCAAACAATGATTCTCAATATACCAAGGGTATATTATATATTCTCATACATCAATTTATATTTTCTAAATATTGATGTAATAATGTAATAATAATAAAGTTGGAAGTAACCTTGGAGGTCATCTAGTCCAACCCCCTGCTCAGGCAGGAAACTCTATACCAGTGATGGCGAACCTTTTAGAGACCAAGTGCCCAAATTGCAACCTAAAACCCACTTATGTATTGTCGGGTGCTGGGTGGGCGTGACCAATTGGGTGGGTGTGGCACATTGGGTTGCAGTGGCCCATTGGGTGGGTGTGGCTGCGGTGGTAATGGCAGACTGGGTGGGATTAAAAAGTTCAATCAATCAATTCCAACTTTGCGAGATCTTTTTTTTCCCGCAAGAAGTTGAAATTGATTGATTGAACCTTCTTTTTTTGTTGCAAGCGGCGGCAGAGGCCTAAAGCAAAAAGAGTTTATAAAACCCAGCTGAAGGCCTAGGACTGGGGCGACAGCACCTGTGCCCATAAAGAGGGCTCTGTGTGCCACCTGTGGCACACATGCCATAGGTTTGCCACCATGGCCCTATACCATTTCAGATAAATGGCTGTCCAGTCTCTTCTTAAAAACTTCCACCTATACTATACCTGTGCATTTGGTTTTTCTTGCCTAAATGTAGAACCTTATTTTTTCACCACTGAATTTCATTTTGTTAGATAGATCCCAATATTCAAGTCTGTCAAGATCCTTCTGTATCTTAAACCTATCTTCTGGAGTGTTGGCTATTCCTGCCAGCTTAGTGTCGTCTGCAAATTTCATGAATTCCCCATCTATCCCCTCATCCAAATCATTAATGAAGATGTTGAAGAGCACTGGGCCAAGAACAGAGCTCTGGGACACCCCACTACACACTTCCCTCCATGTAGATGCAGTTCCATTGAGGACTGCATATATCTACCATGAACATCCACAGAGGGTAAGGATGTATATGTTGTACAAACTCAGCCTTTCTTGTTTGTAAGTTTGTTTATGCCTTAATATGCTGTGCATACCCAAACAAGGATCATACAAAATATTACTTAAATAAATCATAATTATATAAAATCATGTATATATGAACTTAATTTACAGTTACCAGAATCTTAGAGATCATTCCTGATCAGCAGTAATCAGTATATCCAAGGTAGCATAGCTAACTCAACTCAGCTCAACTATAAAGCTCTTATTTCATAATAATCAAAGGATTATTGTTTCCTTTTTTCCAGAAAATTAACTTTTGTTTTGGGGGAAGTGATATCAGTCATCAGTGCTCCTGAGTTGGGAGACCCTGATGCTTTTTTTGGGAAAACTCAGGCTGCGGTTTGACAACACCACGCAGTTCTGAGAGGAGGCTAACATCCGCAACATCAGGCAAGGGAACCGGCCAGTGACAGAATACATCCGAAAGTTCCAGAGTATCACAGGGAGAAAAAGGTACTGGCCGGAGCAACTCCTCACCCATTACTTCAGAGTTGGCTTAAACCAAGAGTTGTACTACATGTGCCTACCCAGAGAATACTGGACCGGCTCCACAACTGATACCAGCTGGTGACCAATGTGGAGTTAGACCTAAAGGGCATGGGAGGCCTAAGACTTGCCTGAAAAAGAGCCAAGAGAGGTGCATGCTGGGTAGGAAGATTCCTGCCCCATCATCCTCTGCCCCTACTGAGAGCAAGAGGCATGCACCTGGCCTGTGCTTCTAATGTGGCCAAGATGGACACTGGGCTGTGATGTGCCTGGCCAGTGGCTCTGGCATGCCAGGTCATTGAGGTCTTCCCCCGAACAGCGAAGGGGAAGGAACTCCGGCCACGGAGGACTTGTAGCTGAACCTCTACAAGAGCGATAGTAAGGGAGAGGCTGTCCTGATGGTAAGTGAAACCCTCTATTGGCCCAAGTGGAAATCATAGTGCCCCACTTGGGGGTGAAAGGAATAGTAGAGGCCTGGTCAGCCTGCATATCGTATGAAAGTTGAGATTGCGAGTGAGAAATCTGTGCCAGCATACAAAATTCAAACAGATGGCTCCATCTAACCGTGGTGCACCTGAGAGTAGTGAGCCACCAAGAGACCATCCAGTTTGTGGTTGCCGCAAAAATGGTTGAGGCAATGATACTTGTATTGTCCTGGCTAACCAAATGGAAACCTAAGAGCCACTGGGGAAAGAATGTGAACTGCATGATGCTGGAGAAAAGCAACCCCATTGCCTAGGGGAAAAGTGAGCCAGACCCTTACTGCTGGAGGAGGCAAGGAAAAATCCCAAACATGGCCAAGCCACATCTGCAACAGTTTATCCCAAGGGAATACTGGGAGTTAATAGAGGTATTCAGCAAGAAGGAGTGTGATGCATTGCCCCCTCACTGCCCCACCGATTATGCCATCAAAATTGTACCCAGGGTAAATTTTCCCAAGCCAAAAATGTATTCCATGACCCCAAAGGAGATGAGGGAACTAAGAGAATACATTGACAAAAAATTGGCTAGGAGCTTCATCCGAGCAGCAAAATCCCAAGTGGCAACCCTGTTGATTTCTGTGGAATAAGCAGCATGTGGGTGGAGAACATGTACCCCCTCGCCTTCATGAAAGACATGCTCGGACATTTATCAAAGGGAGTATTCACAAAGCTAGATCTGAGGAAGGTGTACTACTGGGTGAGAGTTAAGGAAGGCGATGAGTGGAAAACTGTTTTCAACTGCCCACTAGAATGCTATCAGTTTAAAGTGAAGCCTTTTGGACTACAGGAAGCCCCTGTGTTCATACAACTCATTAACAAAATGTTACATTATCACCTATACAAGGGGGTCCTAGTATATTTGGACAACATCCTCATATACTAAGAGATGATAGAGGAACATCTAAAACTCGTGCAGTAGGTGCTGAAAAAACTTTTGGATGCTAAGCTGTATGCCAAATTATCCAAGTGTGAGTTCCACAAAACCAGTTTAGATTATTTCAGCTATAGGGTGTTATGAGAAGGAATGTAAATGGATCCAAGATAAGTGAAATCCATTCTAGAATGGCAAGCCCCACAGACTTGTAAGCATCTGCAAAGCTTCTTGGGGTTTCCGAATGCTTACTGGCAATTCATCCTGTCCTTCATAAAAATTGCCTTGCGTTGAAAATGGGAAGGGGGGGAGAGAAGCCTGTCCAAGTCAGCCACTGAACTGGACTATGGAATGTCAAGCGACATTTGAAGAACTCAAAAGACTGTTTGCAGCTGAGCCTGTCTTAAAGAACCCTAACTCTGAGGAGCCATTTGTGATCCAAGTCGATGCCAGTGATGTGGCAGTAGGGGCAGTCCTCCTTCAGAAGAATAAGAAGGGGAAACTGCAACTGTGCACATAAATGTCCCGAAAGCTAAATGAGACCAAAAGGCAATGGGCAATGTGGGAAGCCTTCATAGTATGATGGGCACTGTTAACTTGGAGGCAATTCATGGAAGGAAGTAAAATCCCATATGAAGTGTGGATTGGTCACACCTAGAAGCATTGAGGACCACCCGCAAACTCTCCCTTAAGCAAGTCCGGAAGGCCCAATACTTTAACCGGTTTGACTTTGAACTAAAGTACATCCGGGGGGGAGAGAACTCTTGGCTGATGCCTAGTCATGCATGCCTCAATACAAGAGCAACCGAGAGGAAGTGGTGAACCCCATCATCCCCACAAACCAGTGAGCAGTGCAAGCCACAAGATAACAAGGTAAAAAGAACAGTCCATCCCTAGTGATGCTTTCACAGAGCAACTGAAGCAAGAGCTACAATCTGATGCG
Organism: Bothrops alternatus; assembly: GCA_034064705.1. Classification (NCBI taxonomy): domain Eukaryota; kingdom Metazoa; phylum Chordata; class Lepidosauria; order Squamata; family Viperidae; genus Bothrops; species Bothrops alternatus. The sequence goes on from JARGCV010000112.1 coordinate 36,210,967, forward strand.
TAGTTCGGAACCCATCAAGGGGAGCTAACCTTGAGAGAGGGAGTGGCATGGAAGGGGGACAAACTGCATGTCCCTAACAGCTTGTGACTACAGGTCCTGCAGCAAAGCCACGACTCCAAGCAAGCTGGCCATTTTGTGTTCCTCAAAACTTTGCACCTGGCCAACCACCAATTCTGGTGGCCAAAGATGAAAAAAGGGCATTGACAGCTATTTAAAAAGTTGTGCTGTGTGCATGGCTAATAAGAGAATCCCAGGGAAGAGTGCAAGGCTGCTGTAGCAAGTCACTGACCTGACCTGGTCCTGGGAAGAGATAGCTATGGAATTTATAGTTGAATCGCCTGAGAGTTGGGGGATCACCATGATCTGGACTGTTGTGGATCTGTTTTCCAAGCAAATCCACTTCATCACAGGAGACCTCCTGGCCTCCCATCAGCCCAGAGACTGGCCAAGATGTTTCTGCAACATATCTATAGGCTGCATGGAATGCCCAAGCACATCATTTCAGATCAGGGGGTCCAATTCATGGCAAAATTTTGGCATACTTTTATAAAAATGATCAGGTCCTCTCAAGATCTTAGTTCGGCATTCCATGTGAGTATGAATGGGGCTGCTGAACAAGCTAATGCAATGGTGGAGCAATACCGGCGTTGTTATATAAATTATCAGCAATCTAATTGGAAAGACTCCTGCCATTTGCTGAGGTGGTTTATAACAACGTGGTACACAGTAGTACAGGTTTCACCCCTTTCAAGGTAGTCTCAGTGTTGGAGTTTGTGCCCATGCCAGAATGCCCTCAAGAGCCCCCCCCCTCAGGGACTTTAACCAACTGGTAGACTTGTTCCAGAGTGTCTGGAGCAATGTAAAGAAAACCCTAGACAAAGTGATAGAGAGCTAAAAGAAGGGGCGTTTTCTTACCTGAACGCCTTTTCTCAGTATGGAGATGGAGAATCCACCAATGGGTTTTCTCTGTCTGCCTGCTCTTGAGACCAAGTAGCCAAACTTGACATGCCCCCTCTTGCTAGGAGATCCAGTCTTAACGAGGGTGAAGTGGCTGAAAGTGGATGAGGTGTTGGCTCTCAAACCCTTAAATAAGGCCTAACTGACCTAAACGGTGGGTGTGGATTCTCCATCTCCGTACTGAGAAAAGGCGTTCAGGTAAGGCAACGCCCCTTCTCCAGTACAGGAGATGGAGAATCCACCAATGGGACATACCAAAGCCTCACTGTCCCATTGGGTGGGAAACAAATAAGGCCAGAATAGTGTCCCCGGAGACCACCTGCTGAAGGACCCTCCGACCAAAGGAGGCGTCCGCTGAAGCAAAGCGGTCAATTCTGTAATGGCGAACAAACGGGGAGGGCGAGGATCATGTCGCAGCCCTGCAAATCTCCTCGATGGACACCTGAGTGGCCCATGCCGCAGAAGTCGCAGCACTGTGAGTGGAATGGGCAGTAAGATGACGTGGAGCCGTCAGGGAAGATGATTGATATGCCTCCGCAATACAGGCTCTGATCCACCTGCCAATAGTACCAGCGGAAGCCCTGTGGCCCAGTGAAGCCGAGCGGAAGGAAACAAACAGAGCCTCAGACTTACGAAAAGGCTTCGGGCACTTCATATAACGCCGCAGTGCCCTGCGGACGTCCAACATGTGCCACTGCTGCTCCAGGTCATGGGAAGGATTGGGACAAAAATTTGGTAAAATAACTTCCTGTGCTCTATGGAAGAGCAAGTTCACTTTGGGTACAAAGGTAGGATCTAGGCGAAGAACCACCCTATCGCTGTGGAAAATGCAAAGGTCATTTCTGACCGATAAGGCAGCTAGTTCAGAAATACGTCTGGCCAACGTAATGGCGATTAAAAACGCCACCTTAAGGGACAGATTCCGCAACGGAATAGTTGCTATGGGTTCAAAGGGAGGTTTGGTTAGAGCGCGAAGGATGCGGGGCAATTCCCACGAGGGGTACCTGTGTACCACGGGAGGCCTGGTGTTGCACGCACCTTTGATAAAGTCGTAAATCCTAGGATGGTGAGGTAAGGGAACTGAATCTGCGCAAGTAAATATTGTAGACAGGGCCGCTACCTGTCGGCGAATGGTCACCGGGGCAAGGCCCTTGTCCAGGCCATCCAAAAGGTAATCTACTATTTGAGGAATGGTCAATTTGGAAATATTCAGATGTCTCCCACGACACCAATGGCAAAAATTCTTCCAAGTGGAATTATAAATACGATTGGTCGCTGGCCGACGAGAGGCCTGAATCATGTCAATGGCTCGAGGGGAAAACAGTTCTTGAGTCATTATACTGCGCTCAAGTGCCAGACGGTCAACTATAACCATTGAGGGTCTGGGTGCTGGATGTAATGACACGCGATGAGGAGGGATTCACCAAGGGGGAGACTGGGAAAGGTTCACCAGGTCGGCAAACCATGGCCTCTGTGGCCAATAAGGGGCCACGAGGATTACTTCCGCCTGCTCCTGGAGCAGCTTGCGGATGGTCGCCGGTATGAGTGGGAGGGAAGGGAAGGTGTAAAGGAGGCCTGGTGGCCACTGAGTCCGCATGGCGTCCGTCCCCTCCGCCCCTGGCAGGAAGTAACGGGAGTAGTACCTGGGAAGTTGGGCATTGGTTGACGCCGCAAACAGGTCTAGTAGTGGATGGCCAAACTTGTGGGAGATCTCGGAGAAGAGATCCGGATGCAACCCCCACTCCGAGGGATCGACCATGGAGCGACTCAAAAAGTCTGCTTGCCGGTTCATGACCCCCGAGATGTGTTCGGCCCTGATCGAGGCTAGGTTGGATTCCGCCCAGGAACTCAGGAGCCCTGCCTCAGACATGAGGGCCCTGGATCTGGTGCCCCCCTGGTGATTGACGTGCACCTTGGAGGCCATGTTGTCCGTGAGGATCAGAACATGGCGACCCCTGATCCAGTGTCTGAATTGGCGTAGAGCTAGATGAATGTCCCTGAGCTTCAGCCAATTGATATTGTGTCTCAGATCTGCGTGGGACCAACGGCCCTGAGCATACTGAGACTGCAGATGGGCTCCCCAGCCAAACAGACTGGCGTCTGTTGTGATCATGATTCGATCCGGTTCCTTGAAGGGTGAGCCTTTGGTCACCGCTTGCGAGAACCACCAGTGCAGGGCCCTGCGAATGTGGATCGGTACCCTGACCTGGCGGTTGGATGCGCTGGCATTTGCCTGCTGGAACGGAAACAGGAACCATTGGAGGTCCCGCAAGTGAAGTCTGGCCCAGGGAACCATGGCTATGCAAGAGACCATCTTTCCCAACAGTTGTGAGAGTAGGACCAATGGAACTGAGTGTTTCCTGTGTACCTGACAGGCCAGGTCTCTGATGCTGGTTATTCGCTCCTGGGATAGATAAACCATGCAGTTTGTGGTGTCTATGATGGCTCCCAGGTGCAGAAGCCTGGACAAGGGAACTGTCTGGCTTTTTTGAAAATTTACCGAGAAGCCATGTTGTTGAAGGACCTGAATGGTACTTTTTATATCTGCCTGAGCTGTCTGGAATGTGGATGCTTGAATTAGGATGTCGTCCAGGTAACACTGGACGCGTATTGGTATTTTCCTTAACTGGGTGGCTAACACGGCCAGGACTTTTGTGAACACCCTGGGTGCCGAGGACAGACTGAATGGAAGGGCCTTGTACTGGAAATGCCTGCCTCTGTAGCAGAACCTTAGGAACCGTCGGTGTGCTGGATGAATGGGGATGTGGAGGTACGCTTCCGTGAGGTCTATTGACGCTAGGAAGTCTCCCTGTCTGATGCCCCCCAGGATGGACTGGAGAGAGTGCATCTTGAACTTTTTGTAAGTGATGTAATGGTTGAGATGTTTGAGGTCCAAGATCGCTCTCCACCCTCCTGAGGCTTTGGGGACCACAAAGAGGATGGAGTAAAACCCCCCACCCTTGTGGTTTGATGGTACCGGTTCTATGGCCTAAATTTCTAGAAGGTGTTGGATGGCCTCCTGCATGAGTCCCTGTTTGAGTGGGTCCCTGGAAACGGAACAAGCAATGAATCAGTCCGGGGGTGTGGCTAGAAACTCTAGAGAGAGATCAAACTGGATGGTTTGTAAAACCCAGCTGTCCATGGAAGTGAGTTCCCACTGGTGGAAAAAGTGGGTTAGCCTTCCCCCGATTGGAAGACTTGTGCAGGAGTCACTTGGACTTCCTGTAGGGGCATCCTGCCCCTCGAAATGGCCGCTTAATCTGGCCCTGTTGTCTGGGTCGAAACCCAGGCCTGTCATAGGGACGGTCATACGGCCTCTCCTGTCTGGGAGTGTATGAGCGGGAGGGTTGAGTGACTGTTGCACCAGTTGCTGGCCGAAAGGACTGCCTGCGAAAGTATGTAGTGGGGCGCTTATCGGGCTTTTTGTTCAAGTGAGCCATGACCTTGCGCTTATCCTTATTCAGGGCCTCCCTGAATAGATTGTTACCCAGATAAGGGGCAGTCGCTAGATGCCATTTGACCCTGGCATCAGCCTGCCAGTGTTTGAGCCACAACATCCGCCTGGCAGTGATATTGGATGCTATGGACCTGGAGGCAAAATTGGCTGACTGAAGTGTGGCATCCGCTGCGTACTCTGTGGCCGCCACCATTTTACTTAGGTCCTGGTGGGTCCGAATGTCCTCAGCTGGGACTCTGGCTTGTAACTGGCACAGCCATAAAAGAGTAGTCCTAACAAAAAAGGATGCGCAAGTGGCCGTTTTAATTGCCCATGCTGCAGACTGATGGGTCTTCTGGAAGGTCTGCTCCCATTTTTTGTTGTCCGCCTTTAGCGCCTCCAACAGGTCCCCAGCTATCGCAGTTTGGGAAACCAGAGGGGTCCAGGCCTCATCAACCTTTGGGACCTTCAATGCATCAGTGAGGTCTGTGAAGGTACTAAAGAGCTTTTTATCAGTCCCGCTTACAGAAGGGAATGAGGAAGGGGAAGCGTATTGTTTCTTGATCCCTTTAAGGAAAATGGAGGGGCACGAGACATGGTGTTCTGTTGCCACTGTTTCAAAAAAGATAGGATTGGGGCTGGAATCCGATGTGGCCTGCGGTTGCGGGAACTGATCAGATCCAATGTTGGCTGTTGATGTGGCCTTGTGCAACAGTGTGAGAAATAGGGCCGGATTGAAGAGGCCCCCCAAAGGAGAGGGTTCAGGAGGAAATTCCTCCTCCTGTGATAACATAAGGTCCGGCTGTTCCTCACCTTGAGGGGAAGAGTAACCGCTCATGGAGGAATCCACTGGAGAAGTGGGCTCCTGAATCATGGGGGGGGGCTCCATAGGGGGACCATAGGATGGCATGGCTGACGTAGAAGCTCCCTGATCTGGTGCTTAAAAGGAACGCTGCGCTAGTGCTTTGTCCACGACCTTGGAAAGCAAGGCTTCCAGACAGCCGTCGGAGAAAATGTCCCCAATGGCTGGCCCCCTGAGTCCTGCAGCTGTGGGAGTAAATGTGGCCTCTAGGGCTGGAGCTGGAGCCATGGTGACGTGTTGAGGCAGTGTGGATGGAGAACCCAACGTGACTGGCATCCCTGGGATGGACCACACACCCTGAGCTGAAGTTGAGGGACCTAAGGGAAGGTCAACTTCAGGGGCCGCCAATTGATCAGTATCCAGTCTGGCCTGCCTCTGTGCCCTGGAGAACTCCTTCTCCAGGGCCTGGTGCCTACGGCTGGCTTGCTTTTCCGCCAGCTTGGAAGACTTTTTAAGCGTGTGCTTCGTCTTGGATTTGGACTTGCCTGCCGCCTCTTGTTCAGAGGATTTTTGGCAGCCGTAAGAGGATGGAGAGACAGTACTCGAAGTTTGAGGCAATGAGGAGCCCTCCATCCTGGTTGAGCAATCTCAGGCGAACTGAGATTAGAGCTCTGGCAGGCAAGTAGCTGGCGGAAGCGAGATTGGAACAAGCAACAAGACTGTTCCCCTGACCACCCGACCAGAAAAAAATTCTCTCTGGGCTACGGTCACGGCAATTTGAGTTAGATGCCGAAGGCACGTTTGGGGCCACTCTCTGGGCTCTGCCCAGAGGCCTTAGGTGGCCAGGCAAGGTGCACCAATGGAAAAAAAGGTGAAAAGGAAAAAAAACCCAAGTGGCTTAGAGACCTGGAAGGGACAAGGAGGTCCTGACAAAAACAAGATCCGATCATCTGGCGGCTACTCCACTGATTTTATTTGTAATAGAAAGGCACCCCCTACTTAAATCTGAAGTTTTAGATTAGTAAGGCCCGATGTGTTTAATTCAGCCTTCCACATGGCCTTCAAGATGGCCGCTCCTACTTTTAGTAGGCCTCGTTGGGCCTACAGAGGCTCCACGTGGGAATTGGAGTAGTGTGGTCAGGAGGTAAACCTCCCTATATGCACGTGGCAAATTGCAAATTCCGTAATTTGGGGGCCTGAGTGAGTGCTCAAATTGAGCTACTAATATTAGTTATAGTGCAGGGAACACCTGGGGAAGGCCATTCGCGGCTCCCTGCTGTGATCGGCGATTTCAAAATGGCATCCGCAACTCATTCCACGTTGGGAACGGTCACCTCGGCCAGCAATTTTGGGCTCTGTGGCCGGTCTAAACATGGTGGCAGCACTGAGCGCTGCTCCAAAATGAGCTCCGCGGGGCTGCCTCCGAACGGCAGGCAAAGCAGGAGCTTAAATTTGGGTTCGTTGCCTGTAATGGCAACCAAAATGATGGCTGCGATTATTCCCAGCTGCCTGGGAGAAGGCCAACAGTCTGGAGTCCAAGGACTTGCAGACCTGTAGCCTGGAATCAAGTTCCAGGAACCAAATGGGAAGGGGGGAAGAAGAAAGGTCTGGAGAAAGTTCCAAGCAGACCCTGCTTGGAAGCTTTTCCCCAGAGCCCTGGGGAAATTAAAGCAGGGAAGCTGCAAGGGCCTCCCCCCCACCCTTTACACCTCAAACATGGTGATCAAACACTGAGCCCAGTGTTTGTGGGGAAAATTTAGTCTAGGGGAATGCCAATTAGTTTTTAAAAGAAATATTTTTAGAGGAGAATTCAACAATGGAGTTTCTCTAACCTGCTATCTGCTGAGAGCCAAACCTGAGACGTCTGCTAGAGCTGAGACCAAGTTAAGACTGGATCTCCTAGCAAGAGGGGGCGTGTCAAGTTTGGCTACTTGGTCTCAAGAGCAGGCAGACAGAGAAAACCCATTGGTGGATTCTCCATCTCCTATACTGGAGAAACAGGCAGACAACCCCAAGAGACATTCCATGTGGGAGATAAAATGTATCTGTCCACAAAGTATCTTAAACTGAGACAAACTTGCAAGAAACTGGGTCCAAAGTACATAGGGCCCTTCCCAAATGTAAAAATCATCAACTCAGTTACGGTGGAGTTAAAGCTACCCAGGATATTGGGTAAAGTGCACCCAGTATTTCATTGTAGCCTGCTGAAACCATCTCTGGGCACTAGAATGAGGCCAGTTGAGAGAGAAGCCCCTGGCCCAATCATGGTGGGAAGTGAACCACATTATGAAGTCAAGCAAATCTTAGACTCTACAATTCATAAGGGTAAATTACAGTACTTAGTGCAGTGGAAAGGTTACCCAATTTCAGAGGCTAGGTGGAAGAAAGCCCACTACATTAATGTTGACCAATTTATTAAATAGGTTCCATAGTGAGTACCTCAAAAAGCCGAGACTGTCATAAGAAAAGAAACTGCAGAAAATAATATGTGCTTATTGTTTTCTAGGTTCCTTCCAGGTTTTAGGGGTGGTCCACTTGTCAAGCCTTGAAGAATGCCTATGCTGTCTCTGCCATTATTGCTTCTTAAATGGCCTACAAGGTGCGGGGAGAAAGGAATGCAAATCTCTGATAACAAGAGGTCACTCCATGAGAACTCTCCAGATTTGTTTACTGAGAACTGAAGACATTCTCTCATAATAATTGTCTGACTTTTAATTGGCTAATGTGACCTGCACTAACAAGAGGAGGAAGGTTTCTATGCTTTTAATATAGCAATTTAGGCACCAGTTAATCAAAGCTGGTTTTCCTTTGATCTGTGCTGAAATGATTTGCTCAATAAAGTTTTGCATTAGAGATTGGATCATTTCAATTATGCTTAATTCATTGGGTTTGTTTAAAAAATAGCTATGGAATAGAGGAACCAATCAAAAATAGAAAATACATGCTAATCATGTCCCTTTCCATGATTGGTTTTCCTTGGGGGGGGAGAAAAAAATCCCCTGAGAGACTACTAAGTAAGTTCAAGAAGTAAATAAAAATAAACAAGCATCATACATTTTTTCTTGATTCTGACTGTAATGTACAAAAAGATACTATTTTGATCTTGTCTATATCAAGCAATATATGGTGATTTTTCCCATTGTAATTTACCTAGCAGATAATACATGATGAAACAAACCATGTGCTCATTTTCTATCATTCCTCTGAAGAAGTCAAGACACCTTCAATTATAATTTTATACAAAAACATTACATAGCTAGCTATGAGTATATTATATTAAAATACAATCCAAATTACTTTCTTAGTAGTAATTTTCTTAGTCACTGAAGAAGCTGCTCTAATTCTCAGTTTTCCTTGCCAAAATATGCATAACTTTGTCATAATACTTTTTAAAAAGTTAATATCATACAGATATACACATGAATAAATGAATACTTGACTAAAATTGTGTAATTTTTAGGATTTTTGTAATTTTTAGGATTTTAGGATTTGTATATATTGGGTTTTATAGATTTTATGGCCTAATTTGTTTAATTTATTTTTAAATATTTTAATTTTGTACATTTATATGTTTTTTAAATTTTAAGGCTGTAAACCACCTCGAGTCCTTCGGGAGAGGGGCGGTATAGAAATTTAATAAATAATAATAATAATAAAATGCATATTAGCACAATAGGCACAATTAAATGTTATATTACACAAGCAAGGCTGGTTTCATAGAACAAAACTTTTGATACTCAAGTGGAAAAAAACCCAAAGTTTATCAATTTGGAGATCCTTTTTAAATCACCAAAAATTAGCGTGAGTTTTTGTATAGTATTTCCTAACTGGCATTGTTATATTGCCTCAAAGGTTAATTGAAATTTTTCACTTCAGAGCTTCTACTTTAATAGTTAAGATACTCATTTAGCAATACTTAAAATATCCATTTGCAATGATATATTTTAAAATCTTCCATTTCCCTTCTTAAAAAAGATTTTAAAATTGTATGCCTCAGTAAAAAGAAATACATACACCATACAGTGACAGCTTTTGGATGTGTTTAACAAAATAAGCATATGAAATTAATATCTGATTTACAGGTCTATAGGTGCCTATCCTTCTGTAACTCTAAATGATTACATATGTTTACTGAGGTAAAATGCATAGGTTGAAAAAGTTTTATATCTAATGTAAAATTATAAAGGTCAGGATAAAAGTTTACTGAAAAGAAATAACCTGAAAGAGGAAGGCTATCAGTTGCAAAATTGAAATTAAATGATTGCAACTCACTTAATACTCCTGTTGTGACTAGATAAATATTAAATAACACTGTGAGGATTAAATCTGGAAGAAAAAAAATCCTTAGCAACCAGTTCAGCTAATATCTACTTGTTTAGGTATGTGCATATGAAAGAAAAACAAAGATAAATAAAGCAATGGGAAGTCTTATACCTGATAATGTGTAATGAAAACATTCAGGAGTTTGCACTCCGAATATATTCAGAGACACTCATTCTCTTTCTTCCCATGGCAACTCCTTTTTCTAACATTAGGTCTCTGTTTCTGAGGGAAAAGAACCACCCCTAGTTATGGCTCAGCTCCTAAACTAATTTATGCAAGACTACATCATGGCTCATCAGGTTTTTTTCCTCAAAGTTCATAACAATGACATTTAAATCACAAAAGATCTAGTTAACAATGTGAATAAGAGCATTAAAATATTCATTTTAGTATCCCCAAGAGGAAAAGAAAAGAAAGTTAGACTCAAAGAAGCACACAGAAGAAAGAAACATATTCACTCACAGCATGAAATACAGAGAGGGTATTTCAGATACGCATGCTGAAGAACATAATAAAACTTTAAAACAGAGATGAAAAAGAAACAATGCTGGAAAAGATAGAAAAGTTAGATCCAAAGAGTTCCAGGTTTTCCGGCAACCACGGCTGTTAAATAATGTCCATCATCTCTTGCTTTCTTTATTTAAATTTGAGTGACCACAAAAGAAAAGTTTTGCTTGCAATGACTATGTCTTTGTTGTTCATGAAGTGCATCAGAAAAATGCATTTGAGAGATTGTCCTGAATCAAATGTATATTATACATCTTTTCTCTTCAAATCAACTTCCAATTAAAGGTTAACCCAAAACAAAATAAAATATCCATTGAAATGCACTTATTATAAATATATATTTAAAAAAGAATTAGAGATAGAAAAAGAGTAACCCCAGTCCCCTTAATTTCTATGCAACTAATTTCCAACAGTTTCAAACTACAGCTTAAATTGTGATCTCTAAATGCACATGTATATTTTGATGCTGGATTAAATAGTCACTATGATCTTCCATTTAGTTATGCAAGAACTGAGCCAACCTATTTTAGCATTCTTCATTGCATTCTTTACTGTTTTGAAATTAACCTCATTTTTTTCTTCAGAAAGTGTTCCAGGAAGTACAACCTCATTTTCCTTCCTTCTATCCTTCTGGGGGAGATGTTAGAAGATGTTATTTGCTAAATAAATTGTGTGCTTAATTTTTATTGCTAAGCCAAGTAGCCCCTATTGCCTTTGTAGATCATAATATATGTTTCTCACGCACACCCTGGGAAATCTGGAATTCTGCCAAGGAAGTGACAAATCCAATAACATCAAGAATATTGCAGCGCATTTATCTGAAAGGCCTCTCCCTCACCATAAAATAGTTTTGAGAATATATCCAGATAGCTTAATACTTTATAGATGACCTCTCTTCCTCTCATTGCTCAACTTCAAGAAAATAAATTCTAAGCAAAAGCAGCAAATAATGCTTCTTTCAAAGTCCCTATTGTTTGTTTCTTAAGCACCTACATAAGGAGAAACAGAAGATCATGCCTTATAACGTAACATCATTAAAAGATCCTTTCTTCCAGAAAAAGATCCTTTTCTTCCATAAAGGCAATTCTATCAATATTACAAAACAGTAGAATTGGGGAGGGGGGAGGGGAAGAGGAAATAACCTTACCAGCGTCACTTACAGCATGTACAACAGCAGTCAGCTGCTGCATAACATGCAATTCATCTCAATTGTCTCTACAAGAATAATTTCCAGGCCTTTTATTTCTTCTTAGCATTCCTTCGCTTTCTCTGTTTTTTTCACAAAGCCATTCTCTTTTTCTCTAATCCTCTCACAGGAAAAAGCAACCCTATACTGAACAGCTTCAGCAGGACTCTGGATGCTGTGGGGTGGGGGCCGAGAGGGAAGGGGGAAGGGAGGTTTTCTGTTGGCATTCAAGCATCACAATATGTTAATCCCTGGAGCGGGAATCCAAACCAAGTACCGCCTGCACACATTTGGCCATAAAATCCCCAATTACCCACTGGTTCTAAGTCAGACACTTTTCAAACTTCAAACATATACGTGGGTGTGTGAGAGAGTATGTGCTTGTGGATATGTGTGACAGACAGAATTTCAATAAATAATATTAAGGCCTATTTGTTGATTGGTAGGACTGTAATCTACCTTATGGGTCCAATGTGAGTTTGTGTGGGTGTGTGCGTGTGTGTTTAGTGAAATTGATAATGAGTCTAAGCTAAGCTATCAAGATGAAATTTTAACACTTGTAGAAGGGCTACAAGACTGGAATTGCAAACAATACAGAAAACTCAGTTGATTTTCATCTGGCTCTTTGCAGCCTGATCTAGTAACAACACTTTTTCAGCCACAGAATCTGAAGAGAACTGGATATTTTTAACAGGGTATGACAGCAATTGTGCATTGTTTATTAGGAGTTCTTTCTGCATTTAATGTAATATGCACCAGGACTACCAGTTTCTTTGAGAAGTGTTTTTATTCCATAGTTGTGATCTACAAGGTCAAGGATTTAAATGATTTGATTTCACATTTCATATTTCCATTCTGCAATGAAGGGAAAATACATCAAAGAACTTAAAAGAGCAGATGGCACAATTCTATCCCCTAAATGATGATGGTCAGCCTTCATGTAATAATTTATGAAGTTCCCTTCCCCTCCTTCATCCTATGTCTCAGCAGTAGGCCATATGAGTCTCTCAGACAAAATACACTTACCACCGGCTTCAAATACACTAATGTTTACTAACACTATTTCATCCTGACACAAATTATTTTGTTTGTTTGAGACCCTTGTTCAAATACCCAAAGTGATGATTTGATGGATGAAATACTCTATAATATAGATTGCAATGCATAACTATACTTCAATATTAATGTCAATCCCTGGACAAAGCAGACCTGCTCTGTGGTTTTCTTACTCATCAAAACAAAGCAAGCTGAAACATTACACTGGTCATAAGAATACAATCTTCTCAAATGACTGGTGAAGTGAATGAATAGAGATGTTACTAGGAGATGAAATCATGTTATTAGTCTCCTAAAAAAACTCAGTTCAAGATTTTTGTTAGGCAGATTTATTTGCATTCACACACCAACAATAAACATGTGGTGTGTTGTTATTGTTTTTCTTCTGAACACGTTAGAAGTCTCAGAATTAACTTATTAAAAACCTTGCATTTGCCAATTGTTGTTTCCCACTTTGGGATTTAATGGTTCTCCTCATTCTTTTTTAATTTTCTTTATTTTATTTTTGAATCATTGCACAGGGTCACAGGGTAAGCCATGTGGGTTTTTTTTTTTTAGTACTCATCATTTTTAGTACTTGTTACAATTTCCAGAACAAATTAATGAGTATCGAGGTACCACTGTATTTTAAATCAATATACACTGAACCATCCTTCAGTACTGGACACCAAATAGAAGAGTATCTTTCTTAATATAAGACTCACCTATATAAAGATTGATTCATGACACTTTACAAATGAAGATTATTTACTTTGCTAGGTTGACTATGATATATTGTCTGGGATATTAAAAACTACTAAAATAAAGAATAGGGCTAGTCTTGTAATCTTGTTGCTCTTTCCCCCACCATTTTATATCACTGAAATATATTACAATAATTTTTTTAAAAAAACTTATTCTGTGTGGCAAGAGTATAAATAAACCGAACTGGTATGTTTGTATGAGGAATCTCATATATTTTTACATTGAAATTATCAGATATACATGACTTCATCAAATATCTCTGTAAGAGTTGATATTTCTATGAGAATAGAATAGAATAGAATAGAATAGAATAGAATAGAAGCTGGAAGAGACCTTGGAGTCCAGCCCCCCACTCAAGCAGGAGAACCTATACCAGGGGTCGGCAAGATGAAACATTGAAAGAGCACTTGGACCCGTTTTCCTCACAAAAGAAAAAACTGGGAGCCGCATAATGTGTGCGCGCGCATGCGCACAGAACAGGGGGCTTGATTAAAGAGTGGAGCCTAAGGCGAGACTTGCATCTGCTCTGCCCCCGTCCAGCTCCGTCCTGGCTTCTCCTCCCCTCGGAAAAGACTGCTCTCCCCCCGCCCCACACTCTCCTTCTCTGGGACTTTCTTCTTTCTGCCTTTTGCCGTGAAGGTTCCCAGGGAGCGGAGGAGGAGGCCAACGGGGAGAAAGAGCTGCTGCAGCAAATCTTCTGAGGCAACAGCAGACGCCCGCTCAGGCTTGCCTATCTCAGCCTGCTGTGGGAGACTGGAGTTGAGGCTTCTGCTCGCTCTGGGAGGGGTGCTCAGAAAAGAGAGGATGAGAAGCGGAAAGTGGGAGAAAGGGCGTCTTCCACCTCTCTGGGGTTCTTTCGCTGGGAGGGCGAGGAAGCAGCAGTTCTGCTCCGCAGGAGGTGGGAGCAGGCAGCCTCTCCTTCAAGCTTCGCCAAGTGACTCCAGGAGTGAAGTGAGGTCTGAGTCCCTGGAATGTCAACTTTGCGAAAGAGGGAGGCAGTGGTGGGATTAAAATAAAACGTGGGGGGGGAGGAGATTGAGGAAACCCAGCAGACGCCTCTATCAGAGGGTGAGCAAGAAAGGCAAGATCGGGGAGAGGAGGAAAGCTTTCGGGGCTTGCCCAGCAGGCAGTTGCTCCCTATTTCTCAGAAATAGCCATGGCAGGCAGGGACTGCGAAGACCAACCAGGATTGGAGGAGCAGAAGTCAACACTGCCAAAGAGGAGGAAGGAAAGGAAAAGTGGGGGTCTTTAAATAGTCATGCCCACTTTTCCTCCTTTTTTTCCAAACATCCACGTGTGTATGGGTGTCAGGTTTGGAAGCCTCCATTTAAGTCTGTGCATGTGCACAGACATAGGCTGACTCCTCATCTCCTGACCTTGCTGCATCTCCTGTGGAGACACATTTGCATCTCTGTCTCTGCCACTCAAAGCCATCCCGCAGCTCGATCCTTGGAGCTGTTTCAATCGGCCATTGCCAAGTGTCCCCATGGAAGTCAATGACAGCATGACTGAGATAGGTAGCAGTGCCAACTCTGGTCCGGGGAAACGAGAGTAGAGCGGCGCTGCCTATCTCAGTCGTGGAAGAACAGCCATGTAAACAGCATCAGATGGCGCCACCGCCACCGACAGAGATGAGCAGGCTCGTGGAGACACGTGGCTGGCTGGGCTGCCCAGGGAGCAATGCCCCCACCGGCCGCCACCCCTGCCAGGACTGCCACCCAGGGGGCTGCAGGAGGAAGAAGGGGAGGAGGAGGGCGAGGAAGCTGCCGTCGGGACTCCGCGCTGCCCGGCCTCACCCTACGCCCATCCGATGTAGCAGCGGTGGGGGCTGGTGCCACGCGGGCCACTGGCCCTGGCAGCAATGCTGTGGCTGCTCTGCTTGACCAGCCCCTCCGCCGGCCCAGCTGCTCCCTCTCGGGCACCCCTCTTGCCCTGGCACCCGCCTGAGCTGCCCGGGAGCCAGCAGGAGGAAGAAGGAGAGAAGGAGGAGGGTGAGAAAGCCGCTGCCACCATCCCAGCCAGGAATCCACGCTGCTTGGCCTTGCCCTCCATCCATCTGATGTAGCTGTGGCGGGGGCTGGTGCCGTACGGGCCGCTGGCGCTGGCTGCAATGCTGTGGCTGCTCTGCTTGACCAGCTCCTCTGCCAGCCTGGGTGCTGTCCCCCGGGCACCCTTCTTGCCCGGAATCCACCTGAGCCACCTGGGGGCCAGGAGGAGGAAGAAGGGGAGGAGGAGGGTGAGAAAGGCACTGCCCCAACCAGGACTCTGCGCTGCCTGGCCTCATCCTCCGCCCATCAGATGTAGCCACGGCAGGGGCTGGTGCTGCGTGGGCCGCTGGCCCTGGCCACAATGCTGTGGCTGCTCTGCCTGACCGGCCCTGCCAGCCCCTCCGCTAGCCCAGCTGGCCCCCCGGGTGTCCCTCTTGCCCCGGTGCCCGCCTGAGCTGCCCTTGGGGCAGCAGGAGCAAGAAGGGGAGGAGGAGGAGGGAAAGGAAGCCACTGCTGGCACCGAGCCCCAGGAGGAGGCTCTCCTCTCCTACCATTGTTGCATCTCCCTCTTCTTTCCCGGCAGCCGTGATTCCTGCGTGCCTTCCCGGCCAGTGGGGCCAACAGTCACACTGACTGGGGATCACAGGGGCTGCTGTCCCTTGGGCCACGGGTTACAGGAGGGCTGGCCCGCTCAGCGGAGCCTCCGGTGGGCCGCTCCCAGCGGGGATCCCGGGGCTTCCCTGCGCGGCTCCATGGCCACATGCTCCTTGGACGGGGCCAGCTCGGGAAAGGGACTTCCTGGCCGCGCTTCTCCCAGGGGGTGGTGCACCCGGGTGCAGGACCAATCAGGAGCCCTGTGAGGGGAAGTCCTCATGAGACAGAGAGAGAGAAGGGAAGTGCAAGTGCCTCTCTGTCTCTCTCTCCCTCTGCAAATGGCGGAAGAAGCTCCAGAGCCGCAGGTGATGGCTCAAAGAGCCACATGTGGCTCCAGAGCTGCGGGTTGCCTACCCGTGACCTATACCATCTCAGACAAATATATTATATTATATTATTATATTATTCGGATTTGTATGCCGCTCCTCTCCGAGGACTCGGAGCGGCTCACAGCATATATATAAAACAATTTTGACTAAATCCGAACAAAAAACATAACTGTCCAGTCTCTTCTTAAAAACCTCCAGTGATGGAACACCCGCGACTTCTGAAAGAAAGCTGCTCTACTGGTTAATTGTCCTCACTGTTAGGAAGTTTCTCCTTCATTCCAGGTCGCTTCTCTCTTTGATCAGTTTCCAACCATTGTTTCTTGTCCTGTCCTCTGGTACTTTGGAGAATAATTTGACCCCCTCTTCTTTGTGGTAGCCCCTCAAATACTGCTATAATGTCACCTTTATTTCTTCTTTTCTTTAGACTAGCCAAACTCAAGTTCTGTAGCCGTTCTTCATATGTTTTAGTCTCCAGGCCTTTGATCATTTTAGTTGCTCTTCTCTGAACTTTTTCCAAAGTCTCAACATCTTGTTTGTAGTATGGTGACCAAAATTGGTTGCAGTATTCCAGGTGTAGTCTCACTAGGGTTTTATACAGCTTCGCGTGATCTTGATTCTATGCCTCTGTTTATATAACCCAGGATTGTACTAGCTTTTTTGGCTGCTGTTGCACAATGCTGGGTAATAGTCAAGTGATCATCCACTAGGACTCCAAGGTCCCGCTCACCCTGTGAGTCAGGTCTCATCTAATTTGTACTTGTATCTTTCATTTTTCCTGTCTGAATGTAAAATTTTGCTTGTAAAACTAAGAATTAGGTCCATTATAGCTTTACTTCTAGTTCCCTCCTCTACCTTTTGGATGACAAAGTTGTCGGCTAGATTGGTTAGGAATCTGTTTGATCTCCCGTTTACTGCAGAGTTTGATATCTGGGTAGTTGAAGTCTTTGATTATTACTGTGATATGCTTCCTACATAAATTTGTTAACTGGTTGGCAAAGAGTTCATCTGTCATGGTTCCGATAGATCAGTGATGGCAAACCTTTTAGAGACCGAGTGCCCAAACTGCAACCCAAAACCCACTTATTTATCGCCGGGTGCCAGGTGGGCATGGCTCATTGGATGGGCGTGGCTGTGGTGGTCATGGCAGATTGGGTGTGTGTGGCCAAGGTGGGCATGGTCACCTCAATGTTGCTCGTGGAGAGGGACACCTGTGGGGGGTGGCCAGGGTTGGGGGAGATCCAGGGGGTCTCTGGTAGGCAGAAGGCTCATCTTGCAGGGTGAGGCAAAGCAGGGCCGGAGTGCCATTGCCATGGGGCAAGGCAAGGGCCAGGGCGGCTGCTGCCTGACACCATCGGCCACTGCACACAGAAGCCAGTAAGCACATGGGGACTGACGGTGTCCGTCAGCAGCCACAGCCTGCCGGCCCCTTGACTGGCGCACTATGGGGTTATGCAGCTCTCTGCCAGCAGTTCAAAGAAACTGCCTCTGAGCTGGATGGCCTGCCGACAGCTGAGGAGGCAATGCAGTGGGTCGTGCCTGGGAAAAGGAGAGCATGCAAGGTCAGGAGGGATGCGATGGGACGGGGGGAGGGAAACCAGCCGTGCCAGGATGCATTCGGCCATGTGGGACCCTGGTGAGTTAGCAGGCAGCTGGTTAAAGAGGAACAGTTGCCATCTCTGGGGCATGGCGTGCGTGCCCAAAGAGAGGGCTCTGAGTGCCGCCTCTGGCACGCATGCCATAGGTTCGCCACCATTGCAATAGATGAAACCAATTAAAAAAACTTCAAGGCAAGAATTTCTTCCTCAAATAATATTTTATTCAGGAAACAAAGTATCAGCACTTACATAGTTGAACCCAAGACTGAGACTCCCTCCCCCAGATACAAAGTAACAAGTTGCAATTCCCATCCTACAAAAGCTGTTATAAATCACATTTCTTAATTAGCGCAAAACACGGGCTTTTCTCTCCAGTTCCTCAGCCCGCCAAAAGCTTATCAGACAATGTCCTTGAGTTCCCACACTTCTACACTGTTATGGCTAGCTAAACCCTCAAGCATTTACCCCATCCCCCCTTCTACATCTGAACTCTAAAAGAACAGAAAAGGCACATTAAAAGCAAAGGTAAAATGGCTGCTGAATGTCAGTTGTCAGAGCATGGACATCCATTGTCAGAGCGTTGACAATCTATTTCTTCTGACTGATTGGGTGGCCTGTAGTATATCCCTATGGAAATGTCACATTTCCCCCTTTAATAGTGACCCTTATAGATTCTGCAGGCTTTTATCTTTGATCATGTACATTTCTGTAGATATGCAGTATTCTCTTACATATAGTGCAACTCCGCCTCCTCTTATTATACTTCTGTTTGTTTTGAACAAGTTGTATCCATCCATCAGTCGATTCCAGTCATAGGTTTCATTCCACCAAGTTTCTGTAATGCCAACTATGTCATACCCACCCTTCTGTACTATTGCTTCTAGTTCACCCTGTTTGTTCCCCTAGCTTTGAGCATTAGTATATAAGCATTTAAGACTTTTATGCCTGTCCATGAGTATGTTTCCTGGATCTTCTGATTGTTGTTTGATTTTTTCTTTTTTCTCATCACTCCCTACTTATTGTTTGATTTGTTTTTTTTAAATAACAAATTTTATTGGTTTTTTTAACTTTTACAACAGAATGCTCAAGACACACCATGGTGGTTAGGTAGTCAATCATCCAAAAACAAAATCATATAATAGCTCAAGTAAATACATTAAATTTTTATTTATTTATTTATTTATTTATTTATTTGGATTTGTATGCCGCTCCTCTCCGAGGACTCTCTATTTCCTTCAAATTATATAACCTATTTAACATGTTCCATTTCTACATTAAATATCTATAAATCCTAATCCTGTTTTGAGCTTTATTAATTTACAATTACCATAGTCCAATTTAACCTTAGATAAATGTATTATCACCTCGGGTATCCCTTTTAAAATACTAATCCAGATATATTCTAATTCATCATCTCATAAACCATTGATTTTATCACAGATCTCTCTTATTACTTCAAATAGCATTTAAATCTCATTCAAATAATTATCATATCTAAAAACAAATAACATACCTATTATTACACAAAACATCATCTTACTAACTTAACACACTCAATTAGTTGTTAAAGCTATCTGAATTTCTAAAAGTCTCTTTCATATTCTTATTACAAAATAATTTTCATACAAATAAACATATTATTCAAGAAATGGATTCTTACTCTGTTTAACATATATATTCTAATAATCACAAATTTTCAACTCTAAATCTTAATCCTTAAATCAGTCCACATTTCTCAAAACCTTTTTAATCCATTACATTTAATTTTAAATTTCTCTTTTAAGTCTTATTCTGGCTTTCTTTCTACGCCAGCAGGCTTCCATAACAAAGCCTCTATTTCAGCAAATAGATCTCCCATTATTGCTTGTAATATCATTTGGGTCAGTAAAAGACCTCCCATCCTCTGTTTTTGATGCCTGGTTCCTGTCTGCTGGATAAAACACTCAATCATGTCCAATTTTATAATTAATAGTTGATTATTAAGGTTGTCATAATTCTCCAACAGTTGTAATTTCAAGTACATTTCTGTTAGTTTTGCAATTATAGATAGTTTAGTTACAATCATTTTTTGGTCATCCAAAGTCTCCATAGGTCAGTGGTTCTCAACCTTTTTCAGGTTGAGACCCCACTTGCGCCGCCCATGCGCGCCACGACCCGGACCTGGGCGCGCGTGCGCCGGGCCGATCCGTGCTGATGAAATTTAAAAAAAAAAACAAAAAACAAAATGGCGGACCACGACGGGCCGATCTGCGCATGCGCGTGCGACGGGCCGATCTGCGCATGCGCGTGCGACGGGCCGATCTGCGCATGCGCGTGCGATGGGCCGATCTGCGCATGCGCAGAACCGGTGGGCCGGCCTCGCCTCCCACCGCTGCCTCAGAGACTCCGGCAGGCACACCGAGGAGCGGTCCGGAGCAGGTGGGCGCAAAGCTGCCTCCTTCCTGCTCTGCTCCGCTCCGCTCCGCCACGTCCCAGGCCCGGCCTCCTCCTTGCCCTCCGGGAGCTGGCCAAGCGGTCAGGGTAGCTGGACCTCTTGGCGGGCCCGCACTTCACTAAGACCGGCCTGGCTGTGGCGAGAGGTGCCCCGCGGCCCGAGATAAGTGAAAGGCACCCGGCGGCCGCCTCCGGCCCCCAAGTCCGAGCTCCGGAATGACGTCCAGGTCGCAGCGCTCTGCCTGCCAGGCTCGTCCGGGACTCCCGTGCCTTCCGCAGGGCTGGCAGCGGACGCAGGTAGGTAGGCGGGCGGCAGGACTGGGGAGCCCGCCCAGGCCAGCTCACTCTCGGTGCCAGTCCCGCTTGGGTCGGGCCGACCAGCCAGGCGAGGGGCGTCTGGCCAGGCTCCCCGGCTCCCTCCCTGGCTCGGCCTCCCCCCATGCCCGGCAGGGACTCACCAGGTAGTTCATCTTGCCGATCCGCTGGCTGGGCGCCTTACCGCCTGCTTCGGCCGCCGCCGCTGAGTGAGGGAGTGAGGGAGGGAGCGAGCAGGGCCGAGCCAGAGCCAGCCAGCCAGGCAAGCAGGCAGCCCCTGCGTGCCCAGCCACCCCCCCACAGCGCCTGGGAGGAGGAAGGGGAGCCGGAGCCCCGCCGCCCCCATTGGCCGCTGCGGAGAAAAGGGGGCGGCGCTGGTGAGGGCCGGCCGGGGAGGAGAGTGAGGAGAGTAGCGCGGATTTGGGGGCTGGAGGCGGCCGCCGGGCGACTTTCGCTTCTCTCGGGCCGCCGGGCGCCTCTCGAGGCTGCCCCGACTGCTTGGCCGGCTGCTGGAGGGCGAGTTGGAGGCCGGGCCTGGGACGTGGCGGAGCGGAGTGGGAAGGAGGCAGCTTTGCGCCCGCCTGCTCCGGACCGCTCCTCGGTGTGCCTGCCGGAGTCTCTCAGGCAGCGGTGGGAGGCGAGCGGCCCGGTTGCGCTGCGCATGCGCAGTTCGGCCTGTTGTGCTACGCATGCGCAGATCAGGTCATCATGCATGCCGCTCATGCATGGTTCGGCCCGTCGCATGCTCGCGATGGGCCGAACTGCGCATGCGCCGGCCAGAAAAAAATGAAAAAAATGGAAAAAAAATGAAAAAATGGCGGACGGCGGCGTTTGGTGACCCCTGTGAAATGGTCGTTCGACCCCAAATGGGTCACGACCCATAAGTTGAGAACCGCTGCCATAGGTTGTATGTAAATTAATTCTTCTTCTGTTGCTTTTTGGTCTGTAGAATGATCAAGTAGAGTCTGAAGGTCAGTTTGTAAATTCACAGTAAAATTTCTGTTTATTATTTCTGCAGTTCTCTCTCTTATTTGGAAACATATTTCCTCAGTAGCATCATAAATTTTTTCCAGTATGAGTTTACACTTGAGTTGTGAGTATGATTTCTCCATTTCAGTAGTAACACAAACAAAAAACAGTTACAATTAAATTTCTCCACAAGATGTCCTCAGTAAACTATGAAAGTCTCTTCCAGATATCAAGGATGAGATTAGCAAAGTCAGAGCTATGGAGTCTCTTTTCCGGCTTCTCATAGAGTTGTTGTTTTTTTTCAAACAATGAAGATTTATTGCTTTAAAAAAGTACCGGTAAGTCCAAGATATAGGAAGACACTATTCTCCAGCTTAGAAGATATAATAATAAAGTTTTATGACAAGGATTTTTCCAGGGCCCCTAAGTAGCCAAGAGTAAAAATAGTCAATAAGAAGTTTTTTCCTTTGTTACGGAAAGCTCTTTTCCACAGATAAACAAAGGCAGCTCTTTCAAAGCAGGGAAGTAATTCCAAAAGGCTTTTGATAGGAGAGTAGTTAGGCAGAAGGAGAGAGGGAAAAATCTCACCGGGATCATCCACGATGGTTTCTTAATGCTTAGATGTTCTTTTGACTTTCAGCTGGAGCAGCTAAATAATTGGCCATGTTACTGGCAAATCTTTCCATTGGCCCTGAGGAGCTGCCTCGGACCGCGGAAGGAGCTGCCTCCTCCCCCCGCAATCAATGAGAGTCTCCTCATCGGTAGTCACCCCTCCAGGGTGACTTTTCGACCCGATTAAGGGTCTAACAGCAGAGGAAAAGCAGGTAACGAAGAGAGAGAGCCTCTTTGTGGGCCTACAGTCACTGCAACCCAAACCGGAAGTCTCGTATTCTAGAGATTCTAAAGATTGGTCACCCTTCCCCCTCAATTTTAGTCACCCTTCTAATGAGTTGGGGCAGTCTTTTTCCGAGTACATTTTTCTGTTTTCATGAGGTGCAGTCCATCCCTTGACAAGAATCGTTCGCATAGGAAATGCAGTCCATGGTCCAGGAAACCAAAGTTTTCTTGGTGGCACCAACCCTTTAGCCAGTGGTTTATTTCTGGAATTCTTTTTTCTCTCAATGGGTGTTGGCCTTTTGTTGGGAGTACAAATGAGAACACTACTTGTGCTCTTAGCTCAATTTTATTGCCTAGTACAGTGGTGGCGAACCTATGGCACTGGTGCCAGAGACAGCACTCGGAACCCTCTCTGTGGGCAAATGTGCCATTGCCCCAGCCTTGCCTCCCCCATGACCCCCTCACCAGCATCCCCCCTGGAGGAGAGTCACCCCCAAGTGTGGCCCACGTGGAGCAGCGCAGCCAAGAACATGGCAGCTAGGCAGTGTAGACAAGACTCTGCCCTCACGCCCCATCGCGCACAGTTGATGCTGCAGGGCGCGGTCATCTTGGTGATCTGTGGTGGGCCCTGGAGGCAGTGAGTGGCCCTGCAGGCAGGAGGGGTGGGGGCGGGGCAGGGGGTGGAGCAGGGGTAGGGGCAGTTTTTGGGCACTCGGTCTCTAAAAGGTTCACCATCACTGGCCTAGTAGTTGCTTATAGTCTCTCAATATTGTGCTCAGGTTCTTTGTTGTGTCATTCGTCCCAATGTGAAGGAGTAGGAAAGGGTAGTAATCTATGGGCCTAATTATCTCAGTCATGTCTTTATTTATTTTATTTATTTTATTTGTTTCGATTTCTAGGCCGCCCTATTCCGAAAACTCAGGGTGGCTTACAACATAATCAGTAGCATATAGAAATCAAATACATTATAAAACCCCTAAATTAAAACCAATCATCCAAAACAAACTCACAACAAACATACACTGGCTGGGGCAAGGTGTCAACTGCCCCAGGCCTGCCAGCAAAGATGTGTCTTTAACAGTTTGTGAAAGGCGGAGAGGGTGGGGGCAATACGGACCTCTGGGGGGAGTTGATTCCAGAGGGCCAGGGCCGCAACAGAGAAGGCTCTTCCCCTAGGTCCCGCCAGGCGACACTGTCTGGCTGATGGGACCTGGAGAAGGCCGACCCTGTGGGCCCTAACCGGTCGCTGGGTTTCATGCGGCAGCAGACAGTCCCGCAAGTAACCTGGTCTGATGCCATGTAGGGCTTTATAGGTCATAACCAACACTTTGAATTGCGTTCGGAGACCAACTGGCAGCCAATGCAGCTCGCGGAGTGATGTTGAAATATGGGCATTTCTGGGTAAGCCCAATACAGCTCGCGCGGCTGCATTCTGCATTACCTGAAGTCTCCGAACGTTTTCCAAAGGTAGCCCCATGTAGAGAGCATTGCAGTAGTCGAGCCTCGAGGTGATAAGGGCATGAGTGACTTTGATTTTTGCTTCAGGGAGATAACATACCTCCCTAGATTGTATGTCGGGTCTGCAGATGCTGATTCTGTTCCTTTGAGAATAGAACTATTGTGTATGTAACATACACAATTTGTATGCAACTTGAGAAATTGACCCCACATGGAAATTGCCAATCAGAAAAAGCATATGTGTTCACTCTTGACCCTTAATCATGGATAAATTTCAAAAGTGTTCATCTCAGCCAGCCAACAATTAGTTGTTTTAAAGATATTTTGTCTGCTTTCACAAGAAAAAACAATAACAAAAAGTAAAACTTTAACAAAATCTAAGATTTGGGGTTTATACATGTGACAGATGCTGTAATATCTGCACTGGTTCATGTCAGCATGTTGGCAAGAAATCAAATAAACTTGCTCTTTTGACAGGGAAGGTTGGAATTCCAAATGTTGTTGTTGTTTACTTGTTTCCTCTAAACCTGCTTTGATCTTTATAATCCTTGTATTTGACACTTGCATAACACTTCTTTTTCATTTTGTTAGATTCACATAAAACAAAAGCTGTGGCATGACAGATGCCACTCTGTAAATAACCTTCATGTTTTCATAGTTGCTATTTCTACCATGTCTGTAAATAGTTCATATACATCCTATATATGATTTCCATAGGTTTCAACATTCTGAATTGTTTGAAGATTATCAAAACAGTGGATTAGTTTAACTAAGAGTGGTGGCTTGTTTAATTGTTGTTCTTGAATAAATTTTAAAAAATTACAGCATGTAGGGCAAAGAAAGAATATAATGCAATCTATCTGAAGTAGCACGCTTGTCTTTTACATATGCATTTCAAGAAGATGGCTCTCCATAACTCTAAACAATGAGTAAATCTTTTACCAAAAACTATACAACTGTGTGGGAGGGGGGCATAGTAAGTGATGGGATTCAGCCAATTCGCACCAATTCGGCAGAACCGTTAACTAATTTTCTGTTGATTCGGTGAATTAGTTCATGATAAATCTGTGTTTTCTGGAACACATCTGGTTTTCATTCAACTTCGTTCCAGGCAGGAAAAAAAACCCTCCCCAAAGTCCAAGAGAGGAGCGACAGAAACCAAACAGAGACACAGCATCTTCAATCATATCAGCTGCCTGTCCGGATTGGCATGCTACGGAGAATGGGCCTTACCCAGTCCCCCTCCACTATTTCAGAGCCAGGAGGGAATGACAGTGAAAGGTTCTGCTGCCACTGTGCAACAGCCACATCTGCCACTGGAGGGGCTTTCTTTGGTCCCCGCTGCCTCTTTCTCCTCTGCCAACTCTCCCATGGCAGATCGGGCTAGTCCTGTGGGAAGGGGATTCACTTCTCAAGGGTTTTGCAGAACCATTGGGGAAGGGGAGCCTGGCCTTCGTCACCCAGCTCCAGCTGGCACAGTTTTCCTGGAGCTTACCATAGTGTCCTTACATATGAAGCATCCTTCCTTTCCTGCCAGGAGGAAAGCAGAAGAAAAGAGGCTGCCATTTCCAGAATGGAGAAGGGAGATACGGGGCAATGCAGGGTGGCAAGAAAGTGTGGTGGCAGCGACAGAGGGCTGGTGGAGGGATACCAGAGCTGGCAGAGGGAAGTGGCAGGGGAGGCTTGTGCCCCCTGGTCATAGCACAAGCCATGGGAGAGTTGGCGGAGAAAGCAGCGGGGACCAAAGAAAGGCCCTCCAGTGGCAGACATGGCTGTTGCGCTGCGGCAGCAGAGCCTTTCGCCATCACTCCCCCCCCCGGCTCCAAAACAGCGGAGAAGGACCGGGTAAAGCCCATCCTCCGTAGCATGGCAGTCCAGCTTGGGAGGGGAGTGAAAGTAAATGAAGAACTAGATGTTATTTTTCCACACAACCAGTGAAAATAATTCTACACTTAAGAACTAAAGAAGCCATGGTTTGATTGAGACTGCAGGGAAGCAAGAAAAAAAATCTTACCCAGTTATGTACATTAAATTCTATTTGTGCTATCCAAACAAACAATATATTGGAGAGGAAAAAAAATCAAGGTTTGATCCCAATTAATCCATAAGATCAAATCCATTAGTGAGTTCATTTTTGGCATGTAACAAAATGGGGATTTTTGACCATGTATTATAAAGACAGAATGGCTTATCTTAGCTGAACAATGGGATACATATTCTTGGAATCTTTCTATTATGGGAGTCCTTCCCTATATCTGCTAAAGCTATTTTAGAATGTCTCCTGAACTGGCCAGAGGCATCATTTTCAGAAATTAATGGCCTTATTTCCCATTTTAGAGGTCTCAGAATGCAATTTTATCTCTCCAGAACACTAAGGTAAATAGCCATCTTGGCCTTTCTATTCAGACATATTAATACACCTCCGTTCATTCCAAAAGATGAGATTTAGCTATAATCCCATTTTCAAGACAGTTGCCTTTGCCAACTATATACCTTTTAGTTTTTCAAATGTAACAAGCATGTTCTATAGGAAACACTAATATAATAAGTTACTAGATTTATGTTAGAAAGGATTTCAGAACCTCAAGCATCAGTGTTACAACATCTAGATAATAAATATTTTATATATACACAAATACATAGTATTTACAGGCATTAGATTTACATTTGATTTGATATGTTATTGCAATGAAGGGCAGTAAAAACCTGCCAAAGTGAAAAGAATTTAAAGGCAAGTTTGGATACAACTTTTACCATTTTTCAGACATTTACAAATTAGACATTTACAAAAATAGTACAAAAGATGAAGTATGCTTTCAGTCATAAGATTTTAATTTAAAGCTTTATTATTGGCAATCTATCCTCTCAAGAAAAATATTCTACAAGAAAACTTCAGTTGTCTCAGTGAGATTACTTCTGTGAGTAATCTTGAAATTCTCTGATCTTAAAATCATCATATTTGCATCTATTGACATTTTTGCGACATTTTTCCCCAATAATTTTTGCTTGAGGTCTGCACTCAATCATCATATGGCATCTTATTGCTCAGAGCTTTTATCCTTTATTGTTCTTTGGCTATCATAATAGTTTGCTCTGGAATCCACTTGAATTTTTTCTTCCTTATAGTTGGAATATTCCTCCCTGCTTTAATTTTCATAGTGTCTCTTATCTTTTTCTATAACTGATCAGGTTACTTTTACATGAATTAAGTGAACTGAATTTGTTTCTAGTACTGATTTTATATTCTGACTGTATATCCCTTAGGAATACCGATGGGAAACTATTCAACCTGCAAAAACTTCAGGCTGTCACCAAGGTAAAGGAGACTGTGTTACGAGATCTACTTTTTGCTGATGACTGCGCCCTTAATGCAAGATCGGAGCAGGAAATGCAAGCCAGCATGGACAAATTCTCAGCCGCTTGTGACAACTTTGGCCTCCTCATTAACACGAAGAAAACCGAAGCGATGTACCAGCCAGTTCCAAAAGCTCAGTATCAAGCACCTACCATCACAGTAAAGGGACAAAAGCTGCAAGTAGTGGACCAATTTACGTATCTTGGTAGTACCCTCTCCTGTGCAGTGACAATTGACAACGAGGTCAACTGTAGAATTGCTAAGGCAAGCTCTGCATTTGGCAGATTGCAGACTAAAGTGTGGGACCGCCGTGGAATAAGCCTTGCTACTAAGCTTAAAGTTTACAAGGCAGCAGTGTTAACTACCCTGATGTATGCTAGTGAGACCTGGACAATGTACAAGAGGCACGTGAGGCAACTGAATTATTTCCACATGACTTGCCTTCATAGAATTCTGAGGATCCGGTGGCAAGATAAGATACCAGACACTGATGTCCTCTCCAGAGCAGGCCTATCATCAATTTACACTCTGTTGATGAAAGCCCAGATGCGCTGGGCAGGTCATGTTGTAAGGATGCCAGATCATCGCATCCCTAAACAGCTCTTTTATGGTGAACTGTCTCAAGGAAAACAATCACACGGGGGATAAAAGAAGCGATATAAAGATACGCTGAAAGCCTCTCTCAAGTCCCTGGATATTAACATCACCTCCTGGGAACCTCTGGCACATGATCGATCGACATGGCGTACTCTGGTGTACCAGGGTTGCCAGACATATGAACATAGAAGGACAATCTTGGCACAAGAGAAGCATGCACTCCGCAAAGCCAGAGCTGTAAATGCCGAAGTAACAGTGTCTACATTTCTTTGTTCAGTATGTGGCAGAACATTCCGTGCTAACATCGGTCTTATCAGCCACCTATGGACACATTGTTGATGGCCCATAATCCATAAGATGTCAAGGTCCTCATTGAATTCGATGGATGAACAATAATATCCCTTAGGCCAAATCTTGGTGGCATGCCTACTCTCCTAAATTTCCTAAATTTAGCCTGTATATCTGACAGTGATAATTCAAAGCCTGTTCTATAGTCTCCACCTAGATGTGTCTGGCTGACTTGAACCACTCTGTTTCCTATTATGCAGTTGATTTCATCCCAATCTTGTACATCTGATTATGTCCAGGTATAAAATCTGTGCCTATGTTGCTTAAAACAGGTGTGGGAAGTCAGTCCCCCCAGAGAAAGAAATATATTGGGGAATATTAAAAAGGAAGAATATTATATTTCCCCAAAGAATCTTAAAGGCAGAAAAGCAGGCCCAGTTTTTCTTAATAGCCCCAAGCAAAAACTAGGCAGAGGCCAGGTCTGTAGAAATGCAGATTTGATAATCCCATTCAGAAGGACTCAGGCCCCATTCATGAGCAAATCCTACCAGGAAAAAGCCATTCAAGACAAAATATTTTGAAATCCCTTGCAGCAAAACTGATAGAAAAACTGCAAAACTGCAGAGTGATAGAATTAGAATCAGCAACCCCTCACCCAAGAAATCCAACACAGGAAGTAAGCCATCAGCCACAGCCACAGAGAAGCAGGACATGATCTTTAGGACATAATAGGATTAAACCACCACCATCAGAATACAAAAAGAGCACACTGAACCTCAGGTAAAGTTCATGCCACAGGAACAACTTCAAACACAAAAGCCCACCACTCCCAGCAACATGAGGTCAGCTTTCCCAGAGCCACATTTATGTCTGGCTCTGCTCTTCAATAAATTACAACCTTCTTTCTAAAGCAGACTCCACTGTCATAGTTCCAATAGATGAAACCAGAAGAAATAAGCAATTGCTTTCCTCAAAGAACACTTTTAATGGCAACATAATATCAGCATAAACAAAGGTGAAACCAAGACTAAAAGTTACCCCCCCCAAAGGTTACAAAGTAAAAGTTGAACTCCCCACCCATTGATGTGTCATAAATCAC
This sequence comes from Bothrops alternatus, assembly GCA_034064705.1. NCBI lineage: Eukaryota > Metazoa > Chordata > Lepidosauria > Squamata > Viperidae > Bothrops > Bothrops alternatus. The sequence goes on from JARGCV010000112.1 coordinate 36,239,895, forward strand.
AATCCCCAATTAACACCTTTGGTGGTCCTTCCTAATAGTAGCTCCAGCCTGCTAAACACTTAAGCTGTTTGACCTTGATTCCCACAAAAAAAGTTATTGTTTTGACTAAACTATAAGAATGCAGTCTCCCTCCTCCCATTGCTGTAGCAGCCGAAAAATGAAGAAACATGGCTGTATTCAGAGTGTTTGAAGGTCTGACATCCATTTTGTTTATTCCTGGCTTAGGACTGGACCCTGATGAAGATTTTATTTCAACAATTTGGCACCCAGGATGGGACTCCAAGCTAACTTCTCCAATGGACTAGGACTGGGTAAGCTTCCATCTCCTGGCAACAGAGCCCTTTTTTCTATGGGTGGATTTCCCAGATGGTGGCCATTTGGAGTGAGAGTAGTAAAGGGAGTTTTGAGTTTGAGCTCAAGGGCTGCTTTGGAAAGAAGGTGAGTACCTCTAAATTTTAACTTAAAAGCCCAGGAGAGTGAGAGAAAAGTGTGTGTGTCTCTGTGTGTGAATAAAAAGAACCTTTTCCCAATCACAGTTGGATTTTGCTCCCTCTGGCCTTTCCTAACCACAGAAAAGATTTGTTCAAGTGACAGACTCTGGGTTTGGCCGGAGCGCAGAACCTTTTGTTAGAGAAAAGGGAGAGGCTGTGTGAAAATGGAATGGAAAAGTGAGAGAATCGGATTTGAGCATCCAGCTGGTAAAGCCCTGTAAGCAAAGCCCATTTTCAAGAGGGGTCCGTACTACTGCACAAAGCAGAGGTCCTCTCAGACCCCTTCTGGATCTGAAAACTGACGATGGGTGAAGGAGGAGCTTGTACCTGTTGAGCCAAGGGCAGCAAGTCCTCCTAGACCCCTTTTTGGTCTGAAAACTGATGGCAGAGTTCCCTACCTAGGAGGATCCCGTACTCTGTAAGTGAACCAGAGTTCTCCCATTCTTTTTTTTTTTTTTGTCCAAAAACTGATGGCGGGGCAGCAGGGTTAGTGTCAGTAAGAATGGCTAGAAGGGACCTGACTAAGCCGATTGAACCCCACATCGTAAGGGGAACAATAAATAATAAAAACAATGTGTATAAAACCGAATAACAGCACTACATTAAGATGGTACCAATCCATTATTTTTTAAATACTGTCTAAGTCTCCAAAAGCTTCCAAAGAACCACCAAGGTAAACGCTAACTCATTCCATAAAATTAGAACTACAATAGAAAAAAACTTCTTACAAGGTGTCATGGCCCATCAGAGCCCAGGTCTGAGGAGGAAATGGAGATGGAGCTGATGGAGGGGGATGGTGCAGTCCCTATGGCCCATGAGGAATGACCTGGGGACAAGGATGAGGCAGTTCCAGATCCCTCAGGCCTCAGAAGAATAGGCAGGGAGAAAGAAACGGTGTAGGCTGACTGAGGAAGGGGGGAGGAGATGGAAAGGGCAGGTAGTGAAGCAGAGGAGTGGCAGAGCTCTGGAGACAAGCAAATGCCTACCCCGCCCAATCCCTGAGGGAGATGAATGGAGAGGAGGCAGAGTCAGCGCAGGGCAACCCAACTACTTGGGGGGAGGGCACCCCACCCCTCCTCACAAGGATCACCTGGAGAGTAGCATTTAAGAACACACCATGAGGAGGGGCTTTTGTTGGCAACAAGTGTTGTATTTCATGGCAACATTGTTCATGGTTCTGAGAAGAACTTTGCTCCAGAATCCTTTCTGTTGTGGACTCGTGTTTGATTCTTTATTTGATGTCTGTGGGCTAACGGCAATGTGGCTCTGTTCTGGGTTTTTGCTGTGTTCCCAGTGGACTCTCCGTATCATGAAGTTCCAAGTCATCTGTCATGAACTTTGCCAAGGTTGAAATCCTGACTTGCCCCCAGAGCATTGCTGCTCCCTTGAACTTCCATTGGCAGAAAGTTACACAGAGTGTGTATGTGTTGCATGTGTTTGAACCTTGCTCTTGGACTGTAGGTGTAAATTGTATGCAGAGACCTTGGAAATGGACTGGAAATTGCTGGATTGTGGGGGTTCTGGGGGATGGTGGTGGAATAAACACTGACAAGCCTCAGCCTAGCACGTGTTCCTTTCGCACCCTGGGTCATAACACAAGGCCAAACTTCTGAGAACAATAGTGAAGCACACACTAACTGGGTCAATTTCTCATGAAGGAAGTAGGCTCATGCCACATAAAGAGGACAATCTTATCACCAATGATGACCATTCCAGGAAGTTATGCTCAGACAAGAACCACTCTCAATGGCATTGATGCCACTGATACATCTCATCAAGACCCACTACTAGTTTTGTGGAGAGAAAAAAATAAGACAGTTTCATATTGAAAATGTCTGGGGAATGTGAAAGCTTGCAGAATCACTGGTGAATGGGAAAATGTTTTATCTATATTGATTAAAACTCTAAGATTATAAATGTGTGATTTTAATGTTGTACTGTTTTCAATGTCCTTACAAAGATGAAAATGATGAAAAGCTTATTACCACAAATCTTTAGAGTAGCACTTGCTCTGGACCATATAGCTTTATGTAACCCTAACTAGAGAACATGTATCAGTATGTTAGAATAGCTGGCATTTATTGAGTTAAGTGGTGTTTCCTTCAGAGATGGATTATAGGAATAGCAGTTTAGCGAGTCAATCATCCCATGTTAATGGGTCAGTGGGAGGAGTCTCTAAAGGGCATTGGGAGACTTCCTGGACACAAGTCAGATTGGAATGTCTTTGTCTGTAAGAAGCATGGGCCATCAGATGTCACCTGATGAGCCTGTGCCGTTATAAAGATGGTATGGAAGAGAGCATCATTCTTTTATTTATTTATTTATTTATTTATTTATTTATTTATTTATTTATTTATTTATTTATTTATTTATTTATTTATTGACTTATATGCCGCCCTTCTCCCCAGACTCAGGGCGGCTTACAGCAGAATTACAAGTACAAAAATATATAAATAATTTAAAATAGTAGTACAGTATAAAACTATAAACTATACCCACTCATACAACTTACAATCCCAATCAAAGGCCCAGGGGCAGAGCGCCACTCACACGCCCCAAGCCTGTCTGCATAGATGTGTTTTTAAGAGTTTTTGGAAAGCTAAGAGGGAGGGAGCAGTACGAACCTCTGAGGGAAGTTGGTTCCAGAGGGCTGGGGCAGCAACAGAGAAGGCCCTAACCCTAGGTCCCGCCAAACGGCACTGTCTAACAGACAGGACCTGTAGGAGGCCAACCCTATGTGCCCTAACCAGTCGCTGGGATTCATGGGGCAGAAGATGGTCCCGCAGGTATCCTGGCCCATTGCCATATAGGGCTTTATAGGTCATAACCAACACTTTGAATTGTGTTCGGAGACCAATTGGTAGCCAGTGCAGCTCACGAAGGGCAGGAGTAATATGAGCATGTCTTGGGAGACCCATGACAGCTCGCGCGGCCGCATTCTGAACCACCTGCAGTCTCCGGACATTCTTCAAAGGTTGCCCCATGTAGAGAGCATTACAGTAGTCGAATCTCGAGGTGACAAGGGCATGGATGACTGTGAGGAGTGACTCCCCATCCAAATAGGGCTGCAACTAACACACCAGGCGAACCTGGGCAAATGCCCCCCTTGCCACAGCCAAAAGATGGTATTCTAAACTTAGCTGTGGACTGAGGAGGACACCCAAGTTGTGAACCCTCTCCGACGGGGATAAAACTTCCCCACCCAGAGTGATGGATGGACAGATGGAATTGTCCTTGGGAGGCAGAACCCATAGCCACTCCATCTTGTCGGGATTGAGTCTGAGCCTGTTGGCACCCATCCAGACCCCAACAGCCTCCAGGCACTGGTTCATCACTTCCACTGCTCCACTGTAATGATGCGGGGTAGAGATGTAAAGCTGAGTATCATCAGCATATTGATGAAAACTCACCCCGTGTCGACAGATGATCTCACCCAACAGTTTCATGTATATGTTAAAAAGCAGAGGTGAGAGAACAGACCCCTGAGGGACTCCACACGGAAGAGACCTCGGAGCCGATCTCTGACCTCCTGCAAACACCGACTGCGACCGGCCAGAGAGGTAGGAGGTGAACCACCGCAAAACTGTGCCCCGCACTCCAAGCCCCTCCAACCAGTGCAGAAGGATACCATGGTCGATGGTATCGAAAGCCGCTGAGAGGTCAAGAAGCACCAGGATACTGGAATAACCTCTATTCCGGGCCCGCCAGAGATCATCGGTCAGCGCGACCAAAGCAGTTTCCGTGATGCAGCCGGACCTGAACCCAGACTGCTGAGGGCCCAGATAATCAGTTTCATTCAAGGACCGTTGGAGTTGGAGTGCCACCACTTTCTCAACAACCTTCCCTAAAAAGGGAAGGTTGGAGACTGAACGATAGTTATTTAAAACTGCCGGATCCAGGGAAGGCTTCTTGAGGAGGGGGCGCACAAGTGCCTCCTTTAAGGGAGCCAGAAAGGACCCCTCCCTCAGTGAAGCATTGACAATAGCCTAGATCCAGCTCCGTGTCACCGCCCTGCTAGCTGAGACCAGCCAGGAGGGGCACGGGGCCAGTAAACAGGTGGCAGAACTCACAGCTCCAATGGCCTTGTCCACGTCATCAGGAGTTACCAGATCAAACTCCTCCCATTCAACAGGACTAAGATGGGCCTCTGTCATCTCGACTGACTCATTGTCAGCCGACACTGTATTTTACCTATAGGAATGGATAAAGGATGTATTTTCCAGAAGTAACAACCACAGCATGAATGCAAGTAATCTTTCTGATTAAAATATGTTTTTTGTTATGAAATCATTTCTATTGAGTTATCTATCTGATTTGATTTATAAGGCATTTTAACTCAAGATCAGAATAGTAAAAGAATGCTCAGAACTCATATGAGCTTTATAAAGGCAAATAGTAATTGGATGTGGCTGAATTCCTTCAATCGCCTGCAACAGTAATTTGATGGGGCCAGACTCCCACTAAACGCCTGTAAAGTAAAGTCAGGATATATGTTTGGCAGACAGCGTTCAAAGAAGGTGTGATTCAGATGCATTGTTTTGTTAATTCACTTTAACTCTGCAAGTAGCCACTGCATGACAAAGTTTATCTGCGTATCGACAAGCAACTGCTGGCAAGGATTCATTACTAGTCAGATATGATAAAAACAATATATAGTAACCAGACAGCAAAAGTGATAGTGAATGGAGATTATACTGAGAGCTTTGAGATAAGAAAAGGCACAAGACAAGGGTGTCCACTATCTCCATTATTATTTATCTTTACTTTGGAAGTATTAAATAGAAGGATAAGACAAGATACAGAAATTAAAGGATTGAAAGTAAAAGATGAAACATATAAATTACAAGCATTTGCTGATGATCTAGTATTTATTTTGGAAGAATCTTTAGAGATGATTCCTAAACTATGGGAAAAGATAGAAGAATATGGAGAAGTGGCAGGACTAAAAATAAATAAAGATAAAACTAAAGTAATAGTAAAGAACCTCACAGATAAACAAAAAAGGCAAATACTAGAGAAAATAGAGGTACAAATAGTGAAAAAAGTTAAATATTTAGGTATTTACCTTTCAGTTAGGTATTCGTCAATAAAAGAAGACAATTATATAAAATTATTGAAGCAAATAAAGCTAGACTTGGAAAGATGGAAAAATCTCCAACTATCAATATTAGGAAGAATTGCTACAATAAAAATGAATGTGTTGCTGAAGATTTTATTTTTATTTCAAACGATTCCGATAAAACTTGAGAGAAAATTCTTTCAAAATTTAAATGCATTGGTTTTGAATTTTATTTGGCAGGGGAAAAAAAGCTAGAATTAAGATGAAAACATTACAAGATGCTAAGGAAAATGGAGGTTTTGGGTTGCCGGAATGGACATTGTATTATCAAGCATCGGTGTTAACATGGGTGAAAGAGTGGATAACACTTAGAAATAAAAGATTATTGTATTTAGAAGGACATGATTTACAATTGGGGTGGCATGCTTTTTTATGGTATGGGAAAAACAGAGTCCATAAGTACTTTCAAAATAATTTTATAAGAAATGCCTTGTTAACAGTATGGGAAAAAATTAAAGCTAAAATATATTTAAAAATTCCAGGGTAGTTATCAACGATGGAGGCATTTATACATCCGAATCTGGTAGATTTTGAAAAAGTATGGACATATAAAGATATTTTAGATATTGATGGGAAATTAAAACCTAAACAAGAATTGGAAAATTTAGGAATTAATCTGTCCTGGTGGGCACATTTAGAGATACAAAGTAGATATGAAAAAGATGTAAAAATGTGTAGATTTTACAAGGATCAAACTATGTTTGATAAGATTTTATTAACCTCAGATGAGAAATTAATTAAGAAAATGTATAATTTTTTGTTAATTTTAGATATGGAAAGTGAACAAGTGAAAGAAACAATGATAAGATGGGCAAACATTTTTGGTTATAATATAGAATTAGAAAAATGGCAAATGTTATGGGAGAGAAACTATAAATTAACAATGTCAACTTCATACAAAGAAAATCTGTATAAAATGTTTTATAGATGGCACCTTCCACCAGCAAGATTAGCAAAAATGTTTAAAAATATGTCAGATAGATGTTGGAAATGTAAACATAACGTAGGCACGTATTATCATATTTGGTGGACATGCGGGAAGGCAAAGGCTTATTGGAAAAATATACATATGTGATTAGAAAAAATATTGGGTGAACAAGTGGATTTTAAACCTGAACTTTTTTTTACTAGGCATTATGTCTGAAAAGACTAATAAGCAGAAATTATACTTAATTCTACATATTACCACAGCAGCAAGAATAATTTTTGCACAATACTGGAAGAATGAAGGATTGCCATCAGAGGAAGAAATAATCAGGAAGATATTGGAATGTGCAGAGATGGACAGATTAACTATGAGGTTGAAAGACAAAGAAGATACAGACTACTATCAAATTTGGAATTTATTTTATTCTTGGTTAGAGAAAAGAATGAAGGATTAGGAATTGAACATGTATTAGCTTAGCAAACTCCAGACAACTTGTTGATTGGAAAAATTAACATATATTGATGAAAAAAAATTAATAAAAAAGATTGGAAAAAAAAAGAAAGATGATGGGAGAGATTATACAAACTCTACCAAGAACAGAAGGAGGAACTCTCTCCCGAACGTGCGCACGCAGTGGAAGGAGATAAGGAAGATGCCTATGTGCAATGGATGGACTCTGAATGGCAACTCAAGGACATTCAGGAACAATTAAGAGACTCAAGAGTCGATGGTGAAATACAAAGCCTCAAGCTACTAAACGAGGAACATAAGAAGCTTCTAGAGAGCTCACAGGGTCCCCCAGAGCCCAAACCTTGCCAGAGAGGCAGACCGGTCGACAGGGCTGAGTCCGAAGTTTCCCACTCCTCACATATACCATCACAGCGGGCACATGTGGCTTCATCTCACGTGTCTGAAAAGACCTCATTCTTTCGCCATATCTCCAAGGCGCATTCCAGCGTGTCACAACAATCTCACATCACAGGCGCCTCCCGCCTTTTGAAAGCATCTTCTCGTCATAGCAGAGCGTCCTGAATTTCACATGCAGAGCAAGTAATCATCGATGCTAAAGCTGCTGAAGCAGTCTTTCATGTAGCACAAGAGGAGCAGCAGAAAAAGAAGGAACTGGCGGCTATAGAACTTGAAGAAGCCGAAATAGAGGCCAAGCTAGAAGCCGAAGCAATCAAAATGAAGAATGACTGAGAAGCTGAAGCTGCCAGAATGAAGGCTGATTGGGAAGCTGAAGCTGCCAGAATGAAGGCCGATCGGGAAGCTAAAGCTGCTAGAGTGAAGGCCGATTGAGAAAATGAAGCAGCTCAAATGGAGGCCAAAATAAAAGCTACAGCAGTTAAAATGAAGGCCAAAAGAAAGGCCACTCAAGATGAGCTTGAGTTTGTTCAAAGCCAATGAGATATGGCAGACAAAATGGCTAGAGTGGAAGGCCTTCAGAAAACACTCCAGCACACGATTTTCCTGTCCAATAGGAAAGTACTGGAAAAGAAAGATCGGCGTAGCCACGTACAGGCCTACATGGACAACCAAAGCACGTTCCAGCATGAGCAGGTGAGAGCGCCACAGCCAGCCACAAGCCCCCCAAGACCGAGTAAATGAACAGAAGAATCTCAACGACCAGATGCGCCGGTCAGCCACAGAGTTGATGTCGCGACACCTAGGTCACGAGATCTTCCCACCTTCACTGCCCCATTGAACCCACTGAACCATACCCTTGATGGCAACCGGATGGACCCACCAGCAGCGGCAATGGCTACACAGTGGGCAGCACCACAAGATCTTTCCAACGTTGCTGCCCGACGGAACCCACAGAACCATACCACTGATGGCAACTGGGTGGGTCCACCTGCAGTGCCAACGGCCCCACAGCAGAACCAGCTGCCGCTCGGGGACGAGATGGAAAGAACTTGAGCCAGATTAGAGTCCCTGCTGTGCCAACAGGAGGCAGCGTCCCAAGGAACCACAACCAGACCTGACTACAGAGGACAGTCTCGAACATCAGCTGTGTCAGCCTAGCAGGGAGCCAGCTACATTCCTCCAGAAAGACGAGAGATCCTCCAACAAGTGAGCATGCAGGAACTTGGGTCCCCTCAGCTCAACGCCAGACCAAGCCAACAAGGCCCCTCGCATGCGACATGGCAAGATGGCCTCAGCGGACAATACGCCGAAGGAAGACACCAGCCAGACATGGAACAAAAGCAATCTACCACCCCAACCCAGCTACGCTCCTTCAAGACTTTACAAAGGTAAACTAGATCTGGTGTCCAAAGACGTGCACAAGTTCTCCGATAAACTGGGAAAGGACTACATATTGTGGAAGCTCATGTTCCAGGCTGCCATCCAAGATGAAGTAATAACACCAAGCGAAATGCTTGGACACATGAAGGCCCACCTAGGCGACCCAGCCACCGGCCTCCTCAAGGCTTGGGAAAGGCTCGATGAGCGGTATGGCGTGCACGAAATGACAGAGAGTTCGCTCTTGGATTGCATTTACACCTTCCCTAACATCAATATCAACGACCACACCCAGATTTGGAATTCGCAGACATGATCTCAATGTTACATTCAGTTCATGAGCAGCCCAACATGTCAAAACTCACCAGCCTCGATCAGTTTGAGAAGCAAAGGATTATAGTTAGGAAACTACCAAAGCAGTCAAGGGACAAATGGGCCATAATATCAGAAACACACAGGAGCCAGGACCCTGACGCACCACCCGCTTTTGCTGTACTTGCTCAAATTGTGACCAACCAAGCAAAACTATGCTGTAATGCCAGCAACTTTAAGCCAACAAAAGACTCGTTCCCAACACCAAAATGGACCAGTTATAACTTCAGCCCTAACAGAGGTTCTGACCAAGCCACAAATGACAGAACCATTGTTTCAGTGTACAAAACAGAGATCATGCCACGACCAAAGAAGTCTCCAGACGAACGAATACCAAGGAACGCTCACTCAAACCCTCGTCCAACTAAAAGAGGCCTGACTTGTCCAATGCACAAGTCCTCACACTCTCTAAACAATTGCAGAGAATTTAGGAAAAAAAACCACTAGATGACCGAAAGGCCCTACTCAAAGAGGATATGCTTCAAATGTGACTCTATAGATCACATGGCCAGGGATTGTACAGTCAGGGTGAAATGCCACCTGTGTGACAGTAACAAGCACCCAGCAGCCTTACATCTAGAAACTAAGAAGCCCTCTGAAGGGACACAACAAGCGACTTCAACGACGTAGACTCAAACTGACTCCGAAGAGCAGCTAAAACAGTATGAGACATACTACACAGATATATGAGGCAACTGACCATGCCCTCCTTCATGCTCACCTGTCTGTCTTGCAAAAGTCTACCCTGACGGGCAACCTGAAAGGGCCATAAAGATGTATGCCATACTAGACCCACACAGCAAAGTTACTATAGCTAGGTCCGCCTTTTTCGACCTCTTTGACCTCCCGAGTGAACTGAAGCATTTTGCAATAAATACATGCACAGTACAATGCGCACGGCGGGGAGGAAAATCACTGGTCTACGCATAGAGGCGACAGACGGAAGTTCACATTTCCTGTTACCATCAGTGTTGGAATGGGAGACCTTACCACAGGTTCGCAGTGAAATCTCAACACCAGAGGCAGCAAGAAAATACCTCACTTAGCGCACATCCCTCCTCTAGATCCTGAAGCTGAAAATCCTACTCATGGTGGGAAGAGATGCCCCAGAGTCCATTGGCTCCAATGAAAGAATCAAAGGTCAACAAGGAACCCCAGTAGCTATTAAGACGGAACTCGGATGGGCCATAGGACGGATGGTTTGTGTTGATCAACCACAAATCCCAACCCAGGTAAGCATCTCAAAAACCTCAATTCCCAGTAATGGAACAACACCTCACCTAAAACCACACCTAAAACACTGCACGCTCATGACAACCAAACCTGCTTTGGAAGCAACAGTGTTCCAGATCAGTCAGAATTATGACAACTTAGCTTTGTCCATAGAGGACAAACAAGACAAACAATGTCTGCAGCTACGTGCGTTCTCCCCGAACACCTCACACTGGGATAAGCCGCGTCTGCCAGAACAGAAACAAGACTGGGAGTCATAGAGAATACTCCCAAGATGTCTCCAGAGTTTGCAAGTGCAGCACATATGTTTCCAGCTCACCTGCCACCGTACAAAGGAAAGAATTGTACACTTCCTTAGATGTGTCAACAAAGGCAAATGCAGACACAAGATGCATCACAGTCTACAGCAGGGAAAGCCACACTTACGTCATCTTGTTTGCAACCATAAGATACATCAGAGTCTACAGCGGGGAGTGCTGCAGCCTCGGTGTCTTTGGAAAAGCAAAACTAACAATACAAGAAGGCCACACCATACCAAGGTTAGAACTATGTGGTACCACTTTGCCTGTAAAGCTCACCAACTTGACAGCGAAGACGTTGTGCCTTGAACTACAGTCCACCACCTTCTACGCAGACAGCAAGATGATGTCAAGCTACATCTGCAAGCAAAGCAGACATTTCTACGTCTATGTAGGCAACAGAGTGAAAAGGATTGAAACATCTTTAATCCCTGAACAATGGCAACATGTGCCAACAAATAAGAACTTTGTTAACCAAGTGAAGTGGCCCAACCTTGCCACACAGTTAACAGAATTGATCTGGCTAGAAAGTCTTGAGTTCTTGGCATATCCAAACAGACAGATGCCACAGAGATCAAAACGCTATGCACTTCCAGCTTCAGATCAACGTGCCAACCTTCAACATCAGACACCCAGTAAACATCAACCAATCCGCTTCAAACCCCTATCTAAGCAGAAGCACCTGAGATTAGGTATAGTTTTGATCATCTTGATCACTTGTCTTAGCATCCCAAGAATTAGCTTTGTAGGAGCCTGCAAGGACTTACTGATTATTGAAGATATTTGCCATGAGCCAGCGATTGCCAAATATCTGAAGGCCAAAAATTGTCTTCCCTATGCACCTCACATGGGCGAAGCGTGCATAGGCAAAGCGTGGGAGCGCATGATTGGTGCACCCTGCAAAATCATGGACTCTATGTCATTAAAGACACCTACATCCACACATGAAGTCCTCACTACCCTGATGACAACAGTAGCAGCCCTCTTCAATACTCCATCAGTGGTTCCAGACTCTTCGGTTCTTGAATATCCTGAGTCTTCTGCAGCTGCTGTTGTTCCTGATTCTTCAGTTCCAGCTGTTGTTCCTGATTCTTCAGTTCCAGCTGCTGTTGTTTCTGATTCTTCAGTTCCAGTTGTTCCTGAGTTTCCAGCTTCAGCTGTTCCCGTTTTTCCAGGTTCTTCGGTTCCAGAGTATCCTGTGAATCCAGTTCCTTTTGTTCCTGAAAAATTTTGGGTTTCAGTTTTTCTGTTCCAGATTTGGTTCTAGTTTTCTTTACAGGAAGAAGACCTTGTCTCACTGAGAGACAAGACCGCATACCAGAACTATTGGCCCATGGGACTTGCGCACTGGGCCCACCCAGTTGATGAACTAGTTTGCCAAGCTGAGGTCCAGATCGTGAAGCCACGTGAATCAGGTCGTGACTCAAAGACTCTTGTACCAGGCTGATCACTGATTTGGTCCCGTTGTCTCTAAAGGGCATTGAGAGACTTCCTGGACACAAGCCAGATTGGAATGTCTTTGTCTGTAAGAAGCATGGGCCATCAGATGTTACCCGATGAGCCTGCGCCGTTATAAAGATGGTATGGAAGAGAGCATCATTCTTTTACCTATAGGAATGGACAAAGGATGTATTTTCCAGAAGTAACAACCACAGCATGAATGCAAGTAATCTTTAATCTTTAAACATATTAAAATATGTTTTTTGTTATGAAATCATTTCTATTGACTTATTTATCTGATTTGATTTATAAGGCATTTTAACTCAAGATCAGAATAGCACTAGTTTCTAATTTAAGATATTGTTAACAATTTGTAATGTCCAGAGCCCTTTTACAACCCTAATTCCTGCTCACAGGTTTTATGGATCGGCAGAGATTTTATCTTTGAGCAGGAGACTTCTGGTTTGGCGTTCAATGAGACGGGTGGAAGAAGCCAGGGCTCTGGCTTCTTAGCCCGATTTCGTTGTGCCTGGTGACCCCAAGGGGTCGGAAAATTGTCCTGGAGGGGCAATGAAGAAGGAAGGATGCCTCAGAAGTCTGGACTAGATGGTGGTCAGTCCAGACAGACTGAAGAAACCCTCCAAAAGTGTGGAGGAAAGGCTGCCTGATAAGTCCAGACAGTCCAAGTCATCGCCAGCTGGAAGGAAAGCAAGAGCCATGGCGCTCCGCTAAACAGCTGATTGTCAACAGCGTGCTGAAACTGGATGAGCCTGCTCTTTTATTCCTTTTCCTTTTGGACCTAGAAATGTTGATCCCCTGATTGGGAAGAGCTATGAAGTAAAGACCCCAGAAGGACTAGGGGAGAAGTGAGTTAAAAGCAGTGAGCAACGACAGGAGGGGGAAGGATTTTAAGGAAGATAAAAGAACTTTTAAAAATTGAATTTAGACTGACTCAAAGGAAGACTATTATCCTACAGGATGTGAAAAAAAATTTTTTAGATATAATTCCTAGGGTAAATAACATATAAAGAACTTTAAAAGAAAAACTTTGTAATAATCTTTTAAAACCAGATATTGACAAAACAGTATACGAGGACATCTAGTGGTGAAAGGAGATACTACAGTAATACTAAATAATAAAAGAATCTGAAAGTGTTTGACCTTGAAACAACACCTGGTGTAAACAAAGTGCCTTTGTGTGAGATTATAAGTGAAAAGACTTTCTACAATTATATCTATTGACTCTGGATATAACCAAAACAGGAATTATTTGGAGACAGCAGGCGTTTTACATCTGTGACTCAACTGGAGGTTTTGGATTTGGCCTAAAGTAGTTGGCTCATTCTTTTTGGCTGGATTTTAGCCTAAGATAGTTAGCTTTTTTCTCTTTTCTCTTTTTTCTTTTTTTTACTTTGTTTTCTCTCCTTGAGATATTGGATTTAGCCTAAAGTAGTTGGCTCCTTTTATGGTTTGGATTTTAGCCTAAGGTAGTTGGCTGGAAAAATGAATACATCAAATCTCACCAGATTTATGAGAAAGACTTCCTCTGCACCCTCTGTTGGAACATCTAGCCCAACATGCCAGGGATCTATTGAAACAATGTTGCAGCATGAGAAAATAAGCACTGCTCAAAATGAGATGCAAAGTACATTAAAATTAATTCAAGAATCAATACATAAAAATAATGAAGAGACAAAAAGTAATTTTGATAAATTAAATGAACAAATCTTGGATATAAAGACACAATTTGAAGTCCACCACCAAATGATTGTTAAAAATGAACAAAGAATTCAGGAAATGGAAAATAAATCAAATGATATTGACAAAAAATGGAAGTACTAATACAAGAAAATGAAAAATTAGAACAAGCAAATCAAAATCTAGAGGAGCAGTGGTGATCTTAGAAATGGAGAAAGTGGAACACTACTTAAGATTTCAAAATATTCCTGAAGACAGAGAAGAAAATATAGCAGTTGTGATTATTGATCTCCTGGCAGAGGCTTTGAAAGCAGACAGAGCAGAGATGCAAATGGAGATAGATGAAACATTTCAAATGAACTCAAGTTACGCAAGGAAATATAAACTACCCAGAGAAGTGTATGGAAGATTTATAAAGAAAACAGCCAGAGATGAAATACTGAGAAAAGAGATGAGCCATTACAATACAAGAATAAAGAAATTGTGGTCTTAAAGCAGATACCCAAGAGTAAGAGATACTCAAAGACAATATCATTTCTTAACTACAAAGCTGATTGCAAAAGGCATAAATTTCAGATGGTTAATGCCAGAAGGGATTTTAATCCACTGGAATAATACAAGATACTGATTGGATTCAGTTTGGAAAGCAGAAGATTTTGATGAAAGAAATTGAGCATTCTTAGATGAAGGAGTGCAACATCGACAAGAGGAGAGAAAAGATCAGAAGCAAATAGAAGAAGCAACTGAAGAAGTAATTATACAAACAGGAGAACAGAAAGAGAAATTGGATGAAAAGAGTGAAGGAATCGTCAGAGAACAGAGGATTACAAGATCAACTAGACCTAAATATAAATAATTGAAATGGAGAAAGAAAACAGATTTTTTTTCAGTGAATATACATGGTCTAAACTCCCCATCAAAAAGAAATTTTTTTAGAAAACTACACAAATTAAATATAGATATAATTTGTTTGCAAGAGACACATATAAAAAGACAATATTATAAGTTGTTGGAATACCCAAAAATTGTGAAACTTTACTATGCATCAGCACAACAGAAAAAAGAGGTGTTGCTGTATATATTAAATAGACAATAGATTCTAAAATGATTTATTCAGATGAAGAAGGAAGAATTGAGATGGTAGAAATATACTTACATCAAAAACAAACATTGTTGGTAGTAATCTATGCACCAAATAATAACCGGGAAGAATTCTATCAAAATCTCCATAGAAAAATAATAGAAATGGAGTACCAAAATATTTGTTTAGTACAGTGCTTCTTTTGTAAAAAAAAAAAAAAAAAAGGTGCCAGAACTCACACACATCAAACAACCTGCCTTGCCTACCCTACAAGGTTCCATCCAAAAAAGGTGCTGGAACTCCATTCTGGGCATTCTATGACAAAAAAAAGCCCTAGTTTAGTAGGAGACTTTACTGTGATAGTGGATGGGACATTAGACTATAAAAGTAGTAAAACAGGAAAAACTGGAAGAAAAAGATTACCTAAGACCTTTTTTTAATATGATAGAAGAAATTGGAGTACAAGATGTTTGGAGGGAAATCAACCTAGGAAAAGGGGCGTTGTCTTACCTGAACGCCTTTTGTCAGCACGGAGATGGAAAATCCACCAATGGGTTTGCTCTGTCTTCCTGCTCTTGAGACCAAGTCAGTCAAACTTGCCACGCCCCCTGTTGCTAGGAGAACCCAGTCTTGATGAGGGTGAAAGCGGCTGACGACAGTCTGAGGTGTTGGCTCTCAGATCCCTAACCCTGGCCAAATTGACCCTAATGGTGGTAGTGGATTCTCCATCTCCGTGCTGAAAAAAGGCGTTCAGGTAAGACAATGCCCCTTCTCCACACAGGAGATGGAGAATCCACCAATGGGACATACCAAAGCCTCACTGTCCCAATGGGAGGGAAACAGATAAGGCCGGTCCCGCATCCCCAGACACCACTTGCTGAAGGACCCTCCGACCAAAGGAGGCATCCACGGAAGCAAAGCAGTGAATTTTGTAATGACGAACAAACGGGGAGGGCGAAGACCATGTTGCAGCCCTGCAAATCTCGATGGATGCCTGAGTGGCCCATGCTACAGCCATTGCAGCGCTGCGAGTGGAATGAGCTGTGATGCGACTTGGAGTCGGCAGGAAAAATGACTGGTATGCCTCTGCAATACAAGCCCTGATCCACCTGCCTATAGTGGAGGAAGAGACCTTCTGTCCCAGAGAGGTAGGGTGGAAGAAAGCGAAGAGTGCCTCGGACTTGCGAAAGGATGCCGTTCGCTTGATGTATCGGCATAGTGCCCTACGTACATCCAGCGTGTGCCATTGCCGCTCCATGTCATGGAAAGGATTAGGACAAAAATCCGGCAAAACACTCTCCTGGGTCCTATGAAAAAGGGAGTTGACCTTGGGCACAAATGTGGGGTCCAATCAAAGGTCCACTCGGTCCCACTGGAAGATACAGAGATTGTCCCTGACCAACAGTGCTGGTCAGGGACTGGTCAGAAATGCGCCTGGCTGACGTGATAGTGATCAGGAAGGCGACCTTGTGGGACAAGGACTATAGAGCACAAGTTGGGATAGGCTCAAACGGCGGTCTGGCGAGAGCCCGTAGGACCCGAGGTAATTCCCAAAAGGGGTACTTATGTACTATGGGTGATTTTGTGTTGGTGGCGCCCTTGAGAAAAGCACGTATCCTAGGATGCTGGGCCAGAGGGACTGAATCAGCACAGGTAAGCAAGGTTGATAGTGCCGCAACCTGTCTTCGGATGGTAATAGGGGCCAAGCCCTTATTAAGTCAATCGAGGAGGTATTCTAAGATTTGAGGAATTGTCAATTCTGAGAGATCCAGTTGCCGCCTTCCACACCAATGGCAAAAATTCCTCCATGTGGAGTCATAGATGCAATTGGTTGCTGGCCTTTGAGAGGCCTGGATCATGGAAATCGCTCTTGCCGAGAATGATTCCTGGGTCATGATCTGGCGTTCAAGTGCCAGGCAGCTAACTGTAGCCACTGGGGTTCCGGGTGTCGTAGAACCCCATGGTGGAGAGACACGTGATCTGGTGGGATTTTCCATGGGGGAGAGCGGGAGAGATTCACCAGGTCGGCGAACCAGGGTCTCTGAGGCCAGTATGGGACCATGAAGATTACCTCCACTCATTCCTGCAGCAGCTTGCGAATGACCGCCAGAATCAGTGGGAGAGGGGGAAATGCGTAGAGCAGACCCTTCGGCCATGGGACTCGAAGGGCATCCGCCCCAGAGATGGAAACTGGGAAAAGAATCTCAGGAGCTGGGCATTCACCGGCGAAGCGAACAAATCAAGGACTAGTTGGCCGAACCTTTGTGACATCTCTGTGAAGAGACCCGGATGCAGATGCCATTCCGAGTGATCCATGGTCGACCTGCTTAGGAAGTCCGCTCGCTGGTTCACCTCCCCCGAAGTGTGCTCGGCCCTGAGGGAGGAAAGGTTGGTCTCTGCCCAGGAGCCCAGTAGCTGGGTCTCGGCCATGAGGGACCTGGACCGGGTATATCCTTGCCGGTTCACGTGGACTTTTGCTGCCATGTTGTCCATAAGGACTAGTACGTGCTGTTTTGCAACTGTGTTGAGAAAGTGGCAGAGAACCAGGTGTATGGCTCTGAGCTCCAACCAGTTGATGTCATGGCTTAGGTCTGTTCGGGACCATCGGCCCTGAGCAAACTGAGACCGAAGGTGAGCTCCCCAACTGAACAGACTGGTGTTCGTCGTAAGTGTGGGATGGACAGTTTCCTTGAAGGGTGACGCTCTGGCTACCGCTGGCGAGAACCAGCAGCAGAGGGATGTTAGGGTTTGGTTAGGAACCCTCACCTGTTAGTTGGATGAACTGGTTCCCAACCTCTGGAAGGGGAGCAGAAACCATTGAAGACTCCTGGAATGGAGTCTGGCCCAAGAGACTATGGCTACGCAAGAAACCATCTTTCCCAGGAGTTGGGAAAGTATGGCCAGCGACACTACACGTTCCCTGCATATCTTGAGTTCCAGGTCCTGAATACTGTCCCGACGGTCCTGTGGTAGATAGACCAGGCAACCGACTGTGTCTATAACAGCGCCCAGGTGTGAGAGTCAGGTTGAGGGAACCGTCTGACTCTTCTTGAAGTTCACCGAGAATCCGTGCTGTTGGAGGACCTGGATTGACAAACTCAGGTCCGACTGGGCCGCCATGAGGGAGGACGACTGGATGAGAATGTCGTCCAGGTACCATTGAATGTGTACCGGCACTAGTCTTAGGTACACTGCAATCACCGCTAGGTGAACACCCTGGGAGCCGAGGAAAGTCCAAAAGTCAGGGCCCTGTACTGATAGTGGTGTCCCATATAAGAGAACCGGAGAAACCGTCGATGGTCGGGAAGAATGGGGATATGGAGATATGCTTCCGTGAGGTCTATGGACGTCAGGAAGTCTCCTTTTCTGATGCTGCCTAAGATGGACTGGAGCGTTTGCATTTTGAACTTTGGGTATGCAATGTGGGAATTCAGACTCTTGAGGTCTAGAATCGCCCGTCATCTCCCCGAGACCTTGGGAACCATGAAGAGGATGGAATAGAATCCCTCTCCCTTCTGACCAGCGGGTACTGGCTCTATGGCCCTTATGTCCAGAAGATGATGAAGGGCCTCTTGCACGAGGGCCCATTTGGTTAAATTTCGTGACTGGGGGCAAGAGATGAAGTGCCCCAGTGGGCTGGATATGAAGTCCAGGGACAGGCCGAATTGGATGGTCTGTAGAACCCAGGAGTCTGTGGTGGTGAGCTTCCACTGATGGAAAAAGAGGGATAGCCTGCCACCCATGGGGGGAACAGCCCGAGAATCACTTGGACCTCCTGAAGGGATGAACTCCCCACAAAAGGGCCGCTTGCCCTGGTACTGCTGCCTGGGTCTAAAATCAGATCTATCGGCTGGATGATCCTGTCTGGCCGTGAAGGGACAGGGAGGCTGTGAGACTCCAGAGCTTGTTCCTGACCGAAAGGACTGCCTGGGGGGATATGGGTAAGCGTGCCTGTCGGTCCGCCTGTTGAGGTGTGTCATGACCTTGCACTTATTCTTATTCTCGGTCAAATAAGGATTCAGGGCCTCTCCGAACAAATGCCCTCCGTGATAAGGGGTCGCAGCCAGGCACCACTTGCATTTGGCATCGGCTTGCCAGTGCTTAAGCCACAGCATCCAACGTGCTGAGACATTGGACACAATGGACTTGGAGGAATATCTGGCCACCTGAAAAGTTGCATCAGAGGCATACTCTGTCACTGCAACCAGCTTACTCAGGTCCTGGTGAGTGTGTATTTCTTCTGGGGGAATCCTGGCTTGAAGTTGATGAAGCCAGAGGAGAGAGGTTCTGGTAAATAAGGAAGCACAAGTGGCCGTTCTTACCGCCCATGCCGCCGCCTGGTGGGTCCTGCGGAAGGCCAATTCCCATCTCCTGTCCTCTGCCTTCAGTGCCTCCGCCAAATCTCCTGACACTGTGGACAAGTTCACAAGAGGGGCCAAGGGTTCATTGACCCTTGGTATCTCCAGGATGTCAGTTAAATCTGGTGCTGAGCTGAATAATTTTTTGCCTGATCATCTTGGAGGGGGAAAGGTACCCGGTGAGGCCCATTGCTTCTTAACAGCGCTGAGGAAGAGGGGTGGACAAGGGACATGGTGTTCTGTTGCAACCGTCTCAAAGAACATAGGATCTGGCTCTGAAGTGAGAGGGATGGGTCCCTCCTTTGTTTGAGGTGCATGGGTGGATCCTATGTTGGCCATTGTAGGGGCTTTACATAGCAGTGGTAGAAATAGGGCTGGATTGAAAAGACCCCCAGGTGGAGGGGGTCCGAAGTGGGATCCTCCTCCTCCGACAATGGAATGTCTGGCTGGTCGTCCGCTGGAGAAGAAGCTCCGCTATACGAAGAGCGGGAAGGTGAGGAGGGGCCATGGTACCCAGGAGTCCCTGAGAGGGGAAAATAAGATGGAGCCCCTGACACCATTGGCTCTGTCCCAGGTAAATGGTAAGACTGTGCGGCGAGTGCCCGGTCAACTGCCCGAGCGATCAGAGCTTCGAGCTGATCCTCAGGAGGGGCACATTCTGGGTCGACTTCCCTGTGGGATGGACAAAGCTGGGCATGTGACAGGGTCGTGACCCACCCCGGCAGGAGGGGTGTGTGACAAATAATCATCTGGCTGTGACCATACCCCCTGGGTAGAGGTAGAGGGTCCCAGTGGAAGGTCAAGTCCAAAACCCCTTGTTCCACCTCTGCCCTGGCCTGCCTCTGCGCTCTGGAGAACTCTTTTTCCAGGGCCTGGTGTCTCCTGCTCGCCTGTTTCTCCACCCTTTTTTGAGGGCTTCCGGAAATGGCCTTTGCTTTGGCCTTGATCCTTCCTTCTGCCTCCTGCTTGGAGGATTTGTGCCTTTCCTGGCCGGAGGATGAAGAGGTGGTGACCGTGAGCTGGGGTACCGTTGAATCCTCCATCCTGAAGGGAGTTATCTCAGGCCGAACTGAGAGGGAACTCCAGCAGGAGATCAGTTAGTGGGTTGGCTGAGGCAGGTGGAGCAGGAAAATGTGAGCTGCTCCCCTGGCCACCTGACCAGTATGGAGTGTCCCCAGGGACGCAGTCATTAAATCTGTGGCAGAGGCCTGACAGCCAACTGGAGCACAGCCTGTTGAAGTCCTTCGGTGGCCAGGTCAAATAAATGCACCAGAATGTCCCTTGTTGGAGCGTAAGGTGACTGAGGTAACAGCCTGAAGTTGGATTTTACTATGGCCTAATGCAAAATGGCAGCTGCACAAAGAGATCCTGTGAGCAGTCTGGGCCTGTGTGCTAAAATGGCTGCCGTACGTGAAATTGGGCCTAATGAACTGCCGTGCGTGACTGGTCAGGAAGGAAAGGAAAGACAAGGCCAGGCCAGAAGAGGCCAATTATTCTTGCCTGTAGGAGTGGCCTGGATGCCAGTAGGATAAAGAACAGCTTCTTTTCCTTCAGAGCCAGAGGATCGGGTGTGGCCAAAATGGTGGCCGCCCCAATCTCAACGAGTTCTACCTCAAATGGCCTGAAAAATGGGCTCTGCAGCCAATTCTGGCCCTCGCCCAGAAGCAGCTGAAGGCAAATTTGGGTAGAGGGTGTCCTGCAGTGAGCCTCCCCACCCTCCAGAGGCCTTAACGGCCGCAGCGCTCGTTCACGGCAACCAAAATGGCAGCCGCGACGAAGAATGAGAGGGCAGGTTTTTTGAAGGCCAAGAAGCTTTGCAGGCCTCCTTGGAGCTGAGGGAAAATCCGAAGAGAATCAGAATCAAGGGCGTTGAAGAAGAAAACATTCTCCAATGCTTTGCAACTCTCTGGAGGCTCTTAAGGTTGCAGCGGTCGTTCGCGGCAACCAAAATGGCGGCCACGACGATGAAAGAGAGAGAGCAAATGCTCCAGAGGCCAAGGAGTCTTTAAGACCTCCCTGGCACGAAGCACAGCACTGAGCCCAGCGCTGAAGTGGGGAGGGTAGAAGGACAGGAGGCAGAAGCCTCAGCTATAATCCCCAGAGCCGACTCCACTTCCGGCCAACGAACGAGACAGACATGGGAGGCTGGGGCTCCAGCCCTCCAGTCTGGTTTCACTTCGTCTAGCGTCTCTTAAAGAGACAGAAAGTTGCCCTGGAGGGGCAACGAAGAAAGAGGGACTTTGCAGGAGCCTGGATTTGGTGGCGACCAATCCAAGTGTGCTGAATACCCCCTTTAAAGGGGCGAGGGAAAGATTGTCGGGGAAGCCTGAAACAATCCAAGTTGTCAGCAGTCGGGAGAAATAATATGAGACAACAGCTGATTTCCATCAACAAGGGACGTCTGGGTGAGCTGAATCTTTTTCTTCTCATTGTGTTTTAAAATATTGAGACCCTTACAAGAAGAAACTTTAAAGACTAAAGTACCCGAGAGACATTTGGGCGGCGAATTTAACACAAAGGGGAAAGTTTAAATGAACTAACAACTAAACTATCGGACTTAAGAGTTATAAGAGTTGTAAATAAGCCAATGAGGACATCTGCTGGCAGAAAATAAGAACTAAAGGAAATAAAAATACTCTGACCTTGAGAACGCCATCTTTTTGAGACAACTAGAAGAGAAACTGTTTATAGTTATACTTGTTGATACTGGCAAAAGACTAAACAAGACCGGAGGAGGCAATTTTGTCTCACAATAGTGGATTTTTGATTGCGCTTGGGACATAAGTCTAAGACTGTGAGCACAAAAATGAGTACATCTAACATTTCCAGACTTGCAAAGAAAACTTCTTCAGTGCCCTCTTTCGGACAAGCCAGCCCGACAATTCAGAGTTTTGTTAGTACATTGTTACAACGTGAAAAAGCAGGTACGTCACAAGAAGAACAAACCTCTTTAAAATTAATTCATCAAGCATTACAGCAAAATCATATTGAAATACAAAGCAAATTAGATAAATTAAGCGATGAATTTATGGATATAAAGGCACAATTTGAAGCTCAAAATAAAAAAATTATAAAAAATGAACAAAAAATCCAGGAAGTGGAACTTAAGACTCAAGATGTTGATAAAAAGGTGGAGATGTTACAGCAAAAGAATGAAAGTTTGGAACAATCGAATCAAGATCTAGAGCGTGCCATGGCAATAGTAGAAATGAGAGAAGCGGAATATTACTTGAGATTTCAAAATATTCCTGAAAATACTGAAGAAAATATAGAAATGGTAATTATTGAGTTGTTGGCAGAACTTCTAAATGCAGACCAATCTGATATCCAGAATGATATTGATCGAATTTATCGCATGAGTATAGCGTACGTAAGAAAAAATAGATTACCAAGAGAAGTTCATGTCAGATCTACAAAAAAGTCAACTAGAGATGAAATTTTGAGAAAAGTTAGAGAGGAACCATTGCAATATAAAAACAAAGAAATTGTGATTCTAAAACAGATTCTCAGGAGAGTGAGGGATACTCAGAGATCTTACCACTTTTTAACTACAAAATTGATTGCTAAAGGCATAAATTTTAGATGGCTAATGCCGGAAGGCATTTTAATAAATTGGAATAATACAAGATATCGTCTGGATTCAATTTGGAAAGCAGAAGACTTCGAAGAAAGAAATAGAGCAATTTTGGACGAAGGACCCCAACAACAAAAGGATAAGCAGACTGAAGGAACACCCCAAGGAGCAACGGCGCAATCAGAACAGCAACAGGAGAAAAGTGAACCAGCAGGTGAAGGAGAAGAAACCGCTAAAGAACAAAGGATTACTAGATCGACTAGACCTAAACATAAGTAATGAAAGAGAAAATGGAAGAAAAAAAGAGATCTTTTCGGTAAATGTAAATGGATAAAACTCTCCAACAAAAAGAAACAATTTTTTTAGGAAACTTCAGAAATTAAATATGGACATAATTTGTTTACAAGAGACTCATATAAAAAAACAACATTATAAATTTTTGGAACAGCCCAAAATGGGAAGCTTTATTATACATCAGCACAACGAAAGAAACGAGGGGTGGCGATATACGTTAAAGAGACAATTGACTCCAAATTAATATACTCAGATGAAGAAGGAAGAATTGTTATGTTTGAAATATATCTGCATCAAAAACAAATATTGTTAGTGGCAATTTATGCCCCAAATGAGAGCCAAGGACAATTTTACCAAAGATTACACAAAAAATTAATAGAAATGGAATATCAGAATATTTGTTTAATAGGTGACTTTAATGCGATAGTAGATGGAATAATGGACTATAAGACCAGTAAAGCATTACTAAGGTTACAAATAATGTAACCTTGTTACAGCCAAATTAAGTCCTAACTAAACCAATCAAAACAATTTGGAATTTGTAATGTAAAGGATTTAGAGTTATCAATCAAGAAATAGAATAAAATGAAAGAAATTCAATCAAATCAATTCCTGACTAGCCTAAACAGAGGAGCCACCAAATTTTGGTACTGCTGAGCTGTAGACTAGGTCAAAACTGGAAGTAGAAGGCACTCCCTGAAGGAGGCGTGGCTAAAGTTCTGACCTAGTCTAAGCTGAGCAGGAAGGCTATGATTACCAACCGGTGGATTCTACATCCTCTCATGCTGGAGAAGAGAACAACAGTCGCCCTTACGGCCAAAAATCCCCCACGCCCCCAATCATGGTTGAAGGAGAACAACACTTCGTGATAAAAGATATCCTAGATTCTAGGAAGTATCATGGGGCAACTCAATACCTAGTAGCATGGAAACACCTTCCCTCCTCACAAAACGAGTGGGTCCATAAACATCATGTTAGAGCCCCGAAACTGTTAAAGAAGTTTCATACAGAATATCCCAACAAACCAGACTAACTTTTATACATGTTTTGTTTTCTTTACAGGTGGATCTCTCTTATTTTTAAGGGGGGCAGGATGTCAGAATCCAGTTATATTTCCTTTCTATCTATCTCCTCTGATCTAAAACCAAATCTCACCTTCCCCTGGGTTCTGCCATACTCCCAAGGGGGAGGGGGATATGCCTGTGGGGTTATTGCTTTCACTTCCTCTATTCACTACAATGTAACCTTTTGTTTATTGCCTCTGTGTCTGCTACCCATTACAATGTAACCAATTGCCTCCTGCACTATACATCTCTCTGAACTTTCTTTTCCCTAACCTAGCAGCTAGGAAAAGGGGGGGGTGGAACAAAATACAAACCTCTGGAGCCTGGCTTATTTCTCCGGTCTCAAAAAGAGGTGCGAAGAGCTGTTAAACATCATGCTACAACTGGAGCTGGACCAATGTTATCTCCTTTTTCCCATGATGGACTTAACACCAGGGGTTTGGCCGGTCTGAACCATCCGGATGAACTGTGGGGTGGGGTTTTGCTTAGGGACACTTTAAAGTATCGATCTGTAAAGAAATTCCTCAGATCCTGTCTATTATGCCTACTATCAACTACTCTTAATAAAAGTTCCTGTTGGAAGAAATTGTTTCCAAGAGTTCTGCTTTCTTAAAATGTGGGATTGAAGTGGATCCTTACATATATTTTTATTAAGATTCTGCCATTCTGCACATTTACAGCATTTTGTTAACAGATTAATTTTCTAGACATATTTAAATTCTCCAACTCATCTTTAAGATTTGAGCATGAATCTGCAAAAACTTAAATTAGGAAAACAATAGTCTTAGTGTGACTACAGCTATAAATTGACACAGCAAATGTTGCTTGAATAGGATTTATTCAATAAGCCATATTAGATTATGTTAATACTAGTTGCTGAGCTATAAATCATGATTTATACATAAAGCTTGGGTTTATACAACACATGATAATTTGTCTTAGTTCTTAACATGTGAATCTAACCTTGATTTTCCTGTTTCTTCTATATTTTAACAATCCAAACTAAGCAGCCATTGCAAGCATTTCTTCGCCTGGGTGAAAAGTGTTTGGGCACTTATGAGGTGCTTGGAAACAGAGCGATTTGCTCCATTTTTAAGTGCTCCATAGGTACCCAAAAACTTTTTGCCCAGAGGTGTCAAGAAAGTGTGTCCGTGGCGTCCCGGCAACCATGATTAATGACAGAGACCTGAGTTTCTGTCAGGATGGAAGCCTCGGCCGAAGCCAGGCACCTCCTTTTATTACACATCAAAGGTTTCTTCCCACAAATTGTCACCTTACTGATTTACAGCCAATTACATTACACAGATAGTTAAAACATACACTTTGAAAGCATGAGAAACGAAACTTTTCCCTGCTTTCTCCTCCACCCCCTTAGTACAGCTGTCAGCTGACAGCCTGTAAGGGGGGGAGAAGGGAAGCCCATCCAGGCAGAGAAGGAGAAAGGATTTCTTAAAGGAGAAATGGACATTTATCACAACATCTCATCCTTTTTTGTTTTTGTTTAGAAGCAAAGGCTTTCAGTCCATGTATTTGATTTCATCCAACTGAGGTGGCTGTTTATCCATTGGCATCCGCTCGAATCCTTGTTGACTAATGTTCACTTGTTGAGACAATTTTTTCTTTGGTATAAAAGATTTCATCATAGTAAAAATATCAGGCAAACATTGTATATAAAAGCATCCACAATGGAATAATATAACAATACAAAATAATACTTATCAAATTTCTTAACCATTGAAAATTTGGTAACCAAAACCAGAATGCATTCCAAATATCCCCAATGCTTATGATCTCCGGATATTGGTGGAGGGATTTGTCCTTGTTCTTCATTAAGCATTTCAACGGCCGTCACTGTCATTGGCTGCAGTCCAATTTCGTGCGCCATTAAAATAGCTACAAACCCAATACACTTGCATTGTACTCTCTATCATCACATTTTGCATACACTTTTTTATTACTTTGATCACAATGATCAGGCATATTAAAGGTGATATTACAAGAGAGATATATACTTAAAAGAATAATTCCCTTAGAAAAATTAAAACACACTAATACAAAATTATATAATAAACCCTAAGTGGCAGCATATAATGTCCTGCCTCATTAATATGTACAAAACTTTCGCTAGCTCCAGTGTTGTTCAAAGGAAGTCCAACTAAAAAAGTCCTTGACTGGCATCCGATGGTGACATCATACACATCCAGCAGTCAGTATGGTTTGTTAAGGCACTAACTTTTTATTGTCCTTCCAAAATTATTGTCCATCCACTTTGGGCTCACCAGAGTCTTTGCAATCTTTTGGCTGTACACTGTAAGGGCAAATATTGCGGCCAGGAACCCATATCGTATTGCCTTCATGTTGCACCGCAGCATATCCACGACCCCAGGCAATAAGTTCAGCTGGTCCTTTCCACTGGGTGTCTGGTAGTTTACGATACCAAACTAGCGGACAAACCGTGGTTGCTGTGTCTGGAAGGGGAGAAAAATGCCTGCTCGCAGCTGTATTAGGTGGCGTGCCAGGTGGTTTAAGAAATTGAGAGTATATAAAGCCAAATTAAGATGATTTTGCACTCCAGGTAGTCCGGGGGTATTTTCCCCATTTTTTTGTTTTTAATTTGTCAAGCATGTGCTTAAGAGTGGAATTGGCCCGTTCCACTACTTTTTGCCCCTGTGAATTGTAAGGAATGCTGAATTTATGAATAATGTCCCACCGATTGCAGAACTGAGCAAAGGCGTGACTACAATATGTGGATCCATTATCAGTTTTTAATTCTTTAGGAGTACCCAGAGTGCTAAAAGTTCGAATACAATGATTGATGACATGTTTAGTTGCCTCTCCACGCTGTGGAGTAGCAAAGATGAACCCAGAATATGTATCAATAGTCACATGTATATATATTTCCACGGACTAAAAGATGCATATTGGGTAACGTTCATTTGCCAAATTTGACATGCCTCAAGTCCACGGGGATTCACACCCATTGGCATAGACAGTCCTGGTTGTGAACAACTGGGGCACTGTTGAATGATAGCTGTTGCCTCCCCGGGGGTTATGCCAAATTGTTTAGCCAAAGCCTTGGTGTTTTGATGAAAATAGCTATGACTATCCCAGGGAGTAAGTTGTTGCATAGTCATAACTTGCGTTGCCAAATCCGCCTGAGAATTCCCTTCACTGAGAATTCCTGGAAAATTTTGATGACTTCGGATATGTGCAATAAAATAAGGACAATATCTTGTCTCAATAAATTTTTGCAATGTCAAAAATAGTGTCAACAAAGTCTCATCCAAACTAGGAGAGATATAAGCAAAAGGTAAATTTTTTATGGCCAAAAATCATGGATCTGCTGAAAAATGACAAAAAAACAAAACAAAACAAAACTGACCAGGCCAATCACCAATCAATAATTGCAAAACCAAATTATTTTGAATCAAAGTTTCCCACAATTTTAAGGAAAATGGGATAAAAATAATTGCAAATTCAATTCAAAAAATCTGGCGTCATCGTGTGGCCACGATGTGTAATTTCAGCCAAAATCATAGCTGGAGTGAAAACAATTTTCTGTAGGCTCATTAGATTGAGTAATTGCCATTGTGGGTGGTCGGACAAAAATCACATTCAAATGCACAGGGTGATTGTCAACACACCAATCAGTCCACTGGTTGTTGAGGGCTGTTTGGACTTTCTCAACGACCAATAGCTGGTCGGAGGTCAATGTCACAACGTCTGTGGGATTTTTGAGGCCTTTTAATGCCATAAATAAGGGAGAAAGGGCCGAGGTAGAAAGACCTATATATGGCCTTAACCAATTAATATTTCCTAAATATTGTTGTAGTTGAACTAATGTAGGTGCAAGTGTCTTTTGACCAGTGCCAATTAAGGGTTGCAGAACCCTTTTGCAGTCTGCATTAGCATTTTCAACAGCCAATTTCATCAAAATCTCTTTTGTAGCTAATTCATTAGCAATTTCTTTATCAATACTATCTTTTAGTCTATTTATAAGTTCATCATAGGGCTCAGTAGTTCCCTGTTTAATTTGAGTAAAACTTTTGCCAAATTTTCCACTTTCATCTACTACCTTTAAAGCAGCAAAAACAGCCTGTAAAATTACACCATGTATAGCTGCATCTGGCTGTTGTTCAACAGCAGTGAACTGTCCAGAGCCATAAATTTGGTCTGGCACTACTTGAGCAGTGCCTCTCTGAATAGCTTGAATACGATACTGGGAGTCCCAAACTGCATACTGCGTAGGTGTTAAAATCATTT
Source organism: Bothrops alternatus (assembly GCA_034064705.1). NCBI lineage: Eukaryota > Metazoa > Chordata > Lepidosauria > Squamata > Viperidae > Bothrops > Bothrops alternatus. Next base: position 36,268,353 of record JARGCV010000112.1, read on the forward strand.
GCATTAATGCCTTCCAATCTGCTGGAATCATTTTGTGAGCAAATCCATTATCAATTTCTGCATCCATGCCCACAGTTACAGGGTATAAACTTGTCATTTCCTCAGCATTCAATTCACCTATTTCATAATCATTCTGTAACGTTTCCTGAATAAAATTACTTGTTTTGGTCAGAGCTGGAGGATCACACAACTCAACATTGCTAGGAAAAACCTTGCTGTGATTTTTAATCGTTACTGGAGTTTCACTGGCAGGGGGAAGAAGTTGAACTTCATTATAATTCAATGGATTCAGTAATGTTTTTAATAATAGTTGTTCCTGTGTCTCCAAAGCTTTTAACACTACTCTCCAAGATGTTAAAATAGAAGCAGGGGCCCTAGAATTTGTCTGCAAAACCTCCCCCACTTTTTTCCAGGTTTCAACTTTAAGGCAGCCTGCCTCTGGGTAGAAAGGAATGTGTTTCCAAATAAATTCAAGGAGAGATCTTAAATCTCCTTCTGTCAGCTTCTGAGCTGTAAAATAAACATAATTCTTCCTGGTTATCTCTGTAAGCTTAGTCAAATGCATTTCTTGCACCTCTGAGAGATCCCCACCCATACTTATGAGGGATCAGTCCTCGTCCAGCGATGAACTGATGAAGCATGCTTGGCCACGTCCGGGCGGTAAGTATGAGGGTCCAGGGACGTATAACCTCTCAGGGTTATCACGTCGGGGTCACCATTTGTCAAGAAAGTGTGTCCGTGGCGTCCCGGCAACCATGATTAATGACAGAGACCTGAGTTTCTGTCAGGATGGAAGCCTCGGCGAAAGCCAGGCACCTCCTTTTATTACACATCAAAGGTTTCTTCCCACAAATTGTCACCTTACTGATTTACAGCCAATTACATTACACAGATAGTTAAAACATACACTTTGAAAGCATGAGAAACAAAACTTTTCCCTGCTTTCTCCTCCACCCCCTTAGTACAGCTGTCAGCTGACAGCCTGTAAGGGGGGGAGAAGGGAAGCCCATCCAGGCAGAGAAGGAGAAAGGATTTCTTAAAGGAGAAATGGACATTTATCACAACACAGAGGGAAATTGGAAGCTTCATCTGCTTGCAAATGGGGTGCTTTGAAATGGGCAACGTGCTCCATTTCCAAGTGTCTCATAGGCACCCAAACACTTTTCACTGAGACAGAGAATTGACAGAGACAGGAAGCTTTGTCTGCTTGCAATAGGAAAGAGTGTGGCAGGTGGAGGGAGCTGGCAGGAGAGGCTTGTGCCACTTGGTCCTTCGATTTCTCTTGCCTATCTGTGCCAGTCTCCTCCTCACCTGAATACGCATTCTGCTGGCACTGTCCTCACCTCCCGAGCATCTGCCCTGGAAAGCCCTGTAAGCCATTGCAGCAGTGGGCAAGCAGATGGTGGGAGGGAGTGGGCGGCTTTGTCTGGCAGGCAGAGGGAGGTGGCAGGGGAGGCTTATGACACCCAGTCACAGCACAAGCCACAGGAGGAGGAGATGGAGGCTGCCACTGGCTAGGTGATCTGCAGGATGAAGTGGGGGTGACCAGGACTGAAGAAAGCCACTACAGCAGCGGATGCACAGCATCAGCGGAGCCTTTTTCCGTCACTTCTCCCTGGCTCCAAAATGGTGGAGGAGGACCAGATAAGGTGACTGAGCCTCCCATGCCCATCCTCCATAGTATGGCAGTCCAGCTCAGGAGGGGAGTGAAAGGGAAGAGGCAGGCTGGCAGCTAGGTCACTGAACAGGTGGGGGGAGGTCGCCAAGCAAGGAGTGGCCTGGCCATGAAAGCCCGGAGGTAAGCGGATGCAGGACACATCGGGCAGCTCCACCCCATCTGCCTGGCCTCACCTGGTGATAGTGGCACTGGTGTGATGCACGCTCTCTTGCTTTATTGCAGTAGAGAACAACCAAACAGTGGGATGGAGTGGGCAGGCTCTTAGCTAGGGCTTATTTTGGGGATAGAGCTTATATTAGGCGCACGCCAAAACATCTAGAGCTTATTTTCTGGGTGGGTTTTATTTTCGGGGAAACACTGTAGAAGATATGAAAACAAAATTTATAAAAGTCCATAAAAACCTAAAAGAAGGGATTGGAACATTGGATGGTGCAAAGGAGAATCCAGAAGGCTATATCTATAGAATTACAGAGAACTCTAATAGTACTTATTAAGACTATTTATGGCACAGTTGTCATCTTATGGATTTTAAGTACTGCTGTGCAGAACCTGGCAACATTGTATGTTGTAGCAGGTTGGTATTTGAAAGCAGCAGCAAAGTGTAAAATTGTCCGGTGTATCCTGGGTAGTTATGCAATAATGGTGAAATAAGGCTAGCATGAATGTTTCTGCAATAGTGCAGAAACACATGTTTTGCTGTTTTTGTATGTACGGAGTCATAGGGGCATTGCCTTTCCAGGTAAGGAATCTTCCTGTACAGGTAGTCTTCCACTTATGACCAGAGTTGAGCATAAAATTTCTCATGCGAAGCTAGACATTTGTTAAGTGAATTTTATCCTGTTTTATGGCCTTTCTTGCCACAATTGTTAAGTGAATCACTACAGTTGTTAAATTAGTAATATGGTTGTTAAGTGAATCTGGCTTCTCCATTGACTTTGCTTGTCAAAAGTTTATAAAAGATGATCACATGACCCCGGAACATTGCAACCATCATAAATATTACTCAGTTCCCAAGCATCTGAATTTTGATCATGTGACCATGAGGATGCTGCAATGGTGGTAAGTGTGAAAAACAGTCATAAATCACTTTTTTCAGTGCCGTTGTAACTTGGAACTGTCACTAAATGAACTGTTGCAAGTTGAGGATTATCTGTATTTGGTCTTCAAGGACAGCTGAAGGAGAGCATGACACTGTACATGCATCAACATTTATGCATCTGCATTGTCATTAACATCAATTTTTAACTCTTTCTTTGCTTTTTTTGAATTTTTTTTTAAATTTAATAATGTTTTGAAAAAAATCAATTTGTAACTGATAAATACTAGCTGACAACAGAGGGCAGTTTCTAACTGCACTCCAGAACTAAGCAGCCAGCATTTTAATGGTAGTCTAACTACATAGTAAATTGTTAGGAAGTGATCATATGTTCATTTCCAAAGAAATTGTCTTGTATTATCATATTTTCAAAGCTCAAAAGAAAAGCAAAAGTGAAAGGCTGAGCCTATCATTTCTATGGGAGGAAAAAGAAAATATAATGACCCAACAGAAGGATTTCGGTGTGCTCTGTTACTATGGCTGAGGTAGTTAAATAATTCATTCCAGAATGCTGTAATCTATAAACACTGAGAACCGAAAATAAATTCAGTTGATTGATTACTTATTAACTAGTTTATAATTAAAACTAAGTACAGTTTAGGCTTGAATAAAACAGGAAACCACAAGTTAATCTAAAACAGAGCTGGGAGTTCTGATTCCTTCATGATTGTAGATTTTTTTAGGCAAACTGAGCCCGTGCATATGAAATAAAGAAGCAGGATGTATAGTTGAATTTCACTGGAACTTTGTACTAAGTGGTTGACATTCTTTCTAGCCTTTAATTTCTTTGAAGTTTATATATATTCTGTTCCCTAAATTTCTCTGAATCAAAGCTACTGGCCCACCTAGAAAGTAGGAATATGCTATAAAATGCATATGCACAAATAGAATATGCACACTTAGGAAACAACTTGGAAGAAATGTGATGCAAGATAAACATTAGCTCTCACTGTCCTTCATTTAAGTGGCTACTTAAATAGACCACATTAACTTTAATTAATCAACTCCTTAAAGCTATGGCATTTTTTTTCAGATTTGTATGAAAGCTTTACAATAAAGCAGCTGTTTTAATCAGCAGAAAATAAATCTTTTCAGCAAAATATCTCATCTTTACATGAGTTCTGAAGCACATTTTCTAAATTACTTGCAAAATATGCACAGCCTTACAGATAGGTTTCATTCACAGTTAATTTTTTATTAAATTTTATTTAATTTTTTTACTAGTTTATAAACAAATGTGAAATGTTATTTCTAAGTTACAGTGTAAAACATGGATTGTAAAGCTATGGATACAGTTTAATTTCTGTTTTCCTTTTTTGGTTTATTGATTCCATCCACAAAGCTACCTTTATTTAGGATTGTCCACAAAGTTACTTTTCATTATTGGGCTAAGTTATCAGCCATCACTAAACATCTCAACTTATGAATGAGATACTAATATTTCTTCAGTGAACCAGATTAAAACAATAACCTGGAGGAAGAAAAGTTTCATCTATGATCTTGGAAATTTAGGCCATTATAAAATGAAGAACTGGCAAAAATCCATTCACTAATCAATCAAGTTTTTATAAATTTAATTAAGAAAAAAATAAGTTTATAGTACAGTTCTGCCAACTGTGGTATATATATTTTTAGAACTGGCTGGAAAAAGAAAACATATTTGTGGAGACCAGCTAGTAACTCAATTATCAGAAAACCAAAATTATGGCATTTGCCAGAAGGCCCAAGAGCCATTCCTGGAGTATGGCCATAAGATTGAGCAGATCTCCTGTTTCAAATACCTGAGAGTAGTCCTTCATTTTTCCAACAGTAGAAAACCCCCATGGGGACTATGTTGCTGAAAATACACTATCCTCAATTCCTCAAGACAAGAAATGCTCACCATATACCTGTGGGAAGTATTCAGAGAAAGAAATATTTTGGGGAATATTAAAAAGGTAGAATATATTTCCCCAAAGGAAATAATGGAGAAGATCTTTAAAAAGACAGAAACCAGCCCCAGCCCCTCTCCCCCAAGCAAGAAACTCAGCAGAGGCCAGCTTTTAGAAATGCAAATTCAATCATCCTTTCAGAAAGGTTTGAGCCTTCCAGCTAGGAACTGAAGAAATTAAGAAGACAAAGACCCCTAAAATCTACATACCCCCACCCAAATTCTAAGGACAGGATATGACCTTTGGGACATAACAGGATTAGCACACCACCATCACAATACCAGAAAGGACACACTCAGACTCAGGTCAAAGTACATGACACAGGAAACAAAGCCTCAAACAGGAAGAATTCCAAATACAAAGCCCAAAGGAGGTACAAAAGCCCACCACTCCCTGCTACATATGGTCAGCTTTCCCAGAGCCATCTTTCTGTCTGGCTCTCCTCTTCAATAAACTATAAGCTTCTTTCTAAAGCAGTCTCCATTTGCTGCAGTGGAAATTTACTGAGTGGAGAAGCAACTATAATGGCTGGGAAACAGGAAAGGAGAGCATAAAGGAAGGATGTAAGAAAAACACATAGGCAAAATTGTTATCTGGGTCTTCAGAATGGGAAAAGGAGTTGTAAGAAAAGATAACTAGCAAAACAGGAAAAAATCTATTTTTTAAAGAAGTCATAAAAAAGAGGGCCAGAACTCAGGTAATTGAGCATATACAATTAGTTGATTAATATTAACTGACACATCTTGCATAAATTATCTCTTAATTTAAAAGTACATGTGATGTATGATTTAGTATGTAGCAATAAATATGTAGGAGGTGGTCGAAAAGAGTGTAACCTTGTAGTTACTCAGCCAATGGGGAAAGAGGAGGGATGTGGCAGCTGGGACAGGGCTGTATAAAGAAGGGAATATTTTGGATTGGAACTTTGGAGAGAACCAAGCTTTGATAGCTTCTTTCCCCGCTTATTGCAATAAATGAAACAAAAGGTCTTCACTGTATCTTGACTGGTTATTGGTCAGGCAAGCTTGCCTCTGGTCATTCCATTTCTCAGTTCACTTCTCAGCCTTCACCATGTGTTTGTGGGACTATCGGTTTTTAAAAAAAGTTTCATCAGACTTTCTAATTTCTCATGAGATCTCAAGAAGTTAGAAAGTCTGATAGAACTTTTTTTTTACCGATAGTTTCATAAACATGTGGTGAAGGCTGAGAAGTGAACTGAGAAACGGAATGCAGCTGAAAGGCAGGTTAGTAAAAAAAAAAACATTTGGGGGAGGCGAGGGCATCTGGGCGGGGGCAAGCGTGGCAACCTTACCCTTCATGGTGGCAGGAGGGTGAGGTGTGTGCCCTTCCCATGCCAGACCAGCCCCTGCAGCCCCAGGGTGGCCATGTTGGGTGGCGGTGGGTAGGGCATTGAGGTAGGGGCTGGCAGGCCAACCAAAGCAGCAGGTGGAGTGCCGGAGGCTCAGGGAGGGAGGGTGCTGAAGTGGGCGGTTGGGCCATAGGCAAGAGCAATGTAGTTGAGCGGAAAGCAGCCTCAGGTCAAGTGGGGCAGGTAAGGAAAGAAATCCTCGCTCCCCCCAGAAATTGCCTTTCTTTCCTTACCTGACTCCCAGGCCCATGCCGTTTCTCTTTCGCAATCTGCCGCTGCCACGTGCAAGGAAACAAAGGAAGGATTTTTTGGGGAAAAAAAGGTCAATCAATCAATTCCAACTTCGTGATCTTTCATGACAAGTTGGAATTGATTAACCTCCCCCCCCAAAAACTTTTGTTTCCTTGCACGTGGTGGCAGCGGATTGCGAAGGAGAAATGGCACGGGGCTGGGAGTCAGGTAAGGCAAGAAAGGGGGAGCGAGGATTTCTTTCCTTACCTGCCCCGCTTGTTCTGAGGCTGCTTTCCACTCAACCACGTTGCTCTTGCCAATGGCCCGACCACCCATTTCAGCAACCTCCCTCCCCGAGCCTCCGGCGCTCCACTTGCTGCTTTGGTGCTGTTCTGTCCCAGCCTATGTGAGCCCTTGTTAACTCACAAAGACAAACCTCTCTTTTAACAAGCAGGCTGGAAATGCAGGAAAAACAAACCCCTTTTATCAATTAAGTACAGACTTGCAAAATGTCACAAAGGCAAACAAAACATGATGCAAACGGAGAATTGTCCCATGCAAACAGAACACAATTCAAATGGAGAATTGTTCACAGGCAAGACAAACAAAACATGATTCCATGAAACTTGAGTCCTTTGCAAATGGTTGCATTCAGCAACCAGCACCGCCCACACCTTTCCTTTTTATTATGCAGCCCCAAGGCATGGCTTCTCAATGCCTTCTCCTCCTCCCTTGGAGTCACCCCATTGCCTCCCTCTTGTTGCCTGTCTGTGTTTGCGAGCGTCTATGATGTCTTCCAGCTGTGAGTCCACAGAGTCTGATTCAGCTTCCCAGTACAGCTGGATCTCAGCCTGAGCACGAGTGGAGGGGCCAGGCTCTTCATCAGATTGTAAGTCCTGGAGCTCATTGGAGCCTTCCTCCAACTTTGATGGCTCTCCAGGCCCCTTCTCCTCCTCTGATTCCCCAGACTCAGCTGCTGGGTCCACTGGCTGGCACAGAATCACAACAGGTGGCTCTGTAGGCACAGCTGTGAAATTCTCTTCTCTGTCAGAGAAGAGAACTTTGCAGCTCTGCCTACAGAGCCACCAAAGCTGTAGCTGAATGAGCAGGTGAGGGGGGAACCTGCCCCACTTGTTCCACAGTTGCTTTTGGCCAAGCGCATTGCAACAGCATTGGGCGCAATACGTGAGGTGGCAAACAGCCGCATCACACCAAAACTGGCCATTTGCCGCCTCCTGCCCAATGCCGCTGCCATGAGGCCGTGGAACGAGCTGGGTGGTGATAAGAAATCAGTGTACCACTTCCTTACCTCCACCAGGCTTGTTCTGCGGCCTTATGGCAGCGGCATTGGGTGTGACGCGTGAGGTGGCAAATGGCCGCAGCCAGCGGCAAACAGCCACGTTGTGCCAAAACCGGCCATTTGCTGCCTTGTGCATTATGCCCAATGCTGCTATCATGAGGCTGTGGAACAAGCCGGGTGGAGGTAAGGAACTGGTATACCGGATCCCCCTCCCCTACTCTGCCTGCTGCTGGAGGGCTGGCCCAGTATTTGCAGTGGGTTGAGGAGCCCCAGAGTGTGCCGGTCGAAAGGCCAGCAGGCTGTGGCTGCTGATCGACACAGTTGGCCCTGATGTGCTCGCTGTGTGCGGGGGCCGATGGTGTCAGGCAGCAGCCTCCTCGGCCCCTGCCTTGCCTTGCGGCAATGGCACCCCTGCCCTGCTCCCTGCCTTGCCTTACCCCCACATGGATTGAGCCTCCTGCTCACTGTCCCACCCACCAGAGACCCCCTGGATCTCCCCCAACTCTGCTCAGCCCCCATAGGCATCCCTCCCCATGAGCAACATTGAGGTGGCCATGCCCACCCCAGCCACACCACCCAGTCTGTCATGAACACTGAAGTCACTCCCACCAAGTGGCCACACCCACCAAGTGGGCCACGCCCACCTGGCATCCGATGATAAATAAGTGGGGTTTGGGTTGCAGTTTGGGCACTCGGTCTCTAAAAGGTTCGCCATCACTGTTCTAAGCTATACAGTATATAATGGAAATGGACCAAATAAATGCTTTGAAAGAGGGGTTTTATAAAATGCAAGACTGCATTTCAAGTACCTCTCTTGCTATCATAAAGCTAGATGTAACTTCCTCCCAGGCTTATATGACAGCATAAAAACAACATGGCAAGTTTAATGATTTGAAGAGAGGTGCTTCAAAGATGCTCTTACATCTTATAAAGCACATTTTTCAAACATTTATATAGCCCTATAAAATAACATTTGTAAGCCAAAAAACAAATCAGATTATGGTTGACAGTTATTTGTCAAAAAAATAAAAAATAAAAAAATAAAAAAAATCAGTGTAGACAAAGGTTTTTGTCATGAGTAATATCACCTACCTTAACTTAAAAGAGTTTTTCCTCCTTAGGCTGTAGAGATACATAGAGAACAAGGGATTCATTAGAGAAAATATGTTTAGAACTACTGCAAGTCAGTAATTTGTATTGTCAGGATATAGACAAATCTTGGGAAACACAAATTGAAACTCCCATGGAAGTCTAACTAAATGACTTTGGCCTGATCATTATATCTTAGATCACATTAATGTGCAAGGTGGCTGTCGTCAAGTAGGAGATGAGAGAAGAAATGTCTAAAAAATTAAACAGAATATCATTTATTTATTTTATTTTATTTTATTCGGATTTGTATGCCGCTCCTCTCCGAAGACTCAGAGTGGCTCACAACATATATATAAAAGAATTTAATCTAAATCCGAACAAAAAACATTAAAAATAAAACCCCACACATACTCATCAGTCACACCACAATCAACAATCATCCCCAGGCCTGCCGGCAGAGGTAGGTTTTTAAATTCTTTCGGAAGGCCGGGAGAGTCAGAGAAATGCGGACTTCAGGAGGCAGTTGGTTCCAGAGGGCGGGTGCCACAACAGAGAAAGCCCTCCCCCTAGGGCCCGCCAGACGACATTGTTTCACTGATGGGACCCGGAGGAGGCCGACCCTGTGCGCTCTCACCGGTCGTAGAGAAGTATGTGGCAGAAGGCGGTCCCATAAGTATCCTGGTCCCATGCCATGAAGGGCTTTATAGGTAATAACCAACACCTTGAATTGGGCTCAGAGACCAATAGGCAACCAATGCAGCATGCGGAGAGTTGATGAAATGTGGGCACAACGAGGAAGGCCCACAACTGCTCGCGCAGCTGCATTTTGCACTAATTGTAGTCTCCGAATACTCTTCAAGGGTAGCCCCATGTAGAGAGCGTTGCAGTAGTCGATCCTCGAGGTGACAAGGGCATGTGTGACTGTGAGGAGAGACTCCCGATAATGTCATGGTTCCGATCAATGAGACTAAATAAATCAGAACTCCAAGGCAGGAAAGTTCCTCAAAGAACATGTTTATTGGATATATAATATCAGTACGAACAAAAGTGAAACCAGATCTAAACTTTCCCTTCAAGAATCAAAGTAATACAATGTAACAATTCCCACCCCTCTACTCATGCTATCCAATAGAACAACTTGGTGGGCTTTCTGACAAAACAACCCTCCTTCTCCCATTCAGTATGGGAATAACCTTGGTTCCCACAAGATTTGCTCATGTTTAAACTACCAGAAATATCTTCCCCCCTCCCTTTCTTGTGGCAACCTAGAACGACAAAAATGGCTACAGCCAGGTTCATTGTAGAGTTGACATATAAATCTAAAAATTATTCTGCTTATTTGAAATTTCTTATTTCTGTAACATCAAACTATTGGACAGTCAATATGGAGTTTTTTTCCTGATTGCTTTGAAATTTTGCTCCTGTGCTTCATGCATTTCTCTGTGTTCCACTACACCAGATGTGGGGAACTATGGCTCCTTTATGAATTGTGGACTACATGAAGGCAAGCTAATGACAATACAATGTTCAGAACCAGCATGTGTCAAAAGCAATACCATTGAAAACAAAAGTAATTACAATTAGTCTTGTCACACTAATTAGATGAAAGGCAATCACTTCAGAAAGCCTTACCAAATGGCCAACACTCACACACTAATGATTGAAAGAGGCTAGAAAATATTTGGACTCTCACCAGAGCAAATTATATTCCTGAGTTCTGCCACCTAATGGAATGGTTATTGTTAGATGACATAAAACATATAATTTGGGTCTCAGAGTTTTGGTTTCTGTAAGGACCTCCCCCAGCTGTCACTCTCAAGAAAGTACAATGCCATGTGGCTAATCAAAAGTACTTTACTGAGAAACAGTGGTTGCAATAAAGTCAAACAGAATCTAACATTCCTGTGCAAAGCACCAAGCTATTCTTCCCATTTTGAAACTGAACCCCCCTGACCAGTCCATCAGCAGTCAATATAGTGCTGCAAGGTTATTTTGAGAGCGCTGAGGTACAAAAGAGATAACAGGTCATCCTCAGGATACAGCGGACTCAGGCTGGAACTGGTTGGGAAGGAGTCCGCTCCATCTCTGAGGACGATCCCCCTCCCAAATTCCTATGCGATTACTGCAAAAGTGAAAGCATGCAAAGAATGCTCCCCCAGAGCCTCCTACTCCCCCCTCCACCAGAATGGCAGAGCACCCAAAAAGGGAACCTGACAGTTTCAAAGAGAAGCATCTTGGATACCATGACATCAGCTGACATATATATCCCATTGAAGATTTCTGGAAAAATAAGGTAAATGGTTTTAATTAGTTTGTTTTTATTTATTCCTCCTTTAATATTTTGTTATGAATTATAGATATGGTTCTGATCAAAAAAATATGACTAAATTACATTTGGTAATATGTCATCTCCCAAACAAACTTTGTTTGGACTTCAGCTTTCACAAAAAAAATTTGTCTCTAGGCAAAATGTTGGGGCATATGGAACTACAGTTGTTTTTTTATTGAAATTTAAGAAGCATGATTTGATTAACTTTAATAAAATAATTTAGAGTGCAGGTTTTAGACATACCTTTTTTAAAAAAAAATTAAGCTTGCTATTGTAAAAAGCCATGTACTAACCTAATTACCCAAGTCAACAGAGATCTATAACTGGCAATTAGAGGTGAGCACCGCCAACAATTACGAGATAGCAACATTTGGCATATTTGAACTTCAAAAGTGGAATGAATGGTGCATAATGGTTAATACTTTGTAACAACTGTAGTATTAATGCAAAGCAGCAAGGAAAAATTGCAAAACATTTTGGGAAAAATTCCTGCTAAATGAATACTGACTTTTGTGTTTACTAGCATTGTTGCATCATTTTAATATCTCTAGGAGTACAATTGAACTTAAATTCTCACCCTAGAAAGGCTGAAAATGTTTAGTTTTCTCAGCATTCTGTGTGATATGCCAAGTCCTGGACTACCAAATAAATGCCCTTGTTATAGAAAGTGTAAAAAAATATATATCAGCCACAACAGCTGTATCATTATATCAGCCACAGCAGTTCCAGGGAGTTCATTTTTTCTCTGAGCAGATTCATAGAACCTGGGAGATGGGTCTGGATGAAGAACAAGCTATTATTCCCCTTAACTCCAGGACTACATTAAATTAAAAAAAATACACTTAATATGTGTGGTTGATGCTAGCATTTCTTCCGTGATCATTAAAAAAACATCATTTAATTGGCAAACTCATACAAGTTTATAAGAATATTGAAAGCTGGTTCCTGCAAGAACAAGAAGGAAGGAAGCGAAGGAGACGAAGGAAACGCAGGCAGAGACGAGGCTGTAGGGCCGGACTGCGTGTGGGGTTGGGAGGAAGTCCTTGCAGGCCTGCATTGCCGGGTCTTCTTGTTTCTGATGCTGGATCTCTTCCTGATAAGATTGTGGAGTTGGGACTTGTTATCTTCTTGCAGAGAAATATTCGGGACTGCTGTGTCGTGGTCTTTGCAGAGATGTGGCTTGACCCTGATACTACTCCAGGAGAGGCTACTGAATTATCAGGATGTTCAGTGTATTGAGCAGATAGAACTATGGTCTCTGGGAAGAACAGGAGGAGGGGGACTTTGTGTTTACATAAATAATAACTGGAGCACAAATGTTAAAGTGATTGACACTCACTGTTCTCCTGATTTGGAATTTTTTGCAGTGAAGTGCGGCCCCTTTTATCTTCCTCGTGAGTTTAATATTGTGATAATAACTGTAGTATATACACCCCCTGATGCTAACATAACCGTGGCCATGAATTATCTATTAACTACCATTTACAAACAGCAGCAGGCCTACTTGGGTGGAGTGTTGGTGGCTGTAGGTGATTTCAATCAAGCCAACTTTGGGATGTTGGGTTCAACAGCTACTGTTTTTACAACTACTCCTTCTGTGGGTTTTGGCTCTGGACTTTTTAGCTCAAAGCCTACCACAGGTTCTATCTTAGGAGGGACTAATACAGGAACAGCTACAACTATTGCGGCAGGATTTACAGCTACAGCTACTGTTTTTACAACTACTGCTTTTACAACTACTCCTACCGAGGGCTTTGGTTTTGGATCTTTTAGTTCAAAGCCTACTACACGTTCTATCTTAGGAGGGACTACTTCTGCTTCTACAATTACTCCTGCTTTTACAACTACTCCTGCTTTTATAACTACTCCTGTTTTTACAACTATTACTGTTTTTACAATTTGAGCTGTTCTTGAGCTGTTTTTTTTAACTGTTGTTTGTCCAAATTTTTAAATAGTTAACTTGTTTAATACCATTTTAAATTGAATTGTTAGATGCTGAATGATGTGGGGGGGATTGAATGTTTGTGGAATTAATCGGGTTGAATGGATGGTTAGCTTATTGTTTTAAATTGTTTGTTTAAAGGGTATTTTTTTGTGGGTGGGATAAATTAATGATATGGATGGAGTTGTGGTTGAGTGGAATGAATGGGATGGACTGGCTAGCCTGCCTGGCGTGGCAGAGGCGGAGGGGGAGGGGGGCGCTGGCTCTGGGGTGATAGAGGGCCAAAGTATACCGGTCTTGCTGGGGAGAGGCAGATATGGCGGGGGCCACAGGGTAGGCCATTCCCGGGGAACAAGAGCTTGCTGTTTAAAAGCGATCCCTTGCTCCGACCTTGTGAGTTCAGCCCGAAGTACTGGTGATGGGGGAAATCCGGACCCTGGGCTCAGGCTGCTGCTGCTCAATGCCAGGTCGGTTGTAAATAAAGCTCCCCTCATCCATGATCTTCTCCTGGATGAGGAGGCTGACCTCGCATGTGTGACCGAAACCTGGCTGGGCCCGGAGGGAGGAGTTCCTCTCTCTGAGATGTGTCCAGCCGGGTTTCAGGTATGGCATCAGCCACGACCCCAGGGAACGGGGGGAGGAGTGGCTATTATAGCCAAGAAGACCTTTAGCCTACGCAGGCTTGCTGTTTCTGAGATTGCGGGTTGTGAGTTGCTCCTTGTGAAGTTGGACCTAGGGGTTCAGGTGGGCTTGTTGCTCGCGTACCTGCCTCCCAGCTGCGTGTCAACAGTCCTGCCTGCGCTACTTGAGGAGGTTGCTGGGCTGGCGGTTGAGTTCCCCAGGCTTGTTGTCTTGGGGGACTTAAATCTTCCATCGCTCGGCAAATCCTCTGGGTTGGCGCAGGAGTTCATGGCCACCATGGCAACCATGAACCTGACTCAGGTAGTTCAGGGTCCGACTCACGAGAGGGGACACACTCCCGACATGGTATTCCTCTCAGAACAGTTGAGCAATGATCTGAATTTAAGGGGCTTAGATATTTTGCCTATGTCATGGTCAGATCATTTTCTGCTACGGCTTGTTTTTAAGGCTCCACTCCTCCCCTGCAGGGAGGCGGAACCGATTAGGTGGTTCCGCCCCAGGCGTCTGATGGATCCAGAGAGTTTTCAGAGGACGCTTGAGGAAATACAGGATTCTCTCATTCACAGTTCGGCAGAGTCCCTGGTTATGGCCTGGAATATGGCTGCGAAGGGGACTCTTGACCGGATTGCGCCGCTGCGACCTCTCTGTGGTAGCAGACCCAGGAGATCTCCTTGGTTTACTGAGGAACTCAGGGGGATGAAGCGCCAGAAGAGACGCCTAGAGAAGCGATGGAGGAAAAGTAAATCCGTATCTGACCGAACACTTGTAAGATCTTATATCAAGACTTATCAGGTGGCGCTCAAGGCGGCAAGATGCGCGTATCATTCCGCCTTGATTGCATCTGCGGAATCCCGCCCAGCCGCCCTGTTCAGGGTAACTCGCTCCCTCCTTAATTGGGGGGGGGTTGATGCACCCTTGCAGGGTAGTGCTGAGGACTTTAATAAGTTTTTCGTGGATAAAATCGCCCAGATTCGGATGGACCTTGACTCCAATTGGAATGCAGTATCGGCTGATAATGATTCAGTCGAGATGACAGGGACTCATCTTGATCCTGTTGTGTGGGAGGAGTTTGACCCGGTAGCACCTGATGAACTCGACAAGGCCATTGGAGCTGTGAGCTCCGCCACCTGTTTATTGGACCCGTGCCCCTCCTGGCTGGTTTCGGCCAGCAGGGAGGTGACGCGGGGCTGGGTTCAGGAGATTGTCAACGCTTCTTTGAGGGAGGGGTCCTTTCCAGCTCCCTGCAAGGAGGCAATTGTGCGCCCCCTCCTCAAGAAGCCTTCCCTGGACCCAGCTGTATTAAACAACTACCATCCTGTCTCCAATCTTCCCTTTATAGGGAAGGTTGTTGAGAAGGTGGTGTCACTCCAGCTCCAACGGTCCTTGGATGAGGCCGATTATCTGGGCCCTCAACAGTCAGGATTCAGGCTCGGCTACTCCACGGAAACTGCTTTGGTCGCGCTGACGGATGATCTCTGGCGGGCCCGGGATAAGGGATTATCCACTATCCTGGTGCTACTTGACCTCTCAGCAGCTTTCGATACCATTGACCATGGTATCCTTCTGCACCGACTGGAGGGGTTGGGGGTTGGGGGCACTGTTTTGCGGTGGTTCACCTCCTACCACACTGGTCGGTCGCAGTCGGTGTTGGCAGGGGGTCAGAGGTCGACCCCTAGGTTCCTCCCTTGTGGGGTCCCTCAGGGATCGGTCCTCTCCCCTCTGCTGTTTAATATCTACATGAAACCGCTGGGTGAGATCATCCGACAACATGGGGTGAGATATCATCAGTATGCTGATGATACCCAGCTTTACATCTCCACCCCGTGTCATTTCAGTGAAGCAGCGGAAGTGATGTGCCGATGTCTGGAGGCTGTTAGGGTTTGGATGGGTGCCAACAGGCTCAAACTCAACCCCGACAAGACGGAGTGGCTATGGGTTCTGCCTCCCAAAGATATTTCAATCTATCCGTCCATTAGCCTGGGGGGGGAGCTTTTGACCCCCTTGGAGAAGGTCCGCAACTTGGGCGTCCTCCTCGATCCACAGCTAAATTTGGAATATCATCTTTCGGCTGTGGCGAGGACATTTGCCCAGGTTCGCCTGGTGCACCTATTTGGACCAGGAGTCTCTTCTCACAGTCACTCATGCTCTTATCACCTCGAGGTTCGATTACTGCAATGCTCTCTACATGGGGCTACCTTTGAAAAATGTTCGGAGACTTCAGGTAATGCAGAATGCAGCCGCGCGAGCAGTGTTGGGCTTGCCTAGAAATGCCCACATTTCGGCATCACTCCGCAAGCTGCATTGGCTGCCAATTGGTCTCCGAACCCAATTCAAAGTGTTGGTTATGACCTATAAAGCCCTACATGGCATCGGACCAGGTTATTTACGGGACCGTCTGCTGCCTCATGAATCCCAGCGGCCGGTTAGGGCCCACAGAGTGGGCATTCTCCAGGTCCCGTCAGCCAGATAGTGTCGCCTGGCGGGGCCTAGGGGAAGAGCCTTCTCTGTTGCGGCCCCGGCCCTCTGGAACCAACTTCCCCTGGAGATCCGTGTCGCCCCCACCCTCTCCGCCTTTCGTAAATTGCTTAAAACACACTTTTGCCGGCAGGCCTGGGGCAGCTAACATCTTGCCCCTAGCCAGTGTATGTTCGTGGAATGATTGGTTTCTTTTTTTTTTTAACTTAAGGGTTTTTTTTTAACTTAAGGGTTTTTTATATGTATATAATGTAATTTCTATCATGCTGTGAGCCGCCCTGAGTTCTTTGGAATAGGGCGGCATAGAAATTAAATTAATAAATAAATAATAAATAAATAAATAAGACATGACACTGGTATCACAATCAGTCATTTTTATGGCCATCAAAAATTAAATCCAGCAACCTGTAGGATCAGGAAATAATCAGAGCTTGAAAAAGTGGATATTCTGGATTGCAACATTAACCCAGTGGAAGAAAAAGCTGCTGCATAGTCCATCAGTTAGCCTACAGCTGTCAAAAACCATTGAAGATTAAGTGACTTTGTGTAGAAGAGAGGCAGAACTGGGGGATGGAGTTAAAAGAAGGATCAACCTAGAATCCCTATGAAGCCATAAGCAAACTATATCCAACCTCCCTTGAATTCCATTGGCCCTTACCTAACCAAGCAGGTGTTAATCATTAGTTAAGAAGATTCTTGTGCATAGCATGATTAGCAATAAATCAGTTTAACTGGACCTTCACATGTAGACCTGATGTTTCAGGTGCCTGACACTTTGGTACTCCTTGAAGTAAGCTGCATGCCAATGATGCTTAATTTGTATATAGTATGCAGAATTAATTTGTTTTTAGATCAAGCAGCAAAATGCAATCTTCCAGACGCTAAATTATATTACTATTCTTTTAAACATCTATATGGAACCATTGGGTGAGGCTTTCCATTGGTTTGGAACTCAGTCACATCAGTATGTGTGCTGCCCCACTCACTCACACACACATAACTGTGGTTTAGTGAGTTTATTAATATTCCCCAGCAAATCTCTTTACAAAAACTCAGAGCTGTTCCAATCAAGTCCAGCCATGAGCAGATCAAGGTTAGTTTACACAGCAATGGCCCAATAGTCCACAAGGCAGTTGAAAGTTGCTCAAACAAAATAACTCCACCAGACAAACTTAAATCCACCAGGCAAAACTTAAATCCATACACAAGAGAGCTCACAGGGCAAGGAAAGTTCAGGGTCTTCAAGGCATGATTCAATTCCAAATACAGTGTCAATCCAGAGTGAAACAGGAATCACGACGACCAAACACACAGCTAGAAAACAAACACATTGTTCCCAGCAAAGCTTCCATTTGTCTGCTGTGATAAATAGCCAGCTTCCAGTGCAGCCCATTAAGATAGGTGTGGCTTTCTCCTCTCGAGTAGTCTGGCCGACCTTCTCTGCTCCTGCCTTTTCTCTGCCCTACGTGTTCTTGGATCAAGTGCAGAAGGCAGTTCCTCCTCCTCTTCACTGGCCGTCTGCCACTGCAAGTTTTCCCCAGCCGCAGCCTCAGCCAAATCCCTTTCAGACAGCCATTCAGAGCCATCAACTCAGTTCCTGACATGCCAGGAATTGGCTCATCCTCCCCTGAGCTGACATCTGAGTATGCATCTGGGGAATCATCCAAGGGTATTACAGTATGCTGATGACACTTGGCTTTAGATCTCAGTCCTGGACTGTACAGGTGAAGCTGTTGATGTATTGACCCTGGTAGCTATTTGGGTCTGGGCGAGGAAGAAAAATTTTGACTCAGTCCTGAGGGGGTTGCCCCCTCCCCCCTGTATAGAGCATCAAATTTTTTTTGGTCTTGATAGAATAGCACTTCCCCATTTGAGGTTCATGTACAAAGTAAGGCTTCTGCTGGACTTAAAGAGCAGGTGGAAGCTATGGCCAGAAGGTCCTTTGCATAAGTTCTCCTGTACACTAGTTGCATCCTTTCCTCAAGTAGTAGGCCCTTCAAATGGTCAGCCAGACTCTGGTTACCTCACAATCAATGCAATGCCCTCTGTATGGTGTACTCTTGAAGACTACCTGGAAGCTATAGTTCCAATTGTTCTGCCATGCCAAATTGGGCATGCCCCAGGTCTTCTAATCTTTGGATCAAGGAAGCATACCTTCTTTGTCACTTGAACCACCCATTGAAGTAGCATCACCTGAGATTCTGCTGAGATTCTGAAAAATCCTTAAAACCTGACCCTCTTCCCAGGCCTGAGATTAATGCATTTGTTTTATTGTTTTTGTTATGACATTTTTTTTAGACCAGGCTGTTTTGTTTTGGGTTTTTAACTGTTTTAACTATGTATTTAAATTCTGTAAGCTGTACAGAGTCTACTGAAGTGGATGACTGTAACAAACCTATAAAACTCTGAGGCTTAGAATCCAAATAGGCAAGCATCTGCTACACCAGCGGTCCCCAACCTTTCTGGCTTGGTGGCTCAGCATGGGGGGGGGGAGAGGATGATTCTGTGTGAGCAGCGGGTGTGTGTAGGTGAGGGGAGCTGCATGCACGAGCGCAAACACCTGCAAGCACTCACCACTCATGCAAAGGGAGCTGCACATGCATGCTTGCCTGATGCTTTCCATGGCCCGGTTCCAAACTGGCTGTAGCCCAGTAGCGGGCCACTACCCATGGGTTGAGGACTCCTATGCTACACAATAACCTAGACTTCACAGTTCTTGATAAGAAAGCTACTTTGTTCTAATAGTTAAATCACCGGCCTAGAAGCCAGCAGACTGGGAGTTGTACTCCAGCCTTAGCCATGAAGCCAGCTGGATGACCTTAGGCCAGTCACCTTTTCTCAGCCCAATTTATGTCTCAGGGTTGTCATTGTGGGGAAAATAGGAGGAAGAAGGAGTAGTAAATATTTTTGCCACCTTGAATTGCTTATAAAAATAATAAAGGTGAGACATAAATAAATGAAGACAAAATGACTGGATAATGAACATTGGAGGGGGGGAGAGAATTGGACAAAATCACAAAAATATAAAGATCTGCAAATAGAAGTACAATGACTGTGGCAAAAGAAAGCAAAGATAGTAACAATAATAACATGTACCTTGGGTGGAATCCCAAAACACTTGAACACCATTGGCATCAATAAAATCACTATCAGTCTATTGCAAAAGGCAGTTTTATTTGGATCAGTTTATATCCTATGATGATAATTTTAACACCATCAAACAACAGCTACCTATTCAGGTCCTTGGAAAGGATTCTATAGGTGGACAAAAATGCCAAATCCAGTCTAAACATCTGATTGACTATACAGCCAACAACAACAATAATAATAGGACAGCATTCATTCTCTTGCCAGAACAATTCCATCATCAAGGCCGGAGCTATAAGACTGATAACACTGTGCAGGAGCCATTCTACTATCTAAGTAGTAGTGCTATTGAATTCTGAATGATTAACTCATATATAGAAATTAAGATGAAATATGTGAAAGTCAAAACAAGATCTCTTTCATGGAGACTGAGTAGAAATGTTCAAATGTTGCTCTTTGGAGGTTTGCCAGGGTTCAGATCAGAAGATCAGTGATGACAAACAGAGCTTGTACTTCATCATTAAATATCTTCCCCCAAAGCATAAAAATCCTGCCTGTTTTTATAATGCATTCCTGTACACAATGCACCCAGGAAAAACAATATAAGTCCAATAGCCATGGCCAATTTTCCACATGAATTATCATGAGATGATTTGCAAAGTTAAAAAAAGTTTCATGAAGCTATACAGTTGGGTATCAATTGCCATAATAAAATAACTTTACATTTTACTTTGCAGTTTCTTGGTGTCACCAAGAAAACTTTGGTTTCCTGGATCATGGACTGCATTACCTACATGAAGGACTATTGGCAAAGGTTTGGCTGCACCTCACAAAAACAGAGAAAAATGTACTTGGAAAAAGACTGGCCCAACTCATCAGAAGGGCTTTAAACTAAAATTGAAGGGGAAGGTGACCAATTTTTAGAATCTCTAGAAAACAAAGTCAATCATAAATCCTAAGAAAACAAATCAAACAATGAGGTAGGGAGTCATGAAAAAAAAAGGAAAAACTCAAATATCAATTAGGAGTTGCAGGAAACATACCCACTGACAGGCATAAAAGTCTTAAATGCTTACATACAAATGTTCAAAGCTAGGGGAACAAACAGGGTGAACTAAAAGCAATAGTACACGAGGGTAGGCATGACATAGTTGCCATTACCAGGGCTTTTTTTCCTCATAAAAAGCCCAGAACGGAGTTCCGGCACCTTTTTGGGATGGAACCTTGTAGGGTAGGCAAGGCGGGTTGTATGACATGTGTGAGTTCCGGCACCTTTTTTTTTTTTTTTTTTTTTAGAAAGAAAGCACTGGCCATTACAGAAACCTGGTGGGATGAAACCCATATCTGGAATGTACTGATGGATGCATAAACATTGTTCAAAAGAAACAGATCTACAAAAAGAGGACGTGGATTTTCACTACATGTAAGAGAACACTACATACCTACAGAAATGGAGATGACCAAAGATAAAATCTCTCCAGATTGTATGTGGGTCAATATAAAAGGGAAAAAAAGTGACATTGCCATAGGGGTATATTACAGGCCACCCAACCAATCAGAAAAAAATACCAGTTAACTCTTTGCCAACCAGTTAACAAATGTATATAGGAAGCATACCACAATAGGGAGACTTCAACTATTCAGATATCAACTGGGAGACAAACTCTGCAGTGAGTGGGAGATGAAATAGATTCCTAACCAACCTAGCCGACAATTTTGTTATCCAAAAGGTGAAGGAGGGAACTAGAAGTAAAGCTATACTGGACCTAATTCTTATTAATAGAGAAGTGATAGTGAAGTTGCCGGAACCTTGGGTGAAAGTGACAAAGTCATACTGGAATTCAATATAAGACAAACACAAGGAATAGGAAATAATCCAACCAGTGTCTTAAACTTTAAAAAAGCTGATTTTAACAAACTCAGAGAGAACCTAGGAAACATTCCATGGATGAAAATCCTAAAGGGGAAAACAACTCAAGAGGCATGGGAAACTCTAAAAAATGCGATCATAAAGGTCCAGTCCAGCACAATACCACTGAAAAAGAAAACAAGAAATTCAAAAAGAAACCAGCATGGCTGCACAAAGATCTCTCTGACAAACTGAAAGACAAAAAGGACAAGTACAAAAAATGGAAAGAAGGACACATAACTAACAGCCAGAATATGCAAAGATGAAGTCAGGAAAGCAAGCTCAGAATGAAGAAAGAATTGCAACAGAAATCAAGGATAATAATAAAAAGTTTCTTTCAACATATTAATAACAAGAAAAAAGTCAAGGAAACAGTAAGTCCACTGAAGAGAGAAGATGGCAAGGAAGTAATCAGGCAGTAAGGAGAAAGCAGAGCTGCTTTACTCATTCTTTGCATCAGTCTTCACACAAAAATAAATTATAGCCCAACGTACCAAAAAAAAAAACCTACTGTAAAAGACATACTAGAAATAAAAAGTAAAATAAGCAAAAAAATAGTAAGAGAACACCTATCTGACCTTGATGAATATAAATCACCAGGATCTGACAGATTACACCCCAGAGTTCCGAAGGAGCTGGCAGATGTTATCTCAAAACAATTTTAACATATCTTTAAAAAAATCCTGGAGCACCAGGAAACTACGAGAGGATTGGAAAAGAGCTATGTGGTTTCCACCTTTAAAAAAGGGGGGAAAAACAGATTCAGGAAACTACAGACCAATCAGCCTAACATCAATAGTTCGGAAGATACTGGAATTTTTTTTTTTAAAAAAAACACACATCTGTGAACATCTAAAAACAAAGTTATAACTAGTAGCCAGCAGGGGTCTGTTAAAAACAGATCATGCCAAATCAATCTTATTTCACTCTTTGACAAAGTGACTTCAGCAAGGCAATCAACAAAGTAGACCACAACATGTGATTAAATCTTATACTTTCCCCTTTTTGCCTCTAATGCCAGTTCCAATCTATTCATGATAAAGTAGCATTCTTTGTTATCAATAGCCCTTCCCTGCACTCCTTACTTCTGTAGGTTTCAGTGTTTCTTGAACTGAGCATCGGGTCAAAATGACATGCATAAACATACACAGAAATCCCTTAAACTATGAGTGGAATTGGCCACAGATATTCTTCACTATCCTATTGAATATCCTCTGCAAACCTCATTCTGCATTGCAATGATTTTTTTAAAAAATCAGAATGAAAAAGAATCCACTTTGGAAATATTTGCACTGATTCCTATTACATTTAACATGCTCCATCCCATCCCTAGGTTCTGTCTATCTTTTATTTATTTATTTATTTATTTATTTATTTATTTATTTATTTATTTATTTATACTTAAACTTATATGCCGCCCTTCTCTTAAGACCCAGGGCGGCTTACAAAACAATACAATAAAATTATACAATAAAATTAATCACACAGCAAACAAACACAGTCAATTCACAGTCGCTGATGGAGGGACATTTCTAGGGCCAGGGGCAGAGCACAGCTCATACGCCCCAAGCCTGTCGGCATAAATGCGTCTTTAACAATTTCCGGAAAGCTAGGAGGGAAGAAGCAGTACGAACCTCTGAGGGAAGCTGGTTCCAGAGGGCTGGGGCAGCAACGGAGAAGGCCCTAGCCCTAGGCCCCACCAGATGACATTGCCTGACAGATGGGACCCGTAGGAGGCCAACCCTATGTGCACTAACCGGTCGCTGGGATTCATGAGGCAGAAGACGGTCCCGCAAGTATCCTGGTCCTTTGCCATAAAGGGCTTTATAGGTCATAACCAACACTTTGAATTGTGTTCGGAGACCAATTGGTAGCCAGTGCAGCTCACAGAGAGCTGGAGTGATATGAGCATGTCTTGGGAGACCCAAGATGGC
Organism: Bothrops alternatus; assembly: GCA_034064705.1. Lineage (NCBI taxonomy): Eukaryota > Metazoa > Chordata > Lepidosauria > Squamata > Viperidae > Bothrops > Bothrops alternatus. Next base: position 36,291,368 of record JARGCV010000112.1, read on the forward strand.
TCGCACGGCCACATTCTGGACTACTTGCAGTCTCCGGACATTCTTCAAAGGTTGCCCCATGTAGAGAGCATTACAGTAGTCGAATCTCGAGGTGACAAGGGCATGGGTGACTGTGAGGAGTGACTCCCGATCCAAATAGGGCTGCAAATAGCGCACCAGGTGAACCTGGGCATATGCCCCCCTCGCCACAGCCGAAAAATTATGTTCTAGACTTAGCTGTGGATCGAGGAGGACACCCAAGTTGCGAACCCTCTCTGAGGGGGACAAAACTTCTCCCCCCAGGGTAATGGATGGACAGTTGGAATTGTCCTTGGGAGGCAGAGCCCATAGCCACTCGGTCTTGTCGGAATTGAGTCTGAGCCTGTTGGCACCCATCCAGACCTCAACAGCCTCCAGGCACCGGTTCATCACTTCCACTGCTTCGCTGTAATGACACGGGTTAGAGATATAAAGCTGAGTATCATCAGCATACTGATGATAACTCACCCTGTGTCGACGGATGATATCACCCAACGGCTTCATGTAGATGTTAAAAAGCAGAGGTGAGAGAACAGACCCCTGAGGGACTCCACATGGAAGAGGCCTCGGAGCCAATCTCTGACCTCCTGCGAACACCGATTGCGACCGGCCAGAGAGGTAGGAGGTGAACCACCGTGAAACGGTGCCCCTCACTCCAAGCCCTTCCAACCGGCGCAGAAGGATACCATGGTCGATGGTATCGAATGCCGCTGAGAGGTCAAGAAGCACCAGGATAGTGGAGTAGCCTCTATCCCGGGCCCACCAGAGATCATCGGTCAGTGCGACCAAAGCAGTTTCCATGCTGTAACTGGACCTGAACCCAGACTGCTGAGGACCCTGATAATCAGTTTCATTCAAGGACCGTTGGAGTGCCACCACCTTCTCAACAACCTTCCCTAGAAAGGGAAGGTTGGAGACTGGACGATAATTATTTAAAACTGCTGGGTCCAGGGAAGGCTTCTTGAGGAGGGGGCGCATGAGTGCCTCCTTTAAGGGAGCCAGAAAGGACCCCTCCCTCAATGAAGCATTAGCAACAGCCTGGACCCAGCTCCGTGTCACTTCCCTGCTAGCCGAAACCAGCCAGGAGGGCCACGGGTCCAGTAAGCAGGTGGCTGAACTCACAGCTTCAATGGCCTTGCCCACATCATCAGGAGTTACCAGGTCAAACTCTTCCCATTCAACAGGACTAAGATGGGCCTCTGTCATCTCGACTGACTCATTGTCAGCCGACACTGCATTCCAATTGGAGTCCAAGTTAGCCCGGATCTGAGCGACCTTGTCTGTGAAAAAGATGTTAAATTCTTCAGCATTGCCCTGCAAAGGTTCCTCCCTCCTCCCCATATCAAGGAGAGAGCGAGTCACCCTAAACAGGGCAGCCGGACGAGATTCCGCAGACGCGATCAATGCAGAAAGATACTGAGATCTTGCCGTAGTGATCGCTTCCAAATAGGTCTTAATATAAGCTCTCTATCTCTCCTACACATATCATGTTGTTCTAATTAAAAAACAGTTATGGGAATTTTATTTAGCAGATTTTAGGAAACTTGTCTCAAAAGTTCTTGTACCAATTTCTAATTACATTTGGATTACTGTCTTTATACAGTTCTAACTTCCATGGAAACATTTATCCCATCAAGCATTGCTTTAAGGCAAATCAGGGCTCAATTCACATACTGTATAATGACTTGGGTGGTATAAAACATTAAAATTCAACAATATAAAAACCCCAGAAATCTCCAACCATTGTAGTGGTGACAAACACGATCACAGAAGCCACCTGATTGGTTCAAAATCAACCTGGAGTCTCCAGGCCTACTGACAGAACCATGTCTTCAGACCATTCCAGAAAAGGACCAAGGAGAAGGCCAACCTTATTTCCAAGGAAGTGATGTTCCAAAGAAGGGAGCCACTTCAGAGAATGCCCCTCTTCTATGTCCCTTGAGGGTGTACTTAACAGATGGAACCCACAACATACCACCCTTCATTTTCCACTGGCCAGACAGATATAACTGGGGAGAGTCTGGGAGATATCTTGGCCCCAAGCCATGCAATTCCAGCTGAATTGCACCTGGAAACAAACCAACAACTAGTGCAGCTCCTGCAGAAGAAGTTATCAATGTACAAATCTGGATTTGTGTAAAACTGTGTAAGCTAATGTATTTTGGATGAACTGAAGCTTTGAGATACTCATCAAGGGCAGCTCCATGCAGAGTGCATTGCAATAGATCAACTGAGATGGGCATAGGTGATTGTGAGAAGGCCCATTGTTCCAGGAATGGCCATAGCTGGTGCACAACATGCAGTTGTGCAAAGGCATTCTGGGCCTTGATGCCATCAGTTCCTCAAATAGGAGCAAATTGCCATTTATATACCATGTTTTCCCGAAAATAAGACCTGGTCTTATTTTTTTGCCTCCAAAATAGGCACCAGGCCTAATTTTGGGGGGATGTCTTACTCGCTTACCTTAGGACTGCCGCAGCCAGGCATCCCACACCCTGACACCTGCCTCGCCTCGCTGGCCCACTTTTTCTGTGGCCACTTTGGAAAGGCCTCAGATAGTGAAATGGAGTCGGGAGCGGGGCACACACATCAATCCAGAGCTTATTTCTTGGATACAGAGGCCTTTTCTGAAGGCCTCTGATGGCAAAACAGAAGCTGGGGTGATGCACATGAGTGGCAGCAAGCAGCCACAGAAGTGGGCCAGCGAGGCAGGTGTTGGGGCATGGGAGGCCTGTCTGCAACTGTCCTAAAGTAAGTGGGTATGGGGCATGTGGGGCAGCTTCATCCCCCCGCGCCCTAGCTTGATTTTTACCCATGCACCTCATTCCACATCATACAACCAGGTGCAATGGAATGGACAGGGTCTTAAGTAGGGTTTATTTTTGAGATAGGGCTTATATTGGGCACACATGTAAAAATCAAGCTAGGGCTTACTTTCAGGGTAGGTCTTATTTTGGGGGAAAAGCAGTAATAGTCTTATCTGTATGAGATTTTATCTAAAAATGAATATGAACACAAAGACATGAGTACACACACCATGTATTTCAGGAAATGGTTTCTTTAATCACTATTAAATGTGACAAATGACTTTTGTATATGAAAGAAAGCTGCAGAAAAAGGAAAACTCAACAGCAGTTCAAACACTCAATTTGAACAATGGCAGCTAAAAATAGTAGTCAGTATATAACTAATAGTAGTCAATATATAATAAATATCATTAAATTAGTTCCCATCCCAAGTTTTGAAAGACCAGAAAAATTGCTTTATTCTTAATGAAGAGCAGATTTAAGAAAAGATTAGACTAAACTAAGTGCTAAAATTATAAACAGTTGAGTTCTTGTCTCATTTTTCTTAGAAAGCTTAAAGTTGGGAGTAAAGCACATGTGAGCTCTACCATATCTGAGTCAAGGCAGTCCTTAACCATAGCACATTATTATTGTAATAGAGCAGCATCTTCCAGGAAAGGCTAAAAGCTGTTTGTATCTCTACCACTTTTTGGCTTGTTGAGTACCATTTAATCAATAATTGCTATCATTTACTTTAACCACTATCCACAATGAGAAGAATGCTATGATTTCAATTAAAAAATATTTTAAACAACTTTTAAAGACATTTTAACTATTTCTTCACCATTTCTAGGCTACTCTCAATTCAAATTTGGGGGGGGGGGGCTACTGATGAAATGCTTATAAGTACAGCTGCATAACTTAGATATGAGAGGCTAAGGAGTATATAGGAGCAACCTGTCTTTATTTTATTATGAGTTCTTCAACTGCAGCCCTCTGCAGTTTTTTTATAATATTTTATTAATTTTCTCATTTTACAATGAAGTATTTAAAAAGCAACGTGGTGACTGGGTTAATCAATAGTTCAATAACATACATAAGTCTTTAGTATAAATCTTAAGTTACGACATCAGATATTTCCTCTCTTTTTCCCTTAATATCTACTATCCCATATTAGGCTAATACAGTTCTTATTATTATCAAGTAAGTAAAAACATCTTTGTTACATTTATCAATAATTTTTAGCTTATACATATCTTAATTGTGTTTCCATTCAATCCTTATATACAATCAATGTCCAGTTATTGCTTTTTTCCAAGCTTTGATTTCCCATCAATATTCAAATTAACATTTGTTATGATTTCCAAGTATTTTATATTTAGGTAACCAAAGTTTCCCTTATCTCAACTTCTTCCTTTTTCCCTTTTCATAACAAAGTGTAATATTCTAAATACACATCTTATCTATTTGAATATAGTCTTGTTCTGTTTTCTAAAAGTTATCTATTTTCCACCATATTAAACCATCTACCCCGTATTTTTCGCTCTATAAGATATAAGACGCACCTGCTGATAAGACGCACCTAGATTTTAGAGGAGGAAAATAGAAAAAAAATATTTTGAGCCAAAAAGTGGGCTAAGAGACATACAGGTAGTCCTCAACTTTTGACAACAATTGAGCCCAAAATTTATGTTGCTAATCAATTTCCTCAACCACATCAGACATAAAAAAATTATTAGCCACAATACTATAATGAACCATGCATTTGTTTAGGATGCATGTGGGCTTTAGCTGACGTTTTCCCACTGAACATGTATCAAAAACTGCTTTATTTCTGCTTTAAAAGAAGGGAACTTTTTTTGTTCTTGGAGCTTGCTTCTTCATTCCAACTGGGTATAACCCAGGGGTTCTCAACCGTGGCAACTTTAAGACTTGTGGACTTCAACTTTTATCAGCTGAGTTAAATGCAATCTAAGCTGCAAAAAACCTAGTATTGCAATCTAGGAAGTAAATCCCATGAAACCTAATGACCAGGAAAGGGGCAGTGGCTTCTATCCAAGCGAAGCGCCTCAAACACGCATGCAGACTGGAGCCTATAGTAGCCCTGTCTTTTACAGGACAAGTCTGCTCCACACCGACTATCATCCTCTCCAACCGCCCTTTGGACGCGTACCAAAGAATCTAGGTAGCAGAAAGCGCTTACTGTAGGTAGGGGGATTGCTGCTGCTGCTGCTGCTGCTGTCACTACGCACGTGCCACCTGCTGCCGTTTCACCTGCAATCCCGTAGTACTGCGAGGTAGCGCAGGCCAAAAGGCCCGGCAGGTACAGCGAAAACTCGACTGCGTAACCGTGGCGGCCGGGCAAGCGGAAGGCCTGCGCCCTCAGGAGCTTTCCTAGCGCCTCGCCGCTGCTGCGGCTCATGGCTTCACCGCCGGCGCTGAGCTCGTCTGCCTGGACGCGGGGTGGCAGCTGCTCGCGGGCGGCTTCAAAACCGCCCGCTCCCTTCCTTGTTTCGCCGCCCCTCTTGTGTGGGCGGGGTTGAGGGAAACGGTCACCGTCACCGCCATGGTTGTTTTGGGCTACAAGCCTTTCTTCCCGAATGCCTTCTTGCGAGTCGGACTTCCGGTCCCAGCTCGCCCTTCTATGGAATTGCTTCGTGTGCGAGAAGGCGCGCGAGAAGCTTCTCGTGATTCGGGGATTTCTGTTGTAATGCTGGTTTGCGGCATTCGTGCCGTCTTCTAAGGCAACGGCGCTTGCGTCACATCCCCTCTGCTCCAGCACCTCCCCCCCTCCCTGCCTGCATCTTCGCTCCATAAGACGCGGCTGGTTTTTCCTCCTACTTTGGGAGGGAAAAACTGCGTCTTATGGAGCAAAAAATACGGGTAATTAATAATACAGTATCCCCTCTAATAAGTCAAAACTATTATGTGTGTTGTCTGGGTTAATCAATAAATCAGTAATATACATAATTTTTTTAGTTTAGGTCTAATTTTTGGAAGCCGAAATACTCCCTCTCTTTTTCTAATAATACCTGTTATCTCATATTGAGCAAACAGAATTCTTATTTTCAACTAAGTAAAAAAGTTCTTGTTACATTTATCAATATTTTTTAGCCTATACATAAACTTTAATTTCCCATCAATATTCCAAAAAGGGGGGGGGGAGAAAAAACACTGTTGTTTATGATTTCCAAATATTTTATGTTAGGTGACCAAAGTTTCCCGTATCTCAACTTCTCCCTTTTCCCCTTTCATATCAAAGTCTAATAGTCTTGTTACATATCTTACCTATTCAATTATAATGTTACTTTATTTTCTAAAAATTATCTATTTTCCATCATATTCAACCCCCTAGTTAGTAATATACTGTAATATCCCCTCTAATAAATCAAAGCCATTATTTTCTTCAGCCTTACTCTGGCTTTCTTCCTTTGCCAACTAACCTTCCATGTCAGTGCCTTTGAATCATCAAATAGTTCTCCCTCTATTAATATATATATTATTTGGAATAAGAAAGATCATTTGATTGAAGTTTTTTTGGAAGAACGAGCCCATTTGTATTCATTAGATTACCTCCCTTTTCTGATTTTTCTATTGGCTGGGTCTGTTGATCAATTGAGTCCTCTGTATTGGTGTTTAGTTGTTCCAATTTTCCTGTTATTTTCTGCATTGCTAGTTCTTTGGTTGTAGTCAAGATCTGGGTTTATATATTTAAGCTGGCATCTTGTTCCTTTATGTCGCATCTTATTTTGTCACAAACTAAAAAAAAATGGTTTCGTGTATTGATTTCAACACGGAAAGGATTTTTTCCTGATCTTCATCCATATTCTCTTAATAGTATGTTAAGTTGAAGACTTTAGAATCAAACATTAAAAATAGTTTTTTGTCTTTTATAGCTGGGTTCAGGACATTTATTTCACGTGTTATAGGTGGTCTTTATGGTAAAAATTGTTTGTCAAGGTATTCCATTATCTCGTATACTAGCATATGCTTCTCATGTAAAGAAATAGGGAAACAATTCCCTCAAGTATAGCTCTGAAAGTCAATAAAAGTTTACATTCATAGTTCAAACAGGCCAGATATGCTGCCCAGAAGTTCCTTCTTTGCAGCTGAGTTTTTCACAGGTGGTGTCAATGTCAAGTAATTTTCTTCTGGAGTCTGGGCTTCAAGCCCAGTCTCTTTTAGGCAATAACAAATTGTAATACCATATAAGATGTCACCGATGCCGTTTAAAGCTTTTTAAGTCCAAAAATTTTATTATAGGTTTTCAAGTCTTGTTTATTTTTTTAGATAAAAAATAAATGACTCCAATGAGAAAAGGAACACTTTTAGTCCCCAAGTTTCAAAAGCATATACATCCAATTAGATTAAAATTGTTCTTATAATTGCTCTGTTTCCCCTGGGTATTTAGTTGCTGCTTTTCTTAGAGAGTAGGGTAGAAATTCCCTTCCCTCTCTCATCACAGGGGGAAAAAACTTAAAATCTTAAAGAGAGGATCAGATTTCAACCAGTTTCATCCGCACTGCTTTAAAGGTGCTTGGTGGTGATTTTGACTTTGGCTCTCAGCAGCTTAGTGATGGGCCATATTGGTATAGTTGGTCTTTCCTCCACCAGTTTGGAGGGTTTCCCTGGATCAAACAGAAGGGGCACTGCCCTCCTGCGGTCAAGTGGGGGTCCCCTCCTTGCTTGTTGCCTCTACAGAGCGACTTTTGACCCTTTCCAGGGTCCCCCAGCAGAACAAATTCGATGCAAAAGACAGAGCTCATCTTCCTGCATCCACAGCACTGCATTGCCAAATCAGAAGTCCTCAGCCCTCCGCAGTTTTAATGCTTTAGTGAAATGCCAAGAGAAGCAATCATAAAGAACTTCTCCCATGGAAATTCTTCAGACGATGAAGGCTGGACAGTGGGGGTGGGCACTCTGCAGATGGATGGAGAGATGCCTTACACCAGGGCTTTTCAACCAATGGTACGCGTACCACTGGTGGTACTTCAGCACCTGGCATGTGGTATGCGTACAACAATTGAAAAGCACTGTTAAAAAAGGTGTAAAAGTGGATGAGCTGAAGTGGCGGCAGTGCCAGAGATGCCATGGGGGGAGAATCAGCTGAAGCTGCAGTGTTGCTGGGGTTCTGCTGAGAGTCCAGGATCAGCATGTGCAGCTACAGCTGATCGGTGCTTCTGGCGGCCTGGGGGGTGGCTGGTACTGTAGCTGCACGCAGTCTTCAGGCAGAGATTCAGCTGGAGCAGCAGAGTTGAGGCGGCTCTGCTAAGAGCCCAGGATTGGTGCATGCACCTCCAGCTGATCGGCGCTTCCAGTATACTCACAAGAGAAAAGGAGGAGGGGGGGAGAGAGGAGAGGATATAAAAGGAGGGGGGAGAGGAGAGGATATAAAAAGGAATAAAACCAGTACTTTCCCCCCCTTTTTTACGGTTTGTAATATTTTATTAGATTATAGAATAAAATACAAAAATACAAAAGCAAATAGTAGGACACAGTGGGGAGGAAAAAGGGAAAGAAAAGTGAGGGGGAGAAGGGAAAAAGAAAAGAAAAGGCATTGACTTCCAACTTCCTCTGTTGCAGTTGAATGAAGCATTAACATTGAACCTCAACTTTTTACTTTTCCATAATAATATAAACTAGCCATTTCTATAACAACAAATCAATTGAATCAGTAAAACCAAAATTCCCCCTTTTTTTAGTCATCAAGTTTTTGACACCTTGCTAAGCACTGGTAATACTCGAATATTGTCATGTCCTAAAAGTGGTACAATCGGTGAAAAGGTTGAAAAGCTGCACCTTACAGCAAAAAAAACCAAAAAAAAAAACCAAAAAAACCCAAAACGGGACAAACAACAGTATCCTCTGCCAGATCAAGGCAATAAGCTATAGCATACTCAAGGCCTTTACAAAAAGACATTCTTAAGCACCCCCCCAAAAGATTCAGAGAATCAGAAGTCCCATTTGCAAAGGAAGTAAACTTTCAGAAATCAGAAGATAGACACTTAAAATTATACTTCTGATAGTCACATGCCTCTATGGAAAAAGTGGCCAGGACATGTAGTGACATCATGTTCTCCAAAACCCCTTGCACATTCAGTCCTTTCCACATTCCAGGGAATGGTGAATTTGATCTTTCAAGTCACAAAATCTTTTAGACACAGAGTGATCCTATCTGAGTTTTTGCATACTAACTTTAGGACAGTTTAATATATCAATGTCTTTCCACAACATTTTCTTCACACACTATACAATACCAGGTGAAAACAAACAAACAAAAAAGATTCTACATTCAGATTCTTTGGATCAGAAACTCATTATATGAAATGACTTTTTATAACTATCTTATTATAATATTCTATGGCTGCCAAGTAACTACAATAATATTTTCTTATTCCATTCTCTCAAAATAAATTCAATGTAGTTATGTATGGAAATATTCGAGATGCACAAAAGTAGCTTTTAATGTAATTTTTAAATTCTATTTAAAATAGAATAAAATAACAATTTTTATTATTTAGAATGTAAATGTTAATCTGTTATCATCCCGTGATATTGCATTTTAATATTTAGGATATAACAGCCATCTTAACAAATCTTACTTTTTGCAAAAGAATGAACATATTGTATGTTCTATAATTGCTTCCCTCAATTTCAATAATCAAATCCCAAAGAAAGTAAAAAAACTGTTTCTTCAAAACATTCATCTTTTATGGAAAGGGACAAAAGGTATTCATTTCAGGATTAAAATTCGTATACATCTTCTGGAATATTGTCAGTATGCTAAAACCTCTGAAAAGGCAATCCACTTTTTTAAAATGTCCAATTTAAAACTCTGGAGAAAGCAACCCCTGTGATGAATGGAGAGAACTCATCTTTACTGTTTTTATTTCATGTGTTTAACATTACTCAGATTCTGTTTCCAAGACAACACATTTGTAAGAAAGTTTTCAGAACTCAAAACCAAAGGACGAAGCCCATGTGAAACCTGCAACTCTCCCTCAACTCTTCTCATCTTACTGTCTTCTCCCCCTGCTCCCACCAAGCTGCATCTCTTCTACATCTGCTGAGGAAGTCCGCCATCTCTTTTGAGGAGAAAAATGCATGCAACAGACGAAGCAGAAGCACATGCACAGTACAACAAACCAGAGCGACAGACTCTGCCCATAGCTGCTGCCCCGCAGCTGAATCCACTCTACAGGTAAACTGTAAGAAGTGATTTCCAGGCGCTCCCAAAGCAAACTCTGATTTTCCCTTCCACTTTGAAAAGAAATTAAAAATGTTTAGGAATGCCAATATCTTACCCTGATCTCCATTTTTTATTATGCTCCGGATTCCCTTTTTCTGAAGAAAAATGAAAAGTTACTAGCTTGTTCAGGCAGAGAGGAGACTTCCTGTTTGCATGCCAGCTTTGCGTGATTCCTCTTAGGACCAATTGAGCGTTGTATACTGTAGTTCAGTTAAGAAAATTCTGCTCTGTCCAGCCTAACAATCACTACCACTCTGGTGGGTGTTAGCTCTTACTTGTCTCTCCAGGCAACTTAAACACCAGCCAGGGTGATTTAAGTCTAATGGAGAGAAGAACCAGAAACTTAACTCTAAAAATGCCAAATGGTTTAACATGCAATTTGGACAAGAGCCCCTGAAAAATGATATTATTTTAAGATGTGTGAGAAATGGAGAAGTTTAAAAATAAAACGGTCACAATTGATTAACAATAGAAAGATTAGACAATAGCCAAGCCTTGCACGTAGGCACTAGATTCCAGGAGGCTTGGCTAGAAGACACACTCAACAAGACAAAAGGATGACAGAGGGTAAACACTGTAACTGAGGGGGAGGGATAATGTATTTTGTTTAGGCGATCCTGATAAGATTGTAACCTCAGAGGAGGGGCCAAGGCGTCAGGATAGAATGTATATAATGTTATGTGTTTGAATATTTTGGTGTGGTCTCTGGGATTAGAACAGTGGTTCTCAACCTTTTTCAGGTTAAGACCCCACTTGCCCCGCCCATGCGTGCTGCGACCCCGACCCGGGCGCGAGCGCAATGGGCCGATCCGCGCGTGCACACGCCCAAAAAATTAAAAAAAAAAAAAATAAAAAAAATATGGTGGACCGCGACGGGCGGATCCAAGCGTGCGTGGCGCGCGTGTGACGGGCCGATCCGCGCATGCGCGGCGCACGTGCGCCAAAAAATAAATTAAAAAAAATTCAAAAAAACAAAATGGCGGACCACGACATGCGACGGGCCAATGCGTGCATGCGCGGCACGCACACGCCGAAAAGAAAATTAAAAAAAATAAAAAAAATTTTTAAAAAAACCAAAATGGCAGACCACGATGGGCCGATCCGCGCATGCGCAGTGCACGTGCGCAAAATTTTTTTTTAAAAAATTCAAAAAAACAAAATGGCGGACCACGACGGGTGGATCCACGCATGCATGGCACATGCCGAAAAAAAAAAATTAAAAAAAAAATAAAAAAAAACCCAAAATGGCAGACCACGACAGGCTGATCCACGCATGCGCGGCACGCGCATGCCGAAAAAAATAAAATAATAAAAAAAATGGCGGACTGCGGTGTCCGGCGACCCCCGCGAAACGGTCGTTCGACCCCAAATGGCGTCGCGACCCATAGGTTGAGAACCACTGGTTTAGAACTTCTTGTTGAAGTCTCTCACCAGGATCCACCGCGCTTTGCAAACCGCTTTTCTATTTTCTGCAGAATAAACTCTTTTTCTTACCAATCCAATTTTGTTGGTATTTTAATCACGTTTCCAACAGATGTATCCCTTTATCATAACTTTTGGATAAATTTAATATTCATATGTTTGGTTTTCTGATTCAATAGCCAATATTCAATCTTCACCATTGAATGATGACCCTACTTGCAGAATCAATCAATCAGTCATTTGTACAACAAAAGTGTAGGACAATTTAATGTATCTGCTGTAGGGTGGTCATAGCATATAAGATTATAACAAATGATTAGGCGATTCTAATATTGAAGCAGAAGGGTACAAGAAATTACCTACACATTAAGGTTGAATCTTCCCCCCCCCTCAACTTCAGATGGGTAAGTTTTCTGGCACTGGTTCCCAGTGGAACCCATTTGATCCACACTCTCTTCACAGTGATTAAAGGTGGAGTATGCAGCTGCTTCACCAACTATGCTGACACCTAATTTCTTCTTCATAAAGCCACCTTCTCTCCAGTCCTGTGCTTGCAGGATTATATTCTCCCTTCCATATCTGGACATTTAATACCTACAACCCAGAGTGATCCTATGTGCCACACTATAGCAGCTGGGAAACATAAAAATATATTAAAAGGTGAGACCTGCTCCTCCAGCCCTTCATCGCTACCCCAATTCAGCCTTCCTATTTCTGAGAAGTAGAAGGAAGGATTAGGCTTAAGGTTGGGGAAGCAGTTACTGATAATTGCTAAGACCTTTGGGCTACGCTGAGCTAAGAGTAGACAATCAGCAACAAAATAATTGTAAGCTCTGTGGTCAGTGAGGAGTTTGAACTTGGACATCCCTCATTCTAGTTCAGTAAAGGTTCAGGTTGCACACAATTATTGGTAACTTCATGGAAATGTTCATGTCCAATAGAGAAGTGATTTATCTATGCTTTTTTCAGACTTCTTTTTGGAGACTCAGAACAGCTTCAGCTGTGGTATATCTTGGTGGTTTCCACACCAAGTACTAATTAAATCTAACCCTGCTTATTTTTTTAAGATTAACTCAACCAATTACAGAACACTGGCTCCAGCTGCAATTAAAATAGTAATTAGAGATTATTAGTTTGTCTAAGGGAGACAAACTCTTGATCTACTTTCTTTTCCTTTTCTCTCTCTTTCTCCCTCATCCACACTGATAAAAATGTTCAACTTTTGTAGAAATTATATTAAATCAATTATTCCATATTCATTCAGTACACAAATCCTAACTTTAAGCCTGCAGTTGAATGGTACATAATAAGGAAATAGTAGAGAGTTTCATGGGCTGATTTTTGCAGATGTTTTGTTTTGACCACACTTACTGTGTTCTGTATGTAAAACATAATTACATCATATCTGGTCAGACAACTATGTTAGTTGGTATAAACACTATGAGAAAATCTTGGGGATAGTCATTATTTATTAATATTTGTGTGTTCCTACATCACAAAGACATATGGTACATATATGTCATTCATGTTTTCCTGAAGAAAGTGAGAGCAAAACTAAATATATGGCAGACCTGGACCTGAGGTCAATGGATTCAGGTTCTATTTTTATCATTTTTGAATACTCAGATTAGTCAATCCTCTAGGCTACAATTAGCCATACATCCAAAATAGCTTAGTTCAGAAGGTAATGGATAAACAGAGGCAATGGGAGAGGTATGACTGTGTCTTGTGTTGAGTGTACTGAAATATCAGCATTTTTATAATACAGCATTGTTTATAAATCAGAAAGTGTAACTTTCAGTTCTGCACTTGTGCCAGATATATGTTCTGATATGCTGTGACCCTGAAGAGCTAGAAAGTAGAGATGTTTCTCAGTCCTAGCTTTTCCCCCTTATAATATTTGTTTATCTCCAGAGTAGCAGCAATACATAAGTCTTAAGCTCATATTATTCTGAACTATGCAGCAACATTATCTTTAGTACATTTTCATAGATGCTATAGTTAGTTAAAACTTTCTTTTTCCTCAGAGATATTAATATTTGATTGTAATGGTTCAGAAAAAAGCCATGGTTGGACTTCAGGGGGAAAAAATACAAAAATCAATGCCAGCAAAAATATTGACTTAGAGAAACAGTGGAAAGGAAGTTGAAGCTTGACTGGAAGATGAATTATCGGTACAAACACATTACTTTGCATGAAAGAAGAGTCAGTTTAGATTACATACAGAAAAGCTTCCTAATCAGAAGAACAAGGCAGTGAGGGATTACTATGCCAAAAGCTTACATAAAGATTAGATAGTAGAATTTAAAACCTAGGACACTAGATGAAAAGTATGGGTTGAACTTCAGACTGTGTTGATTCCTCATCTCTTCATGATATTATCTTGTAATGCCAAGCATGCATCTTTCCATGGTTCTTTGTGCCACTTGTAGCTTTTGTATTGATTGTGAGATTAGTGTCCATGTTTCACTGGTATATGTTAGATCAGGTAGCACACATCGACTGAAAGCTGTTCTCTTCAGAATAGGAGGAGGTTGTTCTTGAAAATTACACTTAGCTTACCAAATGCCTGCCAACCACATTTAACATGCTGTTCAATTTCCTTTATTGTATCAGCTTTCATTGACATCTGTTGGTCAAGGTATATGGAGTGGTCTACTAGGTCTAGTTCTTCTCCAGATATAACAAATTTTCTTTCTTTGATGAATTTATTGGACATAACCTGGCTCTTTTTCAGATTTATTTTTAAGTCAAATGGTTCTCTTGCTTTGTCAAGCTTTTGTATGTGTTTTTGTAGCTCTTCTGGGTCTTGTGAGATGAGAACAACACCATCTGCAAATCTTAACTGATTTAAATAGGCACCATTGATTTTTATTCCATCTTTTGCCCAGACTAGATTGTGATATATTTCTTCAAGGCAGGCTGAGAAAATGATAGGTGATATTGTATTGCTTTGTCATACACATTGTTTTTGTTGATTTCCACTTTAAGATCATTAAGGCAAATTGTCACCATTTTTTTCATATATTGATTGTAGTAAGTTTATGTAAGTAGTGTATATGCCTTGGTTGAGCAATGCATTAATTATTGCTAATTATGTATATGGATTAAGTTTCTGTCTTTCTAATACATACATATATACCTATACCTATACATATACGTTCAATAACACAGCCTTTGATCTCTGGGAGAGGTATAAACCAGTTGTTTATTGCTAAAAAGATATTTTAAAACAATACAAACAACTATTTACAATGTTAAAAGAAACAACTTAGCTTTCGCTGGTCCTCAGAGTAAAGCTTAGGGGGTGGGGAGATTCTTTTTATACACCTTGCTGGCCTAACTGCTTACTCGTTGCCCATGTGATAGGGCCATCCTTCCTGGCTAACCGTAATTGCCTTGGTTGTCTCGCCTTCTCTTTTTTGCACTCCAGTTCCACACCTTTCCCCTCTCTCATCCTTGTCAATCTCCTCCCTCCCAGCACTATTGCTGCTGGTGTGCTCTCCAACCACTCCCTCCTGCTCATTCCAGGCTACGCACTCAGATCCAGTGTTCCAAAAGGCTTGCCATCAGCGCTTCCTTCCTTTCTAGCCCGTTGGTCTACACGCTGTTCCTGCCTTCCATCATCCATTCCTGTCAGTCTTTTTTTCTCCGATTTCTCTCCACCCCCGGGTATGCGCACGCTCCATCGTGCCTCATCCTTCTGCTCCGTCTGACCACGACCGGTGGGGATACCTATCGGCTTGCTCTTAGGCTCAGCTCCTCTCGTCCTTGTTAGCCGGGGGTGGAGGGAAATCGGAGAAAAAAAGACTGACAGGAATGGATAACCAAATGCATTTACTATATATGTATTTTTTAAAAAAACACCTGTTCTAAACAATCTTAAAACACGTTATAAGATTATACATAAGGAATTATTTAATTTTTTATAATTAATATGCATTAAGCTCTTGTGGAAAATGAAAGAAACTTTTACGATTTCCAAGGGGAGCAGAGAAGTTTATTATGTGCACATGGTTCAGAAGCAGTTAACAAGCCATTCTGAACCCCGAGGGGGGGTTCAAACTACAGTTTTATAGCTTTCCATTCTCAGGAATAAAGGAGCACACATGCAAATCTACAATGTATTTCATCGGGTTAGTTCTCATGGACATACAATGAAGGGAGTTATGCTTAATACATTGTTGCTGAACTCACTGTGCTTTTGGGTTAGTCATACATTTGCTGACACAGCTTTCTTCCAGTAATTATACAGACACATCTATTTTGCTTTAGTGATCTTTAGTGATTTTTCATTATCATTATTATTATCTTACTCTCTCCTACCTCATTATTTCGCCCCTTTGGAAGTTTTCCAGCTTAAACTTCCATTATTCTACATCGGATCCAGGTTCTTGAGTGGGCACCATCTTATATTCCCATAAGGCTAACATTGTTTCATGTTTTGCTGTTAATTGGGCTGTACTTTCTGAGAGCCTTCGAATCATTGATATCAGACATGGGATTAAACAAGGAATCAAAATACATCCTAGAATTAACAAAACCGCTATAACTATGATGGTTTGTAGACCTGGTAACTTTGGCCACCATCCTGAAAATACATCTTCTAAATTAAATCCTTTCCAGGTTTGCACCGGAACATGTGCTAATTTGATCATTTTGTCAGTTATGCTTTTCAATACTTTTCCCATTTCTTTTGTTCCAGGAACCAACTGCCATTCTTGACTGTGAGAGTCACTAAATTACAGTTATCTGTTCCACAGGAATCTGCTTTTGTTTCACTCTTTTCAAACAAGATGTGTTCCATCTCTTTTGGGTCTTGGGTATGCCACTTAATACATGACCACCACTTACATTTGACCGCAGAGACTTCACATCCATCTGGTGGACACAAGTACTTATGGTTTGGGATATAGCTGTGGATATTACTGATCCCTCCACAACCATATGTTGCAGCCCAATAATTAGCTGCTTTGCAAACATCAAAGGTGACGCTAAAACTGGAGTCTGGGTTGGATTTCCATTGTGAGTTCCCTAATAGTGCCTTGTCCTTATAGCTACTTCTTGTTCTATGTGTTTTTATTTGTAAGGCCCAACGATTTGGATCAGACTTGGGATTATAACACTGATCTTGGACTCCTTTTCTACAAACCTTGTATGTGGTTCTGTTGTATGTACAAGAGCTAGGGGAGCTATCTTGGCACCCTTCTGGTTTTATTGTATGATAAATCAAAGTCTTGGTTATCTGGTTTCCTTGTTTGGTAGTCTTAATGCAGTTTTGACAACCTTGGTTTCCCTGTGTATTTGTTATTTCTTTGTGTGTGGTACTCAATATTTTGTTATAGGGTTTTTGCATTATGACCTCTCGTGTAGCCTTTGCAATGATTTGTGTAGGAATGTGTGTGTATATTCCCCATATTAAATAACTAACAGGTATGATGAGCAGTTGAATCCTCATATCTTCCACCGTGCGTAGAGAGACAGCGTCCGGAGTGTCTCAGCAAGGTCTTTCTTCACACCGTGTGTTGAGAACCCGTTGCCGGTAGGGTTCGACAGGGTGTATTTCTTGTAAACTTCAATACCAAAGGTTTGTCAGTCTTATCCACCTTGTAAGTTACTGGATCTGCAGGTGCAGCTGCTTTCAATCTACTCCAGTGGATCCAGGATTTTCCCTCCAAGGTTTTCACTGCCAAAGGAGAACACATGACAACAGTATACGGTCCTTTCCATCTTGGGCTCAAGGGATCTGATTTCCAGTGCTTCACCCACACTCTGTCTCCTGGTTTGAACCCCTGTGTTGCTGTAACTACTGGAGGGGGTTGTTGTTCCATCATATAATGGCGCAAGTTTGAAACAGCCAAATTATGAAGCTGTAACTGATGTAACAATTTCTGTTGGTCTATCCCACCTTTATGAGCCAAGTCCGGCCAACCCTGACTGTCAGGTTTAAATAAACAAGGGGGACGGCCAAACATGAGTTCATAAGGACTAAGTTGTAATTTAGTGCGGGGGGCCAGTCTGATTGCATACAAAACCATAGGCAAAACATCTGGCCAATGAAGATGAGTTTCCAAACAAAATTTGGTAATAAGTGTTTTAATTGTGCGATTAGCTTGTTCTGCTTTTCCAGCCGATTGAGGGTAGAAAGCACAATGAAATCTCCATTTGATTCCTAATGCTTGGGCTAAAGACTTATTGATTTGGTGTACAAATTCAGGGCCATTATCTGATGAAATCCTAGAAGGGCAACCAAACCTAGGAATAATCTCTTTCAGAAATATTCTGGCAACCTGTATAGCTTTCTTATTTACAGTTGGAAAGGCTTCAATCCATCCTGAATAGGTATCAATTATAACTAACAAGGCTATGTATTTCTTACTTCTAGGCATATCAGTAAAATCAACAACGACATAGTCCATTGGAAAATAAGCGATTGGTTGTTGACCAGGTGGTAGTACTGGTCCTTGGCATGCATTGGTTTGGGCACAAGTGGAACACTGAGAACATACTTGTGCTGTTAGCGAAGAAGCAAAAGGAAGATAGAAAAAACGTTCAAGCTGTTGTAATAATGCAGTCTTTCCTAAATGATGTTGCTTATGGGCTTGAAAAATAAGGGGGCGGGCAAGTGCAAGAGGAACAGTGATGCGTCCATCGGGAAGTGTGTACCAGCCTTTAACTAGTTCAGCTTGTACATCCTGTTTCAATTTTTGGGTTTCCTCCTGTGTATATGTAGGATCAAGTTGTTCTAAGTAAGTGTCTAAATACATGAACCTAGTGACATCTGAGTTGAGAGGGGGGCCTTCCCACGCAGCTCTTTTGGCTTCTTTGTCTGCTTTCCTATTGCCCTGGGTAATAAGGCTAAAGTCTTTTTGATGTCCAGGACAATGGATGATTGCAACTTTAGATGGCAACTGTGCTGCCTTGATAAGTCTTTTAATCAAAGTTGCATATTGGATAACCTTGCCTGTTGAGTCCAAATATCCTCTTTCTTTGTATATTTTCGCGTGAGCGTGTACCGTCAGAAATGCATATTTACTATCTGTATATACATTTAAAGTCATTCCTGCAGCTATTTCTAATGCTCTGGTTAAGGCATATAATTCTGCAAATTGTGCACTTGCTTGGCTAGGTAACTGTGCTGACTCCACAGTCGAAGTTTGAGAAACAACTGCATAGCCAGAATATCTAATTCCTTGATCCATAAAGCTGGATCCATCAGTGAACCACTGGAAGTCTGGATTATGCAAGGGTTGATCTGTAAGGTCAGGTTTGCAAGAATATTGTAGCTCTATTGTTTGTATGCAGTTATGCACAGGCCTAGTTGAATCTGGTATTGGCATTAAAGTGGCTGGATTTAAAGTTGAACTTTGTTGCAATGTGACTTGTGGATTTTCTAATAAAAAGGCCTGTATCTTATGCATCCTTTGATTGCTGATCCATAAATGTCCCTTATTGTCAATAATTGTCTGCAGTGCATGGCTAGTATAAACAACTACTGGAGCTGAAAAGGTTAACTTGTTTGCCTCCTGCAGTAACAACATAACTGCTGCTAGAATTTTTAAACATTGTGGCCAACCTTGTGAGGTCATATCTAGCTGTTTTGACAGATAAGCGACTGGTCGGTTCCAATTTCCTTGCTTTTGGGTAAGAACTCCTAAAGCTACATTTTGTCTCACATTGACATAAAGTGAGAATGACCTAGATATATCAGGTAGTCCTGAAGCAGGTGCTGTGGTTAAAGCCTGTTGGAGCTGTTTCATCGCTTGGGTTTGTTCTTGTTGCCACAACAAAGGTTCTTTTTCTGGTCCTTTTAAAACTTGGTACAATGGTTTAGCTGTGAGAGCATAGTTAGGAATCCAAATTCTACAGAAACCTGTAATTCCGAAAAAGGCTCTAACTTCCTGTTTTGTTTTGGGTATGGGAATCTGTAGCACAGCTTGCTTTCTCTGGGGGCCCAAAGTTCTTTGCCCTTGTGATAGTTCATAGCCTAAATACATTACAGTCTTTTGGACTAACTGGGCTTTCTTCTTGGACGCTTTATAGCCACAGTCTTGTAACAACTGGAGCAATCTGGATGTATTTTCAAAGCAATCCTCTTTGTTTTGTCCAGTTATCAGAACATCATCTACATATTGAAGGCAACAATCCTCTTGCCTGACTAACTTCAAATATGCAAGATCTTGGGCTAGGGCGTTACCAAAACACGTTGGCGAATTCTTAAAGCCTTGTGGTAACCTAGTCCAGGTGTATTGAGTCTTAACCTGTGTCTTTGGGTCAGCCCATTCAAATGCAAAGATTGGCTGACAACTCTCAGCTAAGGGTATGGTAAAAATGCATCTTTTAAGTGTACAACTGAAAACCATTTAGCAGAAGCAGGTATTGTGCTCAAAAGAATATATGGATTGGGAACAGTTGCGTGTATGGTCAAGGTCAAATTATTGATGATTCTTAAATCTTATGCAGGCCTCCACTGTCCGTCTGGCTTACGAACAGGTAGAATTGCAGTATTCCAAGGTGACTGAATTTTTCTAATGATTTTTGCTATTAAGTATTTTTGGATTAATTCTTGAATAGCAATTGTAGCCTCTGGAGTACAATATCGTTGAGGCACCCTAACAGGATATGCATGAGGCTTTAGCTCTACCATAACTGGCGTGGCATATTTTGCAAACCCAGGGGGGTTGTCCTCTGCCCACAGGAGAGGGACATTAAATTGTTGCCAATTAGAATTTCCTGTTTCTCTCTCTGTTATTATCATCAAGCGCCATATTTCTTCCACTGGGTGGCGCACTTGCATTAATTGTTTGCCATGGTCAAAGGATATTGTAGGTTTTAACTTTGTAAGCAGATCTCTGCCTAGTAAGGCTACGGGACATTCGGGTGCATACAGGAATTGATGATTAATGATTCCTTGTCCCAGTTGGCATGTTAGGGGTTCCAGGAGTGATCGGATTTGAGTTTCTCCAGATACTCCCTGAATTTGAATGGTCTGGTTAGAAGTCTTGCCAATAAATTTATTTAGGACAGAACGGGTTGCCCCGGTGTCAACTAACATTGGGACAGTCTGTCCTCCCACCTGTATTTTAACAATGGGCTCTGGGGGTGGGGCCCTAGAACCCTGTCCTCTTCAGTCTTCCCATTCCATGTCAGCTAAGCCGATCATGTTTTCATCTCTTCCTCCTGTCTGACAAGGGTAGGCTGGATCCCTCTTCCACGGAAACTTTTTCTGTAGCCTCTCTGGAAAGTCCTTCTAAATTCTCTTCCTCTTCCTCTTCCATACTGGTGGGATTGTCCCCTAGGCTGGCCATTCCTCTGGGGGCATTCCCTTTGCCAGTGTCCTTCCTGTTTACAGATGGCACATTGGTTGGGTCCAATACGCATCCCTCCCAATGCTACTGCTAACATTTCAGCCTTCTTTTTCTCTTTCTGATCTAATTTATGTTCCACCTCCTTGTCACGGTTACGGAACGTTTTAAGTGCAATTTCCATAATCTCTGCTACGTTCTTTCCTAAAGCACCTTCTGTACGCTGTAGCTTTCTCTTTATGTCTGGGGCACTCTGGGTAAAAAAATCTTTCAATTAGGAGTGGGTGATGTTGTGCTAACTCCATATCAAGACCTGTGTTTACTTTATAGGCTTCTATCAGTCGGCTGAGGAATGCAGTTGGGGATTTATTTCTCTTGCCGAACATTAGTTACTGCAGCATAATTAACTGGATGAATTGCTGCTTCCCTCAAAGCTTCTAAACACAAAAGTCTGTATCTTTGTAATAAAGTTTGGTGTTCAGGGTCATTAGCATTCCAGTCTGGTCTTTGTTCAACAGCGTCAGAATTTCTGTTCTCCTGACAATTAACTCCTCCATCTGGGTGTCTACGGGCAAGTACTTTCAATTTTCCTAATCTATATTTTTCTCTCCCTTCCATGTCCAGTAAAGTAGAAATAAGCTGTTGCATATCATTCCATGAGGGATTGTGTGTCTGTATGATGTTCTCAAATAAATCTATGATCTCTTGAGGTTTTTCTGAAAATGGGCCAAATTGTTGTTTCCAATTAAGGAGATCAGTGGTTGTAAAGGGAACATACTGGAGCATGGAAATATTGGTGTTGTCTGGTCCAGGGACCAAAACTTCTCTTAAAGGAGCTAAGTTCTCTTTTGTTTTCACCTTGATTCTAGTCCGGCTAGAAACAGGGGTTTCCTCTTCATTCTTTTGAATGGTTCCATCTGCTTTTATTTTGCTTTCTTCTTCTGGTTGAAATTGGACTTCATTTCTTTCAACCGGAGGGGGTGGAATTGGCTGATTTATTCCTCCTTCTTCTGTTCTAGGAACATAGGGAGGTGGTCTAACTACCGGTAATTCCTCCCTGTCTTCCTGTTTGAAAATCTTAGCTTTTGTCTGAGGCTTGGCTTTTTGGCTTGCCAAATATATCTTAGCACATTCTAACTGACACTTTGCTAACCATCGAGGCTTTTCTGCAATATTGATCTGCCATTGGTCTATATAGGGATATTGGTCCCAATGACCATTTCCAGTCACATTTTGATGAACCCGTGCCACGAGTTCGGGATTCGCCGATCCCTCCTTGGGCCACCCTACGCCAAAGGTGGTCCATTCAGATTCACAGAATCTTTTTAACATGGCTGGATTTGGTTTTGGGTCTCCATAATCCCTAGAAAATCCTTTTTTGAAATTTTCTAACATGCATTGAAGTGGCGTCTGACCAACGCCCTTCTTTGTCTGTTTACCTCCCATCTCTCCTAACACACTACCATTGACCTGTGGCGCTGGACGTTCCAACAGTCGCTCAGCAGGAAATGCAATGGTTTAACCACCCACACAGTCCTACCTATTGAAGACTTAAGGACGACGCCTTGTCTTCTAGGGGGTAATTACTCCCCTCTTCCGATCCAAATGGGATCAGGTATCCCCTCTTTACAATACTTGCCTGCAAGCGTTCCAGACCCTTTTGTTGATTTACGACCCGTCTGCTACCCCCGCGGATCCTTGACTGGAGTGCTTCGCTGATGGGTAAATTCCCCTCCCTTCCCGTTGAGGTCTCCCTGTAGACAAAGGCCACGGAGCCGGCTTGGAGATGTCGTCGTCAAAAGAGGGTAATTCCAACAGGGCAATCCGTCTTGGAAGGTCAACGGCCTCTTCCTAAAAGTTTCAGTCCCGGCGGAGAAGTCGCCATAAATCTTGTGGAAAACGAAAGAAACTTTTACGATTTCCAAGGGGAGCAGAGAAGTTTATTATGTGCACATGGTTCAGAAGCAGTTAACAAGCCATTCTGAACCCCGAGGGGGGTTCAAACTACAGTTTTATAGCTTTCCATTCTCAGGAACAAAGGAGCACACATGCAAATCTACAATGCATTTCATCGGGTTAGTTCTCATGGACATACAATGAAGGGAGTTATGCTTAATACATTGTTGCTGAACTCACTGTGCTTTTGGGTTAGTCATACATTTGCTGACACAGCTTTCTTCCAGTAATTATACAGACACATCTATTTTGCTTTAGTGATCTTTAGTGATTTTTCATTATCATTATTATTATCTTACTCTCTCCTACCTCATTAAAGCTAAAATTTTATATTTAAAATTATTGCAATTATTTAAAGGCCAAAAAGTCAATGCTAAAAATTAATCAGAAAGAATATTTTTGTTTCCTTTAAGGGGTCTACAGATCCTGAATAATGTCGATGTTAGTTCCTAGTATGTATGTATGCTGTGTCTTGCCTATCTTTTATCCAATGTAATTATTTCAAAATTGTGTTAATATTTGGAGATTTCATTTATTTTTAAATATCAGTCCTTTTCAAAGAACAGAACTATGAAAGAAGTAAGCAAAAACCATTGATATTGCTTAACTTTGTAGATGTACTTTTATTTAAATGGTTAACATTCCAAAATTTTGAGCTGACGTATTTTCCCATATTGGTTTCCATGGAACTGACTCAAATTATGAAGGATTTTGCCACAATATATGTCACTGTGAGGTATTACTTTATTTTCAAAAAATAAGAAGGCAATTATAACTTTTCCAGTCCTGCAACTGTATTTTCCATGAGAAGGAAGATGACTAGACATGCTAGTATAGCAGTAAAATAAGAAATGGTAGGTAATTACTTGGAGAAAAAAATCTAATCATCTAGAATACTGAAAACAATATAATTTTATTTCCAGCCTGCATAAAAGGATTCCCAATTTTGTAAAACTGGCAATAGTGTGTGTGTTCTTTGTGTGCATTTAAAATGCTATTTGACTTACACAATATGTACTATATTTTCTAGGATCGCAGAGATTTATCTCACCTACAACTGGGCAGAAACAATTATTTGAAATTCTACAAATTTATCTTAAAAAAAGTTGTTTGGCCTTCTTCTCTGACTACTTCTGAAATAAATTAGTGTCCCTGTTAGAACATAGCAGAAGGAATTCCTTAATAAATTTGGAAAACCAAGATAGCCTCAGACTATTGGATACATAGTCACTGACCAGTTGTCATTAAATAAATGCAGAAACACCACATTTTTTCTTAAGACTTTATCTAAAATTCTCTTTGAAAAAAATTAAAATTTGTTTTCATAAAAGTAAATGAAAAATGAATAATAACAATAACAATAAATTTATAAATAATTCTTTGTATAATATTGTTCCATATCTGCAGCTGGGGGAAAAAGCTCAAACGAGAAGAATGTCAAGACTTATTTTCATTTTCAAAAATAAATTTATACTTGTGGATTTTCTCTCTCTCTTTTGTTGGATAGCCAAAGGCCCCAAACAGAAATAATAGTAAATGCATAAAATGCAATAATAAACAAACATTTGAGATAATTCAAATATATTGGAGGGGGGGTGGTTGTGTTTCAGTACTTTGCTGCCTCAAGAATGGAGAGTAAATACAAAGACTTAAAACAGATAGTATTCACATTTGATTATGTACATCCTTGTTTAGTATCAAAAGTTACTAGATAGCATCACTGCTTGGAGTTATTAGAATATGGATTAAAGTCAAGCTTTGTTCCTCTGTTTATATACAGTATTCCAGGCTTGATGGAATCTTTAAATTAAACTAAAGCACAAAATCCAGCCAAGATTTTAATAGCAGATGGTTTGTAGGGAAATCTGTTCTCTTTTAAAATATTTAAAGAAAACTATACTTCTGATAATGCAAATGCATTTGTTGTTGCAAATGCAAATGTTTCTGGAATAATTCTTTAAAGTAGTATGAAGTCATAATCGCTTGATTTAGGACAGGGGTGTCTAACTGTCAGCCCCTGGGACAGTTGCGTCATACGGAAGCTGCGCCCACCTCAGCTCCGGCAATGCAAAAATGTCACGATACATTGTGACACATTATGTGATGCGGCAAGTTTGACATGCATGATCTAGGATCACTGTACTAGATCAAGTATAGTATGCTATTTTTTTATTCCACAATTATAAAGCAAGCATTCCATCCATTATTTCCTGCTGTAGATAGTGGTAATCCACTTTTTTAAAAAAAGGAAAAAAAATTGAACTGACTTTAGAAACCATTGTTGGGTGGAGTAGATCTTGTTGTCTACCATTTGCAGAGGAATACATTCAATTTCTTGGCTTGGATTTTCTCCCAGTAATGTCATCAGCTCAACTTTTCTGTTTCAGAGCCATCTACAAACCATTTGACTTGTTATCTTATACTTATAACAATGCAGTAGAAATCAATGGAGTAATGACTATGAATTACAAACTTGTCTCCAACACGTATTTAAGGCATTCCAGTTCTATATATTGTTGTGAGTGTCCCTAGACCAGCTTGGGAAGTGTCAGAGTATGAGGATGAGCAGCCAGGCCCCTCTGGGTATTTTCCCCTCCCGGCAGCCGAGGAAGAGCAGCCAGGCCCCTCTGGGTATTTTCCCCTCCCGGCAGCTGAGCCAGACAGGGAGGAGATTTACAGGCAGTCTGGATCAGATTCACAAAGTGAGGGGTCAGATTTGGATCAAGAAGATAGATGGCTTGATCCGAGATTCCGAAGGTTTGATAAGCGACGGTGTCAGTTAAGTGGAAAAAGGAAGTAATGAGGGGAAGTGACGTATCGGACACTATATTAGAAGGGGACAGAGAGACTACGCCTTTGTCACGAGCAACGTTAATCACGGAGTAGCCTGATATCTGGAGCCGTGCGTTTGACTTCAGTCTTCTGATGTTTTGGAAATCTACGGGAGAATAATGAGGCCTTGGACAATGTGATAAAGAAAGAGTGAGTTGGAAGGAGCATGTGTTAATCTAAATGTAAATACATGAGACTTGGCTGTTTCTGCCAGCAAAATGCCAGCAGCGTGCTTTGAAGTGAATTCTTTTGAAATGTGTTAAATAAACCTCTTAAAGACATATTTATGTGGATTTTAATGAGCTGAGAGGGGCCAGACAGAACATATATCAGGGCTTTTCAACCTTTTCACAGATTGTACCACTTTTAGGACATGACAATATTTGAGTACCACTAGTGCTTAGCAAGGTGTCAAAAAAGGGGGGGATTTGGGGTTTTACGGATTAGATTCATTTGTTGTTATAGAAATGGCTAGTTTATAATATCATGGAAAAGTAAAAAGTTGAGGTTCAATGTTAATGCTTCCTTCTACTGCAACAGAGGAAGTATGTTCTTTTTCCCTTCTCCCCCTCACTTTCCCCCCATTTTCCTCCCCACTGTGTCCTACTATTTGCTTTTGTATTTTTGTATTTTATTCTATAATCTAATAAAATATTACAAACTGTAGAAAAAAAGACAAAAAGTACCAGTTTTAATTTTTTTCTGTGGCTGTTCCTTTTCTGAATCACTTTCCCTTTGCACTGACAAATGTATGATAAATTCAAACTTGGCACTTTTATGACTTGTGGACTTCAGCTCCCAGAATTCCTCAGCCATCATGGCTTGTGGCACTCTTGTGTGTGCCCCAATGGAGGGTTCCTTCATGATAGTCGAATTAAAGGAGACAGCATGGAGGTTTCCTTGGGGTGAAGCGAACCCAGAAAGAAGGCTGCTTTCCCTATTTATTGCATGTTACAGTGGGCGGTTACATAAGGCATCACATGGTTACAAACAGCCAATGACAATGTTATAGTTGTGGCCAATAGCAAGGTTACATTGCAAAGCTACACCTGTGGCCAATGGCAAAGCTTATACCTGTGGCCGGTAGATTCAAATCTTGGTACAACGTTCCTCCACCTGTTGGCCCCTCCCTCATTTCCTGTTTACTCCAAAATCTCATAGTCAAGCCACATGGGTCTTTGTTCCTTTGTCTTTGTTCCAAGCACATGGCATGGCAGTCTCTTTGTCCCAGGCTTCATGATTTCTTGTCCCACCTATGCTCCATCCAGTTCTTACAGATCCTAGGGCACAGGCCATCAATCATAGCAACATCTCCTCCTTTTTTCTTTTAATAAGAGTCCGGGGAGAAAACCGGACATGGTTTTGTCTTCTGCCAGTCAATGTGAATTTTTTCTGTCATCAGAGGCTGTAGTTGGTTCTTGTCCAGGAAATGAACAGAAGAGGGAGGCCTACACTGTTTCAACAGGGAAGGAATACATTGCACACAGCAACAAATTGTTACACAGAATACTACAAACATTATAATGCCAAAAATCAATTTTCTGAGCCATTCACCATTATGTAACCAGGAAAATAAACTGTCCCAATCAAACAAGGCACCATCTCCTTTTGATAGAGGATTGCTTTGTACCATACTTTCCACATGAGCGACTGTGGCAGAAATGTCAGGTGCGTTGTCAGAAATATACATACAGCAATGGCTTTGAATGAGAGCACACACGCCTCCTTTTGCAGCAAGGAGAACGTCCAATGCATAGTGATTCTGTAAGGTTACCTCTCTTATTTGCCGCTGTTCTTCATTTAACAATTTTATTGAGTGAATAGTTTCATTGAACATTGCAACAGTCCAGTTGTTTAATATATGCAAATCCCTATAATTCATGGCAACACCCATTGAAGGAATTAACGCTCTAGCAGTTTGAACAGACCAACTACCCCCCAAAGTGAGTTCATTGGAAGCTTCAATATCGCGTCTATTGCGCAAGCGGAAAGAGGATAGTTTATCAAGTTTGTAAAAAACAGGGATTACAGCTCCATATGTACATACACCAGACCAATTCTGGGGTATTGACCGATATGCATTTTTTCCACATAAGATCCAATCTTTGTCAGATGTGAGAACATTGTCTTTTGAGGCATTGTACAGAGTTTCAAAAATCTCACCAAAATCAAACAAGGGAACACAGTCAGCACATGCTTTCTTGTTGTCAATGTCTGTCTCATTATAATATCTAGCTTTATAGTTTAGTTGCCAAGGGATAGTTATATTACAAGATCGCCAAATACCTAGAAAGGTGCTATTACTGTTTGGCGAGGCTGTGCGGTTGATGCACACTTGGGCAGGGTGGCGCAAAGCTAGAGAGACTCGTAAGGGAGATTTCAAAGTGAAAGAGGGGGAAGTTTCATTCTTCCAAGGGAACGTATTGAGGGAAGAGTTGCGAGGCAAGGCAGACACATAGGGCACACCATGAAGGGGGAAGGCATGTTTGCTTTGTGCTGGCATGTGCATGCAAATCCAGCAATTGGATGCATTCATCAATTGAGCATAGTGAGAAACATCTTTTATATGCATTATCATTCCAATAGTCTGGTCCCAAGTCACCCGTACGGGTAACCAGGGATCGACGAACTCTTGGTGAACCTGAAAAAGGGGAAGTAATATACAAAACAGCAACAATTGTTATAAAAATGGTCAAAAAGGCTAAAAAACACAGATTAAAAAACATCCAGGAACGAGGCACGGGAAGGGATGGGGATTGAGGCTTTAGGGCTGTGGAGCGGGGAATGGGAGGAGGGGATAAAGGGGACAGAAGCACTGAGACATCTGCAGGTGGGGATTCAGTTTCCGTCATCTTTCCGTTTGTCTTCAGCCGGTAATGGAACTAGATAGGGTCTCACGTGGCGACCAGGAACCCACAAAACCTTATTGTCCAACTGAATTGCGGCGTATCCACGACCCCACGTAAGTAGGGATGCAGGGCCTTGCCAAGTCAGATCCGGTAACTGGCGGTAATACACCTGTGGTTTTGGAGCAGAAGAAGAGGGAGGGGGAGAAAAATGGCGCTCTGCCGCAGATGTCTCAGGGGAACCTGTCATGTTAAGAAAGTTAACAGTGAACAGGGCTTTATTAAGGCGATTTTGAATCGATGGGAGGCCAGGAGATATTTTCTCCTTTTGTAATCTTTGTAAAGCATGTTTCAATGTTTGGTTGGCCCTTTCTACTATGGCTTGGCCCTGAGAGTTATAAGGAATGCCAAATTTGTGCAAAATGGACCATGTATTACAAAATTCTGCAAAGGATGTGCTAGTATATGCTGGCCCATTATCAGTTTTCAATTCAATTGGGCATCCCATCGAAGCAAAGGTACGAATGCAATGGTTAATAACATGCTTTACAGTTTCACCCCGTTGAGGGGAGGCCATGATACATCCAGAATATGTGTCTACAGTAACATGGAGAAATTTCCATGGGGCAAATGGGGCAAATTGGGTGACATCCATCTGCCAAACAGAAGCTCGTGCCAGTCCTCTGGGATTAACTCCCATGGGGAGAGATGAGCCCTGCTTACTACAGGTAGGGCATTGCTGTATAATAGCAGAAGCTTCAGTGGAGGAAAGTGAAAATTGCTTCCTCAAGGCTTTTGCATTTTGATGAAAATATGAGTGACTGTCCCAAGGAGTAAGGGGAGAGAGTGCTAACACACTTTTACTAGCATCATCAGCGAAGGCGTTGCCTTCCGATATGGGCCCTGGGAAAGGCTGATGACTTCGAATATGGGCAATAAAATAAGGGTGCATACGATGTTCCACACAATGCTGCAAGGAAGAAAATAATGACAGCAAGTGCGGCTCCACTGCAGGAGAAAGATATGAGTCAAAAATATTTGTGACAATTTGAGTGACATAGAGAGAGTCAGAAATGAAATTAAAAGGGGCATCCTGTAATTTGGTGAATGCTAAAATTACAGCAGCAAGTTCAGAACGTTGTGCAGAGGTTTGAGGAGAAGTGTGATGAACAACCCATTCTCCATTAATCTGATAAGCACAAGAACCATGATTTTTGGAGCCATCAGTAAAAACTGTAATTGCACCCTGTATAGGGTGAGTAGATTGCATTTGATTCCAACGGACAGGGATGGTTTGTAATAAAATAATTCGATAGGAGGACAATGGCAAGAGATAGCACCAGGCCAATCAGTCAAAGCCATCTGCAAGTCATGGGATAGTTGGAACAAATTTTGCCAAACTTGCAAGGGCACAGGGATGTACAATGTGGATGGTTCTGTGCCTATCAATGACTTTGCACGTTTGCAGCCTTTATGAATTAAAAGAGACCACAAAAAATATCTACTACTTAGAGTTGCACGAGGGGTGTGTGGTAAATGAAGCCATTCAACAATTAGCAATTTGTTATCTTTTACCTGCGTTAATGCAGCAGTAGGAAGAGAAGGAGTATTTAAAAGAATCATTGAAAGGGGGAGATCAGACACGCATCTATCAACCCAGGTGAGAGATAATGCGTGATTCACAAGAGAAAGAACTGATTGCTGCTTGGGTGTCAAAGAAATAGGATCTGAGGGGGTTTTTCCTCCTGCAAGAGCAGAAAAAAGTGGGGCAAGTTGTTGGGTGGTTAAACCCATATAAGGGCATGCCCAATTAATAGTTCCAAGATATTGTTGAAGCTGCACAAGAGTGGTTTTTGCTGGGAGAACTAATTGTGGCAATATTGGAACAGCCCTAGAGGCCATAATTTTAAAACCCAAATATGAATAGGGTAGCACCTTTTGGATTTTTTCTGGAGCTACAGATAGCCCATATGAGGCTAAATGGGCAATAAGACAGTCTAAAACTTGCTGTACATGAGAATGAGGTAGAGGGGAAGAAAGCAAAATATCATCCATGTAATGTAAGCAAAGAAAATCAGGATATTGAGTGCGGAAAGGAGTCAAAACACAATGAATATAATGCTGGCACATGGTTGGAGAATTCAGCATTCCCTGAGGCAGAACTGTCCATTGATAACGAGAGGCAGGAGAGTAAGAATTCAAAACAGGGATAGTGAAGGCAAACAATTTACGATCCTTTTGTAGTAAAGGAATGGAAAAAATGCATCCTGCAAGTCTATAACATATAAGGTGCGATCTCTTGGAATAAGAAAAAGAAACACCATCAAGGAAACATGTGAAATTTTCTTAGTTGCATAATTGAGATCCTGACAATTACACCAAGCCCTTCAAAATGAGCCCTTTGGTCCTTGGAGAATTCTGCCCACATACTCACGGGGGGTAGGTCCTTGCTGAAGACGCTACGGGGGTGAGTCCTCGCTGGAGAGGACACCACGGATGTGCGAGATGAGTAAGAGGGTGTCAGGGATGTTGTAGAATACAACACCGGCCCAGATCACGTCGGGGTCACCATTTGTGGCACTCTTGTGTGTGCCCCAATGGAGGGTTCCTTCACGATAGCCGAATTAAAGGAGACAGCATGGAGGTTTCCTTAGGGTGAACCGAACCCAGAAAGAAGGCTGCTTTCCCTATTTATTGCATGTTACAGTGGGCGGTTACATAAGGCATCACATGGTTACAAACAGCCAATGACAATGTTATAGTTGTGGCCAATAGCAAGGTTACATTGCAAAGCTACACCTGTGGCCAATGGCAAAGCTTATACCTGTGGCCGGTAGATTCAAATCTTGGTACAACGTTCCTCCACCTGTTGGCCCCTCCCTCATTTCCTGTTTACTCCAAAATCTCATAGTCAAGCCACATGGGTCTTTGTTCCTTTGTCTTTGTTCCAAGCACATGGCATGGCAGTCTCTTTGTCCCAGGCTTCATGATTTCTTGTCCCACCTATGCTCCATCCAGTTCTTACAGATCCTAGGGCACAGGCCATCAATCATAGCAACAATGGCTGGTTGAGGAATTCTGGGAGTTGAAGTCCACAGGTCTTAAAGTTGCTAAGTTTCTAGACTCCTGAGCTAGCTGGTTGGCCCTTCTGAGCTTTTCCAACCCCTTCCCTGTACCCTTAAAGACACAGGAATCAAGTGCAAAAGAAGAAAATAAAGAAACAAACTCCGTTTTTTTTCTCTTGAAGCTGCCTCAGGTGTGTCACATGTCACAATGTTGCAATCCTTGACTGAAAAGCTCCAACAATTGCAAAAAGCTTTAGCTTTAAATTAAGCCTATTTACCTTCAAAGAAAACTTTCTAAAAGCCACAGACAGACTCAATTAAAGGGGGTAAAACTAATTACATTTGTTTAAGGGATTA
The DNA here is from genome assembly GCA_034064705.1 of Bothrops alternatus. Taxonomy (NCBI): domain Eukaryota; kingdom Metazoa; phylum Chordata; class Lepidosauria; order Squamata; family Viperidae; genus Bothrops; species Bothrops alternatus. The sequence continues at coordinate 36,323,204 of JARGCV010000112.1, forward strand.
AACCTTTCCTGATGTCTTTTTTCCCCTTCCCCCACCCAAACAACGTTCTTTTATAGCCTCTCTTCTCCCCCCCCTTTTTCTTCAGTTCACCTCCAGCTCCAAGCTGCTTCGGGAAGCCAATCAGCTGGAGCCAATCAGCTGGAACCCTGCAGAAACTGGGGCTTCTGCCAAGCCCAGACAGTTCTGCAGCTGCAGCTGCCCCTCCCTCAGGCTTGGCTTGCTTTGGCTCATTCCCCTCCCCTCCTATACTTGGCTAGCAATCACATACCACCTGCCATGTGGCAAAGTACCACAAGAGGTATGTGTAGCACCGGTTGAAAAGTCCTGCTATATGTCCAAGAACAGGAATAGTGATCCTGTAATTCTCCAAATTCTACAGAATTATAATTCCCAGCATTTTCCCACTTTCTTGCTTTGGTGGGGCTGTTCAGAGTTATATTTCATCAACATCTGAAAGGTCATCAATTCTCTGGCCCTGCTGCAATCCACTACCTTTTAAACATGAATTTATTGACATTTTCACTCTATATGTCTACATGCCTGCTATTTCTACATGCCTTGCAACTTAAATATAAGGAGTAATAGACCCGCCATTTAGCAACAACATGTTTATTTATGTGTTAGATTTAGATCTTGCCTCTTATTCAGAAGAAAAGACAGTATACAAAAAATTATTATTTTTTTCTGCTAAATGGTGTAAGGAAGGCAGGACTATGAGAGAATGACTGAAGATGTTGTTAGGCTGTGTTTAGTATCTTACTGTATTAATTGATTTTGACAAAGTAAGCCCTATCTTTCAATTGTCTTTTTTTCTAGTGATTGCTTTTCACCAATGAGTCTACAGAGAGAGTTTGTCATACATGCACAAAAAGAGAAGTAACTTCTGAAGGACTGGTAGCAAAACACAGCATCCATCTGAATGGTTTGCTACATACTCTTAGCCTAGCCTTACAGCTTTGGTTTTGACTCTACAAGAAACAAGACTGTAGACTTTCCTCTGTACTTTTTAATTTTTTTTCTTATTCTCAGTGGAGAATAGCTATATCTTTCGATGGGCTTATTTACATTGTGATCTCTATCTCAGGTGCTAGTACGTCTGTTCAGCTTCAATAGGCCTCTGTTTTCTTAATTTTTTACCCATTTCTCCACATACGTAAGTACTATCCTGAAATGGTTGGATTTTTACTTCCATCCCCAATTCCGACCAGTGAAAAGGTTTTCCAATTCGAAAGCAAACATTTTTCTGGAGTCCTCATGAAGAGGGCGAGCCCAGAAGGCATCTTTTAGGTCCACTACACTGAACCAAGAAGGAGGAATTCGTCCCAATAATGTGTAGGGATTTGGCACCACTGGGTGCCTTGTCACCACAATATTACTGAGAAGATGCAAATCCTGGACCATTCTCCAATTCCCATCCAGTTTTCGGACAAGAAATATACTTGTATTAAAGCGATACATAGTGGGTTCTAAAAGTCCATCCTTCACTAGATTATCTATTACAGGCTGTAAGTCCTTCCTTCCTTCCAAAGAGATGTCATACTGTTTCTGTTTTACTGGTCCACTGTTTTCTTTTAACTCTATTTTGAGGGGTGGTATTTGTAATCCCCCCTATTTCCCTCTTTTACCCATACAATAGAGTCAATTTGTTGTTCATCTTCCCATGTGAGTTTATACAAACCTAGATGGTCTGGAAACCTTATTATCATTCCCATTTGGCACAATAAATCTCTTTCTAACCACAATCTTCTGCTTAGTAAGCTAGAAAAAGGTGGGATAGACAACAACACCATCAGATGGATCTGTAGCAGGCTGACAAACCATTCTCAGCGAGTATTCCTTAATGGCACTACATACATATGGAGAGAAGTAAGCAGTGGGGTACCACAAGGCTTCATCTTAGGCCAAGCACACTTCAATATTTTCATTAATGACTTAGATGAGGGAATAGAAGGGCAGTTCATCAAATTTGCAGATGACAGTAAACTGGCAGGAATATCCAATACCCCAGAAGACAAGCTCAGGATCCAAAAAGATCTTGACAAACTTGAACAATGGGTCCTATCCAACAAAATGAATTTTAATGTGGAGAAAAGCAAAGTTTTACATTTAGGCAGGAAAAATCAAAGGTATAAGTTCAGATTAGCTGAGACCTGGCTCAAAAACAGCAACTATGAGAGGGACCTTGGAGTCCTAGTGGATGATCACTTGAGTATGAGCCAGCAGTGTGCAGCAGCAGCCAAAAAAGCTAATACAATCCTGGGTTTTATAAATAGAGGTATAGAATCAAGATCACACAAAGTATTCGTACCGCTTTATAAAACCCTAGTAAGACCACACCTGGAATACTGCAACCAATTTTGGTCACCATACTACAAAAAAGATTTTGAGACATTGGAAAAAGTTCAGAGAAGAGCAACTAAAATGATCAAAGGCCTGGAGACTAAAACATGTGAAGAACAGCTGCAGGACTTGAGTTTGGCTAGTCTAAAGAAAAGAAGCAGGGGCGACATGATAGCAGTATTCCAGTATTTGAGAGGCTGCCACAAAGACAAGGGGGTGGGGGTCAAACTATTCTCCGAAGCAGCAGAGGGCAGGACAAGAAACAATGGTTGGAAACTGATCACAGAGAGAAGCAACCTGGAATTAAGGAGAAACTTCCTAACAGTGAAGACAGTTAGCGAGTGGAACAGTTTGCCTTCAGAAATCGTGGGTGCTCCATCACTGGAGGTTTTTAAGAAGAGACTAGACGGTCACTTGTCTGAAATGGTATAGGTTCTCCTACTTGAGCAGGGGGCTGGACTAGAAGACCTCCAAGGTACCTTCCAGATCTATTCTATCTATTCCTGCATCAGATATGTACAAAAATTCAATAAATTATGCTAATTTAGACTGGGGCTTCAAAAGGGTGGTTAATTTGGTGTTTCTTACAAATTTAGTTCACCCCTCTATCCTGGTGACAGGGAGAGTCATAGAAGATAATTTAACTTCAAGGGGCAGTTGTGCTATTGAACTTTTAGATGCTCCAGTATCAATAAGAAAAGTCATTGTTTGTTTCCTGGGTCCCATCTCTAAATTTATCAAAGGCTCTTGGTAGGACCCCTCAGATAAGAGCCTCTGACTTCCCTAATTCTCCTTCTCCTCCATTAACTGATAAAGCCTCTCCTTATTTCTTTGTCAAGGACAATCTTTCTTAAAATGGCCGATCTGACCACACCCAAAGCATTTCCTCAGCATGACTTGCGAAGGCGCCTCTTGTAAGGATGCTTGATTGTATTTAGGAGGGGCACCTAGAGGCATCTCTTGTGGAGGCCATTTTCTAACTGATTGATGCCCAAACTTTACTTGTTTCTTCTCTTTCTGCCACTTTCCTTTGTCCAATTCTTTCTCTTGTCTAACTACCTCTCTCATACTTGCCACCCTAATCTTTCCCTGTCTCTCTTGTGTTTCTAGATCCCTCCTAACATATTTTTTTTGAGCTTTTATTAAAAAATCGCTCATAGTTTTTATATTCCATCCATCTATTTTCTCTAAACAATTTTAATGTTGGACCAACTATTCACTACAAAATTCATTTTTAGCAGTGTTTGGGTGGTCTTGGTTTTGGAATCCATCCCTGAATATTTCCTCATGGTGTCCTTAAGTCAAGAAGTCTGAAGGAGTTTAATCCTTCTTTTGAATCACCTCAAACATTTTAGAAGCATTTTGTGATTTTGCGACAGTGTTCTTAATCCCTCCAATTATCATTTCATACAATTCTTGCATTTTCTGTCTGTCAACCGCATTGTTTCCATCCCAATTTGGTCTGCCTATGGGAAATTTTTCATCTCCTATAGTGTTTCAGGCATGACGATTATTATAATCTTTTACAGCAGCTGTTCTTATTAGACCCCTTTCCTCTGGGTTGAACAAGGCTTTCATGATAGAACTTAATTCATCCCACATGTAAATATTGGGTCCTAGTAGTTGATCAAGCTGTTGTGCCACACCTATTGGATCCTCTACTAACTTCTTTAATTCCTTCTTGAGAGTTCTTACTTCATAACTAATAAGTGGGCTATTTACATAACTTATTTGGGATTCTCCATTCCTATCTACTCCATTAGGCACTCCCCTTAAGGGGAAAATTTGTTCTCCAGTAATCAGTTTTCTTTTTACTACTTCCCTGTCTTTACTGCTAAAAGGCAGAATTGCATAAGATCTTTCTCACACTGATGAATTTCTTTTTCCATGTTTGGATACAATTTCTCTTGGGTGTCTGATACAGGTTTTTCAATGCTCTGCCTTTGTGTTGTCCTGTCTTGTTGTTCAAGTACTATCTCTTGGACTATGTTTCCTCCCTGGGGACCCAGTGCCTGTGGTATTATCAGACCTAGAGGTGCCTCTGGGTTGTATGGTGGAAGCCAATTCTCCAAAGGGTCCCATCTCAATTTAACATAGCCCCCTTCCTCATCTGTATCACTTTCCCTATGTTATTTATTCTTAGGGTGTCCCCTTTCATTTGTTTATTTTGACTGTCCCCTTTCTGTAGTTTATTTTGACTGAGGAATAAATAATCAGTTTCTGGAGGCCATTTATCTGGCATCCATATTATGACATAATTAATCTCCCCAGGAGTTTTATTTTTTTTGTTCAATACGTAATTATACAAAGACTGACACATAAAGTAATTAAAACTACTTAAACTTGGCCACTGTGCCCCCTCATCTATTTGTTTTTGTCCCCAAATAAAATAACAGTATTGAATAATCAAGTCCTTATCTAAATCTTTCACCATTCTTTGATATGGAGGATACTTCCATCTGGCCAAGATCTTACCAAGGGGATTGTTAGGGGGTAGGAAATTGTATCCACCTCCCACTTCACCTCGTCTTGATCTTTACAGCCCTTTTTGGAAGGTCTATTACCCATGGGTGGTTACTGTTCAGTCCTCAAGTCCTGACCAACCTAATGAAATTACCTTTCACTTCACCAAGTTGCTTCCTCTATTTCCTGCCAATCTCCTCGTGGAGGTATGGTAGCAAGAATTGTGAGTCCACTCTCACTTCATCTTGCCAGCCCTAATGGCCCTCGGGGTGTCTCAGTCACACTCTCACAGGACTCAGACTCAGACTGACCTACCCACCCGGCCGCCCAGGTAAATATGGAAATAATCCTTTATTTTCTTATCTGGGTCCATGCACAGAGTTTCCCAGCAATAGGTATTCGACTCACCTCCAGTGTCAATTTATGAGATGACTTGACTGGATTTGTTCCAGGAATCCACTATTTAATGTCCGATTCCTCATGGGTGCTGGGCCAGTTGTCGCCCTCCGGAAACTGTTGATATAGACATGGCGCCTGTTCCCTAAAGGTCTGTCCCTGAGGGTCCAGGGACTGTTCAGATGATCCTGGATGAGCCCCCAAGTTGTCTGGAATGAGGCTCAGGATTCAAAAGACAAACAAGCTCAATTGGGATTCCAGGAACAAAGTTTTATTGGAGCAAAGTATTTGCAAAAGCTGGTGGACTTAACTCACACAGAAGAATAAGCCACACACACAATTTTTAAAAGCATATTGTCAAACCTTCAAATGATTCTGTCTGCAGCCATCTTTACTTCATTTTCAGTTGCCACAGCCATGGAAGGGGGGGAGATGTGTTCTTTTAGTTTAGCCATAACAAATATTTTCTTGTGGGAACCAAGGTCAAGCTGCCTAGGTTTTGGCAGGCTGGAGATACCATTAGAAAGCCCGCCAAAGTAGTTAATTGGGGAATGTGATTTATGACAACTGTAGGGGTGTAACTGTAGGTTACTTTGTAACCTTTGGGGAGTGGGAAATTTCAGTCTTGGTTTCACCTTTGACTGTGCCGATACTATGTAGCCATTAAATGTATTCTTTGAGGAATTCAATTGCCTCAGAGTTATTATTTTGTTCTGGTCTCATCTATCAGAACCATAACATTAAACCAAGACTCCAAAATTCAACAATCCAAGTAGCCCCTGTCGCCTACTTAAACCTTGGGAGGATGATAAAGACTCAGGGAAGACACAGAGATGGAAAAGAAAGGGCAGTCAATCTCGAGCCTTGGAGCAGTGGCAGCGGATGGAGCATAGGCTGCTGCTTTAGTGGAGAGTTGTAGCAGTTCCTTGTTCTGGCCCTTCTGAAAAATCTAGCTCACCCCATGATCCTGGTGATGAGTGTAGCTCGGGCCCTGGGCTCAGACTGTTGCTGCTCAATGCCAGGTCGGTTAATAATAAGGCCCCCCTCATTCATGATCTTCTCATGGATGAGGAGACCGACCTGGTGTGTGTGACTGAGACCTGATTGGGTCCTGAGGGGGGAGTCCCCCTCTCAGGTATGTGCCCACCAGGTTATCAGGTATGGCACCAGCCGTGACCCCAGGGAAGGGGGGGAGTGGCTGTTTTGACCCGGGAGAACCTCAGTCTACGCAGACTCACTGTTTCCGAAATTCCGGGTTGCGAGTCCATCTTTATGACGCTGGACCTAGGGGTTCAGGTGGGCTTATTGTTGACGTACCTGCCTCCCAGCTGCGTGACATCAGCCCTGCCTGTGCTACTTGAGGAGATTGCTGGGCTGGCGGTGGAGTTCCCCAGGCTTATAGTCTTGGGGGACTTTAATCTGCCGTCGCTTGGCGTGACCTCAGGGTTGGCACAGGAGTTCATGGCCACCATGACAACCATGGACCTGACCCAAGTAGTGCAGGGACCAACGCATGAGGGTGGGCATGCCCCGGATATGATTTTCCTTTCGGAGCAGTTGGGTAATGATCTGGTTTTAAGGGGCTTAGATGTCATGCCTTTGTCATGGACTGATCATTTTCTGCTACGACTGAATTTTAGGGCCCCAATCCTTCCCCACAGGGAGGCGGAACCAATTAGGTGGTTCCGCCCCAGACACCTGATGGATCCAATTGGTTTTCAGACGGTGCTTGGAGAATTACCAAGCTCGTTCATTCACAATTTGGCGGAGTCCCTGGTAGCGGCATGGAATACGGCCGCGAAGGGGGCTATTGATCGGATTGCGCCTTTGCGACCTCTCCGTGGTGCTGGCCCCAGGAGGTCTCCTCGGTTTACTGAGGAGCTCAGGGGGATGAAGCGCCATAAGAGACGTCTAGAGAAGCGATGGAGACGAAGTAGGTCCGGATCTGATTGAACCAGATTGAGCTCATTTATTAGAGCCTATTTGAAGGCGATTAAGGTGGCAAGATCTTTGTATCTTTCCGCCTTGATCACGTCTGCGGAATCTCGCCCGACCGCCCGTTTAGGGTGACCCGATCCCTCCTTAACCCGAGGGGTCCGGGGCCTCCCTTGCAGGGTAGTGCCGAGGATTTTAACAACTGTTTCACAGACAAAGTAGGTCAGATCCGGGCCAACCTGGACTCCAATTGTGTAGCAGAGTCGACTGATAATGATTCAGTCGAGGTGACAGGGGCATGTTCTTGTCCGATTATCTGGGCGAGTTTGAGGCTGTTACGCCTGATGAAGTGGACAGGGCCATTGGAGCTGTGAGTTCCGCCACCTGTTTGTTGGACTCGTGTCCCTCCTGGCTGGTTTTTGCCAGCAGGGAGGTGACGCGTACCTGGATCCAGGAGATTGTCAACGCTTCTTTGAGGGAGGGGTCCTTTCCGGCTCCCTTAAAGGAGGCACTTGTGTGCTCCCTCCTCAAGAAGCCTTTCCTGGATCCAGCAATTCTGACTAACTATCATCCGGTCTCCAACCTCCCCTTTGTGGGGAAGGTTGTTGAGAAGGTGGTGGCACTCCAGCTCCAGCGGTCTATGGAGGAAGCTTCAGGCCCGGCTACAGCACGGAAACTGCTTTGGTCGCTCTGATGGTCCTCTTTCCTGGTGCTTCTTGACCTCTCAGCGGCGTTCGATACCGTCGACCATGGTATCCTTTTGCGCCGGCTGGAGGGATTGGGATTGGGGGGCACCGTATTACAGTGGTTCTCCTCCTATCTCTCTGGTCGGTCACAGTCGGTGTTTGTGGGGGGTCAGAGGTCCACCTCTAGGTTACTCCTATGTGGGGTGCCTCAGGGGTCAGTTCTCTCCCCCCTACTTTTCAACATTTACATGAAGCCACTGGGAGAGATCATCCATCGGCATGGAGTGAGATACCATCAGTACGCTGATGATACTCAGCTGTACATTTCCACTCCTGGCCAAATCAGTGAAGCAGTTGAGGTGATGTGCCGGTGTCTGGAGGCTGTGAGGGTCTGGATGGGCGTTAACAGATTAAGGCTCAACCCTGACAAGACAGAGTGGCTGTGGGTTATGTCTGGGTTATGTCTCCCAAGGACGCTTCAATCTGTCCTTCCATTACCCTGGGGGGTGAATCTATATACCCCTCGGTGAAGGTTTGCAACTTGGGTGTCCTCCTCGATCCACAGCTGACATTGGATCATCATTTATCAGCTGTGGCGAGGGGGGCATTTGCCCAGGTTCATCTGGTGCACCAGTTGCGTCCTTATTTGGATTGGGAGTCTCTCCTCACAGTCACACATGCTCTTGTCACCTCGAGGATCGACTACTGCAATGCTCTCTTCATGGGGCTGCCCTTGAAGAGTGTTCGGAGACTACAATTAGTGCAAAATGCAGCTGTGTGAGCAATTGTGGGCCTTCCACATTGTGCCCACATTTCGTCAACCCTCCCCATGCTGCATTAGTTGCCTATTGGTCTCCGAGCGCATTTCAAAGTGCTGGTTATTACCTATAAAGCCCTATATGGCTCTGGACCAGGGTACTTACGGGACTGTCTTCTGCCACATACTTCCCTACGACCAGTGAGCGCGCACAGGGTCGGCCTCCTCCGGGTCCCGTCAGAGAAACAATGTTGTTTGGCGGGTCCTAGGGGGAGGGCCTTCTCTGTTGTAGCGCCCACCCTCTGGAACCAACTTCCCCTTGAAGTCTGTGTTTCTCCCACTCTCCTGGCCTTCCGAAAGAACCTCAAAACTTATCTTTGCCGGCAGGCCTGGGGATGATTGTGGGTTGTGGTTCGAATGTTGTGCGTGTGTTGGGTACTTATTTTTAATGTTTTGATATTTTGTATATGTTGTGAGCCGCTCCGAGTCTCCAGAGAGGAGCAGCATACAAATCAAAATAAATAAATAAATAAATAAATAAAATAAAATTGCTGCCTTCACCCATGAGGTTTGAGCAGGCCAATGGATCCCTCATAGGAGGAGCCCCGGCTACTCACCTAACTGAACTAGTGTGCCTAGAGATAGGAGAGCATTTGGGAACTAATCTGTTTTGTGGTAATCCCCAAAATGACAGAAGCAGTGATTCTGGGGTTGGTCTGGCTTGACAAATGGCACCCTATGATCTGGTGGGAGAATGGAGTGAGGACTTTAAGGTTAGCAACTGGACCATCGCCTCCTTCCCCAAATTGTAGCACCATTGAGATCCAAGGGCAGCCCCTAGAAACCTTGAAGTCTGCTGTGAGTTCCCCACTGGGAGAGCAGATCCTCCCAAGTGAATATAGAGATTTAGCAAAATCATTCAGCGAAGCGGAATGTGATGTTCTGCCTCCCCACCGAACTACTGACTGTGCTATCGAGATTTTACTGGGGGCCAAACTACCTAAGCAAAAAATGTATTCAATGACCCCCCTGCGAACTGAAAGAACTGAGAGCCTACATTGATAAGAACCTAGCCAGAGGATTTATTCAGCCAGCAAAATCCTGGGTAGCCGTCCCCATGCTATTTAAAGAGAAGAAAGCTGGGTTGATGAGATTGTGCATGGACTATAAAGGGTTAAACTGTGTCAGCATGGAGAATATGTACCCCCTCCCCTTGATGAAGGACATGTTAGCCCATTTGGCAAAAGGAAAAGTTTTTACCAAATTAGACCTATGAGAGGTGTATTACCGAGTAAGAATCAAGAAAGGAGATGAGTGGAAAATGGCTTTTAACAGTCCCTTGGAGAGTTTCCAGTTCAATGTCATGCCTTTTGGTCTGCATGGGGCTCTTCCTGTGTTCATGCAATTGATAAATCAAGTACTACATAGACACCTGTACAAAGGGGTCTTAGTTTACTTTGACAAAATCCTAATCTACATAGAGACCATGTAGGAGCATGTCAAATTAGTACGTGAAGTGCTCAGAAAACTGCTGAGCCCTAAACTTTATGCTAAGCTCTCAAAATGTGAGTTCCACCAGTCAAGCCTGGATTACCTAGGACAGTGATGGTGAACCTTTTAGAGAAGAGTGCCCAAACTGCAACCCAAAACCCACTTCTGTATTGTTGGGTGCTGGATGGGTGTGGTCCATTGGGTGGGCGTGGCTATGGTGGTAACGGCAGATTGGGTGGGACTAAAAAGTTCAATCAATCAATTCCAACTTTGCAAGATCTTTTTTTTCCTGCGAGAAGTTGAAATTGACTGATTGATTGAACCTTTTTTTTTTGCGCACGGCAGTGGAGGCCTAAAGCAAAAAGGTTTTATAAAACCCAGCTGAAGGCCTAGGACTGGGGTGATGGAGCGCATGCCCACAGAGAGGGCTTTGAGTGCCACCTCTGGCACCCATGCCACAGGTTCGCCACCACTGACCTAGGATACAGAATTTCCAGTGAAGGCATTGAGATGGATCCGGCTAAAGTGAAAGCTGTGCTAGAATGACAGTCTCCTCGGACCCGTAAGCAACTCCAGAGTTTTTTGGGATTTGCAAACTTCTACCAGCAATTTATCCACTCCTTTGCCAAGATTGCCTTGCCAATTACCGAACTGTTAAAAATGGGGAAAAAACTGGAGGAAGCTGTGACCCTGCCATGAGTGCCAAGCAACTTTTCAGAACTTAAAGAGACTGTTTGCAGGAGAACCCATTCTTAAACATCCTAATCCTGAGAAACAATTAATCATCCAAGCTGATGCCAGCGATGTGGAGGTAGGGGCCATTTTCTTACAGAAAAATGAGAGAGAGGATTTATAGCCCTGTGCTTACACTTCCAAAAAATTAATGGACACTGAACAAAGGTGGGTGGTTTGGGAGAAGGAGGCTTTTGCAGTAAGGTGGGCCCTGGTTACATGGCGTTATTTTCTTTTTTTATATAACATTTTATTATTTTTTTAAACAGAATTCAATAATAATCGTTCAACAAAAATGTGTTGTCTAAGTATCTTATTCACTAATACAAATTAAATTCCTAATCCCTAAATCTTTTCACTAACCATTGATAAAATAGGTCCCAAGTTTGAAAATATTCTGTTTCTTCTTTTCCTTTCAACCTTAAAGTAAGTCTGTCCATTTCCGCACAGTCTAGTATTTTTTTGATTATTTCTTCTTTTGGTGGTACTTCTTCGTTCTTCCAATATTGTGCAAATATAATTCTTGCTGCTGTTATCACATGTAGAATCAAATATGTACTTTCCTTATTAATTTTTCTGGCATTATACCTAGTAAAAAAAATCAGGTTTATAGTCTATGTGTTTCTCTAACATTTTTTCTAACCAAGTGTGGATTATTGTCCAATATCTCCTTGCTTTAACACATGTCCACCACATATGATAATAAGTACCTGGTTTGTGTTTACATTTCCAACATTTCTCTGACATGTTTTTAAACATTTTTGCTAATCTTGTTGGTGGCAAATGCCATCTATAGAACATTTTATATAAGTTTTCTTTATATGAAGCTGACATTGTCAATTTATAGTTTCTTTCCCACAAATGTTACCACTTCTCTAGGACTATATTACATCCAAAATTCTTTGCCCATGCTATCATTGTCTCTTTTACTTGTTCATCTTCCATTTTGAGATTTAATAAGAAATTGTACATTTTTTAAATTAACTTTTCATCGGAAGTTAGTAATGTCTGATCAGACATAATCTGCTCTTTATAAAATCCACACTGTTTAATATCTTTATCATAACTGACTTGAATTTGTAAAAGTGTCCACCATGTTAAATTGATGCCCTGATTTTCCATCTCTTGCATGGATTTTAAATTCCCTTCAGAATTTAGAATATCTTTTTATGTCCATATTTTATTGAGACTGACTAGATTTTGATGTACAAATGCTTCCATTGTTGAAAGCCATCCTGGAATTTTCAAATAGTTTTTACATTTCCCCCCCCAAGCTAATAATAGTGCATTTCTAATGTAGTGGTTTTGGAAGTACTTATGTATTTTATTTTTTCCATACCATAAAAAAGCATGCCAACCAAGTTGCAGGTCATGTCCCTCCAAGTACAGCAATCTTTTATTTCTATCCATTCTTTTATCCATGTTAATACTGATGCTTGATAATATAAAACCCAATCTGGCAAGCCAAAACCTCAATTTCCATTGACTTCTTGTAACATTTTCAATTTAATTCTAGCTTTCTTTCCTTGCCAGATAAATTTTTGAATTAGAGAATTTAAATCTTCAAATATTTTTTCTCCAGTTTTATAGGTATTGTTTGAAACAAAAATAGTATTTTTGGTAATATATTTATTTTCACCGTAGCAATTCTTCCTAACATCGACAGTTGCAGATTCTTCCATTTTTCCAAATCAAGCTTTATTTGATTTAACAATTTAATGTAGTTATCTTCTTTTATTGTTGGACAGCTTGCTGTCAAATATATTCCCAAGAATCTTTTTGACTATTTGCAATTTATTTTTTCTTATAATTGCTTTTTTGTTTATCTGTAAGATTTTTAACTATGACTTTAGTTTTTTCTCTATTTATCTTTAATCCTGCTACCTCTCCAAATTGTTCTATCTTCTCCAACAGTTTCTGAATCATCTCTAAAGGTTCCTCTAGAATGAATACCAAATCATCTGCAAATGCTTGCAATTTGTAGGTTTCACCTTTTATTTTCAAGCCTTTAATTTCTGGATCTTGCCTAATGTTTCTATTTAAAACTTCCAAAGTTAAGATAAATAGCAGTGGGGATAATGGACATCCTTGTCTTGTGCCTTTTCGTATATCAAAATTCTCTGTATAATCCCCATTTACAATCACTTTTGCCTTTTGTTTCTGATATATTGTCTGAATCGTATTTATAAAGTTTTGATCAAAGTCCATTGTTTTTAGTTGTTGAATCATAAATTGCCAAGAAACATTATCAAATGCCTTTTGGGCATCTAAAAATACTAATGCCAATTGTTTCCCTGGATGGAGGTCATAATATTCCAATATATCTAGTATTACCCTCAAATTAATTTTTATTTGTCTCTTTGGCAAAAAAATCCATTTTGAATAAATTTAGTCAAAAATCTTTTCAGCCTCTCAGCTATTATTGAAGTGAAGATTTTGTAGTCCACATTCAGTAGTGATATCGGTCTATAGTTTTTTATCTGGGTCAAATCTGAGTCCTCTTTTGGTCTCAAAGTAACTTTGGTTCTGTCCATGCATTTGGGAGTTTTGCTTCCAATAAAAATTTGTTACATACATCTTTCAATGGTAAACATAATGTAAACATTTATAAAAGTCTGCCGGGAGTCTATCTAGTCCCGGTGTTTTTTCATTTTTTTGTCTTTTTATTACCTCTGTCAGTTCCATGATTGTTATTTTTTCACTTAACATAGTCTTGAAGTTTTCTGGAGTTTTTGGTAAATTATTTTCTTCCATATATTGAGTCATTTTCTCCTATGGAGTTTCTTTCTTAACATACAGTTTCTCATAGTATTTTTTAATTATCTTTTTATTGCTTCATTTTTAAATTGTAAACAGCCTTTTTCATCTACTAAATTGTTTATCAATTTTTTCTCCTTCTGTTTTTTAAGTTTATAAACTAACCATCTTCCTGGTTTTTTTTGCATTTTTAAAAAAGTTTTGCTTTGCCCTTTTAATTTGCTGTGAGAATTTTTCTAATTCTATTAAATTTAATTTATGTTTTATTATTTCCATTTGTCTTTTCAATATTTTCTTTTGTGGATTTATTTGTAGTTTAAGTTCTAATTTTTTTAAATTCCTCTCTTAACAACTGACATTGTTGTCTCTTTTCTTTATTTTTTTTTTCACCATGTATTTTATCGCTATACCTAGAAAACATGCTTTGGCTGTATCCAATACATTTTGTAATGTTGTATCTTCTTTTTTTATTTTCTTTGAAGAAAAATTCCATTTCTTTTGTTGCAAAGTCTATAAATTCTTTCTCTTTTAATATAGATTGATTCAAAGTCCATCTTAAATTTTTCTGCATTCCTTTCCACACCATTTTTAAAGGATTATGATCTGCCCAAGTACCTAATTCTATTTCAATTTCCTGCATATTAACCCTTAATTCAGGTGTCATCCAAATCATATCAATTCTGGACCAAGATTTATGACTATTAGAATAAAATGTATATTGTGATTTTCCTGGATTCGTTTCTCTCCAAATATTTTGTACACCAATTTCCTCTATCATGTTAAAAAAGGACTTAGGTAATCTTTTTCTTCCTTGTTTCCCTGATTTACTGCCTTTATAATCTAATGTCCCACCTACTGTTGCATTGAAATTCCCAATTAAGCATATATTTTGATATTCAATTTCTACTATTTTTCTGTGAAGGTTTTGATAAAATTCTTCTTGTTTGTTATTTGGTGCATATATTGCTATCAAAAGTATCTGTTTTTGATTTAAATATATTTCTACCATTAGTATTCTTCCTTCTTCATCTGCATAAATAATTTTGGAATCTATTGTCTCTTTAACATATATAACTACTCCTCTTTGTTTTGTTGAGAGCTGATGTGTAATAAAGTTTTCCAAGTTTTGGATTTGCCAAAAATATATGATTTTGGTTTTTTATGTGTGTCTCTTGCAGAAAAATTATATCAATGTTTAATTTCTGTAGTTGTTTGAAAATTCTTTTTCTTTTTCATGGGGAATTCAATCCATTTATATTCACTGAAAGAATTCCATTTTCCTTCTCCATTTTGATTTACTTATATTTAGGTCTTGTTGGTCTCGTAATCCTCTCTTATTGTTCCCTCATCTTCTTGATTAATCTTCTCTTTTTCTTCTTCCACCTGTGTAATTGTTTCCTCTGTTGTTTGTTCTGTCTGTTTCTGGCTTTTTCCATCCTCTTGTTGATACTGTGTTCTTTCTCCCAAAAATGCTCTATATTTTTCATCAAAATTCTCTGCTTTCCACACTGAATCCACTCGATATCTTGTATTATTCCAATTGATTAGAATCCCTTCTGGCATCAGCCATCTAAAATTTACTCCTTTTGCAATCAGCTTTATAGTCAAGAAATGATATTGTCTTTGAGTATCCCTTATTCTCTTGGGAATCTGTTTCAGCACTACTATTTCTTTATCTTTATATTGTAATGGATCATCTCTAACTTTTCTTAATATCTCATCCCTTGTTGTTTTCTTCATAAATCTTACATGGACTTCTCTGGGCACTTTGTGTTTCTCGCATAACTTGAATTCATTCTAAATATTTCATCCACTTCTTGCTGCATCTCCAATCTTTCAATTTTTAGGGCCTCTGCTAATAGATTAATACTCACTTTTGCTATATCTTCCTCTTTATCTTTGGGTATGTTCTGGAAACTCAAATAGTGTACAGCTTTCTCCATTTCCAAAGCAGCAAGCATACCTTCTAAGTGTTGATTTGCTTGTTCTAATTTAATTCTTTGTCATTAGTGCTTCAATTTTTCCCCCAGTATCTTCTAATTGATCTTTCACCTTCTGAATTCTTTGTTCATTTTTAAGAATCATTTGTTGATGAACCTCAAATTCTGTCTTTATGTCAAGCATTTGTTCATTTAGTTTATCAAGATTGCTTTTTGTTTCTTGGTGATTCTTCTGCATCATTTCTTGCATTAGTTGTAAGGTTGCATGCATCTCTTTTTGGAGATTGCTTGCCTTCTCTCATTGTAACATTGCTTCAATAGATCCCTGACTTGCTGGACTAGATGTTCCAGAAGAGGGTGCAGAAACAAGTTTTTTTTGTAATTTTAGTGACGTTTGGTGCACTCATTGTTCAATCAGGCAAATTTTGTAAATCCACAGGGAGAAGAGAAAAAAAGAAGAAAAGAAAAAAACAACAACAAGCCAACTGCTTTAGGCTATAACCCAACTTTAGAAAACAAAATCCCACTACTTTAGGCTATAATCTAACTTTAAAAAGAGCCTACTATTTTAGGCTATAATCCAACTTTAAAAAGGAGTCAACTGTTTTAGGCTATATTCCAAATTTAAAAAGGAGCCAACTGCTTTAGGCTACAATCTAAGTTTAAAAGGGAGCCAGCTGCTTTAAGCTGTAATCCAGCAAAGAAAAAAATCCCAACTGCCTAAATCTAATCCAGATATTTCTGTCAGTTCAAAGATATTAAATAGTTTCTATAATAGTTATGTCTAGAGTTAAAAGATGTAGTTAAAAAAAATCTTTGTTTTTTCTTTTGTAGAGTCACAGAATGTTCTCTGTTTAGCACAGGTTTTGTTTCAAGGTCACCACTCTTCAGATTCTTTCTGTATTATTGTATTATCTTCCTTCACCACTAGATGTCCTCATTAATTGTAGTGTCGCTATCCAGTAATAAAACTTTTATTTAAAATGCTCTTTCACAATAAAGTAAAAAATCCTACAAAATCAAAAAAGTTAGCCAACAAAACGTTATCATTTTTTTAATCAGTCTCAAATCTTTTCTGTGTATTTTTTATATTCCTTAATTTTGTTCCCCCGTTTCATATTTCTCACCGCTTTTAACTCTCTGCGTATTTGCTGGCAGCCTTTCTCATGACTGTTTAAAAAGTTTCCTCAGTCCGTTTGGGCCAACTGCCATTGGCTCCGAACTCCCAAGGTTTCTCTTTCTCCTCATTGCCTCTCCAGGGCAATTTTCTGATCCCTCTGGGTCTCCAGACGAAGCATAATAGGACTAAGAAACTGGAGCTCCAGTTTCTTTCATCCGTGTTGCCATGACACCCAGGATGAACTCCCATGGCATCATTTTCTTGAAGGGAATGACCTGCCTTTTGAAGTATGGACTGATCACAAAAACCTTGAGGCACTGAAAACTCCCTGTAAGTTTTCTTCTAAGCAAGTTCAGTTGGCGCAGTACTTTAACCGTTTTAACTTTACACTAAAATACATCCCAGGGGAAAAAAAATCCTAGCTACGCCTTATCCTGGTTGCCCCAATACAAAAGCTGTTGAGAGGAGATTGTGAAGCCACCTGGGTAAAAAGTGCTTATGTAAAAGCTAATAGATTAATACGTAATTTTTATGATAAGCATCCAAATAAGCCTAGAGGTGATTCCTGACTCTAACTTTTCTACCTACAGGATTTCTCTCTTCTTTAGAGGATCCAACTGTCAAACCTCCAATGCTTCTGTCTGCAGCCATCTTTACTTTGTTTTCAGTTGCCCCAGCCATGGGAGGGGGGAGATGTGTTCTTTTAGTTTAGCCATAACAAATACTTTCTTGTGGGAACCAAGGTCAAGCTGCCTAAGTTTTGGTGGACTGGAGATACCATTAGAAGGCCTGCCAAAGTAGTTAATTGGGGATTGTGATTTATGACAACTATAGGGGTGGGGAGTTCAACTTTTACTTTGTAACCTTTGGGGAGTAGGAACTTTCAGTCTTGGTTTCACCTTTGACTGTGCTGATACTATGTAGCCATTAAAAGTATTCTTTGAGGAATGCAATTGCCTCAGAGTTATTATTTTCTTCTGGTCTCATCTGTATATGACACATATATTTATAGCCTTTCACAAAGCTCTTTCTCCCCATCCTTATTGCACTCAATAGCTCATCTTGATCAATTAATCCAACGTGCCTAAACAGAATACATTTCCTTTCCCCCTCCCAGGAAAGCCCCTTATGTCTGCTATACCTGTTGTGTTAAAGTCCTTTAACCATCACATATTATTCATTTCATTATTAGTACAATCTTTTATGGTCCCTAACTAAAAATCCTGAGGTAAAAGTTTAATAACCTGAGGTAAATCTTGTATATGGTTTATCTACTATGTCTAGTCTATCACATACTGTTCATTCACGCTTCTGAATTAACTTCGTCTCAGTAATAGTGCAATCTTTCATAGTCCCTAACCAAAGTTCCTGAGGTAGAAGTTTCTTTTTTTTTTTTAATAAATATTTTTATTGGTTTTTTTTAAATTTTAACAGAAAAAAGAGACTAATCATATCAAATCATAGTATTAAAATAAACAATCATCCATAAACAGAGCATAAATACATTTTCCAATGCATCTAATGATAATAACTCAACTGAAAATAAACATCTCAAACAAATAACCTTCATCCTTCTCTATCTCCATCCTATTATTCCCCCTTCTTATCAACTTCCACTTAAATCAATCTTCACTCCACCAAAGGCCACCCAGACAACCCTTTAGTAACAATAATTAATTATTCTTCCACCAACCCCAAATACAGTTGAGAAAACATCATATCTAAAATTATAATCCCTCCCTAACCCACGACTTCCCAGAATGCTTACAGGGTATAACAAAAGAAAACCCCACTACATCAAACATAATTATTGTATAATCTTAACAAGAATTTTAAACTATGTAATATATACATTCTCTAAATCAAAACAATCCATAAAAAAAACCCCTCATCTTATTAGAATTAAACAGATGATATTAATGACGATAACAATATCAATAAATCCCTCAATTCAAAAGAAGAAAAATAGTAATA
Organism: Bothrops alternatus; assembly: GCA_034064705.1. Classification (NCBI taxonomy): domain Eukaryota; kingdom Metazoa; phylum Chordata; class Lepidosauria; order Squamata; family Viperidae; genus Bothrops; species Bothrops alternatus. The sequence goes on from JARGCV010000112.1 coordinate 36,341,795, forward strand.
ATAATAGTAGTAGCAATATCAATTACATTCTAAAAAAACTCATCTTATTAGAATTAAACAGATAATATTAATAACGATAACAATATCAATGAATCCCTCAGTTCAAAAAAGAAAAATAATAATAATAATAATAATAGCAATATCAATTACATTCTAATCAATTTAATTTCTCATAATATAACTTAATATATATTCATTTAACCATCCTCACCAAAACCTTAACTATAATATTTATCTTTAATTCAACCCATAATCTTAAATTAAGCTTAATTCCTTATTAAACAATTAACTCATCTTGTTAAAAATAATATTTATCATCTATAAATTTCATTTAATCAATCGACTTCTGGGCTCTCTCATCTAACAAACTATTTATAGCATTTCTAACTTACATTCCTTCAATTTTATCCAGTCTATCTATCTCATCATTAAATCAATCTAATGTCAAACCCAGATCATCAAAACAAATACATCCTTCGTCAATTTAATTATGTCAACCATTAAACATCTTCTCTTGCATCTTACTCCTAATCTTGATCCTCAATTCAGTCCATAATTTTAAATTGCCAATAATTCCTTACATACAAGTTTAAATTTCATTGCTTCAAACGAACTCTAGGTTTTTTTCTTAACCAAACAAGCCGCCATAACAGGGCCACCCTTTCCAATAATAAATCTCTCTTCATTATTTCTTCAGCCCCGTAAATAAATTGCTTCTGAAACTGAATCTTCCTTTCTTGAATCAATTCCTCTTGCTCTCCATAAATAAACTGCTCATCAAACAAAGTCCATTTCACTTTGTAGCCTAAGTGCTTCTTGAGGTGAAACAATGTCTCTCTTTTGTGAATTAAATCCTCTTCTTGGTGCTTAACTGGATAGAATTCCTTTTCTTGAAACAAAACCTCTTCCTGTCCATAAATAAACTTTTCATCAAGCAAAATCCAGTTATAGTCCCCATTCTCAGAAGTATCCTCTTCCTTTCCCTGTTGATCTCCTAATTTCTCTTGTATTGTATAATACTCAACAGAGGATTGTAATTCATTTGGAGGAGAGATTCCAGTTAAATGTTCCAACTCTTCTCCATATTCAAATTGTGATATAAATTGTTCAGCAGTAAGTTGTTCAGCTTCACTCAAAGGAAGGTATCCAGCACATATAGTAAATATTTCTGTAAAAGCCTCTTTCAAAAGTGCTTTAATCTCTTTAAACTCTTGCGTAAAAGTCTTCTGTGTATCAGGTCTTTTTTCATAAAATTCATCAGTACAATCCAACATAGGTTTAGCATTTGACTGTAGATTCCACTCCATTTTAAATTTCAAATAGTCACAGCCATCTCTCTAGCTGCACTTAAAGAAGCAGGAAGTGAGAAATAACAAATCCACTTTCACTATCCAGCACTTTCCCTAACAATGAAAGCATTGAGAGTTAAGCGCCATCTTAAAGCATTATGTTGATTGTGAACGTTAGAAATGTATAGCCAAAAAAAAACAATAAAAATACTTGCAATCCATTTAAAACTCCTGTATTCATTCAGCCTGCTTGCAGTCTCTCCAGTGTTGAACTTAGAAGAAGCAGAGGTGGTCGCGGCGTCTTTCTCTGCCCGAAGACAGAAGCGTCTCTGGAAAGGAGCGTTCTCCGGAGCTATAGGGAGCTCACTCTTAATCCCTGAAAACTTATTTTCCAGGGATCTAAGAAGGCTCAACCTTACTCCCGATGCTCTACACCTCTCCTTTGCCCGTTCATCCCCCGGGCTAGGTTCGTCAGGAATGGCCAATTCAGTCTATCAAAGGCTTTTTCTGCGTCCACAAACATGAGGGTTTCAGGTACCCAGTTGTGCCTTTCCAGGTACTCTATTATGTTCAGCAGCTGTCTTATGTTGGTTTTCATCTGACGTCCTTGTATAAACCCCGTTTGATCCGGGTGAATTATTTTTTGTAATACAGTCATTAATCTGTTGGCCAGAACTTTTGTGAAGAGTTTGTAGTCTGTGTTCAATAGTGAGATGGGTCTATAGTTAGCCGGTTGTGCATTATCTTTTCCTTCTTTAGGGATTAGGGAAATGTAGGCTGTTTTCCAGGAGGGTGGGACTTGGCCTCCTTCTTGTATGTTGACAAATAGCTTTCTGAGGGGTTCTATCATTTCCTCTTGGAGATGCTTGTAGTAGATGGCCATTATCCCGTCTGTCCCGGGTGATTTTCCTTTTTTTAGTTGTTTGATCGCTGAGTGTATTTCCTCTTTCGTGATTGGGGCGTTCAGGGCATCTCGTTGTGTATCGGTGAGTACCATTAATTTTTCGTTTTGCAGGAACTTTTCTATCTCTTTGTCCTGTATCTTCTCCTCGGCGTATAGCTTTGAGTAGAACTCGGTGAACGCTTTCTTAATGGTTTCCTGTTTGAATTCTTCCTTGCCTTTGTACTCTATCTTTTCAATTATGCGGGCTTTTTGTTTCTTTCTTATGGTGTAAGCCAGCCACTGACCCGGTTTGTTGGCGCTACAGAATGTCTTGTGTTTTGCATATTGTATATTCCATGCTACTTGATCCGCCATCAGCATGTCAAATTGTTTTCTTAGTATCTTAATTCCTTCTTTTGTGGCTTTGTCCTCCGGTCTTTTTATTAATAATTGTTCCTGTTTCTTTATCTCCTCCTCTAGTTCCTTTCTTTTTCGTTCTTGTTTGCGTCGGTGCCTGGCATTCATGTTCATGAGGATCCCGCGCATAAATGCCTTGCTCGCATCCCAAATCATTTTGATGGGTGTTTCGTTGTTCATATTTATACTAAAGAATTCCTTCATGGCACTTTTGCATTCAGCCACCTCTTTCTCGTGTCTAAACAGGTTTTCATTAATCCGCCAGGATCTCCTCGATTTCCGATCCTGTCTCAATTCCATCCCCACTGGGTTGTGGTCTGTTAGTACTTTGGGTAGGATTGAGACAGTGTTTAGGCGGATTAGCAAGTCACTAGATGCCAGGATGAAGTCAATTCTGGAAAATAATTGGTGCCTGTCAGAGAAGAAGGTGAATTCTTGCTCTTTGCCGTGCCGTTCCCTCCAGACATCTGTTAGTACAAGGTCTTCCTTCATGTCGAAGAAAGATTTAGGCAACTTGGAGTGCTTCTGTGGGTTAGGTTTTGTTTTCTTCTTGTCTAGGGCAATCTCTATGACCCCGTTCCAATCTCCCAGAATAATACATGATTTGTAGTTGAGTTGTGTTAACTTCTTGTGTATCTTTTTGTAGAATTTTCCTTGTTGTTGATTTGGTGCATATATGCCCATCACTAGAATTTTCTTGTCGTCCTGTGTCACTTCGATTGCTAGGTATCTACCCTGAAAGTCCGACTCTATTAGCTTAGCTATTACATGTTTCTTCACGTATATGACAAGCCTGTTCTTCTTTCGTGGCGCCGCTGCGACAAAATGTGTACCTAGTCTGTTGTTGATTAGGTATTTCTGGTCCGCTGCTCTGATGTGTGTTTCTTGTAGGCAAATTGTGTCATTTCTTCCTTGATATAGATAATGAAATATCTTTCTCCTTTTCTGTGGGGAATTTAGTCCGTTAACGTTCCATGTCAAGTATTTAGTTGTCATTGTCGGTTTCAGGATACCCTTCCGAGACCGCTTCTGTTCTATCTCTTGTGTTCTTCTTTGGTCTCGTTCCCATGGTATCCAAGTTGGTGCTCAAGTTGCGTAGAGGGATCGTATCGTGTTGTTCCGTGCGTTTGGCGGTGGATCTTGTTATCCTGCCCTCTGCAGTCTGTCCTGTTCCCTTGTTGTTGTTGCTTCCTGTTCTCTGTGTCGTCGTGTCTCGAGTTGGTTCTTCCCTTTCTCTTGCTCCTGCATCGGTCTGTCGTTCTGGTGGCCCTCCTGCGTCTTCTCTCATGGTGTATTGAAGTCCATCCGACGTCAGTTCCTTTTCAAGGAATTCTCTGGCTTTTTGGACCGAGTTCAGGCAGTATTTTTTATTTTTATAGAAAAGTGTCATCCCCGTAGGGGCTTCCCATCTGTATCGCAGAGAGCGTGATCTCAGTTCGTCGACCAGGAACTTGTATTCCTTCCTGTCTCGCAGCATCGTCTTTCAGTACTTTCACTTCTTGCCCCTCTATGTATAAACTCTTGTTGTACGATGTGACTGAGATGAGGTTCCGGAATCCCTGCATCGCGAAATGGATGACCACGTCCCTTGGTTGGCGCCTGTTTGTTGCCGTCCGTATGCCCACTCTGTAAATTCTGTCGAATTGCCATGCGATGTCTGAGATTGGCTTTCCCAGAAATGTTGCCAGGGCCTCTATGAAGGTTCTGAGCAGGCCTCCTTGGGTCTCGTTTGATGTCTCTTTCAAGCCTCTAAACCTGATTGCGGACGCCAGTTGCCAGTACTGTATCGTGGAGGATTGGTCTTGGGCCACTCCTTTCATCTCTGCTATCTCTGCTATCTGTCCCTCTACTTGATTCTCCACTTTTTCCATCCGCTTGTCCACCTTCTCTCTGATCTCCTGGAAGTTTTTCTCCATTTCCTCCCCTACTTCTTTGTGGTGTGCTTGCATCACCTCCTTCGTTTGTTCCAGATCTGCGGCCATCGCCCTGCGTTGCTCCTCCCATTTCTTCTCTAGTTCTCTACTGTGGTCTTTCAGCATTTGTTTTATATCGTTGTATCTTTTCTCCATCTTTTGTTCTGCCTCTACACGCCTCCTCTCCATCTTTGTGTCCATTTCCACCAGCTTTTTATCTATCCCATCCATCCTTTCAACCAGCGTTTCTATTACCTCTTGTAGTTTTTGTATCATGTGTGTTGTTAAGCTGGCCTGTGGGAGTGGATGGGTCTGGGGGCCTGTATTTGGATGGGATGGTGTGGGAGTGGGTAGAGTAGGTCCTGATGGTTTAGTACGCTGGGCTGGGGAGGATACAATTCCCTTCGTTTGTGTCAGTGTGGTCTGTTTGGATGCCATCTTGAGCTTGCCCTCCCTTTGTCCTGGCACTGTTTTGGTTTTGGTTTCCAGCTTGGGCCAGGTTAGGCACTAGACTGTGATCTGGTGCTGGTTCAGTAATCTGTCCTTTCAGTGGGAGGAGGGGGCTTCAGGGTTCAGGCAGTGCAGGTCTAGGGGCCTGTAGGCAGGGAGGTCTGTCTGTGTTCAGGGAGCCTATTCAGTGCCTTTGCCTTGGCTTCCTCTTCACTCCCCTCTGCCAGCCTGTTCCTTCTCTTTGTTCTTTTCTGGCTCTGTCTTGCCCCTCTTTCTCTGCTATCTTGCCCAGGTCACTTTTTCCTGTCTTCTGGCAGCCTGCGTTTACAGATCCCTTCTGCCTTTCCTTAGTAGTGCTCCAGGTTGCCTTCCAGCTTTCTTCTTCCTCCCACCTTCTTCCCTGGTAGGTTCTTCCCTTTTCTGATTCCCTGGGGCTCCCTTTCTGGTGGGTCTGGGGCGCAGCGCGTGGGGTAACACTCACCAGTCCCTCTGCTTGAGTCTTCCCCCGCTGTCTGCTTTTTAGTCGCCTCCCTCCTTTCGATGTTGCTCTCCGCCGGTTCTACTTGCCTCCTCCTTTGTTCTCCGGACCTGGCTCCCTCTTCCTTTCTTCCAGCTCTCTTTTCCTCCTTCTGCTTGTCCGGGGGTCGTTTCTGGGTCTGCAGACCCTCCCGGCGGCCCTTGCTGTCTTCTCCAGCTTCTTCCTCCTTCTTTCTGTTCCCGCTCACGCCGGTTCTCCCCGGCAGCGCGGCAGCGCGGCAGCGCGGCAGCGCGGAGTCTTCGGGCCTGCCGGCCGGCTGGCTGGCCACCGCCGGCTTCCTCGGCCCCTTCCGCGGCTCTCCCGGACCCCTCGGCTGCAGTTTTCACCTTGCCGGATCGGGCCGGGGGTCCTCTTCGATCTTCTCTTCTCCGCCGGTGATTCACTCCCCCGACGGCCCATTTATTTAATTTTAAAAAACGCGCCGTCCCGGAGCTTTCGGAGGTTGGCTCCGGTCCGCGTGACCGGAACCTGTCACCATTAAGTACTAATCTTAATGCATTATGATACTAACAAACCTCCAGCTGTTTTGGAGGGAAGTTCAAAAATTCAAGTTTAGGTGGGAGCGAGCTATCGTTGTGATTGGCTGACGCCCTAGAGGTGGAGAGTATAAATTGCAAGCATTTTCTGGTTTTAGGCAATTCTGTTTTGACTCAATAAACATTGTTGTATTACGCCGGTCTGGTTATTGCCTATGAAACCCACTACACAATAGTGGTGATGAAAGTGGGATACTGCAGAGGAGAGAGCTATTGCTAACCAAGAGACTGAAGTACTGCAGAGGAGAGAGCTGTTGCTAACCAAGAGACTGAAGTCACTGGGTGATAGGCTGGTAAAGAGCCCTGGCAGGCCTAGTTCTCACCCCTGCCTACCTGTAAGCCACACTGGAGGCACACTGAAGTCACTGGGTGTCAGACTAGGCACAGATCCCTGGTGGGACCACGTCCCCGCCCTGCATGCCAGTAAGACACACTGGAGGCACAGAAATCCTGAGGGATCCGTTCCCAGGATCAAAAGGCAACAGAGCTCTTTCCATAGCAGAGAAGGTAGTAACCAGGACCTCACATAACTCCCAGAATGGCCAAACACAGAAGACTCAACGAGTTTGACATCACCCACCTGGAGCAGTGGAGCTCATATGTCTCCAGAGTAGACAATTATCTACAGGCGAACCAGGTCAGAGATGACAGCCTGAAGGCGGCGACCCTACTCTGTGTATGTGGGCAAGCAATGTTCAACATTGCACTGGCCAACATTGAATCAGTGACATATGCAGACCTCAAGAGAAAGAACATTTTGAGCCGAAACTCTCCATAATAGTGTAGCACCATGCTTTTGAGCAATGAGAGCAGAGGTCTGGAAAATTGGCACCTGAGTTTGTGGCCGCACTTTATCAAGCTTCATGCCACTGTGAGTTTCCAGATTTGGAAGACCGCCTCAGAGACAGACTTGTTTGCAGTCTGCTGAATAGAGAGCTACAACAGTGCCTATTCACCATGGAAATACACTTTGAAGGAAGTCATGGTGGATGAGGCTGCCAGAGGAGCAATGAAGGCTCTCCGGCCAACAAAAACACAGACTAGCTCTGTGGCGATCCATCACGAGGCTGCAGATGGACTGGGGGAGACTGACAAAGATGATGAGATCAATGGGTTGCAGAGAGAGCCACCCAGACGGCAACACTCAACAGAGCAAACAACGGCTCCACAGAACCGTGCTAGCTGTGGGGGACAACATAACAGGGCAGAGTGTAAATTCCACACAGCTATTTGCCGCACCTGTGGGAAGCAAGGGCACATTGCCAGAGTCTGTAGAGGTTGCCAACGAGAAATGCGAACTGCAACTCCACAGCAGAAAGGTAAATGGGCCTTTTGATTACATTTGCAGACAAGGCAAAAGGCGAGTTCCACTCAAGCCGCCAAGCCTCGTACTAACGGACTTCCAGAATTGCCGTGTTCCCGTAAGGGGGGAAGCCACCATTAGAGTTAAGTTCAAGGAGTTTGAGGGTCCCCTCAGATGGACAGTGCACCAGCCTCGTTGGACTGGACTGGTTGAAGCCCTGGGCATCCGTGTGACAGGTATCCATCGCACACAAACAGCTGATCAGGCAGCAGTTTGCCAACATTATGCTGATGTTTTCAGCATGGAGTTGAGACAATACAGAGGGGTGCCCATTTCCCTCAATCTTGATCGAGCAGTCACTCCAATCCGAGTGAAACCACGCAGAGTGCCCTTCGCACTAAAGCCAAAGATTGATGCAGAACTGGACAAACTGGTGCAACAAGGAATGCTCCAACCAGTGGACAGTAGCCTGTGGGAGACTCCCATAGTGACCCCAGTGAAGCCAAATGGGGATTTTCGCATTTGTGCAGACTACAAGTGCACAATAAACAAGGCACTACAGTAACATGCTTACCCAGTTCTGGTGGTAAGCCACATACTCACCTCGCTTCAAGGAGGCTGAATTTTTGCTAAATTAGACCTTGCCCAGGCATACCAACAGCTGCCTGTCGACGATGCCACTGCCGAGGCACAAACCATCATCACACACAGAGGGGCATTCCGAGTGTGCCGCCTGCAGTTTGGGGTAAGCGTAGCCCCAGGTTGTTCCAAAGCATCATGGAATGGACACTTAAAAACATACCAGGCGTCTGCCTGTACTTTGACGATGTCCTGATTACAGGAGAATCAGAGGCAGTCCTGGCGGAACGCCTCCGAACAGTACTTCAATGTTTCCATGAGGCAGGATTAAAACTAAAAAAAAACAAGTGCCAAATTGGCATGGACTCAACAGAGTTCCGAATAGATGCTGCTGGAATCCACCCATCAGAGGCCAAGTTAAAGGCAATTCAACAAGCCCCCAGACCCAAATCCAAGGGGGAACTGCAAGCATTCCTAGGCTTGCTGAATTTCTACCACTCATTCTTGCCACACAAGGCTGCCCTGGCAGAACCACTTCACCGGCTACTGGACAAAAAAGCGCCCTGGGTCTGGTCAAGCACCCACAATAGGGTATTGAAGACAGTCAAGTCACTGCTTTCCTCAAGCTCCGTGTTGACTCATTTTAATGAAAAACTGCCAGTAATGCTAGCCTGCAACACTTCACCATATGGCATTGGGGCAGTGCTAAGCCATCAAATGCCAAATAGTTGTGAGGCACCCATTGCATATTACTCAAGAGCTTTATCATCTGCTGAGAGGAACTATGCACAAATTGATAAAGAAGCCCTCACTATTGTTGCAGGCATTAAGAAGTTCCATGACTTCTTATATGGGCGACCCTTCACCATCTTCACAGACCACAAGCCACTGCTTGGCCTTTTTATGGCTGACAAGCAAACTCCACAGATCCTGTCACCACAGATGCTGTGATGGTCAATTTTCATGGCTGCCTACTCATAGTGGTTAGTCCACAAGCCAGAGAAGGAAATGGACCATGCCGATGCACTCAGCCGATTGCCTCTGCCACAAATGGATCCGGACCCAGCCCCGGCAGCACGTATCCTGGCAATCCAGGACCTACCAGAAACGCCCCTACATGCTGAAACCGCCATGGACAGAACGCTCAGCCGCGTTCTCAACTGGGTGTTGAGGGGATGGCCAGAAACCTGGCCACACCCCGAGTTCCAGCACTACACGTGCCGGAAAGATGAACTGTCAGCCCACAAGGGTAGGCTGACTTTGCGGGCCCCCTGGGTTGCTGCTAGAGTGACTAAGGTATTGGGGCCATTGTCTTATGAGGTGGCTCTGGAAAATGGTCACGTGGTCAGATGCCACAGTGATCAGTTACGGCATTGACAGGCTGGGCCAATCCTGGAAGAGGAGTCCGAGAGGAATTTGGACACACCTGGTGACTATGTTTATCCGAAATTGCCCACACCTGCCTGAGCCACCTCCGTTGAAACAGAGGCATCATAGGTCATGGAACCACCTCTCCCATTAGATGACCTAAACGGCCATCACGCCATGGGTCAACCAGGGACGGATGATCAAACAGTCAATCAGGACTCCCAACTGACAGCGGTCCGCCTGAATCCGCAGGCCCCCAGCCTACCTTGAGGACTATGCACTGTAATCAAATAGGATAACAACTATCCTGGGGGGAGGGGTGTTATGTATTAAGTACTAATCTTAATGCATTATGATACTAACGAACCTCCAACTGTTTTGGAGGGAAGTTCAAAAATTCAAGTTTAGGTGGGAGTGAGCTAACATTGTGATTGGCTGATGCTCTAGAGGCAGAAAGTATAAATTGCAAGCATTTGCCGGTTTTAGGCAGTTCTGTTTTGACTCAATAAACACTGTTGTATTACGTCAGTCTAGTTATTGCCTATGAAACCCACTACACAATAGCCTCTATAAAGGTTTCAGATATAGAAGTAAGAAAGGAAGTTGAATAAAATTGTTAAGAGCCACAGAATGAATCTGCTAAAACAGTGCTTACAGTAACTCAGCAGTGTCTCTTAAAATTAATGTTCTTCCTGCACCATTTATTACAGTGCCAAACCTAGCAAAATCCAAAATGGAAAAAAGAGAGATATCCAAATTTTAATCTAAAAATAGATTACAAATATTTAAAAATACATAAAGACTAAAATAACTGATCAATTAAATTTTGTAATGTGCATAGTGTGCTGTCTCTCAGTGTTGAGAATTAAGGAGAAGTTGTGTGAACCATTACAAATGCTTAGCAGATACCCTCTGAACTTATTCAGATAAAGGAAAGGGGAAAAAAAATCCAATGACAGAGTATTAGAGAAATGAGCATTTTAAAACAACTGTCACAGTATTAAGGAATTTTATGCATTTGTAATGTGTAATTGGCAATATAATATATAAAGCTAGACTATCTTGATCAGAACATTCATGTACATAGCATGACACCATGAAAAGTTATGTGAAATATATGATTCACAATAAACAATATACATTAGATGGAGAGGACACATGGTTGTCAGTAGGGTCTATTTTATTGCGCAATTAATAATGAATGGCAGCCTTTCTTATTTATGGCAATATTAAAATGCTAGAGGCTTAGTTACAGGCTATGAAGATTGTATACCACATGAACACTAAAAACCCTAAACCCATGTGAATTGCAGTCTCGGCCCTAAGGTTGTATGTTGACTAGCAGAGCATTAAAGCACAATCAATCTGAATTGATTAGCTACTTGAATTTGGTAAGAGTAGTTTCTTTGCAATTATAGAGCATAGAGACTGTAACTATGCTAGAAAAAGGTAAGCCAGTAACACAGAACTAGATAAGACATCAAGAATATGATTTTGAGAGATGTGACTGATGGTTATAACTATGGAGTGGGACCAAGTCAAGAAGAGAAGCTCAGCAACCATGTGTCTACAACAAGTAGATAAAATCCCTATATGTGGGTGTCAAACTCACCGCATCACGTGACATGTTGCGACATATCATGACTTTTTTCCTTTTGCTGGAGCTGGGGTGGGAGCAGCTACGGCATGACACATCCAGCCTGTGGGCTGGCAGTTTGACACCCCTGCTCTAGGCTATGTCCCAAATAGGTGCACTGTAACTATTTGATTACATAATGGTAGGGACCTGAAAGGGTTCAACAAAACAAAAATGAACTGAAAATAGAAGCAAGGAGCATTGGATAAGGGGGATAAGCCAGCAATCCTCATCTCTATAGGAGACCAAGGGAAAGGAAGGGAACAGTTTAAAAAAATCTTGCAAGTTCTCTGTAATGGGAAAAGGAGATGGGGGGAAAACTGTTCTTTTCTTAGAGACAATGTTTTGAGAAAGTCCAAGGCCTTATCACATGACTGGAGACAGCTGCTAGGTGTCAGGTTGGATGAACTCCCAGAAGTTAAAACCAAAAGTAGTACATAGTTAGGAGAAAGGAGGGATGAGAAAAGTAACTTTTTTCCTGTTTGACACAGGTCATAAAAGCAACACGTAATACATTTACCGGAAATGATTCTTATGTAATCGTTCAGACAGCTGCCGTAAATACAAGCCCATTGCCAAGAGCCCAAATTTTGATTATGTGATCATGAGAATGCTCTGACAGTTGTAAGTTGCAAGGACTTTTTTCAGTGCTGTTGTAACTTCAAATGATCACTAAATGAATGGCTGTAAATCACGGACTACCTGTACTGTTTTCAAAAATAGTATTCCCTACACATCATTGAAGAAAAATGAAGCTATTGTTAATGGCATAAGGATGCTCTATGCTAAAGTCCTAGTTTTTACTCTCACAAATTAATTTATTTAATTATTTCAACAAATATGCTTACCATTACTTTCATCCTAGTATTTTCAGTATAAAGTTGAAGAAAAGAGTTGTCATTTGAAAATGTGTTTTCTATCCTACAATGTATTCTTTTCCAGATAAGTTTTAAATAAGCTACAGTTGTCTAAGGCTGAATAGCAACAAGGTCTCTAAAAGATAGTACAGAAAAGTAAAGACAATTAGTGAATTAATTAATTATTTAAAAGAGTTGTCTTTGATAATGTTTGCACAGATATATCAACAGATGTCTCATCATTACCCTTGGAATCACAATCTAACTCAGCAAGTAAGTCATTTGATTGGATGGGGATACAATAAACAAAAGGAAGTTTAGATCCAATCCAGGTTCGTCAATTACCACATGTGCCAATATCATAAATATTTACTGAACTGAAATAACAAAGTAGAAACACAGCTTTGTTATCTCAATGACATTTTGAGAAGAAAGACATATATCTGAGAAGGTGGGCCTACAGTATATAGTAAAGAAACATCAATTCTTTTTTACCTTTTCAATGCAGCAAAATAGTGACTGAAACTTCAGTTTTCATATTACCGGTAGTCCTCGAGTTATGACCACAACTGAGCCTAAAATTTCCATTGCTAAGTAAGATAGTTGTTAAGTGAATTTTGCCTCATTTTATGACCTTTCTTGCCAAAGTTGTTAAGTGAACACTGCAGTTGTTAAGTTAGTAACATGGTTGTTAAATGAATCTGGTTTCCCCATTGATTTTGCTTGTCAGAGGGTCTCAGAAGTTGAGCACATGACTCTGGGACACTGGAACTGTCATAAATATATGCCAGTTGCCAAGTGTCCGAATTTTGATCATGTACTGTGATAAACAGTCATAAGTCACTGTCAGGATCCCTTTTTGGGTGCCCTACCATTCTGAGGGAGGGGGGAGGAGGATGTTCAGGGGGAGCATTTCTTTCTTTTTTTTGTAAATATTTTATTAGTTTTTTATAATTATTAACAAAAAGTCAAATTAAATACAACTCAACTTAATATAATCATTTTCGACTTTGTCTCATACAAAACAAAACATACATACTTTTAAAAACTTACATAAAATAGAATAACTATGGATGTTGCTCGGCAGCACCCCCTCCACCACATCCCCCTCTTCCTACCTCCCTATCTCCTACTTCCCTCCCCCTCCCTCTCTCCCTCCCTCACTCTCCACTCTCCTCTCCAACAACCTTCCTACAACCCTCCACTCCTTCACTCCTCACTCTCTACCCCCTCCAGATGTGGTCCAGAGGTACTGCCCGAGCAACTCCTCTTATATCAATAAATATATCACCCTTATATATTGCAAGTATTAGAGTTGAGTGCATTATAATACATTAATAATTCTTTTTTTAATAAACCCCCCCAACCCACCCACCCCCCGACTTCCCAAAGTGAATACAGGGCAAAACCAAAGAAAACCCACTAAGTTAAACTAAGTTATTATATAAATCCTAATAAATATTTAACTATATGATAAATACAATTTCTTAGATTGATATTTCCCTTGAATATAATCTATCCATTTTTTCTAGTCCAACATATATTTTTCATTTGAGTGATCCTTCAAATATGCAGATACTTTAGCCATTTCCGCCAAATTTATGACTTTCAAAGTCCATTCCTCGATGGATGGTAATTCTGCCTTCTTCCAATATTGTCCAACCAACAATCTTGCTGCTGTAATCAAGTTCAGAATTAAGTTCGTCTCTATGGTAGTGCAATCCTTTATAATACCTAATAAAAACAACTGTGGTGAAAATTCAATACGTTTTTTCAAAATATTTTGAATTATCCACCATATTTTTATCCAAAAAGCCTTGATTTTTCTACAAGTCCACCATACATGAAAATAAGTAGCCTCCATACAATCACATCTCCAGCAATTAGGTTTTAAATTAGGGTACATACATGATAATTTCTTCGGATCCAAATGCCATCTATAAAACATTTTATAAAAATTTTCTCTTAAATGTTGCGCTTGTGTAAATTTTACATTTTTCACACAGATCCTCTCCCAAGTTTCCATCATAATTAGTTGTCCGAAATTTTGTCCCCATTTTATCATACCGTCCTTAACTAATTGAGTCTCAGAATCAATTTCTATCAATACATTATACAATCTTTTAATATGCATTGGCCTTTGGTCTCTAATTTGTTTAATTAAATTTTCATCTATTTGAGATAAACCCATGTTCAAATTTTTTTTCCATCTAGTCTGCAATTGTAAGTATTGAAACTAGGTAAGGGTTATTCCTTCCTCTCTTAAAATATTCAAGGACTTCAATAATAAAATATTCCCTTCTTTAATCAGGAGTTTCTTATAAGACACCACATTTCTTGTATGCTTTTGCTTTTGCTGTAATCATATGGGAATTAGGAAGGGGGATCGTCTTCAGAGACAAAATGGACTCCCAGCTGATTCCAGCTTGACTCCAAGGTTGCTGCACCCTGAGGATGACCCATTATCTGTCCTGTACCTCAGCACTCTTTCAAAACAACTTTGCAGCACAGTATTGACTGTTAGTGGACTGATCAGGGCGGTTAGGTTTCAGAATGGAAAGAATACCTATGCATGGGAATGTTAGATTCCACTTGACCTTACTGCAATCACTGTTTCTAAGTAAAAGTTTTTTGATTAACCACATGGTGTTAAGAGTTGTACTTTCCTGAGAAGCCCAGTTGGGGCAGGTCCTTACATTAAGCAGAATCTGCAATAGTGGTCAACCCAGAGAGGCACCCACCTTTACCATGGGGACCGTGCAAGGAATGTCTGAACAAAGCAGTGACCAAGAGGAAGCTGAGTGCTGGGGGAAGCCTCTGCCAAGGCTAACCCCAGAGCAGTCATCTCTGGATGGATGGAGTAGACCACCAGCCTGGGAGATACATCGAAGCCCAAGTGGTCCATTGGTGTTGGGAAAAAGCACGACTGGGAAGGGAGAACTAAAGGAGTGACTCTCGCCCGAGGTGATGTGAATGACAAGTTGAGCTGGAAGAAGCAGGCAGTATATCTGGCTTGTGATGGCTGAGGTTTAGCCATTTCTCTCTTCTCTGGAGGTGTTTTCTTCCAGGATCTCGCTTTACGGCCAGAAAGAAGGTCCTCAAACCGACAATGGAGCACAGTCATAAAATGACTGAAGTTTACTGTTTCTCAGTAAATGTTCTTTTGATTAACCACATGATGTCAAGAGTTGTACTTTCCTGAGAGGGCCAGTTGGGACAGGTCCTTACAGTCACTTCTTTCAGTGCCATCATAACTTCGAATAGCCACTAAAAGAGTAGTTGTAAGTCAAGGATGACCTTTACAAACTTTATAATAAATATGTAATATTTTAATTCAATTTTGTATTATGTTCACCTTTCCTCTTATTTAAAGAAAAACCTCCTTCTCTGACATATACTGGAGTTAAAAATCAACAATAGCTACAGGAATTAGTTCTTATGATACAGTCCACAGAACTAATGAATCACAATCCCTATTATTAATTTTTAATACTTCATTTTCAAGTGAAAAAGAAATTAGGAACTTTGAAATTCCTAGAACAAGATCTCTCTTTGGCAGAAGATGTGTCAGCTGCAATAATTATATACCATAATATTTCCCCACCATCCCCACAAAACACATGCAGACATAAGTGAGCCAGTCCATGATGTTCACACATACAGTGCACCACTCATTTCACCCCTCCAAATACTTCTTCAGCAAAGTCCTTTATTTTAATGAAAGCATATAAGATACAACTGAAATTAAGAAGCTCTTAGGCCTGTATGTGTGGTCATTGTAAAAAGGCCATGGGTCTTGGAAGAAGAAAAGAAGTCTGGAAGGAAAAAACCCATGTTTGGGCAAAGGCTAAGTAAGAGGTGGCCAAATGGCAAAACCCCAGGGCCCTTTGTGCCCTGAAGCAAAGAAACAGGTGGTGTCTAGCCTGGTTAGACTTCAGGAGAGCAGGGAATTATTAAGTTTCATTGATATGGACTAGCTGAGCTTCTCTGATATATTTTTTTTAAAGCCTCTAAATCCTCTTACAGCTTTCTCCTTTGATTTATATTGGTGCAGTGACTGATACCTTGCTGCGAGCTTGGCAGAAGTTGGCATCAGTATATTAGCAGCTTTTAATTATATCACTTGCCAGAGAAAGGGCACATAATTGAGATTCCTAGTTACTGTGACACCAAGATCACGTGAAGTATTAATACCACTTTACAATGACTTAGTAAGGCCACACGTGGAATACTGCATCCAGTTTTGGTCACCACGATGTAAAAAAGATGTTGAGACTCTAGAAAGAGTACAGAGAAGAGCAACAAAGATGATTAGGGGACTGGAGGCTAAAGCATATAAGGAAAGGCTGCTGGAATTGGGTATGTCTAGTTTAATGAAGAGAAGGATGAGGGGGGACATGATAGCAGTGTTCCAATATCCCAGGGGCTGCCACAAAGAAGAGGGAGTCAAGCTATTTTCCAAGGTGCCTGAAGGCAGGACAAGAAGCAATGGGTGGAAACTAATCAAGGAGAGAAGCAACCTAGAACTAAGGAGAAACTTCCTGACAGTTAGAACAATTAACCAGTGGAACAACCTGCCTCCAGAAGTGGTGAATGTTCCAACACTGGAAGTTTTTAAGAAGAGACTGGACAGCCATTTATCTGAAATGGTATAGGGTTTCTTGCCTGAGCAGGGGGTTGGACTAGATGACCTCCAAGGTCCCTTCCAACTTTATTATTATTATTATTATTACTATTATTACTATTATTACTATTATTACTATTATTACTATTATTACTATTATTACTATTATTACTATTATTACTATTATTACTATTATTACTATTATTACTATTATTACTATTATTATTATATGACAAAGTATGTATTGTAACATCACAGTGCAAATGCCATCCTTTTATATTTGTGTTGCAATAATGCACTCAAATACATACAATGTTTATGATTTGCATTGGGGAGTCTGGGTGGATATGCACTCAAAAGTGTCATTTATTTATCTATCATTGAATAATTGCAAATGTTAAGCGTATGGTATTATATACAGTCTCCTTCATGGATTACTGCCTTGTCGTTGCAAAGGGGCTTACGTTACTCAATGAAGCTATGAGCTATGCCGTGCAGGGCCACCCAAGATGGACAGGTCATAGCAGAGAGTTCTGACAAAATGTGATCCACTGGAGAAGGAAATGGCAATCCACTTCAGTATCTTTGCCCTGAAAACCCCATGAACAGTACCAAAAGGCAAAAAGATATGACGCTGGAAGATGAGCCCCTCAGGTCGGAAGGTGTCTAATATGCTATTGGGGAAGAGCAGAGGGCTAGTACTAGTAGCGCCAGAAAGAGTGAAGCGACTGGGCCAAAGCCAAAAGGACGCTCAGCTGTGGATGCATCTGGTGGTGAAAGAAAAGTCCGATGCTGTAAAGATCTTTTCTCCATAGGAACCTGCAATGTAAGATCCATGAATCAAGGCAAGCTAGACATGGTCAAACAAGAGATGACAAGACTGAACATCGACATCTTAGGAATCAGCGAACTAAAATGGACAGGAATGGGTGAATTTAACTCAGATGACCATCAGGTATACTACTACAGGCAAGAATCCCTCAGAAGAAATGGAGTAGCCTTCATAGTCAATAAAAGAGTAGGAAAAGCAATACTGGGTTACAATCCCCAAAATGACAGAATGATCTCAGTGTGAATCCAAGGCAAACCATTCAATATCACAGTAGTCCAAGTCTATGCTCCAACCACAGATACTGAAGAGGATGAAATTGACTGGTTCTATGAAGCCGTACAGCACCTTCTAGAATTAACACTAAAAATTGATGTCCTTATCATCATGGGGGATTGGAATGCTAAAGTAGGAAGCCAAAAGATAACTGGAATAACAGGGAAGTTTGGCCTTGGAGTACAAAATGAAGCAGGGCACAGGCTGATAGAATTTTGTCAAGAGAATATGATGGTCATAGCAAACACTCTTTTCCAACAACCCAAGAGACTGCTCTACACATGGACATCACCAGACGGTCAGCACAGAAATCAGATTGACTATGTGCTCTGCAGCCAAAGATGTAGAAGCTCTATACAGTCAGTAAAAACAAGACCAGGAGCTGACTGTGGCTCAGATCATGAGCTTCTTGTTGCAAAATTTAGGCTTAAATTGAAGAAAGTAGAGAAAAGTACTAGGCCACTCAGGTATGAACTAAATCATATCCCTGATGAATATACAGTAGAGGTGACAAATAGATTTAAGGAATTAGATCTGATAGACAGAGTGCCTGAAGAACTATGGACGGAGGTTTACAACATTGTACAAGAGGTAGCAACTAAAACCATCCCAAAGAAAAAGAAATGCAAGAAAGCAAAGTGGCTGTCTGAGGAAGCTTTGCAAATAGCTGAGGAAAGAAGGGAAGCGAAAGGCAAGGGAGAAAGAGAAAGATACACCCAATTGAATGCAGAATTCCAGAGAATAGCTAGAAGAGATAAGAATGCCTTCTTAAATGAACAGTGCAAAGAAATAGAAGCAAACAATAGAATAGGTAGGGAGGACCAGAGATCTCTTCAAGAAAATTGGAGATATGAAGGGAACGTTTCATGCAAAGATGGACATGATAAAGGACCAAAATGGCAGGGATCTAAATGAGGCAGAAGAGATTAAGAAGAAGTGGCAAAACTACACAGAAAAACTTTACAAGAACGAGCTTAACGTCACAGATAACCAGGATGACCTCGAGCCAGACATCCTAGAATGTGAAGTGAAATGGGCCTTAGGAAATCTGAGCAACAACAAAGCTAGTGGAGGTGACAGTATTCTAGCTGAGCTATTCAAAATCTTAAAAGACGATGCAGTAAAAGTGCTACACTCAATTTGCCAGCAAATTTAGAAAACTCAACAGTAGTCACAGGATGGGAAAAGGTCAGTTTACATTCCAATTCCAAAGAAAGGCAATGCCAAAGAATTTCAAACTATGACACCATCTCACATGCAAGTAAACTTATGCTTAAAATCCTACAAGCTAGACCCCAGCACTATGTGGATGGAGAACTACCAGAAATACAGGCAGGATTTCGAAGAGGCAGAGGAACTAGAGATCAAATTGCCAACATATGCTGGATCATGGAGAAAGCTTGGAAGTTCCAGAAAAAACATCTACTCCTGCTTCATTGACTATGCTAAAGCTTTTGATTGTGTGGATCACAACAGATTGTGGCAAGTTCTTAAAGAGATGGGAGTACCAGACCATCTTATTTGTCTCTTGAGAAACCTATATGTGGGTCAAGAAACAACAATGAGAACTGGACACGGAACCACTGGTTGGTTCAAAATTGGGAAAGGAGTCCGGCAAGGCTGTATACTGTCACCCTGCCTATTTAACTTATATGCAGAGCACATCATGAGAAAGGCAGGGCTAGACGAATCAAAAGTTGGAATTAAGATTGCCGGGAGAAATATCAACAACCTAAGATATGCAGATAATACAACTCTAATGACAGAAAGTGAAGAGGAACTAAAGAGCCTCTTGATGTGGGTGAAGAAGGAGAGTGCAAAAGTTGGCCTGAAACTCAACATTAAGAAAACCAAGATCATGGCATCTGGCCCTCTCAATTCCTGGAAAATAGATGGGGAAGAAATGGAGGTAGTGACAGATTTTATTTTCCTGGGCTCCAAGATCACTGCAGATGGGGACTTCAGCCAAGAAATTAAAAGACGCTTGCTCCTGGGGAGGAAAGCTATGGCAAATCTAGACAGCATACTAAAAAAACAGAGACATCACCCTTCCAACAAAAGTGTGTATAGTCAAGGCCATGGTTTTCCCAGTTTCAATGTATGGCTGTGAAAGTTGGACCATAAGAAAGGCTGAGCGCCAAAGAATTATGGTGCTGGAGAAAACTCCTGTGAGTCCCTTGGACTGCAAGGCATTCAAACTGGACAGTCCTAGAGCAGATCAACCTTGATTGCTCTTTAGAAGATCAGATCCTGAAGTTGAAACTCAAATACTTCGGCCACCTAATGAGAAGGAAGGACTCACTGGAGAAGAGCCTAATATTGGGAAAGATTGAGGGCAATAGAAGAAGGGGACAACAGAGAATGAGGTGGCTGGATGGAGTCACTGAAGCAGTAGGAATGAGCTTAAATGGACTCCAGAAAATGGTAGAGGATAGGAAGACCTGGAGGAACATTGTCCATGGGTCACGATGTGTTGGACATGACTTTGCAACTAACAACAACAAATTATATACAGTGGATCCCAAGTACAAATATTATATACATACAAAAGTTAGAAAACATTTCTTGGCATTATTTCTTCCCTGCTAGAACATTTCATTATCACAGCATACAAAATCTAGTGTATTCTGGTTGTTATGTGAGGTTGTTAGACAGGTTGTGTCAAGCTGCGAAGCCTACTGTCTTTAGGGCTACTGCATGCTTCTAATTTGCTAACAGTGCAGGAGGGGGGAGAAGGGCTGCTTTTCATCGAAGTACTAATGGATTGGCAGAACAACCTAACACAATAGTGGAACAGTACCTGTGTTGCTATGTCAACTATCAGCAAACGAACTGGTCAGAGCTTTTGCCATTTGCAGAAGTGGTGTATAACAACATAGTGCACAGCAGTACTGGTTTCACTAATTTCAGGTTAGCCATGGGGGTGCAGTTCATGTCCATTCCAGAGTGCCCCCAGGAGGCCCCATCCTCAACCACCCTAAGTGGTTCTCTTTTCAAAAGATTTGGAGCAATGCAAAGAAGGCTTTAACTAAGGCAGTCGAAAGTCAGAAAAAAACAGGCAAACAAGAAACAAGCTCCCCAGGAGATGTTCCATGTGGGAGATAGAGTATATCTGTCTACAAAGTATCTTAAGCTGAATCAAAGTTGCAAGAAGTTAGGGCCAAAGTGCATAGGTTCTTTACCCATAGTGAAAGTCATTAACCTGGTGACCGTAGAGCTAAGACTACCAAGGTCATTGGGTAAAGTGCACCCAGTTTTCCATTGTTGCCTACTGAAGCCATACAAGGAATCCACACTGAGACCAGTAGGAATGGCAGTCCCTGCCCCAATAGTGGTAGAAGGGAAAACACATTATGAGATTAAACAAATCCTTGATTCCAGAATCCACAAGTGGAAGCTGCAATACTTAGTCCAATGGGAGGATTACCCAATGTGAGAATCTAGATGTCTGTGTTCTTTTGTTTTCCAGGTTCCTTTTTTTCCCTAGGGGGGGAGAGACCTGTCAAACTGCGAAGCCTATTGTCTTTAGGACTGCTGTGTGCTTCTAACTTGCCAACAGTGCAGGAGGGGAAGAGGGGAACCGTTTGAATCCACAGGTGGTTCTTATCGCCGTGAGAGTTAGAAAGTTGTTTTGGCGAACTAAAGTTTTTTCTCATAACAATTACTAGAAAAAGTATTGGACAATGTGACCTAAACTGTTAGAGATGTGAGGGAGAGTTTTACTCTTTTAATTATCTGTTTCCCGCCATTGCTTCAGAGGTAGCTTCCTTTCAAACTTGCTGGAGTGTTTATTGCCTAATAAAGTTAACATTGGAGTTCATCATGTCTCTAATATTTTGTTTGGTTGGCTTATTCAGCTAGAATATGACAGGCTGATGCACAGCATCGGTGAAGGCTTTTCGCTGTCACTTGTCCCTGGCTCCAAAACAGGGAGCAGGCAGTGTGAGGCAGGCAGAGGAGGAGGAGGAGGCAGCATTGGGCAGGTAATCTGCAATGGAGTGGGGTGAAGCAGGGATGGTGGGGACTGAAGAAAGCCCCTCCAGCAGCTGATGCTGCTGTTGCACAGCAACAGTGGAGGCCTTTCGCTGTCACTCTCTCCTAGCTCCAAAACAGTTCAGAGGGGCCAGGTAAGGGGACCGAGCCTCCCCCACCCATCCTCCATAGCATGGCAGTTCGGCTTGGGAGGGGAGTGAAAGGGAAGAAGTGGGTAGGCAGCTGGGTGCAGGCCACGTGGGGCAGCTCCACCTCCCTGCCAATTGCCTTGCCTCATCATGCAGTGGCGGCACCAGCCCAACGACCACAGGTGGCCACCTTTCTCCACCTGCCAGACACCTGCCGAAGCTGCACAGGGCAGGGGAGGCATGTGCTGCCCAGTCCTGCAGCTGTCCCTGCGGCCATTTGCCACTTCACGCATCGCACCCAATGCTGCTGCTATAAGGCCGCGGAACAAGACCGGCAGAGATAAGGAACCGGTATACAAGTTTCTTACCACCACCTGGCTTGTTCTGCGGCCTCATGACATAGGGCAGGAGGCAGCAAACAGCCGGGTTTGGTGTGAT
Organism: Bothrops alternatus; assembly: GCA_034064705.1. Lineage (NCBI taxonomy): Eukaryota > Metazoa > Chordata > Lepidosauria > Squamata > Viperidae > Bothrops > Bothrops alternatus. The sequence continues at coordinate 36,363,852 of JARGCV010000112.1, forward strand.
GTGGCTGTTTGCCATTGGCCACGGCCATTTGCCGCCTTGCGCGTTGCACCCACCCCCATTGCAAATCTTTCCAGAAACTCACCGCAAAGGATGCCTGGCATGAAGGAATCAGCACAACTCCCAGGAGCCAGGGGGGCACCTCATGGCATTGGCACTGGGCAGAAGGTGGCAAACAGCCAGTTTTGGCGCAACATGGCTGTTTGTCGCTGGCAGCGGCTATTTTCCCCCTTGTGCATCACACCCAGTGTCGCTGCCATGAGGCCACGGAACAAGCTGGGCAGAGGTAAGGAACCGGTATACTGATTTCTTACCGTTGCCTGGTTTGTTCCGTGGCCTCATGGCAGTGGTATTGGGCAGGAGAGGCAAATGGCCAGTTTTGGCATGATGCAGCTGTTTGCCGCCTCACGTATTGCACCCAATGCTGCTACAATGCAGCTCAGTCAAAAGCGGCCGTGGAACAAGTGGGGCAGGTTTCCCCCTCACCTGCCCATTCAGCTACAGCTACAGAGTCACCAAAGCAGCAGGTGGAATGCTGGAGGCTCAGGGAGGGAGGGTGCTGAAGTGAGCAATCGGGCCATTGGCAAGAGCAACGCATCTGAGCAGAAAGCGGCCTTGGAACAAGTGGGGCAGGTAAAGAAAGAAATCCTTGCTCCCCTCAGAAATTGCCTTTCTTTCCTTACCTGACTTCCAGCCCTGTGCCATTTCTCCTTTGCAATCTGCCGCCACCGCTGCATGCAAGGAAACAAAGGAAGGTTTTTTTGGGAAAAAAAGGTCAATCAATCAATTCCAACTTCGAGATCTTTCATGAGAAGTTGGGATTGATTGATTGACCATTTCCCCCCCAAAAAACTTCCTTAGTTTCCTTGCACATGGCAGTGGATTGCAAAGGAGAAACGGCACGGGGCTGAAAGTCAGGTAAGGAAAGAAAGGCAATTTCTGGGGGGAGCAAGGATTTCTTTCCTTACTTGTTCCAAGGCTGCTTTCCACTCAGACACGTTGCTCTTGCCAATGGTCTGACCACCCATTTCAGCATCCTCCTTCCCTGAGCCTCTGGCACTCCACCTTTTGATTTGGTTGGCCTATCGGCCCCCACCTCAACACCCTGTCCACCACTGCACAGCACAGAAGCCCCGAGGCTGCAGAGACTGGCTTGGCATGGGAAGGGCACGTGTCCCACCCTCCCGCCACCATGCAGGGTAAGGTTGCCACGCCTACCCACACCAAGATGCCCTCGCCACCCCAAGCATTTTTTTTACTAACCTGCCTTTCAGCTGCATTCCATTTCTTCTCAGCCTTTGCCACGTGTTTGTGGAACTATCAATAAAAAAATCTCAAGAGATCTTGCGAGAAGTTAGAAAGTCTGATGGAACTTTTTTTCTACCAATAATCCCTCAAACACATGGCAAAGGCTGAGAAGCAAACGGAGAAATGGAATGAAGCTGAAAGGCAGATTAGTAAAATATGCTTGGGGAGTAAGTGGCGGGCACGGCAACTTTACCCTGCGTGGGTATTGATGCAGGTTGCTCGTGGACGGGAGAGAAGGCCTAGGACTGGGATGACTGCACATGTGCCCAAAGAGAGGGCTCTGCAGGCCGCCTGTGGCACCTGTGCCATAGGTTCATCACCACAGACATAGAATACAGTTGGAAGGGACCTTGAAAGTCTTCTAGTCCAACCCCCTGCAGAAGCAGGAGACCCTATACCATTTCAGACATAAAAAATTATTTTCCCCCCAAAATGGCGGCCACAGAAGAATCATGGTTACTGTCATGGTTCTGACAGATGAAACTCTTCAAAGAACTTTGAGGCATTGTTTACCTTAAAGGATCTTTATTAGAGAAGCATAGCATCAGCGCTAACATAATCGAAGCCAAAAACTGAATTCCCCTCCCCTGAGCACATAGCATCAAAGCTCAATTCCCTCCTCTAATTAACAGTCATAAATCACATTCTCCAATTAGTTTGAAATGCAGGCTTTCCCTCCAGTTCTCCAGCCCGCCAATTCTTATCATCTCTTATTTTAATAACCTTGGTTCACACACTAGGTCCAGTATTGTTATGTCTAGCTAAACCCTTATGCACATTCTTACCCCTAGCATCATCTAACTCTAATTCTAAGAGTAAAACATAAGAAGAAAATGGTTGCATCTCCAACTGTTGTCAAAGCAAAAACATCCAATGTTAGCAGTGTTGACATCCAGTCCCCCTTACAAAAAGGACAGATCCTGTAACGTAAACAAAAGCATATGTTAGGGACTGCCTCTCGGTTTGTTAGGGTGTTTCCTATAGAACCTTTTGATGAGTCTGTCAGCTTTCACATCCTTAGACTTCACCCAAGTGGCTTCAGACAGTGAATATCCCTTCCATTGTACTAAGTATTGCAATTTCCCTTTAAAAATTCTAGAATCAAGAATACACTTTACTTCATAGTGTGTCTGACCCACCACCATGAGGGGTCTGGGTGCCTTCTTAGGGGGAGGTCTTAAAGTGGAACCCCAAAAAGGCTGCAATGAAGACAGGGTGAACTCTCCCTAAAAGTCTAGGGAGTTTTAATTCTATGGTGACCGGGTTAATAATCTTTACAGTGGGGAAAGGCCCCAAGAATTTTGGTCCTAATTTCTTACTGTGTAATTTGAGGTGTAAATATTTAGTCGACAGATAAACCTTTCCCCAACTTGGAATGTTCTTTGAGGAGCCTTTTTTTATCTGCCTGCTTTTTATAGGTCTCGGAAGTCTTTTTAAAATCAGTCTTCGTGGTCTTCCCATTCCCTTACCCATTGATGAAGTGTCTGAAAAGCGGAGGGCATCTGGGGGTATTCAGGTATTGGATTGATTTCTTTTCTTGTGACTACTCTGAAAGGCGTGAAGCCAGTGCTGCTGTGAAGAGAGTTATTGTAAGCCACCTCTGCGAAAGGGAGGAGGTCGGTCCAGTTGGTTTGTTGGAAGGAAACATAGCATCTGAGATATTGCTCCACCATCTTGTTAGCGGATTCTGTGGCTCAATTTGTAGATGGGTGAAAAGCAGATGATAGACCTTGAGATGATTCAATTAATTTAAGAAAGCTCCTCCAAAACCTAGTTGTGAACTGCACCCCCCTGTCTGAAATTATTCTTTTAGGGGTGCCTTGCAGCCAGTAGATATGTTTCAGAAACAATTTAGTCAGTCGTTGGACAGACGGGAGTCCTTTGCAGGGGATGAAGTGAGCCTGCTTTGAGAACAGATCTACCACAGTCCAGATGACTGTATTTAGGACTGGTTCAACAGCAAATAGTCTTTTTCAATTCTCAAAACCAGTTTGACAGCTCATAGGCCATGCTAGTGGTTAGCCCAGTCATGGCTTCACTCTCCCTTTCCCTGTTTTGAGTAGTTCTGTAAGGGGTAGGGCGATCTTGGCAAAGGAGGGGATGAATTGGTGGTAGAAGTTGGAGAAACCTAGGAAGCTCTGGAGCTGTTTGCGAGTCTTTGGGGGCTACCATTCAATTAGGGCTTTCACTTTGGTCGGGTCCATTTCAATGCCCTCGTTGGAAATTCTATAGCCAAGATAATCCAATTGGGTCTGGTGAAATGCACATTTTGACAGTTTGCCGTAATGCTTGGCAGTTTCTTTAGTTTCTTTAACACTTCTCTCACTAGCATTACATGATCAGTCATATTCGTGCTGTAAATCAGGATACACCAGAACCCCTTTGTATAAATGATCATATAGGACTTCATTAATCAGCTGCATGAATATGACTGGGGCACCCTGTAGTCCAAATGGCATGACTTTGAATTGATAGCTCTCCATGGGACAGTTGAAAGCAGTCATCTCCCTCCTTTATCATCACCCAGTAATATGCCTCTCTCAGGTCTAATTTAGTGAAGACACTCCCCTTAGCCAGATGGGTTAGTAAGTCCTTCAGGAGGGGGAGGGGTATTTATTTTCCACACTCACCACATTCAAACCTTTACAATCCATGAAGAGACAAAGAGACCCATCTTTTTTTTTCTTTAAACAACACAGGGGCTCCCACAGCAGACTTGGCCCATTCTATGAATCCCCTCGCTAGGTTTTTGTCCACGTATCGCTGCATCTCCTCCATTTCAAGGGGAGACTTAGCGTACATTCTTGGTTGTGGGAGTTTGGCTCCCGGCAACAGTTTGATGGAGCAATCATTGGGTCAGTGGGGAGGCAGGGCATCGCATTCTTTCTCATTAAATGCCTCCACTAGGTCCTGGTACTTTCTGGGGGTCAGTGGCTCACCTGGTTGCAGTGAGGCAGCCATGTGCGTTTGCTCATTGGGTGGGCTAAAGTTTCCTGTAATGACTGTTGGATCAATGGGGGGCTTGGGCCCTATAGGTAGCCTCACAGTTCTCATTCCCTTCTCCCACCAGATAAACAGCTTCCATTTGTCCAACCAGGATCACAGCTTCAGTCATTTTCAGAGCCACCAGGAAGCAAATGAACTCCCAGTGCTCACCTATTTCTAAGCATAGGGGCTCAGTTAATTGTGTGACTAAAGTCCCTCCCATCAGGGAGCCATCAACTTGCTCAAACCTCACTGGTTGGGAGAGCAGCTTTGCATGTATGCCCATTTTCATGGCAAATGGCAAGCTAATAATGCACGGGGAACATCCAGAATCAACTAACACTTTTAAATCTACCTGTGCCCCCGTCTTAGGGATCATGAGTTTGGCAAGTAGAGAGAAAGATGGGACATGTTGACTCATCATTGGGTCGTTCTCTCCATCGTCGCTGTTATAAGCAGGTAAAGTGGCGGAGGGTCCAGCCTGAGTCCCGGCATTCTCCTGCATGGGGGACGTGACTTGGACAACAGTGTGATCCAGTTGGATTTTTCTCTCATTGGCTGCTGGGCTGGTCTCTTTCTCGCTGCTGATCCTGGCCTACTCTGCTGTTGGGGGTAGGGGACTGGGCAGTTCGCTGCTCGATGTCCCTGCTGTCCGCATTGGAAACACTTGATCGGTGGGCCTGCAGTGGCCTGGGACTTTCACTAGCCGCAGCAGTTGGAGGTTTTCAGGGAGGTGGCTGCCACTTGGGTTGCTCTGGCCTCAACTCGGCTTCAGGTGTGGGTGGCTTCTTGTAGCAAGCAAGCTGAATGTCTAGTCTTACCATTGTCTGGTACCATTCTTGCAGCTGATCAGGGACTGCTCAATAGATACAGGCTGAGAGAGGTGGTCATCTAATCCCTCTTTGAAGTGATGGACTAGGGATTGCTCAGATCACCTCTCTATCTGACCAGCTATCTTGTGAAACTCTCGTACATATTCCAGTGCAGGCCTGCCAGCTTGCTTTATCTTATGGATTTGTTCTTCCGCTTTGAGGGCAATGGATAGGTCCTCAAACCTTGCTCTCAGTCCTAGGAGGAAGAGATGGGGGTCCTCCAATTTGGGGGCTTGCTCGTTATATAAATTGTTCAGCCATTTGGATGCCTCTCCATTTAAGCTGGACGCAATCACATGAACCATAGCGGCTGGATCTGGATAGAGATAGGCACAGCAGTTCAAATGAGAGTGCACTTAGTTGAGGAAAAATATCAGCTTCTGAGTCCCCATCGAAGGTTCCTCTGAAAGGTCATGCAATCAATGGTTGCTGGCCTCCCCAGTGTGGCTCTTGCACCCCCGGCTGCTGCTGCCCCCCCACAGCTACTGCATCCCCAGCGGCTGCACATTCGGGGGCTGTTGCCACCACCCCAGCTGTTGCTGCATTGTTGGTGGCTGTGGCATCCCAAGTTGTCATAGATCTCCCAATGGTTGCTGCCTGGGTGGGGGCTGTTGCCATCCCCCTTGCTATTGGCCTACAGGGAGATGTGGCATCCTTAGTTGCTGTAGGCCCCCCTGCGGCCCCAGAGGGGGTTGTTGCTAGATCCCCATCATTTGCGGGCCCCTCAGCAGTTGCTGTATGTTCGGGGGCAGTGACCACCCCCACTGCTGCTACTGTCTTCCCACCAGTTGCTGGTCTCCAGGCATCTGCATCACCCCAAGTTGTTGCAAGGCCTCCATCAGCTGCTGCATACTCAGGGGCTGCTACCACCCCCCTGCTGTTGCACCAGCAGAGACTGCTGGCCTCCCATCTATGGGGGCTGTGGTTTCCCCTATTGCTGTATGGGGCCTGGGCTGGGTGGTCGAAAAGCATGTCGGTCCAGGGATCAGCTGTCCTGCCAATGGCTCAGGCTCTTATACCATTGGCGGTGATCTGGGCTTTGGGAGGGGCAATGACTGGAGCTGTCCCTCTCTGCAGGGCTGGAGGCCTTGGTAGGGGGCTTCGAGGATAGTAAGACTGACTGATCTGCAAAAGATGGTCTGGGGGTTCCCCTTGGCAGGAGTTGGTGGCTGCCTCATCAATCATCCTGATCGCTGGTGTATGGAGAATGGGAAGGTTGGTCTCCGCTTCTCATCTCTAGCTCCTTGAACCTTTCCATCAACTTCTCCATTGACTGACTATGAGCTGCAGACAGATACTTCCACTCACCTGAGTCCTTAGCGGCAGACGATTTTGTAGTTCTCCATCATTCTGGGGAATGCAACATGGGGGAATCCCTTTGTGGTAACTCAATCTCATCTGCTTTTGAAGTACTTGAGGGTGGCAGGGCCATCTCGAGGCATCTGGAATGGGCCCATTCCAACAACCAGATCAGCTGTCCTCGCAGCTTGGGCTTTTCTCCCAGCTGGGAGGCCTAAAAAAGCTGCTTCTCCACTGGCACGCTGGCTGTTGCTCCCCCCACTGGGGTAGCAGCTGTTGCCAGGGTGCTGGTTTCAGGCGTTCTCTCTTTCTCCATGCTGAGATCTTCCCCGAATCATTGTCGGCTTATCCCTCAATTCTAGGGAAAGCGACTGGGGTTTGGGACCCCTAGATAGGAAAAAGTTGGATGTTTTTGGCTTAATGTCATCGTTCCAACAGATGAAACTCTTCAAAGAACTTTGAGGCATTGTTTACTTAAAGAATCTTTATTAGAGAAGCATAGCATCAGCACTAACATAATCGAAGCCAAAAACTGAATTCCCCTCCCTTGAACACATAGCATCAAAGCTCAATTCCCTCCTCTAATTAACAGTCATAAATCACATTCTCCAATTAGTTTGAAATGCAGGCTTTCCCTCCAGTTCTCCAACCCACCAATTCTTATCATCTCTTATTTCAATAACCTTGGTTCACACACTAGGTCCAGTATTGTTATGTCTAGCTAAAATCTCATGCATATTCCTCTCCACAGCATCACCTAAGTCTAACTCTAACTCTAAGATTAAAACATAAGAAGAAAATGGTTGCATCTCCAACTGTTGTCAAAGCAAAAACATCAGATGTTAGCAGCGTTGACAGTTACATCATGGGAAGAGAAGTTGTTATTAAACTAAGGACTCAAATGTCTATACACGAATGCACAGAGTATGAACAGCAAACAGGGTGAACTAGAAATTCAGGTTAATGAAGGCAGATATGATATTGTTGCCATAACGGAAACATGGTGGGACGAAACCCACAAATGGAACACACAGCTAGAGGGATTTAAATTATTTAAAAGAAACAGACCAAATAAAAGAGGAGGTGGAGTTGCTCTCTCTATAAGAAATAACTACATCTCTACAGAAATAGAGCACAACAATGATGAAAATTGTTCTGAATGCATATGGGTCAATATAAAAGGGGGGACGATGACATTGCCATAGGTGTATACTATAGGCCACCCAACCAAACACAGGAAATAGATGAATTTTTTGCTAGTCAGCTAACTAAGGTATGTAGGAAGCACATCACAACAGTAATGGGGAACTACCCTGACATCAACTGGGAGACAAACTGCACCAAGTGGAAGATCAAACAGATTCCTGACAAACCTAGCAGACAACTTTGTCTCCCAAAAAGTAGAGAAGGGAACTAGGGGATTAGCCATTTTGGACCTAATTCTCACTAACAGAGATGAAATGATAGAAGGTGTTGAAGCCATAGGAACCTTGGGAGGAAATGATCATGCAATATTGGAATTCAACATTATGGAAGCACAAGCAATAGAACACAGTCAAACTAGAGTCTTGGACTTCAAGAGAGCTAATTTCAATAAACTTAGAGAGAGTTTGGGAAGGATTCCATGGATGAGAATCCTCCAGGGGGAAACAACTCAAGAGGCTTGGGAAATTTTGAAAAGTGAGATAATAAAGGCCCAGTCTAGCAAAATACCAACAAAGAGGAAAAATAACATCTCTCAAAAGAAACCAGCATGGCTGCATAAAGAACTCTCTGATAATTGAAAGATAAAAAGGACAAGTATAGAAAGCGGAAAGAGGGACACATAACCAAGTCAGAATATCAGCAAATAGCCCGAGCCTGCAAAGATGAAGTGAGGAAAACTAAGGCTCAAAATGAACTAAGGCTTGCAACCAAAGTCAAAAATAACAAAAAAAGCTTCTTTCAACATGTAAAAAACAAGAAAAAAGTGAAGGAAATGATTGGTCCATTAGTGGGTGAAAGTGGCAAGAAGGTGACAAGCAACAGGGAGAAAGCAGAACTATTTAACTCGTTTTTCTCATTTGTCTTTACACAAAGGTAAAAAACAGACCAACCTATCAAAAATAGTGCCATAAAAAACAAAATAGAAATACAAGTTAAGATAGGCAAGAAAATGGTAAGTGAACACCTGTCCAGCCTAGACGAGTTCAAATCACCAGGACCAGATGGATTACACCCCAAGGTTCTCAGGGAACTGGCAGATGTGATCTCAGAACCAATGAACTATATTTTTCAAAGATCCTGGAGCACTGGAAAAGAGTTGATGTAGTTCCCATCTTCAAAAAAGGGGAAAAAAGGACCCAGGAAATTACAGATCTATTAGCCTGACCTCAATACCTGGGAAGATTCTGGAAAAGATAATCAAACAACGAATCAGCGAACACCTAGAGGCAAGCAAAGTCATTACTAAAAGCCAACATGGGTTTGTCAAAAAGAGATCATGCCAGACAAATCTTATTGCATTCTTTGACCAAGTGACAAAATTAGTGGATCAGAGGAATGCTGTGGATATAATTTACTTGGACTTCAGTAAGGCATTTGACAAAGTAGATCACAACCTACTACTTGAGAAGATAGAAAAATGCAGATAGACAGCATCACCACTAGATGGATCCGTAGCTGGCTGACCAGCCGTACTCAGCATGTGGTCCTCAATGGAACCGCATCTACATGGAGGGAAGTGTGTAGTGGGGTGCCCCAGGGCTCTGTTCTGGGCCCAGTGTTCTTCAACATCTTCATCAACGATCTGGACAAGAGGATAGATGGGGAACTCATCAAATTTGCAGACAACACCAAGCTGGTAGGAATAGCCAACACTCCAGAAGACAGGCTTAGAATACAGGAGGATCTGGACAGACTTGAACACTGGGTGCTATCTAACAAAATGAAATTCAATGGTGAAAAAAGTAAGGTTCTACATTTAGGCAAGAAAAACCAAATGTACAGGTATAGTATACGGGGTACCTTGCTCAATAGTAGTAACTATGAGAGGGATCTCAGAGTCCTAATGGACAATAATTTAAATATGAGCCAGCAGTGTGCTGCAGCTGCCAAAAAAGCCAACACATTGGTAGGCTGCATTAACAGAGGGATAGAATCAAGATCACATGAAGTATTAATACCACTTTACAATGCCTTGGTAAGGCCACACTTGGAATACTGCATCCAGTTTTGGTCACCGCGATGTAAAAAAGATGTTAAGACTCTAGAAAGAATACAGAGAAGAGCAACAAAGATGATTAGGGGACTGGAGGCTAAAACATATAAGGAACCATTGCTGGAATTGGGTATGTCTAGTTTAACGAAGAGAAGGACGAGGGGGGACATGATAGCAGTGTTCCAATATCTCAGGGGCTGCCACAAAGAAGAGGGAGTCAAGCTATTTTCCAAAGCGCCTGGAGGCAGGACAAGGAGCAATGGGTGGAAACTAACCAAAGAGAAAAGCAACCTAGAACTAAGGAGAAACTTCCAGACAGTTAGAACAATTAACCAATGGAACAACCTGCCTCCAGAAGCAGTGAATGCGCCAACACTGGAAGTTTTTAAGAAGAAACTGGACAGCCATTTGTCTGAAATGGTATAGGGTTTCCTGCCTGAGCAGGGGGTTGGACTAGATGACCTCCAAGGTTCCTTCCAACTTTATTATTATTATTATTATTATTATTATTATTATTATTATTATTATTATTATTATTATTATTATTATTATTATTAAGTTATCTTAAACTAAGACAAAACAATAGGAGGAGAGGTAGAGAGACAAAGATAAGTCAGAAAAATAAAAAAGACTGGAGAAGAGAAAAGGAAAAAAAAATCTGTGGACCAGAGAGGAGAATCAGCTGTGGGGTGGAGAGGAAAGCTGACTGAGGGCAGTGCAAGGAACAGCAGAAAGGAGAAACAGGAAAGTCAGTGAGATAGTGGAGCAGGAAGGAGAGCCAGCCAGGGAGAGAAGAGGAGAGCTTACTGTGAACCATCCAGGTAGCCCTGTTTGCTGAAGGAAGCAGAACACCGGTGCGACGGACCAGCAAACGGGAGTCATGTGGCTGTGGAGCTGTTGATGGAGGTGGTGGTACAATGCAGCACAGTAGACCAGGTGCTACAGAAGGCAGTAAACCAAGGCCTACAGACTGCAGTAGACTGGGTGCTGCAGACAGCAGTAGATCGGGGCCTGCGGAATGCAGTAGACCAGGTGCTGCGGAAGGCTGTAGACCAGGGACTGCAAAAGGCAGCAGACCAGTAAACCGGGGACTGCGAGCAGCAGCAGACCAGTAAGCTGGGGACTGTGAATGGCAACCGCACAGCAGACTTTTGGGGGGGGGGAGAAACCAATGCTATTTTGATTTGCAAAACATAGGATAGAAAAAATATGCATAATTACCTAGAACAGAGAGAGTAGAAGCATGGCTAACAGCAAAACACATCCACCAACCATAAAAGAGAGATTTTCAAACAACAAATTTATGGAACAGGTGACGGATACTATTGTGGTATACAATACATGTTCCATGTATGTGCTTATGCCCAAAGAACACTCAAATTATACACACATTAAATGTAAACTATGTGAACTACTAGAAGAAAAAGTAAGGGATCTAGAGGCAACTCTAGCCAAACTCCAACTGACACAAGAAAGCTATACCCAAACCGAACCAAACAATGGACAAATAACTCCCAGAGGACTTGACCCTACTGATAAACTCTTGGAGGAAGACAAATTGAGGTATGTCACACATAGAAGGAAACACAAAAATCAAAGGAAGAAGCAGCACACATTTAATAAACCCCTACTGCCCAATCTAACCCAACTAGAAGCAGCTCCATTAAAACTGAGCAATTGATTTCTCCCCCTAGATGGAAATACATAGACCCACAACCTCCCCCTCAAAGAAAAGATGCAGACACCTAGCAAAGAAACAACACCAAATATTCCTTTAAAAAGTCACATCAACAAACACACCTGAGACAAACAGAAAAGCATCTCAGACTGCCTTCCCCCCAAAAAGAAGGTGAGTGCTGGTGATAGGAGATTCTATTCTCAAAGGAACCGAATCAGCTATCTGCAGACTGGACATACAATCCAGGGAGGTATGTTGTTTCCATGGAATAAAAATAAAAGATGTGGCTGAGAATCTAATCAATATAATTAGGCTCACAGATTACTACCCTCTCCTCCTCCTCCATATTGGGACAAATGATATATTAAAGAACCTGAGCACAATATTAAGAGACTGTAAGCAACTAGGCAATAATGTTAAGTAGCTAGGAGCACAAGTAATGTTCTCATCAGTACTCCCAACAAAAGGCCAATACCCATTGAGGGAAAAAAGAATTCTAGAAATAAATCACTAGATAAAGGGTTGGTGTTGTCAAGAAAACTTTGGTTTTCTGGACCATGGACTGCATTTCCTATGCAACGGACTCTTGGCAAGGAATGGGCTGCACCTCACGAAAACAGGGGAAAATATACTCAGAAAAAGACTGGCCTAACTCATTAGAAGGGCTTTAAACTAAAATTGAGGGGGAAGGATGACCAATTTTAGAATCTCTAGAACACAAAACCAATCATAAATCCCAAGAAAACAAATCAAACAAAGAGGTAGGGAGTGATGAGAAAAAAGAAAAAAACATCAAACCGTAATCAGGAGATGCAGGATACATACCCACAGACAGACATAAAAGTCTTAAATGTTTATATACAAATACTCAAAGCTTGGGGAACAAACAGGGTGAACTAGAAGCAATAGTACACGAGGGTGGGTATGACATAGTTGCCATTACAGAATCCTGTTGGGATGAAACCCATGACTGGAATGTACTGATGGATGGATACAAATTGTTCAAAAGAAACAGAACTACAAAAGGAGGAGGGGAAGTTGTAAGAGAATACTACATATCTACAGAAATGCAAATAATAAAAGATAAAATCCCTCCAGAATCTATATGGGTCAATATAAAAGGGGGAAAAAGTGACATTGCCATAGGGGTATACTACAGGCCACCCAACCAATCAGAAGATGCTACAATATGCTGAAAGCACGGAATGTGGCTTTTAAATCTGGTGACATGCTGGCACTTAGAACAGCCAGAGCAAATCTGAAAAGTGCCATAAAACATGCAAAGCAAGCCCATTGCCAGAAAATTCAGAACTTTTCTCAGGACCCAACAAACACAAGGCGAATGTGGCAAGGGATCCAGGCCATTACGGATTTACAAGGTGACTCCATCGAGATGCAAGAATGACACAGACTTCCTAAATAAACTGAATACATTTTTTGGTAGATTTGAGGCATCAAATAGCACTCTTGCTAGGAAAGCTGTGCCCCATCCTGATGAGCAAGTGCTAAACTTTGATGTCACCTCTGTCCGGAAAACACTGCAGAAAGTTAACATTTGGAAAGCAGCAGGCCCAGATAACATCCCTGGATGTGTCCTCAGGGAATGCACAGAGAAGCTGGCTTGTATTCTCACAGATATTTTCAATCTCTCATTGCAGCAGGCAATGAAATATTGAGAAAAGTTTGAGAAGAACTATTACAATATAAGAATAAAGAAATTGTGGTTTTAAAGCAGATACCTAAAAGAGTAAGAGATGCTTGAAGACATTACCACTTTTTAACGACAAAGCTGACTGCAAAGGGCATAAACTTTAGATGGTTAATGCCAGAAGGGATTTTAATCAACTGGAATAGTACAAGATACTGACTGGATTCAATTTGGAAAGCAGAGGATTTTGAGGAAAAAACAGAGCATTCCTAGATGAAGGAGTGCAACATCGACAAGAGGAGAGAAAGGAACAGAAACAAATGGAAGAGACATCTGGAGAAGCAGCTACACAATCAGGAGAACAGAAAGAGAAATGTGAGCAAGCGAGTGAAGGAGTGGCTAGGGAACAGAGGATCACGAGATCCACTAGATCTAAATATAAATAACCGAAACAGAGAAAGAAAACAGAATTTTTTCAGTGAACATAAATGCATTAAACTCTCCATCAAAAAGAAGTAAATTTTTTAGGAAACTGAAGAAATTAAATATAGATATAATTTGTTTCCAAGAGACACATATAAAAAAACAATTTCATAAGCTTTTGGAATACCCCTCAAATTGGGAAACTTTATCATGCATCAGCACAACAAAAAAAAGAGGTGTTGCTGTTTATATTAAAGAGACAATAGACTCAAAAATGATATATTCAGATGAAGATGAAATAATTGTGATGGTAGAAATATATTTACATCAAAAACAAATATTGTTGGTAGTAATTTATGCACCAAATAATAATCAGGAAGAATTCAATCAAAATCTACACAGAAAAATAATAAAACTGGAGTATCAAAATATTTGTCTAGTAGGAGATTTTAATATGATTGTGGATGGGAAAATAGATTATAAAAGCAGTAAAACAGGAAAAACTGGAAGAAGAAGACTACCTAAGACTTTTTTTAATATGATAGAAGAGATTGGAATACAAGACATTTGGAGGGAAATTAATCCAGGAAAACTACAATATACATTTTATTCAAATAGTCAAAAATCCTGGTCTACAATCAATATGATTTGGATGACATCGAAACTGAGGATGAGTATGCAGGAAATTGAGATAGAACCAAGTACATGGGCAGATCATAACCCTTTAAAAATGATATGGAGAGGAACACAAAAAACCCAAGATGGACTTTGAATCAATGTATATTAAAAGAAAGAGAATTTATAGAATTAGCCAGGGCTTTTTTTCTCATAGAACACCCAGAACGGAGTTCCAGCACCTTTTTTGGATGGAACCTTGTAGGGTAGGCAAGGTGGGTTGTATGATGTGTGTGAGTTTCGGCACCTTTTTTTTTTTTTTTTACAAAAAAAGCACTGGAATTATCAACAAAAGAAATGGAGTTTTTCCTTAAAGAAAACAAAAAAGAAGATACAACATTACAAAATGTATGAGATGCAGCTAAAGCATACTTTGGAGGCATAGCTATAACATATGTGGCAAAGAAAAACAAACAGAAAAGACAGCAATATGTATTACTAAAAGAAAAAATTGAAAAATTAGAATCAGAACTGCAAATGATCCCGCAAAAAAAGACTTTAAAAAGAGAAATGGACATAATAAAACATAAATTAAATTTGTTGGACTCAGAAAAATTGGCACAGCAAATAAAAAGAGCAAAACAAGACTTTTTTGAAAATGCAAATAAACCAGGCAGATGGTTAGCCTATAAACTTAAAAAACAGAAGGAGAAGAAAATGATAAATAAATTGGTAGATAAAAAAGGTGGTCTACAATTTAAAAATGAAGAAATAAAAAAGACAATTAAAGAATATTATAAGAAACTTTACCACATAGAAGAAATTCCAAGATTCAATATTTGGAAGGAAATAATCTTCCAAAAGTTCCAGAAACTTACAAGATTATGGTAGAGGAAAAAATAACAATGATGGAAATAACAGAGGCCATAAGGGGACAAAAAAATGAAAAAAAAAACACCGGGTCCAGGTGGATTACCAGCAGAGTTGTATAAAACTTTACAAGATATATTAAGTGAACCATTGAAAGACATTTGCAATGAACTTTTGTTGGAGGCTAAACTTCCAAAGACATGGATAGAAGCAAATATTACTTTAATACCAAAAGAAGATTCAGATTTGACTCAGATAAAAAGACTATAGACTGATATCATTATTGAATGTGGACTATAAAATTTTTACTTCAATAATGGCTGAGAGACTGAAAAGATACTTAACTGAATTTATACATTCAGACCAGAATGATTTCTTAACAAAGAGACAAATTAAAAACAATCTAAGAGTGATAATGGATGTATTAGAATACTATGAACTACATCCCGGGAAACAAATGGCACTAATATTTCTAGACGCTCAAAAGGCATTTGATAATGTTTCCTGGCAATTTATGATTCAGCAATTACAAATAATGGACTTTGGACAGAATTTTATAAATATGATAAAAATGATATATAATAAACAAACAGCGAAAGTGATTGTGAATGGAGATTACACTGAGAACTTTGAGATAAGGAAAGGGACAAGGCAAGGATGTCCATTATCTCCATTGTTATTTATTTTTACTTTGGAAGTCTCAAACAGAAATATTAGACAAGATATAAAACTCAAAGGACTAGAAATAAAAGGCGAAACATATAAATTGCAAGCATTTGCTGATGACTTGGTGTTCATTTTAGAAGAACCTTTGGAGATGATTTCTAAACTATAAAGATAGAACTGTATGGAGAAATGGCAGGACTGAAAATAAACAAAGAAAAAACCAAAGTAATAGTTAAAAATCTTACAGATAAAGAAAAAAAACAAATATCAGAAAAACAGAATTACAGATAGTTAAAAAGGTTAAATATTTGGGAATACAGTTAGAACATGCTAAAGGAAATGGGGGATTTGGCTTGCCAGAGTGGGTTCTATATTATCAAGCATCTGTATTAACATGGGTAAAAGAATGGATAATTCTTACAAATAAAAGGTTGTTATATCTGGAGGGACATGACTTACAATTGGGGTGGCACGCTTTCTTATGGTATGGGAAAAATAAAGTTCATAAATATTTCCAAAACCACTATATAAGAAATGCATTGTTAACAACATGGGAAAAAATAAAAAGCAAAATATATTTGAAAATTCCAGGATGGTTGTCAACAATGGAAGCATTTATACACCCAAATTTAGTGGACTTTGAAAAAATCTGGACATATAGAGATATTCTAAATTCTGAAGGACACTTAAAATCTAAACAAGAAATGGAAAATCAGGCCATCAACTTATCATGGTGGACACATTTACAAATACAAACTAGATATGATAAAGATGTTAAAATGTATGGGTTTTATAAAGAACAAACTCTATTTGACAAGACTTTGTTAACTTCGGATGAAAAATTAATTAAGAAAATGTATAATTTTTTATTAACCTTGAAAATGGAAGACGAACAAGTTAAAGAAACAATGATAAGATGGGCAAAATTTTTTGGATATAATATAGATAGATGGCAAAATTTATGGGAAAGAAACTATAAATTGACAATGTCAATTTCTTATAAAGAAAATGTATATAAAATGTTTTATAGATGGCACTTGCCACCAACAAGATTAGCAAAAATGTTTAAAAATATGTCAGATAGATGTTGGAAATGTAAACATAAGTCAGGCACGTATTATCATGTTTGGTGGACATGTGATAAAGCAAAGAACTATTGGAAAAAGATACATACTTGGTTAGAAAAGATGTTAGGAGAACATGTTAATTTTAAACCTGAATGTTTTTATTAGGTATAATGTCAGAAAAGACCAATAAACAAAATTCATATTTGACTTTGCACGTTATAACAGCGGCAAGAATTACATTTGCGCAATATTGGAAGAATGAAGGAGTACCATCAGATGAAGAAATAATTAAAAAAAAACTAGAATGCGCAGAGATGGATAGATTTACTATGAGACTGAAAGAAAAGGAAGAAACGGACTATCAAACCTGGAATTTATTTTACTATTGGCTAGAGGAAAGAATAAAGGATTAGGAATTAAATATGTATTAGCATATGTAAACTCAGACAGGACATTGTTTGTATGGAAAAAATGAATAAAAAGATTATAAAAAAAAGATCAAATTTATCACCCAGTTTCAGCACACTGTTCAGCTATGTTCTGGTGAGTACTTGTGGACTTCAGCTGCAAATAATAATAATAATAATAATAATAATAATAATAATAATAATAGTTGGAAGGGACCTTGGAGGTCATCTAGTCCAACCCCCTGCTCAGGCAGGAACCCTACACCATTTCAGACAAATGGCTGTCCAGTCTCACCAAGATGGGGGTCAGCCTTTCTCCTGTAAGGTTAGAGGGAATTTCCCGATCAAACAGGACGACTGCCATCGTTCCCAAATCTCTGGGGTGCCCCTCTTTCTTCGCTGCCTCTTCGAGGCAGTTTTAGACCCATTTAGGGTCCCCTGGTAGGGTGAAACTTTACCCATGCTACGGGAGACCCAACTGCAGCTAAGAGGCCTACCAAAGAGACCGGTGGCCCATTGAAGAGAAACCAGAGTGCCCCCCAACTGACAGAGTGGCCATGCAGGGTCACAAAGGGGACACTGGAAGACTTTCAGACCAACGGAGGCTCACCCTAAAGGCCTGGCAACCCAGCGACCCAACCCAGCCCAATGAAGCAGAGACCAGCATAGCAAACCAGACCACGCAATGCACTGGCAGCTCAAACGGAGAGGAGGTGGCCAGTGGCAGCATGAAGCAGTGGACCGGTGAGATGGCTGGGGGAAGCGAAAGGGAGCCAGTCAGCGGCAATGCGAAGTAGTGGATCAGTGATGCACTGGGGGCAGTGCAGAGGTGGCGAGTGGCAGCAGTGGCAGACTGGGAGGTCACAGGTGGTGGCGAGACAGCAGCAGTGGCTGTAGGCAGCAGTGAGGTAGCAGTGGCAAACTGGAGGCCTGCAGATGACAGCAGGTTTTTTTTTCTTCTGTGAACAGGGAGGCCTGCAGCTGGAGGCCAGACAGCAGTGGCAAACCAGGAGGCTGTAGGCAGTGGCGAGGCAGCAGCAGTGAACTGGGAGGCTGTAGGCAGTGGTGAGGCAGTAGCAGTAAACTGGAGGCCTGCAGGCGATGGAGGGTTTTTTTTCTTCTGTGAACTGGAAGGCCTGCAGCTGGAGGCAAGACAGCATTGGCAAACCAGGAGGCTGTAAGTGGTGGCGAGGCAGCAATAGTGAACCAGAGGCCTGCAAGTGACAGCGGGTTTTTTCCCCTGTGAACTGAGAGGCCTGCTCCCAACAACAGGCGAACACCCATTGAGAGAAAAAAGAATTCTAGAATTAAACCACTGGCTAAAGGGTTTGTGCCGCCAAGAAAACTTTGGTTTCCTGGATCATGGAATGAATTTCCTACATGAAGGACTCTTGACAAGGAATGGGCTACACCTCGTGAAAACAGACAAAAATGTATTTGGAAATAGACTGACCCAACTCATCAGGAGAGCTATAAACTAAAACTGAGGGGAGATTGGGTGACCAATCTCTAGAACCTCTAGACCCCAGAACCAATCACAAATCCCAAGAAAACAAATCAAACAACAAAGTAGGCAATGTTGACAAAAAACAAAAACTCAAACAACAATCAGAAGATTCAGGAAACATACCCACGGACAGGCATAAAAGCCTTAAATGCTTATATACAACACTCAAAGCTTGGGGAACAAACAGGGTGAACTAGAACAGGGCTTTTCAACCTTTTCACAGATTGTACCACTTTTAGGACATGATAATATTTGAGTACCACCAGTGCTTAGCAAGGTGTCAAAAAGGGGGGAATTTTGGGTTTTACTGATTAGATTCATTTGTTGTTATAGAAATGGCTAGTTTATAATATCATGGAAAAGTAAAAAGTTGAGGTTCAATGTTAATGCTTCCTTCTACTGCAACAGAGAAAGTATGTTCTTTTTCCCTTCTCCCCCTCACTTTCCCCCCCTTTTCCTCCCCACTGTGTCCTACTATTTGCTTTTGTATTTTTGTATTTTATTCTATAATCTAATAAAATATTACAAACTGTAGAAAAAAAGAAAAAAGTACCAGTTTTAATTTCTTCTGTGGCTGTTCCTTTGCTGAATCACTTTCCCTTTGCACTGACAAATGTATGATAAATTCAAACTTGGTACTTTTATGACTTGTCGACTTCAACTCCCAGAATTCCTCAGCCGTCATGGCTGGTTGAGGAATTCTGAGAGTTGAAGTCCACAGGTCTTAAAGTTGCTAAATTTGTAGACTCCTGAGCTAGCTGGTTGGCCCTTCTGAGCTTTTCCAATCCCTTCCCTGTACCCTTAAAGACACAGGAATCAAGTGCAAAGGAAGAAAATAAAGAAACACAAACTCCGTTTTTTTTCTCTTGAAGCTGCCTCAGGCGTGTCACATGTCACAATGTTGCAATCCTTGACTGAAAGGCTCCAGCAATTGCGAAAAGCTTTAGCTTTAAATTAAGCCTATTTACCTTCAAAGAAAACTTTCTAAAAGCCACAGACAGACTCAGTTAAAGGGGGTAAAACTAATTACATTTGTTTAAAGGGATTAAACCTTTCCTGATGTCTTTTTCCCCTTCCCCCACCCAAACCACGTTCTTTTATAGCCTCTCTTCTCCCCCCTCCTTTTTCTTCAGTTCACCTCCAACTCCAAGCTGCTTCCGGAAGCCAATCAGCTGGAGCCCTGCGGCAACTGGGGCTTCTGCCAAGACCAGACAGTTCTGCAGCTGCAGCTGCCCCTCCCTCAGGCTTGGCTCACTTTGGCTCATTCCCCTCCCCTCCTATACTTGGCTAGCAATCACGTACCACCTGCCATGTGGCAAAGTACTACAAGTGGTATGCTTACCACCAGTTGAAAAGCCCTGAACTAGAAGCAATAGTACACGGGGGAGGGCATGACATAGTTGGCATTACGGAAACCTGGTGGGATGAAACTATGAATGGAATGGACTTATAGATGGTTGCAAATTGTTCAAAAAAACAGGTCGACAAAAAGAAGAGGAGGAGTCACACTATATATAAGAGAACACTACAATTAGCAGCTCCTGTAACCACCAGAGCCCAGTCAAAACCTGTGGCTCCCCTTGAAAAGACTCTGTTACAGGAGTTTTAAGACTGCATTAGAGACCGATGAGTGATTTTGAAACCACAATAACCTATGTGTGTTAAAAGATGGATTAGCATGGATTGGGGAGAAACTTTATATCCCATCAGCTTTAAGGCTTAAAGTAATGCAAGCAGGGCATGACTCAAAAAATCCTGGTCATTTTGGATTTGTAAAAACCGTACACCTCATTAAAAGGCAGTTTTGGTGGTCTGCTTTGAAAAAGGACATAGAAAGCTATATAGCCAGCTGTCTCACATGTGCAGCAGCTAAACAGGATGACTTCAACCAGTAGCAAATCCATCAGCACCCCGGAGAGAGATCTCTATGGATTTTATTGTAGAACTGCCTGAAAGTGCTGGAAACACTGCAATTTGGGTTGTAATGGATTTGTTCTCTAGACAAGTGCATTTCATCCCATGCCCCAAGATCCCAACTGCAAATACCCTTGCCAAACTCTTTGTGCAGAACGTATATCGTTTTCATGGGGCCCCCACAATGTATAATTTCAGACAGAGGGGTTCAATTTACCTCTAAGTTCTGGAAAGCTTTTCTGGACTTGATGGGTTCTAGTCAAGGGTTATCATCTTCGCATCATCCTCAAATGAATGGAGGACAGAGAGACTTAACTCAGTTCTAGAACAATACCTGGGATGTTTCATTAATTATCAACAAGACAATTGGTATGACCTGTTACCGTTTGCTGAGGTTGCTTATAATAATGCTGTACATCTTAGTACAGGTTTCACTCCATTTCAAGTAGCTAATGGTCAAACATTTGTGGCTGTGCCTGAACTTTCAGGAGTGGATTAAACAGTTACAGGATATATGACCAGTAGTCAGGAAAGCTCTGGATGAAGCCAGAGAAGCCTATAAGGTTCAGGCTGATAAACAGAGGGTGGAGCAAAAACCATATCAAGTTGGAGACCAGGTATACCTCTCCATGAAGTATTTGCAGTCTTTACAACCATCTAAGAAATTAGGCCCTAAATTTGTAGGACCTTTCCCTATCAAATGCATCATTAATCCTGTGACAGTTGAATTAGACTTGCCAAAGAACCTACGGAAAAAACACCCTGTTTTCCACTGCAGCTTACTCAAACTAGAGGTCACTTCTAACCTTAGGCCTCCTGCACGTCAGGCACCCACACCTATCACAGTTGAAGGTGAACAACACTTTGAGATTAAGGACATTTTGGACTCTCGAATACATCATGGGGTGACACAATACTTAGTAGCTTGGAAGAATCTCCCTTCTGCCCAGAATGAGTAGATGTACAAGAGACATCTTAGATCCCCTAAACTTCTAAGACGTTTCCATTTTCAGTATCCTGATAAGCCTAATTAATGTGTATATATTGTTGTTCCCCTCCCTTTTTGTCTTTTAGGTGGATTTCCTGTTCTTTTAGGGGGGGTTATGTCAGGTCCCCAAATCCTTATTGTCTCCCTTTCATATATATCGGGTTTTCTCCCACGTAGAATTTGAAGTGTCTTGGTGACGTTTCGACGAAGTCCCATTCGTCATCTTCAGGCTGGTGCTTTCGGCTTCGTGCTTCTAGGAGCAATGTGTGATTGTAGCTGTTTCTTCCTTTTAACTGCCAGTGGGGGTTTGAACTGATTGGCTGGGAACTCGGCTGTGTTCTGATTGGGTGGAGGTGTGTTCTGATTGGTTAGGGGCTTGTCTGTGCTCTGATTGGATGGGGGGTTGGCTGTGCTCTGATTGGCTGGGGGAGTGTTCTGTTTGGGTGGGGGCTTTGTTGTGCTCAGGTTAGTCTGAATTACAGGGGGATTAGAGATGGTGAGCTGCATAGCTGTTTGGCTTCGCATTCATGGTCGTGCCTCATCTTCATGGTGGGTGTCAGTTTGCTTCATGTATGGATTGGAGGGGTTTAAGGTGGCTAATGATGCAGCTGTGGTCTGGCTTCTGGTTTGTGGTCGTGCCTCATCATCAGTGTGGGTTTGGGTTTGCTTTTTGCGTGGATGTGTGGTGGTGACATCCTGTGTGGTTTTTGTGAGTGTAGGTCTGGTGTCATTCTTTGTGTTATGGACTCGTTTGTCAATAAGGGCGGGTTTCCAAATGGCTGGTAGGCGGGAGGTATCATCTCATTTATTCATGCTGTGAGGGCATTTTTCTATCTCGATGGCTTCTCTGATTATTCTGTTATTAAAGTGTTCAGTTTTCGCAATAGTTCTGGTCTTTTTGAAATCAATATCATGTCCTGTGGCTTTAAGGTGTTGGACCAGGGAAGAAGTTGGTTCCTCTTTTTTGACTGAGTTTTTGTGTTCTTCAATGCGTACACTTATTCTTCTGTTGGTTTGTCCGATGTATGTGGTGGGGCAAGCAGTACATGAGATTTCATATACTCCTTGATTTTCTAACTCAATTTTGTCTTTAGGGTTTCTTAGGATGGTGGATATATATATATATTCTTGTGCTTTGCTTTGGGGCCTGCCATTTAGTTGGGGGGAAAGGGGGTTATTTACATTCACTTGGGATTACTTTCGCTTTCTGCTTTTCTTCTTCCACCTCTATCCACTTGAGAAAGGAATGTGTCTCCCTTATCATGGAGACAGTTACAGAGAAACAAAATTGGAGAAGACCTTGAGATGCACGCCAGTTACCTGCACACCTGTGGATTGGCTGGATTTCAAATGGAAATTATGATTCTGGTGGGAAGAGGAATATTGCTAGTTTAACTATACCGCTTAAGTGGGATTTCCCCTAGATCTTGCCTTGACTTCCCTACTGTCACTAACCCCTAATAAAAGTTTCCTTTTGAGACAATGCCTGTTTCAAGAGTTCTGCTTTCTTGGGTGGTTAGCTGAGGTGGGTTCTTACAGTATATGTTCTCCTCTTGAGCAGAGGGCTCTATTCTATTCTATTCTATTCTATTCTATTCTATTCTATTCTATTCTATTCTATTCTATTCTATTCTATTCTATTCTATTCTATTCTATTCATACTAAATGTATCAGTAACTTGACAGAGAGGAATACATGGGCTCCTGCTGATTTTCATTTTCATTAAAAATGATTACATGTTCGTGTAATATAAGAAAAACTTTAAAACTAATTATGTTACATAAGACAAATACTGTCTGTGTGATTAAGGAAATTAAGCAAGTTAGTGATCTTTCACAATCCAAAACTAAGGTAGCCTAAATCAGAGTTAAATTTTTTCACACTGCAGTATAGTAGCATTCCAAAATTATTTTAATAGGACAATATAGTGTTTAAAAAGTTGCCACCACTTTGATTTCAAGGCCACCAATTAAAAACATTTATAAATTCCACCTCTCTTTGTAACATTGACTTTATCAATACTCTGGTGACTTTAAATTGACCTTTATAGACTTAGCTTTAAAATGGCTTAGGTAGACTTTTTAAAAATTCATTTGTAGAAGATCGCATATCCCTCTACACACTTTCAAAATGCTGTTTACAATTTGTTGCCAGATTTTAAATAAGAATACTGTATGACATTGTAGTCCTGTTCACAAAATAAATGTTTCAGTTTAATGTAATTGGACTGATTCTTTTATTTTTCTGCAGGTGCACAAATTTGGATGCATATCCAATGTTTCCCATCTGAAATAATTTCCTTGAGACATTTGTTAAGTGAGTTTTGCCCCATTTTATGACATTTCTTAAAACAGTTATTATGTGAATCACTACCATTGTTAGATTAATAACACAGTTGTTCAGTAAATCTGGCTTCCCCATTTATTTTGCTTGTCAGAAAGTTGTAAAAGGTGATCATATGACCCCAGGACATTGCAACCATCATAAATATGAGTCTGTTGCCAAACATCTGAATTTTGTTCATGTGACCATGGGATACTGCAATGGTCATAAGAGTGAAAAATGGTCATAAGTCACTTTTTTCAGTGCTGTTGTAACTTTGAATGGTCACTAAATGAACTGTTGTAAGTTGAGAACAACCTGTACATGATATTATATAGGGATATTTATAAGAAATGTTAGGGTTTGCAAGGGTAATAACATGGAATAAGTCAATCTGTAGAATATTGTTTCCAAACTCTAGTGAAATCTTTTCCAATTGTTTTAATGCTTCAAATTCAGATGGGATAAATAGCCAAGAGACTATTAAAGTACAACCTGCATAGGTTTGGGAAAAGCCATAACTTTTCCTTGTGTATCACTGCTTCATGCATGTAGAAATGGATGACAGCCTCTTCCCTCCATTTCCAGCCTATTGGAAGTGCACTCCATACTCAGTTTCTAGTCACATCCTAAGATGTCCTTCAAGAGCAGATGGTCTTCAGCACTTCATTCCAGTAGAAGCCCATGTTCTAATTGGCTGCAGTGCCTACTATGCTCCCTCTCCTCCATACATGAAACTGCCCTGTGTAGCCTGCTTCTCCTAGGGTGCTCTGTTTTTAACTGATTTAGCTCATTTTTGCTACAATCTTTCACTTGATCCACTTATAGTCCCTTCATTAAATAATCTCTCCACAACAACAGAAGCTCTCACAAGTCTTTCATCTCCTGCAGTCACCCATTCTATTTCTGTCCAGATTGGTAAAACATCCTCCTTTTACTTTCCTACCCTCTGTCCATAGAGATTTTCATCTCCCTTCACTCCCTGTTTTAAACATCTTTTAAGCTCTAATGCCAAGAGTCATTCCAAGTCTGGCAGCTCTGAAATTTGATGAATAAATGAAACTTAAGAACATTACTATTTTACTGTTGTGAAACTTTCCGTTCTTCCCCACTATAAAATTTCCATGAAACTCTAGTGGAATGTAGAAACAAAAGAACAACTTATTTCCTACTGTTTTCATTGTTTGAGCATCAAGGGAATCATAAGAGGAGAAAAAGAAAGGATCTGTATTATGTCAAAGAGATACTGTGGGAAAGTGAGAATGAAGAAATCTATGGAAAAGGGGGGGAAAGGGGAGGAAAAGAAAAAGGAAAGGAAAAAGGAAAGGAAAGACACTGAGACAATTGAGAAGACAATAATCCTTAAAAAGAAAAAGCAGGCACAGTCCACCCCAAAAAGGAGGCAGCATGGTTTGCCTTGCCTAGAGGATGGGCAGGACAAGAATCACAGGCCAGACCAATCAGGTCTGCAGTGGCCATAATTCAGGCTAAGCATCACCCCAGCCCCATTGTCAGATCAGTTCAGACTAGAATTTTTGAAGTTGGCTGGAACCAGCATGGGGTGGGGGACAGAAAATATAAGCTGAAATGTAGAATTGCCCGTAGTCTCATTTCATGAATGGGAAACTGCCATATTAATTTGACTTTTAAAGCACTTTGATAGGGAAAGGAAATATGAGCAGATACTACAAGCCCCATTCAGTGCAAATTCTTTCTTTCTGATTGCAGAAAATGATTAGGAATAATGATCTCCCTGATTCCTATTATGAAAGGGACTCACTTGGGTCATAAATAGGGCCTACAAAAAGGAAAGGTTAATAGATAACTTTATGAAGTACCAATATTGAACTCTGAAGAGCAGGCTTGGATAATGTCATCCTACAATAGAAAACTTTTGTTAGCTTCTTTGATTCAAACTAGAAACTTCTTCCTGTCTTCCTGGCAACATACATATGAGTAATTGAGCTGATTTGTTTTTGGCTCAGTGAAGTATAATCCAAAATGATCTTTATGTTTTCAGTTCTGGGCTGGACTGACATTTATCCCGTTAGTAGAAGCTTCTTTCAGCAGACCTCCGGGCGCATAGGTTTCCACTGAATATAAGGGAATATACATTTCCTTAAAAAGGAAAGATAGTTTAACACATCATTTCACAGCAGCCATTTCCAGAGTAGATATCACAGTGCAGAATACATATTATATTTTTTTAGCTATTTGCTGAATGTTGCAAATGTTCCCACGTGCACAATAGCCCAAGTAACAAAAGGACTGAGAAGGATCTTGGTTGGTTTCATGTTTACCTCAGTGACTATTTTTTTAAAAAAAAACACATCCAAAAGAAAAATAGGACTAGTTGTTTTTTCTTCATTCTTTCCCTTTCATTCAGAGCAGAGTTTTACAGATCCCCAATCCATGGTAAATTCTTTCTGGTGCCTGTCCATAGACATTAGTTGGAATATATCCCTACTGTAAGAAGTAAACACACACACACACACACACCATTTTTCCAAGATAAACCAGCATAAGAAATGCCTCAGAAAAACCTGAAAGTCAAGCCACTAATATAAAACCGCCTGAGGCACATTTCACAAACCAGTCAGACACTTGCTAAAAAAACATTGTAGCAAGGCGCTAACTGCAAGCGGATGCTGGCACTTAGAGATAACAAGTTTATTAAAAATGGATGCCACCTATCTAGATGGCTCCATTCATAACAAACAAGTGCTGCACAATAAGGATCACCCAACACCCTTTTCAGACTAGCAAAAGACACAAAAAGCCCACCTCATTGCACAACCATTTCCACTTCAAAGTCTCAGAACCCTATAAAGATCCATCCACTCACCCAGCCAGGTGGTCAGCTGCCCCAGAACTGAATTGTTGTATGTTATTTCGTTTCTCAATTAAAACCTCCTTCCAAGTAACTGGCTTCACCTTTGATTTCTACAGTGGCAATTCTTTTCTCCTGTATATTTTCCAGATGGGAAAATGAGCCCTAACACTACCCATGCACCACACTCCAACCACTGCTGCACCTTTTAACCATGGTCATAGCAGTTAAGAAAAATGTTTGTTTGTAAAATTAATAATGGTATACTGGCTTAAAAATTAAAGAAATGACTTGAAACTTTTTTTGGAAGCAGTGCCAGCCATGTTACTGTTGTGCCTCTCCTTCCTAATTTACTTTGGAAAATGGATGTCTTATGTAAGACATGGATGTTTTATACTTAAGTATAAAAAAGGACTTTCCAAAGAAGATAAGCTTGGTCCAACAGAACTGTGTTTTTAAAAAGCAATATTAAATTCCAAAGAATTCTGATTTAAACCACATCAGTTTTAGATTCCTGATTGCATACTTTCACATAAAAATGTAAAATTTTGTCTCCTTCATTACTTTGGCAACTTAAGCAACACCTGCACAAGAAATCCAAATGGGTACTCAAATATATTCTTAAAATATATTTTTCAAAGTATCCATTTTCTATGGTCAGATGGATGAATAGCAGATCAGGACAACCAGATATCTTTAGATCTTTAAAGTCCAAGAGAGATGCTGTTGCTGTAAATTTCTGCTATGTGACTTTGAAAGAGTTGGGTTATGAAGAAGTATGGTGTTAAGTTCCTAAAATGAAAAATGGACACATATAACATTCCTTTGATCAAACAATTTTGAGAAACAAGGAGAGCACTGAGCTGAGAATTCTTACTGTAAGTATGAAGGCACTTTGAAGGCCACAACTCCCAGAATTGTCAAATAGCCCAGCCAAAGCATTTTCAACTGGTGCAGGCTGGAAAAATCATAAGTTGTTGCTTGTTGCAGTTCAGTGGTGTCTTATTCAACTCAACAATGATATCTGTAATATAACTAAATATTACAAAAGTAGATTGTATGTCCAAACATCTCTCTTTACACAAAACAAGGGAAGGATTACTCTTTAGAACTTCTTCTCATAACTTGTAGAATGGAGAAAAGGGAACAAATTATAAAATATTAAAAAGTTGAAAGGGTGCTAAAGGCTTATAGTTAAACTGACCGATTGCTATATGTGTTAACTAATTGGGGATTCAAGCTTTTATCAGTTTTACTCTGTGTACATCCTTGCCCACATTACCTCTACTTTCTGTTCTGTCTGGCCTCTCTCAGCTCATTAAAATCCACATAAATATGTCTTTAAGAGGTTTATTTAGCACATTTCAAGAGATTCATTGCAAAGCAAGCTGCTGGCATTTTGTTGGCCGGGGAACGGCCAATTCTGATTTATTTACATTCCATGTTAACATGCTCTCCCTCCCTTCCAATTAACTCACTCTTTATCTGTAAAGTTGTTCAAGAGCTCATTAATCTTCCGTAGAATCCAAAAACAGCAGAGAACTAAGTTCAAACGAACTGGGCAAGGCATCAAGCTACTCCTTGATAGTAACGTTGCTCGTGACAAAGGCGTAGTCTCTCTGTCCCCTTCTAATATAGTGTCCGATACGTCACTTCCCCTCATTACTTCCTTTTTCCACTTAACTGACACCGTCGCTTATCAAACCTTCGGAATCTCGGATCAAGCCATTTATCTTCTTGATCCAAATCTGACTCCTCACTTTGTGAATCTGATCCAGACTGCCTGTAAATCTCCTCCCTGTCTGGCTCAGCTGCCGGGAGGGGAAAATACCCAGAGGGGCCTGGCTGCTCTTCCTCGGCTGCCGGGAGGGGAAAACACCCAGAGGGGCCTGGCTGCTGATCCTCATATTCTGACACTTCCCAAGCTGGTCTAGGGACACTCACAACACTTTCTACTAGGGGAATGTTAACAAAATGCTGTGCCTATTGTATAAGAATACTTGGTTAATTTTCCCCAGCTGGAATAACGAAGGTTAAAGAAAAAAAATGGAGGAAAGCACTTCAGTCATTATTTGATTTGGACATATGTTCATTTCCCACTGTGGTTATGAAAGACAATGCACAGCACAGCTAAAGAAAATCCCTTGAGACTTTTTTATATAATACAGCTGGTTTTTTCCTTAAATAACATATTCCACTGCAGTCATATGTAACGAAGCTCAAATGACTTTTGCAAAGTGCCAGCAAAATCAAAGTAATAACAGAAGGCAATGCTTTAGTTTGAGGTGGGCAGCCTGTAGCTGAAGGGATGAATACATAAAATGAAAAATATTTTAAAAACTTTTTGCAATCAATTAGTTCCTATTTCTGGCAAGAATAAACTTGCTTTCTATCGAAGCACATGAGGAGGAGTAGGGGTGGAATTTGGAGCAGGAGAAAGAGGAAGAAAAGAACACTATCACTTCTTTATATGTCAGTAAGGTGGGTGGCTATATAAATAAATGAAATAAATAAAAAATAGAAAGATAAAATTAAAAAAATAGAACCACCCAGAATTCAATATAATATGGGTGGTCATAATGTTTTAAATAATTTTTTTCATTAAACTTCCTAAAAGAGAATTAAAAGGGAGCAATGTGCTATATTATCAAGCAAGCTGAAATCCACTTAAATTGTTCTTTTGCAAATCAGTCCCACAGAGAAAGATTCTTTACATTATCAGTTATGAGATTCTCGCACTTTTTTAAAGTGCAATAACAAGATTTCAGTGAACAATTTACAGATTGCCTCCTGAAGAGGCACTTTTAATTTCCACATGTTCAGTTTCTCTAGCTATTTCATTATAAATATTTAAATAGAAAGGTAGTTATAAAAATGCCTATTCTTGTTAGAACAGAAATTGCTGGGAAGAATTCATTAGCCATGTAATCCTACAACTATCCTTAACAAGAAGCCAGATTCACAAACAGCAAAGGAAGATCTTTTCTTCAGTGGTATGTGAACCATAAACAAGTGTTTATCCTCCATATCTCCTTTTGGATACCAAGGTCCAAACATCTTGTAGGAGGACAGCACACACACACACACACACACACACACACACACACACACACACATCCCGAGAAAGAAATATTTTGGGAATATAAAAAGGCAGAATATTTCCCCAAAGGATCTTAAAGGCAGAAAAGCAGGCCCAGTTTTTCTTAATAGCCTCCAGTAGAAACTCAGGAAACCACCTTTTAGAAATGTAGATTTGATAATCCCATTCAGCCCCATTCATGAGCAAACACCACCAGGCAGAAACCCATTCAAGACAATATTTTGAAATCCCTTGCAGCAAAACTGATAGGTAGCTAAAAATAGCAGAATGATAGAATTAGAACCAGCAACCCCTCACCCAAGAAATCCAACACAGGAAGTAAGCCATCAGCTATAGCCCCAGGGAAGCAGGATATGACCTTTGGGACAAAATGGGATTAACCCACCACCATCAGAATACCAGAAAGGCACACTGAACCTCAGGTCAAAGTTCATGCCATAGGAACAGGAACTCCAAACACAAAAGCCCAAGAAGGTATAAAAACCCACTACTACCAGTTATATGTGGTCAGCTGCTCCAGAGCCTCATGTCTTGTGGTTCTGTTCTTCAATAAACTCCAACCTTCTTTCTAAAGCAGTCTCCATTTTGTTTATTCCCAGCTTGGACTGGACCCGGATGAAGACTTTTCTTTCAATACTTTCCTAATAGGAAACAACAGATTTTTTTAAAAAAAAAACATATGCACCAAGGAACAAAATTAACATACTTTTATTCTACAATTATTTTCTCTGCATTTATGAAAGTGCATATTAGAAAGAAAAATATAAAAGTATGAATGTTTAACTTACAGTATTAAAGTAATCCACTTTTTTCATAATTTTAATGTTGTTTTAAAGTTCTTCATAATAAAACTAGCTTAAAAATTCTGCTTTCCTACCACTATTATGTTGGGAATAAACTTTAAACATGAAAATAATATTGAAATATTTTTTAAAATGCATTTTGAGAATACTTTTCAGGACTTTGGCATGCTCTAGTTTGATGAAAAATATTCTCATTGAGTGTAATAGATATGATCATATTGCATAATATAAAGTTCCAACCAGTCTGGTCTCCATTTTTCCATAAATGCTGATCAAACCAACAATGGTTCCAGCCACCCTACAGACTCCATATCTGTGGTATGTCTTCAAATATTATTTTGCCCAGAGGAAGAAGGGGTGATAACTATGTACTATCAAATAGCAAATATTTCCTGCATAGATAGGAAATATATAAGTGCTTCAGTCTTGTTTGATTACATTCTATCTCAAATTTTATGAATGAAGCTTAAATTCTTTCCTTCTAAAGCCACTGTGTTGTGTTCCTGTTTGCCATTGTTCCCAGAGACAATAGGAACATAGAGCATAGGACCTATGCCTCAGATCTTTTGTCTAGCTAAGAATTTGACTAAAACGTTGGAGAACCTCTGCTAAATTTTCCTAGCTAAAGTCAAAGATATCTGATGCTGGATCTGTAACTTCCTGCAACATATTTTATCTACAACTCAGCAGAATGCCATTCTCTTATTGTTGAATACAAAAAGTGTTATTGGTATGATATCCATTACTATTTATTATTTATTTATTTATTTATTTTTCCAATTTCTATACCGCCCCTCTCCTGAAGGACTCGGGCTGGTGTACAGCCCAAAATTAAAAACATCAATATACAAAAATTAAAATAATTAAGAATAAATTAAATAATTTGGCCATAAATCCCATTTTAAAATCCAATACATTATATCTTAAAAAACTCAATCCCCTAAAACAATTTTAACCTTGCAGGTACCGGAGCTACTATGCCAGGCCAGCCTGTCGGAAAAGGAATGTTTTTAATTCCCGATGGAAGGAATGCAAATCAATTATCGTACGGAGTTCGGGGGGAGCTCATTCCAAAACATAGGAGCTCCCACAGAGAAGGCTCTCCCCCTGGGGGTCACCAGCCGACATTGTCTGGCCGACAGCACCCTGAGGAGGCCCTCTCTGTGGGAGCGTACCGGACGGCGGGAGGTATTTGCTAGCAGTAGGCGGTCCTGTAAATATCCGGGTCCGATGCCATGGAGCGCTTTAAAGGTGGTCACTAACACCTTGAAACGCACCTGAAAGGCCACTGGCAACCAGTGCAGCTCGCGCAGGAGCGGTGTTACATGGGAGCGCCATAACACTCCCGTCACTACCCGCGCGGCCGCATTCTGGGCCAGCTGAAGCCTCCGGGTGCACCTCAAGGGGAGCCCCATGTAGAGAGCATTACAGTAGTCCAGCCTGGAAGTGACGAAGGCATGAGTGACTGTGCGTAGCGAGTCCTGGTCTAGGAAGGGACGCAACTGGCGCACCAGGCGAACCTGATAGAACATCCTCCCGGCCACGGCTGTCAGATAGTCCTCTAAGGACAGCCGTGAATCAAGGAGGACTCCCAAATTGCGAACCCTTTCTGTGGGGGCCACTGTTTCGCCCCCAACAGATAACGATGGAATCAATTGGCTATACCGGGACGACGGTAACCACAGCCACTCAGTCTTGGAAGGGTTGAGCTTGAGTCCGTTCTTCCCCATCCAGACCCGCACGGCCTCCAGGCACTGGATCAGCACGGCAAGAGTATCGTTGGGGTGGTTCGGCATGGAAATGTACAGCTGAGTATCATCAGCGTACTGATGATACTCCACACCAAAACCACGGATGATCTCACCCAGCGGTTTTACATAAATGTTGAACAGTAGAGGCGAGAGGACCGACCCCTGAGGCACCCCACATATGAGGGGTCTCGGGGTCGACCTCTGGCCCCCTGTCAACACAGACTGCATCCGGCCGGAGAGGAAGGAGGAGAACCACTGCAAAACAGTGCCCCTTATACCCAACCCCTCCAACCGTTGCAGCATGATACCATGATCGATGGTATCAAAAGCCGCCGAGAGGTCCAATAGCACCAAAGCAGAGGAACAACCTCTGTCCTGGGCCCACCAGAGGTCATCCACCAACGCGACCAATGCTGTTTCCATGCTGTAGCCAGGCCTGAAGCCCGACTAATGCGGATCCAGATATAACGATTCCTCCAGGTGCCGTGGGAACTGTTGGGCAACCATGCTCTCAACAACCTTCGCAAGAAAGCGAAGGTTGGAGACAGGATGATAATTTGATAAAACAGCTGGATCCAGAGCAGGCTTCTTAAGGAGGGGCCTCACTACCGCCTCTTTCAAGGTGGCAGGAAAGACACCCTCACTTAAAGAAGCGTTAATAATTGCCTGGAACCAGCCTCGTACCACCTCCCGGGATGCCAACACCAACCAGGAGGGGCACGGGCCCAATGAACATGTGGTCACCCTAAGTCCCCCCAGCAAGCTGTCCACGTCCTCAAGAGTCACGGGGTCAAACTCAGCCCAGGTAACAATCTCAGGACCTGACTCCGCCTCTCCCACCGAACATACCAAATTGAAGTCAAAGCCTTCCCATATCTGAGTGATTTTATCATACAGATATTTTCCGAAATCCTCAGCTCTACCCTCTAAGGGGTCTCCTCTCACCTCCTGATGAAGGAGGGAGCGGGTCACCCTAAACAAGGAGGCTGGGCGGTTATCTGATGATGCGATAAGAGCAGTGAGGTAAGAACACTTCTCTGCTCTTATCGCCGCTAGGTAGGACCTAATATGGTCTCTTACTAGTGTTCGGTCAGATTCTGCAAGGCTCGATCTCCAACTGCTCTCTAGGCATCTTTTCCGGCGTTTCATCTCTCTCAACCCCTCATTATACCAAGGGGCCGATTGAGACCCACGCCGAGTCAGAGGCCGCAAAGGCACAACTTGATCTAGAGCACCGGCCGTAGCCCTATCCCAGGCTGCCACCAACTCTTCGACTGAGTCGTGTATCCGAACGTCAGGGATTGGCCCAAGCTCTGCCTGGAACGACTCAGGCTCCATCAGCCGCCTGGGGCGGTACCATCTCACTGGTTCCACCTCCCTGCGGTGGGGTGCAGCGGTCAGAAAGTCCAGGCGAAGGAGAGAGTGATCAGACCATGACAGGGGTTCAATAACTATATCCCCTATATTCTGATCACTCAGCCACTGTCCAGAGACAAAAAACCAGGTCAAGCGTGTTCCCCCCTGTGTGTGGGGAGCCTTGAATTACCTGGGCCAGGTCCATGGCTGCCATGGAAGCCATGAACTCTCGAGCCTCCCCAGATGCCCCGCCCACAGACGGCAGGTTGAAGTCACCCATGACTATTAGCCTGGGAACCTCAACCACCACTGTGGCGATAACATCCAGGAGCTCGAGCAGGGAGGTTGATACGTGGCAGGGAACCAGGTACGTAATCAACACCGCCCTCAGACCCCCAAGGTCCCACTTCACCAGGAGGGATTCACAGCCTGCCGTCTGAGAAACAGTTACCTCCCTCGGCCTGTAATCTTCCCTGATCACGACCGCCACTCCCCCACCCCTACCCTGAGCTCTCGGCTGATGGAATGCAAGGAAACCCGGCGGGCACATTTCCACCAGAGGGACACCGCCCTCCGGTCCCAACCAGGTCTCCGTTATACCTGCCAGGTCTGCTCCCCCCTCTGAAATTAAATCTTGAATGAGGGGGGCCTTATTTACCACAGACCTGGCATTGCACAACATCAGCCTACAGCCAGGGCCCTGTGGTTCTAAATAACCCCTAGAACAGGTAGAGCCTTGGGAGTCAGAGCGCATGACCACTCGTAAACAGTGGGTACGCGCTCCCTTATTATAATACGGCCCCCTGCTCCTGCCATATCTGCCCCTCCCATTTACGGTACTAATTGGAATTAAATTAGCCTTAATCAGATCCCCATCCGAACCCGCAGGATTCCGTCCCCCTCCGTTGCCTGGCCTGTCTTCTAGCTCCCTTCCTGCAATTCCTTTCCCCACCCTAAACACCCCTTCCCCACCTCTACCCCCTCTTAAAACTTTCATTAAAAACCCATTAAAAAACCCCCAAAGCCCCTTATTTGATGCATGCCATCTCTCAGGACTCCAAAGTACATCCTTGAGATGGGCCCTTGATAAAACAAAGGGCCATGATTGTGAGTGGGGGAAATCTCGCAATGCAAGAAGGGTCGCCCTCGAGTAAGGAGCCAGTCAGATAGAATACATCGATGGGGTCCGGCGAGAAAAAACCAGGCAGTTCAGTCTAAGTTGAGATCCAAAATTCCAGGATTCCATCAAGGTGATGGTAATAACGCAGATGATGATGAAATTTAGATGATCCAGGCAGGAGAGAAGCCCCTATGTTGTTCCATCCTGCTCCATTTAATTCACAGTCTACAGATTCGAATATGTGCTGCTGGGGCAAGGACCAGATCTCTAAAAAGGGGGTCCATAAAGGCAGCACCAAAGTCAGAGTCTGGGATTCTTTCATCAGGGCTATTTACTTCCCCACCTGATGGTGATTCCACTTTCCTTTCCGCATAAAAACTAACAGGGTGGGGGAGGCCACTGCAGTTCTCCCATTTGGCCTCATCGTGGTCACTCGTTCATCGGGGAGCAGCATGACAACGCTATTTCCCTCACCACCAAGTCCATGCTGCCCCTCTCCATCACCCACGACCTCCAGCTGTCTTCCCAAACCATCGGCCAGCATAATGGTGGGGAGGGGCGCCGAGCTCTTCCTTTTTATGGCGGCCTCCCACGCCTACGCCTCTCAGCTACCCACCAAAACCGCTCGCTCATATGGTGGTGGTAGGGAGGGGGGTGGTAGAGAGAGGGGAAGGGACCAGGCCACTTCCCATCACAAGTAGCCTTCCAAGAAACAAAAGCCTCTCAGCAGTCCTCTCACCCTTCCGCGGATCGCTAGCTCACACAATGGGAGGGGGGAGCCGCCACCGAGCTCCTCTCCCTCGAAGCGGACTCTCATCCAAACTCCCGGACTGGCTCCATACCCCGTCGCAGGCCGAAAGGGGCGGAGCACACCACCGCAGTCCCCTGACTTCGTTCGTTCATTCGTTCATTCCGAAAAGGAGGAAATCAACAAAAATGTCTATGGAAAGCCAAGGTATTTTGCTGCCAAAATCCCCGGGGTCCCAGATGTTTCTCGACCCCGGGGGGGGGGTCTCTAGCCATTCTCCATCAGACGCCTGGCTGCTCTTACAAGGAAGCGCCCTCCATCTTGCGCATCCTTAGTCCTCTCTTAGTCCTTACTGATGAAACATTACATAATATAAGCCAATTACAACTTGTCCTTCATACAAATAGCAGCTGAAGTTGACAGGCTACATTCCTGTACACATAGGACTTTAACTGAATACAACTCAATTGATATAAACTTTATTGTTAAAAGGCCAGTAAAGAGAATGCTGCTCAATTCAACTACTCAACACAATATATTATTTTCTCAAAACAAGTTATAGGTATCAACATGTTACTAAATTTCACAAGAAAATGTGTTTCATGAAGACAGACTTTAAGAAGTTTACTGATCAGAAAAGAAGAAGAAAAAGATTCTGAACAGAAACAAAAATTATGGTCCGGTGGCTCTGCTGGCGTCGCTATAGTCTCCTTTGGAGGCTCCGTTCTCTAGGGTTTGTTAAGCCGCAAAAACAGCGAACATCAGCTGTTTTTTGCGGTGGAAAATCCCCCTTTGGGCGAAGAAGGGGTGTAGAGCATTGAGCGTGGGTTGAGCTCCTCTAAAAGTCCCCTGGAAAAGTTTTCAGGGGTTTAGAGTGAGAGCTCCCCAGGCGCTTGAAACGCTCCTGCCCTGAGACACTTCTGTTGGCAGACAGAGAAAGACGCCGCGACCACTCCTGCTTCAGAAAAAATTTCAAGAGAGACCTGCATGCAGGCGGAGTGAATACAAGAGTTCTTTATTGCAAGTATTTTTTTTTACTTCTGACCACGTATTTTTTTTAATCAACATAATGTACCCAAGATGGCGATAGCTTTCACTGTAAAGAGAAAGTGTCTGAAAGTAAAAGTGAACCTTTTTTTTTTAAGTAAAGCTTGAGGGACTATTTAGATTGGAGTTTTAAAATTTTATAAGCTACAATTTAAATTGTGATTTGAAAGAAGATAAGAAGAGGGGGAAATTTTGGCAAGATGTCTATGAGGATTTTTTTTCATTTAAGGAAAATTTCTTTTAAAAAAAAGTGGACTGATTTTAAATGGCCACGAGGCAGACCAAGATAACTACTGCGAAGGTGGCTGGTTCCACCTCCCTGCGGCTGTATCTTCTCCGGCTCAGCCCTCTAAATTACAATCAAGCAGTCTGTCTGCTCTTCCAGCCTCTCTAACATCTACAGAATCTCAAGCCCCTTTGCTTATCCAATCTCCTCCAGAAATGCTTACTATGAAAGATTTACAGGCTGCATTATCTACAATGACTGAAAAGCTGGAGAGAAAGATTGAGGAACAAGTTAAAGGTTTAACTGATGAGTTGGAGACAATAAAAGAAACAATTGAGACTCACAATATTGTGATAAGAGAAGATATTGTGGATGCTATTAAAGGGGTTTGGGAGTACACTTTGAGAGTTGAAGAGAAGGTGGATGGTATTGAGCAGCAATTGGAGGAGAAAATTGATGAAGTTAGAAGTGATATCCAAGATCAAGCGGTTATGGCTCAATATAATCAGATGTTATTGGCTGTTAGAATTAGGGGGCTAAAGGAGATTGCAAATGAGAATCAGGAAGATTTAAGAAGAATTTTTGAGGAATCTTTGGCAAAATTTCTGGAAGATGGAGTACAGAATGTATCCTGGCAGATTGATCGGATCTTTAGAATTAATTCATGGGTTGCCAAACAAAGAAAGTTGCCTAGAAATATTGTGATTTATTTTGTTACAAGGAAATTCAGAAATTATGTCCTTACTACATCTTATAACAAACAATTAATTGTTGCTGGTCAAGAGGTGGTGGTTCTGAAGGAGATTCCCCCAAAGATGTTAAGAGCAAGGAAAGATTATGCATTTTTGATGGAGGAGATTAAAAAACGTGCTATACAATTTAGATGGGAGGCTCCAACTGGACTTTCATTATTTTTCCAGAGTAATAGATACCGCCTGACTTCGGTTGGTGAAGCGAAAGATTTTTTTGAGAATACTCTGAAGGTTGGTAAACTCCCGTCTCCAAGACCAAAAAGGGCAGATTTTCCAAAAGAGAGAGATATGGAGTTAAAACAATCAACACAATCTTTGGAATCACATCAGGATTTGATAAAGGAGCATTGGTGGAGCTGCCAGCGCAGTGTATTGATATTTTTCAGCCTTTGGAGGTAGAGAAGGTTAAAGAGCAAAGGCAAACACGTGCAGCTACTAAACGCATGGAACAACGAGAAAAAGAACAACCAGTTTGTACACAAGTTGTATCCACATCTCCGGAAGCCATGGGAGCAAGTCCAAAGAAGAAAATGGTTGAAGATGTTAATTTGGCCTTGCAAAAGCTTTCTCAAATTGGTCATGTCAAATAAATATTTGACATGGAATGTCAATGGTTTAAATTCTCCACAGAAAAGGAAGAAGCAATGTAAAAATGATGTAATTTGTTTACAAGAAACACATATTAGAATTTCTGATCAGAAATATTTGATAAATAATAAATTAGGTTCACATTTTGTGGCAGCGTCTGCTGAGAAGAAGAATGGAATTGTTATTTATGTTAAAAAATCATATAAGAGCTAAATTAATAGAATCAGATATTCAAGGTAGATTTTTAGCTATTGAAATTTTAATAGATGGGAAGAAAGTTCTTTTGATGGGTATATATGCACCAAATCAACAAGGAATATTTTACAAGTTATTATATAAAAAATTAATACAATTGGATTATAAGTCTTGTATTTTAATGGGAGATTGGAATGGTATTTTAGATGTTGGTTTAGATAAGAAAAAGATTTTACCTGTTCCGCAAACACGTTCCATGCTGCCTAAATCCTTTTTTGATATTAAGGATGATTTTGATTTGATAGACATATGGAGAGAAAGACATGGCAAGGAGCAAGAGTTTACTTTTTTTCCTGATAGACATCAATCATTTTCTAGAATTGATTTTATATTAACTACAAGTGACTTTATTTTTAGATTAAAGAAGGTGAAAATCCTACCTAATGTTTTGTCAGATCATAATCCGGTTTGGATGGAACTAATGGTAGGTCAGACTCCTAGAAGATCTTGGAGAATTAATGAAAATTTGTTTAAATATGATACAAATGTGAATGAATGTAAAAATGTTATGAAGGGATTTTTTATGTTAAATATGTATAAGGATATGACAATAGAAATGGTGTGGGATGCTAGTAAAGCTTATATGCGTGGGATTTTAATTGATATGAATAAAAGGCATAGACGTAAACAAGAGGAAAAAAGGAAGGAGTTAGAAGAGGAAATAAGGAAGAAAGAGTTATTATTAATAAAGAGACCAGATGATAGAAATATTAAAGAGGGGATTAAGATTTTACGGAAACAATTTGACTTGTTGATGACGGACCAAGTTGCCAGGAATATACAATATGCAAAACATAATACATTTTTTAACTCCAATAAACCTGGCAGATGGTTGGCTTACATATTAAGGAAAAAACAAAAATCCCGTATAATTGAGAAAATAGAATATAAGGGGAAGGAAGTGTTTCAACAAGAAATTATTAAAAAAGCTTTTTTTGAATTTTACTCTAAGTTGTATTCTGAAGAGAATGTACAAGAGAATGAGATAGATTTTTTTTTCAAAATGAAAATGTTTTGATAATTACTAAGGAACAAAGAGATAGATTAAACGCATTGATTACATCAGAAGAAATCATTTCAGTGATTAAACAATTGAAAGTGGGAAAATCTCCTGGGACTGATGGGTTAACGGCGACCTATTATAAGTATCTTCAAGAGGAGATGGTGGAACCTCTTAGAGAGTTATTTGTAAATATACAAGAGGGTGGTCAGGTTCCACCTTCATGGAAAACAGCCTATGTTTCTTTGATTCCCAAAGAGGGAAGAGATAACGTTCAGGTAGAAAATTTTAGACCTATCTCATTGTTAAATACGGATTATAAGATTTTTGCAAAAATTATGGCTAATAGATTAATAACAGTTTTAAGACAAATAATTCATTCTGACCAAACTGGTTTTTTACAAGGGAGACAGATGAAAACTAATGTTAGACAACTTATTAACATAATGGAATATTTGGATAAGCATATCCAGGTGCCTGCAGTTTTTATGTTTTTGGATGCGGAGAAAGCTTTTGATAGACTGAATTGGTTGTTTTTGAAAAAATTAATTGTTAGGATGGGAATGGGGGATCAGTTTATTAACTCTATATTAGCAGTTTATCAGAAACAAAAAGGTCAGATTATTGTGAATGGGCATTTAACAGATTTATTTAATATAGAGAAAGGAACTAGACAGGGATGTCCTTTATCCCCCTTGCTGTTTG
Source organism: Bothrops alternatus (assembly GCA_034064705.1). Lineage (NCBI taxonomy): Eukaryota > Metazoa > Chordata > Lepidosauria > Squamata > Viperidae > Bothrops > Bothrops alternatus. The sequence continues at coordinate 36,403,898 of JARGCV010000112.1, forward strand.
TTTTAACTTTAGAGGTTTTATTGAATAGGATTAGAGCTTCAGATGATTTAAAAGGTATACAGATTAGACAACATGATTATAGATTATGTGCTTTTGCTGATGATTTGCTTGTGACATTGACTCAACCAACACAGTCGGTTCAGAGCTTGATGGAGATAATTCAAAATTATGGTAGGGTATTAGGTTTTAAATTAAATATATCTAAGACAAAGATGTTAGTTAAAAATTTAGATAATAATTCAAAACAAGACTTGGAAAGAATAACGGGTTGTGAGATAGTTAGGAAAGTTAAATACTTAGGAATTTATATTGAAGCTTCTAATGGGAAGTTATATAAGAATAATTATGAAGTTTTGTGGAAAGACACAAATAGAATTAGATAAATGGAAAAAATTACAATTATCTATGCTGGGTAGGATAGCTGCAATTAAAATGAATGTATTGCCAAAAATTTTATTTTTGTTTCAAATGTTACCTATACTTAAAAAGGATGCGAATTTGGAGGAGTGGCAGAAAGGTATTAATAGATTTATCTGGAATGGCAAGAAACCAAGGGTTAAACTAAAAATTATTCAGGATACAAGGGAAAGAGGTGGTTTGAAAATGCCCAATTTTAAGTTATACTACTATGCTGCAGTTTTAGTAGCGATAAGTGACTGTGTTAATTTAACTAAGGATAGAATATTGAATATAGAAGGGTACGGTTTACTATATGGTTGGCATGCATATTTAGTTTATGATAAAAAGGTGGATAGGAGTTTCAAAGAGCACCTACTGAGAAGTGCTCTGCTGCGTGTCTGGAAAAAGTTTTATTATAAGTTAAACGAAAAGATTCCTCTTTGGACAGTTCCCAGGCATGCAATAGAGAGTATAAATAGACAACAAATTCAAGATGTGGTGTCTTATGAGAAACTTCTAATTAAAGAAGGGAATTTGTTATTATTGAAATCATTGAATATGTTAAAGGAAGAAGGAATAGTTCATACTTGGTTTCCATATGCACAACTGCAGACTAGATGGCAGATAGATTTTAAGATAGGCTTTTCTTTAACAGATGAAAATTTAATTAAACAAGTTAGAGATCAAAGGCCTATGCCTATTAAAAGATTATATAATGCATTAATTGAAATTGATTCGGAAACTGAACTAGTTAAGGACTGCATGATTAAGTGGGGACATAATTTTGGACAACCAATTATGATGGAAACTTGGGAGAGGATCTGGGTGAAAAATGTAAGATTCACACAAGCGCAACATTTAAGAGAAAATTGTTATAAAATGTTTTATAGATGGCATTTAGACCCCAAAAAATTATCATCTATGTACCCGGATTTACAACCGAAATGTTGGAGATGTGAATCTATGGATGCTACTTATTTTCATGTATGGTGGACTTGTAGAAAAATCAAGGCTTTTGGATAAAAATATGGTGGATACTTCAAAATATATTGAAAAAGCGTATTGAATTTCTACCACAGTTGTTTCTGTTAGGTATTATAAAAGACTGCACCACCATAGAGACGAATTTGATTTTGAACTTGATTACAGCAGCAAGACTGTTGGTGGGACAATATTGGAAGACATCAGAATTACCATCTATTGAAGAATGGACTTTAAAAGTTATAAATTTGGCAGAAATGGCTAAAATATCTGCATATTTGAAGGATCATTCAAATGAAAAATATATGTTGGATTGGAAAAAATGGATAGATTATATACAAGGGAAATATCAATTTAAGAAATTGTATTTAGCATATAGTTAAATATTCATATGTTGGATTGAATAAGGTAGTTAAATTTTTAATAGGATTTATATAATATGTTAGAGTAGTTTAGTGGGTTTTCTTGTGTGTTTTTTACCCTGTATTCACTTTGGGAAGTCGGGGTGGGTGGGGGGGTTGTTATAATTTATAATCTATAATCTTATCAACTGTAACATGATATTGGGATTATGTAAGAACGATATATATATATTTTAGATAAAGGATGGGTTGCTCGGGCAGCTCCTCGGCACCACATCTGGAGGGGGTGAGACTGAGGAGTGAAGGTTGAGGGAAGTAGGGAGGTGGTAAGAGGAGGGTGGAGAGAGTGGGGGTAGAGTTGGTGGGTGGATAGAGGTAGAGGAAGGGAGAAAGGAGGAGGGGGATGTGGTGGGGGGTGCTGCCGAGCAATATCCATAGTTATTTTATGTTTTGTTCTCGTGTTTGAAAAAGTCGCAGATGTTTGTATTCAGTTGAGTTGTTTTAATTTGAATATTTTTTTTATTTGTTATATTTACAATTATAAAAATTAATAAAATTTTATTTAAAAAAAAGAAACAAAAATTATGATGTTCACTGTTTATGGAAGATGCATATTGATGATACTGTTCCATTTTCCAAATTGGTTGTTCCAAAGATTCCATGCTAATAACAGAGTTAGGAATAAAGGGATGCTAAATGCTCTTCCAATACGAAATCCAGTGATTAACCCTCCAAATGAGAGTGGAACCATACAACCCAGTGCCTTCTGCTGACAACTGCAGTCAAGGAAGATACTCTAGACAACTTTATCAAAAGGTATTGATATCAAGCAAGAATATTCTGAACATTTTCAGATATGAAAAGTATTTTCAACTCCTCCTTTCCCAGTATCTTAATGCTGTATGTTGCTTTTCTCTTCATTAGAAACACCTTCAAAAAGATTTTCAGATATAATATGATGAAATATCCAATATCCACCTGTTTATTATGTCCATATGTTTGTTACATTTCTAGCTATTCCATACTATATTATTGTTTCTTTGTAGCAAGCATAAAAATGCAAAGTTATTTTTTTAAAAAAATATTTAAAGGACAATGTAAGGACCTGCCTCCATTTCCCTACCAAGAAAGCAGAACTCTTGAAACTTACATCATTTCAAAAGGAACTTTTATTGGCAGGTACAGAAAGCAGGAAAGCTAGGCAGGATCTGAGGGCTTCCTGCCTGACTCAATAGGTAAAACCTACGTAATAACCCCACCCCAACTGTCCATCTGGTCAGTTCAAACAGGCCAATCCATAGGTGACAATGAGCCGTGGGAACAGACTGATAAGGCACCTCTCTCAAGTTTCTCAGGTCTTCACAGTTCCCTCCCTATGCACCGAAATAATGCAGATGGCCCCAAGGCATTCCATTCACATCCCAAAGAGGATCCATCAAAGCAGATAAAGGAAGCATGCACTACAAACACTACAACCCTTTCCCCCTCCCCCTTCCAGGGAGAATGGCAGGACCTGACAGCTAAAGCACAAAGAATATCTGAAATGGGGGAATTAATAAATGAGGGTTCTGACAGACAAGTAACTTCCATGGCTTCCCTATTACTTCTCCTTTGCTGTAAATAAACAATTCCTGTAATAAGTACTCTGCATTACTTATCAGTTGTCTTGATTGGCAGGCTGTTCCAAGACTTAATAATATAGTGTGTGGTCCAATATGTGCACTCATTTCAAGCAAAGAGAAAAGACTTTGCAATGTTAAAAAATAAAATTAAAATATCCAAGTCCTTTTTATAAAGGAGTCAAAGAGCAAATACCTTGGAAAATCTAAACCATTTCCAGAAGAAATGCTGGACATATATAACATTCCATTCACAATTATAGGATGCAACCAAAGTATAACAGAGACAGAAAAGGACCATGTGGATGATCTATGGCAATTACCCAAATGACACTCCCAACACCTGTATCCCTTAATGTCACATTTCTTTTGTAGCCTTCGAAAAATAAATGAAAGCATCAAAAAAGGCATTCTGAAACAAAATAGTCATTTCCCATTTCAGTTTACTTACCAGCAGAATACTAAGTATAAATGATGGTTATACAGAAGTTTTGATTTGACAGTGTAGGAAGTCAGCGCATGCACACACACACGCACCAGAGAAGGAAATATTTGGGGGGGATATTAAAAAGGACAGAATATTATATTTCCCAAAGGAATAATGGAGACAAATCTTAGGCAAAAAAAACCCCAGTCTCTTTTTCCTCCACGCAGAAACTGAGCAGGCCAGCTCTTTAGAAATGTAGATTTGATCATCCTATTCAGGAAGACTGGACCACCTATTCATAAGCAAAATGCCTTCAGCCATAGCCCCAGAGAAGGTTTGAGCTGATGGGATTAGAAAAACAAAGACTCCAAGAGCAGGACATGACCTTTAGGACATAATAGAATTAACCCATTACCATTAGAATACCAAAAGGGTACACTCAAGCTCAGGTCAAAGTACATTGCACAAGAACAGGAACACCCTCAAATACAAATTTGTATTTGTATACAAAAACAAAGCCCCCCAAAAATATAAAAGCCCACCTACTCCCAACTCCATTTTGTCAGCCACCCCAAAAACATGCTGTGTCACTGAAGTTTCTGGCAACCAAATAAACAAGAACCTTCTTTCCTAAGCAGCCTCCATTTTATTTCCAGCGTCTTAGTCTCCATTTGGTTTGCTCCCAGCTTGGAACTGGACCTGATGATTTTTCCTTCTAACAACAGCAACAGCACCAATGTCATAAAATGGAAAGATAGTGAGAATATTGTAAGATTTTCCACTTAGCCTCACAACTGTCCCAGAGTTACTCAGGAATTTAAAAGAGCCAAAAGAAACTCCTGAGCCAAGGTTTCAGCAAAGAATTACAACTTTATTTTGATCAAAACAGAGAGGGGTTACCTTATTCCTCTCCGTGGCTGGTAGAGGAATGAAGGCAACAACCAGGAAAGATGTCTTCCACCTTTTATACCTTTTCAGAACAAAAAGATCAGGTCTTTGTATCAGGAGCAAAAAGCTCCAAAAAACAATTCCAAGATAAAACCAGGCTTCATCCATAACTCCTTTCCCCCCTCCCTTTACCGTGCTCTTTTCATATAAGCCATCTCCTGTATATAGAATATGAAACATTTGCTTTTATATAAATAATTTCCAAATATAAGGCACCTACAAAGCTGCTTGCACATGAACAAAGTTATACATAAAATGATTACAAAGTATCACTACCAGGGCTTTTTTTCTCATAGAATGCCCAGAACGGAGTTCCGGCACCTTTTTTGGATGGAACCTTGTAGGGTAGGCAAGGTGGGTTGTATGACGTGTGTGAGTTCCGGCACCTTTTTTTTTTTTTTAGAAAAAAGCACTGATCACTATTAATATCAAGCTTAAGCATAATAAAATCATAAGCATAATAAAATCCCTTCAATGTGATGATCTTTCATTTTGGTTCAGAAATGCTCTCCTAAATCGCAAAATATGAAAGACTTTCCTTTTCCACATTGAATTTTAGCTCATGTGCAATATGCTCTATAAAATGTAGCTCAGCCAAAAGGCAATATGGCATGTATGTAAATCAAGAAAGTGTTTATGTATCTGATTTCTATAATGATTGTGCTTCAATCTAAGGAAACCTGAGGCAATTGTTCTAAGTGAAATGCGACACATGTCTGATCCCTATCTCTAACCTTCAATTAACAGTAGCTGTCATTAAGTATTCTCTTTTACTTGAAATCTCTGGGTTTGCTTTGTGACTCTAACCATGAAAAGCACTGCATAGTTGTTGCCTGCTAATCACGTTAAAACCAGGATTTTAATAGAGGCTGTTCATTTAGAAGAGACTAATAAAAACCAGAGAATCTAACCTGCATGCTATTTTGAACTGCCAACTGTTTGAACTGTTACTCCTTTTCAATAGCATTCTAAGCTGTAGTTTGGTGGCAGTAAAGAATGTTTCATTGGGGACTTCCGGTGGCTCCGCTGGTGTCACCGCAGCCTCCTTCAGAGGCTCCGTTCTCCCGGGTTTTGTAAAGCCTCAAAACAGCGAACATCAGCTGTTTTTTGTGGTGAAAAATACCCCCTTCGGGCGAAGAAGGGGTGAAGAGCATTGGGCGTGGGTTGAGCTCCTCTAAAAAACCCCTGAAAACTTTTTCAGGTTTTTTTTTAGAGGAGCTCAACCCACGCCCGATGCTCTTCACCCCTTCTTCGCCCAAAGGGGGGATTTTTCACCGCAAAAAAACAGCTGATGTTTGCTGTTTTGTGGCTTTACAAAACCCGGGAGAACGGAGCCACCGAAGGAAGTTGCGGCGATGCCAGTGGAGCCACTGGAAGTCCCCAATGAAACATTCTTGTGAGTGAGAGCTCCCCAGGCGCTCGAAGACGCTCCTGCCCAGGGACGCTTTTGTCTGCAGACAGAAAAAGACGCCACGACCATTCCTGCTCAAGATAAATTTTCAAGAGAGACCTACATGCAGGTGGAGTGAATAAAGGAGTATTATATTGCAAGTAATTTTCTATACTTTATATTTTACTTCTGACCACAACCACTTTTACAATCAACATAATGTATCCAAGATGGCGATCGCTCTCACTGTAAAGGGAAAGTGACTGGAAAGTGAAACTGATTTCCCTTTTTTTAGAGTAAAGCCAGAGCGATTGCTCAGATTTAAACTTTAAAATCTTACAAATTACAATTAAATTTAGATTTGAAAGAAGAAAAGAAGAGGAAAAATTTTGGCAATATACATGTAAAGATTCTTTTTTATTTAAAGTAACTTTTTAAAAGTGACTGAATATAGAATGGCTGCCAGACAAACAAAAATAGCTTCTGCGAAGGTGGCAGTATCTTCTCCGGCTCAGCCCTCTAAATTACAAGCAAGTAGTTTTTCTGCTCCCCCAGCTTCTTTAACATCTACAGAGTCTCAAGCCCCCTTGTCTACTCAATCCCCTCCAGAAATGTTCACCATGAAAGATTTGCAGGCTGCATTATCAACAATGACTGACAATATAGAGAAAAGTATGGAAAAATTGAGGAACAAGTTAAAGGTGTAACTGATGAACTGGAGACAATTAAAGAAACAATTGAGACTCACAATATTGTGATAAGAGAAGATATTGTGGAAGCTTTTAAGGGGGTTTGGGATTATACCTTGAGAGTTGAAGAGAAGGTGGAAGGGGTTGAGCAACAAATTGAGGGAAAACTTGATGAAATTAAAAGTGATATACAAGATCAAGCAGTCATGGTACAATATAATCAAATGATGTCGGCTATTAGAATTAGAGGGCTGAAGGAGGTTGCAAATGAGAATCAGGAAGACTTGAGAAGAATTTTTGAAGAAGCTTTGGCACAATTTTTAGAAGATGGAGTATAAAATGTCTCTTGGCAGATTGACAGGATTTACAGAGTTAATTCATGGATTGCAAGACAAAGAAATTTACCTAGAGACATTGTGATTTATTTTGTTACAAGGAGATTCAGAAATCACGTTCTTACAATATCTTACAATAAGAAATTAAGTGTTGCAGGTCAGGAGGTTGTGGTTTTGAAGGAGATTCCTCCGAAGATGTTAAGAGCAAGAAAAGATTATGCATTTTTTGTGGCTGAATTTTAAAAATGTGGTTTACAATTTAGGTGGGAGACTCCAGCTGGACTGTCATTATTTTACCAGGGTAATAGATACCGCTTGGACTCTGTTGGGAAAGCGAAAGATTTTTTTGAGAATGTGCTGAAGGCTGGTAAACCCCCATCTCCAACACCAAAAAGTGCAGATTCACCAAAAGAAAGAGATATGGAGTTAAAACAACAAGTACAGTCTTCAGAGTCACAACCCCTTGCAGCATCAGGAGTTGAAAAAGGAGTTTTGATGGAGCTGCCCACGCGGAGCATTGATATTTTTCAGCCTTTGGAAGTAGAGAAGCCTAAAGATCAAAGGCAAACAAGAGCAACTACTAAACGCATGGAACAACAAGAAAAGGAACAACAACTACGTACAATCCAATCTGTATCTACACAACTGGAAGCCATGGGAGCAAGACCAAAGAAGAAAATGGATGAAAAAGTTGATTTGGCCTTGCAAAAGCTTTCTCAAGTTGGTCATGTCAAATAAATATTTGACATGGAATGTCAATGGTTTAAATTCTCCACAGAAAAGGAAGAAGATATTTCATTATTTGACTCAATGTAAAAATGATGTAATTTGTTTACAAGAAATACATATTAGAATTACTGATCAGAAATATTTGATAAATAATAAATTAGGTTCACATTTTGTTGCAGCGGCTACTGAGAAGAAGAATGGAATTGTTATCTATGTTAAAAATCATATAAGAGCTAAATTAATAGAATCAGATATACAAGGTAGATTTTTAGCAATTGAAATCTTAATAGATGGGAAGAAAGTTCTTTTGATGGGTATATATGCACCAAATCAACAACAAGGAAAATTTTACAAGTTAATACATAAAAAGTTAATACAATTTGATTATAGGTCTTGTATTTTAATGGGAGATTGGAATGGCGTTATAGATATTGGTTAAGCAAGAAGAAGATATCACCAATTCCTCAAACACGTTCTATGTTGCCTAAATCTTTTTTTGATATAAAGGATGATTTGATTTGATAGATATATGGAGGGAAAGACATGGTAAAGAGGAAGAATTTACTTTTTTTCTGATAGACATCAGTCATTTTCTAGAATTGACTTTATATTAACTTCAAGTGATTTTTTTTTTAGTTTAAAGAAGGTGAAAATCCTACCCAAAGTTTTAACAGACCATAATCCGGTTTGGATGGAATTAATGGTAGGACAGAGTCCCAAAAGATCTTGGAGACTTATTGAAAATTTGTTTAAATATGATACAAATGTGAATGAATGTAAAAATGTTATGAAGGAATTTTTTATGTTAAATCTGCATAAGGACACAATAGAAATGGTATGGGATGCTAGTAAAGCGTATATGCGTGGGATTTTAATTGATATGAATAAAAGGTATAGACGTAAACAAGAGGAAAAAAGGAAGGAGTTAGAAGAGGAAATAAGAAAGAAAGAGCAATTATTAATAAAGAGACCAGATGATAAAAACATTAAAGAGGGGATTAAGATTTTACGGAAACAATTTGACTTGTTGATGGCAGACCAAGTTGCTAGGAATATACAATATGCTATACATAATACATTTTTTAAATTCTAATAAACCTGGCAGATGGTTGGCTTATACATTAAGGAAAAAACAAAAATAGAATATAAAGGGAAGGAAGTGTTTCAACAAGAAATTATTAAGAAAGTTTTTTTAGAATTTTACTCCAAGTTGTACGCTGAAGAGAAGATACAAGAGAATGAGATAGATACTTTTTTTGCAAAATGAAATGTATTGACAATCACCAATGAACAAAGAGATAGATTAAATGCATTGATTACATCAGAAGAAATAATTTCAGTGATTAAACAATTGAAAATGGGAAAATCTCCTGGGACTGATGGGCTAACGGCAATTTATTATAAGCATCTTCAAATGGAAATGGTGAACCTCTTAGAGAGCTATTTGTTAATATACAAGAGGGTGGTCAGGTTCCACCTTCATGGAAAACAGCCTATGTTTCTTTAATTCCCAAAGAGGGAAGAGACAATGTTCAACCAGAAAATTTTAGACCTATTTCATTGTTGAATACGGATTATAAGATTTTTGCAAAAATTATGGCTAATAGATTAATGACAGTTCTACAACAAATAATTCATTCAGACCAAACTGGTTTTTTTACAAGGGATACAGATGAAAACTAATGTTAGACAACTCATTAATATAATAGAATACTTGGACAAGCATATCCAGGTGCCCGCAGTTCTTATGTTTTTTGATGCGGAAAAAGCCTTTGATAGACTGAATTGGTTGTTTTTGAAAAAACTAATTTTTAGAATGGAAATGGGGGATCAGTTTATTAATTCTATATTGGCAGTTTATCAGAAACAAACAGGTCAGATCATTGTGAATGGGGATTTAACAGATTCATTTAATATAGAGAAAGGGACTAGACAGGGATGTCCTTTATCTCCTTTGTTGTTTGTTCTAACTTTAGAGGTTTTATTGAATAGGATAAGAGCTGCAGATGATTTAAAAGGTATACAGATTAGACAACATGGCTACAGATTATGTGCTTTTGCTGATGATTTGCTTGTGACACTGACTCAACCAACACAGTCAGCTCAGAGTTTGATGGAGATAATTAAAAATTATGGTAGGGTGTCAGGCTTTAAATTAAATATATCTAAGACAAAGATGTTAGTTAAAAATTTAGATATTAATTCAAAACAAGATTTGGAAAGAATAATGGGTTGTGAGAGAGTTAAGAAAGTTAAATATTTAGGAATTGATATTGAAGCCTCTAATGGGAAGTTATATAAAAATAATTATGAAGTTTTGTGGAATAAGATACAAATAGAATTGGAGAAATGGAAAAAGTTACAATTATCTATTCTGGGTAGGATAGCTACTGTTTTTACAACTACTCCTACTGTGGGTTTTGGCTCTGGACTTTTTAGCTCAAAGCCTACCACAGGTTCTATCTTAGGAGGGACTAATACAGGAACAGCTACAACTATTGCGGCAGGATTTACAGCTACAGCTACTGTTTTTACAACTACTGCTTTTACAACTACTCCTACCGAGGGCTTTGGTTTTGGATCTTTTAGTTCAAAGCCTACTACACGTTCTATCTTAGGAGGGACTACTTCTGCTTCTACAATTACTCCTGCTTTTACAACTACTCCTGCTTTTATAACTACTCCTGTTTTTACAACTATTACTGTTTTTACAATTTGAGCTGTTCTTGAGCTGTTTTTTTAACTGTTGTTTGTCCAAATTTTAAATAGCTAACTTGTTTAATACCATTTTAAATTGAATTGTTAGATGCTGAATGATGTGGGGGGGATTGAATGTTTGTGGAATGAATCGGGTTGAATGGATGGTTAGCTTATTGTTTTAAATTGTTTGTTTAAAGGGTAGTTTTTTGTGGGTGGGATAAATTAGTGATATGGATGGAGTTGTGGTTGAGTGGAATGAATGGGATGGACTGGCTAGCCTGCCTGGCGCGGCAGAGGCGGAGGGGGAGGGGGGCGCTGGCTCTGGGGTGATAGAGGGCCAAAGTATACCGGTCTTGCTGGGGAGAGGCAGATATGGCGGGGGCCACAGGGTAGGCCATTCCCGGGGAACAAGAGCTCGCTGTTTAAAAGTGATCCCTTGCTCCGACCCTGTGAGTTCAGCCCGAAGTACTGGTGATGGGGGAAATCCGGACCCTGGGCTCAGGCTGCTGCTGCTCAATGCCAGGTCGGTTGTAAATAAAGCTCCCCTCATCCATGATCTTCTCCTGGATGAGGAGGCCGACCTCGCATGTGTGACCGAAACCTGGCTGGGCCCGGAGGGAGGAGTTCCTCTCTCTGAGATGTGTCCAGCCGGGTTTCAGGTATGGCATCAGCCACGACCCCAGGGAAGGGGGGGAGTGGCTATTATAGCCAAGAAGACCTTTAGCCTACGCAGGCTTGCTGTTTCTGAGATTGCGGGCTGTGAGTTGCTCCTTGTGAAGTTGGACCTGGGGGTTCAGGTGGGCTTGTTGCTCGTGTACCTGCCTCCCAGCTGCAGGGAGGCGGAACCGATTAGGTGGTTCCGCCCCAGGCGTCTGATGGATCCAGAGAGTTTTCAGAGGACGCTTGGGGAAATACCGGATTCTCTCATTCACAGTTCGGCAGAGTCCCTGGTTACGGCCTGGAATATGGCTGCGAAGGGGACTCTTGACCGGATTGCGCCACTGCGACCTCTCTGTGGTAGCAGACCCAGGAGATCTCCTTGGTTTACTGAGGAACTCAGGGGGATGAAGCGCCAGAAGAGACGCCTAGAGAAGCGATGGAGGAAAAGTAAATCCGTATCTGACCAAACACTTGTAAGATCTTATATCAAGACTTATCAGGTGGCGCTCAAGGCGGCAGGATGCGCGTATCATTCCACCTTGATTGCATCTGCGGAATCCCGCCCAGCTGCCCTGTTCAGGGTAACTCGCTCCCTCCTTAATCAGGGGGGAGTTGATGCACCCTTGCAGGGTAGTGCTGAGGACTTTAATAAGTTTTTTGCGGATAAAATCGCCCAGATTCGAATGGACCTTGACTCCAATTGGAATGCAGTATTGGCTGATAATGATTCAGTCGAGATGACAGGGACTCATCTTGATCCTGTTGTGTGGGAGGAGTTTGACCCGGTAGCACCTGATGAAGTTGACAAGGCCATTGGAGCTGTGAGCTCCGCCACCTGTTTATTGGACCCGTGCCCCTCCTGGCTGGTTTCGGCCAGCAGGGAGGTGACGCGGGGCTGGGTTCAGGAGATTGTCAACACTTCTTTGAGGGAGGGGTCCTTTCCGGCTCCCTGCAAGGAGGCAATTGTGCGCCCCCTCCTCAAGAAGCCTTCCCTGGACCCAGCTGTTTTAAACAACTACCGTCCTGTCTCCAATCTTCCCTTTATAGGGAAGGTTGTTGAGAAAGTGGTGTCACTCCAGCTCCAACGGTCCTTGGATGTGGCCGATTATCTGGGCCCTCAACAGTCAGGATTCAGGCTCGGCTACTCCACAGAAACTGCTATGGTCGCACTGACGGATGATCTCTGGCGGGCCCGGGATAAGGGATTATCCACTATCCTGGTGCTACTTGACCTCTCAGCAGCTTTCGATACCATTGACCATGGTATCCTTCTGCACCGACTGGAGGGGTTGGGGGTTGGGGGCACTGTTTTGCGGTGGTTCACCTCCTACCTCACTGGTCAGTCACAGTCGGTGTTGGCAGGGGGTCAGAGGTCGACCCCTAGGTTCCTCCCTTGTGGGGTCCCTCAGGGATCGGTCCTCTCCCCTCTGCTGTTTAATATCTACATGAAACCTCTGGGTGAGATCATCTGACAACATGGGGTGAGATATCATCAGTATGCTGATGATACCCAGCTTTACATCTCCACCCCGTGTCATTTCAGTGAAGCAGTGGAAGTGATGTGCCGATGTCTGGAGGCTGTTACGGTTTGGATGGGTGCCAACAGGCTCAAACTCAACCCCGACAAGACAGAGTGGCTATGGGTTCTGCCTCCCAAAGATATTTCAATCTATCCGTCCATTAGCCTGGGGGGGAGCTTTTGACCCCCTCGGAGAAGGTCCGCAACTTGGGCGTCCTCCTCGATCCACAGCTAAATTTGGAATATCATCTTTCGGCTGTGGCGAGGAGAACATTTGCCCAGGTTCGCCTGGTGCACCAGTTGCGGCCCTATTTGGACCGGGAGTCTCTTCTCACAGTCACTCATGCTCTTATCACCTCGAGGTTCGATTACTGCAATGCTCTCTACATGGGGCTACCTTTGAAAAATGTTCGGAGACTTCAGGTAATGCAGAATGCAGCTGCGCGAGCAGTGTTGGGCTTGCCTAGAAATGCCCACATTTCGGCATCACTCCGCGAGCTGCATTGGCTGCCAATTGGTCTCCGAACCCAATTCAAAGTGTTGGTTATGACCTATAAAGCCCTACATGGCATCGGACCAGGTTATTTACGGGACCGTCTGCTGCCTCATGAATCCCAGCGGCCGGTTAGGGCCCACAGAGTGGGCCTTCTCCAGGTCCCGTCAGCCAGACAGTGTCACCTGGCGGGGCCTAGGGGAAGAGCCTTCTCTGTTGCGGCCCCGGCCCTCTGGAACCAACTTCCCCCGGAGATCCGTGTCGCCCCCACCCTCTCTGCCTTTCGTAAATTGCTTAAAACACACTTTTGCCGGCAGGCCTGGGGCAGCTAACATCTTGCCCCTAGCCAGTGTATGTTTGTGGAATGATTGGTTTTTTGTTTTTTTGTTTTTTTGTTTTTGTTTTAACTTAAGGGTTTTTTATATGTATGTAATTTCTATTATGCTGTGAGCCGCCCTGAGTTCTCCGGAATAGGGCGGCATAGAAATTAAATTAATAATAATAATAATAATAGCGGCAGTTAAAATGAATGTATTGCCTAAATTTTTATTTCTTTTTCAAATGCTACCCATACTTAAAAAGGATGCAAATTTGGAGGAGTGGCAGAAGGGTATTAATAGATTTATTTGAAATGGCAAGAAACCGAGGGTCAAATTAAAAATCATTCAGGATACAAGGGAAAGAGGTGGTTTGAAAATGCCCAATTTTAAGTTATATTACCACACTGCTGTTTTAGTAGCGATAAGTGACTAGGTTAATTTAACTAATGATAGAATATTGAATATTGAAGGGTATGGTTTATTATATGGTTGGCATGCATATTTAGTTTATGATAAAAAGGTGGATAGGAGTTTCAAAGAGCACCTATTTAGAAGTGCTCTGTTGCGTGTTTGGAAAAAGTATCAGTATATATTAAATGAAAAGATTCCTGTTTGGAAGGTCCCCAGACACGCAATAGAGAATATAAATAGAGTACAAGTTCAAGATGTGGTGCCCTATGAGAAACTCCTAATTAAAGAACGGAATTCGTTATTATTAAAGTCCTTGAATATGTTAAGTGAGAAAGGAATAGTCCATACTTGGTTTTCATATTTACAATTGCAGACTAGATAGAAAAAAGACTTGAAGATGGGTTTATCTCAAACAGATGAAAATTTAATTAAACAAGTTAGAGACCAAAGGTCTATGCATATTAAAAGATTGTATAATGTATTGATAGAAATTGACTCTGAAACTGAATTAGTCAAGGACTGTATGATAAAGTGGGGACAAAATTTTGGACAACCAATCATGATGGAAACTTGGGAGAGGATCTGGGTGAAAAATGTAAGATTTACACAAGCACAACATTTAAGAGAAAATTTTTATAAAATGTTTTATAGATGGCATTTGGATCCGAAAAAATTATCATATATGTACCCTAATTTACAATCTAAGTGCTGGAGATGTGAATGTATGGATGCTACTTATTTTCATGTATGGTGGACTTGTAGAAAAATCAAGGCCTTTTGGATAAAAATATGGTGGATACTTCAAAATATTTTGAAAAAACGTATTGAATTTTCACCACAGTTGTTTTTGTTAGGCATTATAAAAGACTGCACCACCATAGAGACAAATTTAATTTTGAACTTGATTACAGCAGCAAGACTGTTGGTGGGACAATATTGGAAGACATCAGAATTACCATCTATTGAAGAATGGACTTTGAAAGTTATAAATTTGGCAGAAATAGCTAAAATATCCGCATATTTGAAGGATCATTCAAATGAAAAATATATGTTGGACTGGAAAAAATGGATAGAGTATATACAAGGAAAATATCAATCTAAGAAATTGTACTTAGCATATAGTTAAATTTTTATATGTTGGTCTGAAAATATAGTTAAATTTTTAATTAGGATTTACATAACAATTTTGTTTAGTTTAGCGGGTTTTCTTGTGTTTTACCCTGTATTCACTTTGGGAAGTCGGGGGGTGGGTGGGTTGGGGGGGGTGTTATAATGTACTCAACTGCAATATTGGTATTATATAAGAATGACATACTTTTTGATAAAAGAGGGGTTGCTCGGGCAGTACCTCGGCACCACATCTGGAGTGGGTGGAGATTGAGGAGTGAAGGATTGGAGGGAAGTAGGGTTGTAGGAGGAGGGTGGAGAGAGAGGGAGGGAGAGAGGGTGGGGGGATAGAAGTAGGAAGAGGTAGGAAGGAAGAGGGGGATGTGGTGGAGGGTGTGCTGCCGAGAAATACCCATAGCTATTTTAACTATCCCATGTAAGTTTTTATGCTTTGTTTTGTGTCGGAAAAAGTTGCAAACGATTGTATTAAGTTGAGTTCTATTTAATTTGATTTTTTGTTTATATTTATAATTATAAAACTAATAAAATATTTACAAAAAAAGAGAATGTTTCATTGGCTTTATTTCATATTCTTTAAATATTTAATTTAGAAAAAACAATCTACTTCTCTGTGTTGTTACTTAGGCTGAATTGGACAGACTGGTGACAGTGCTGGAGATAATATAATCTTGATGCCCACTTCCACTAATTTATACTGTTCTTTTTCAAAACTTAAATGTAGCTTTCGTTGTGAACACATTATTTGTCCAAACCTTACTCTTGATGAAGTTTTCTGACAGGAATGTGTTAGTCACATCAGGCATTATGGGCTATGGCTTGTCAATGTTGGTTTTAATCTTTACAGTATACTCTGCCCAGAATCACTATTGTGAAATGGGCAGCCAAAAAACAAAACAATACAAAAAATTATTGTGGCTTATAAGACTAGCAGAAGGTATGTTCAGTTTTGTGGTTATTAAGAACAGGAATGAGCATTTTTAGATGTGTAAAGTAAAACTGTTAAATAAAGTATTAAGCTTTGTGTAGATGTGATTTGCCTTTATACTAAAACAGCACATTTTGATGAATGATTTTGGATGTGCTGTGGAAGGCCATAAAATACAGGCTAGGGCTCTTATATTGCTTTTCTTGTATATCAATCAACCTGTTTCTAATTTTTCTCTTAAAAGGGGGTTCATAAAAGCTGTAATTGGATGCTTCTTATCTGCAAGTTGTCTTGAACTCACTATAATTAAATTCTCAGCATAAGGATTCTCAGATAGATATTCATTTCTGAATTGCCTTACAGTTCACATTCTAATACCACGTATTGTGGTCTGTAGTTTGGCACAACAGTGTAATCTCTTATATGTTGGCTGAAAGGATAACCCCTGTTATCTTATGTAGTGGACAATTGAGTCTATAAAGTGGAATGTGAGGGTATCAAAGCTCTCCTCTAAGTAGTCTCTCAGTCTTCACACTCTTATGCCAAGTCCTCTGATAGCCCACCTACTGTCACCACCTGTGAAATAATTACTATAATGCAACTATATGTTTTTTTTAGCATGAAATTCTGTGGCTATATTCAACTCTTCATCTCCCCTTCCTACTAACTTCATACAATAAAACAATCTCACAATAAACATACAAAATCAAACTTTACTAAAAAGTGATGTCTGACTTTAAGGCATGTGCTCATCTCAAGAAAATTATAATAATATAACAATAAAGTTGGAAGGGACCTTGGAGGTCATCTAGTCCAACCCCCTGCTCAGGCAGGAAACTCTATACCATTTCAGACAAATGGCTGTCCAGTCTCTTCTTAAAAACTTCCAGTGTTGGAGCATTCACCGCTTCTGGAGGCAAGTTGTTCCACTGGTTAATTGTTCTAACTGTCAGGAAGTTTCTCCTTAGTTCTAGGTTGCTTCTCTCTTTGGTTAGATTCCATCGGTTGCTTCTTGTCCTGCCTTCAGGCGCTTTGGAAAATAGCTTGACTCCCTCTTCTTTGTGGCAGCCCCTGAGACATTGGAACACTACTATCATGTCCCCGCTCGTCCTTCTCTTCATTAAACTAGACATACCCAATTCCAGCAGCCTTTCCTTATATACTTTAGCCTCCAGTCCCCTAATCATCTTTGTTGCTCTTCTCTGTACTCTTTCTAGAGTCTCAACATCTTTTTTACATCGTGGTGACCAAAACTGGATGCAGTATTCCAAGTGTGGCCTTACCAAGGCATTGTAAAGTGGTATTAATACTTCATGTGATTCTATCCCTCTGTTAATGCAGCCCAGCACTGTGTTGGCCTTTTTGGCAGCTGTAGCACACTGCTGGCTCATATTTAAGTGATTGTCCACTAGGACTCCGAGGTCCCTCTCACAGTTACTACTATTGAGCAAGGTAGCCCCTATACTATAACTGTACATTTGGTTTTTCTTGCCTAAATGTAGAACCTTACTTTTTTCATCAATGAATTTCATTTTGTTAGATAGCGCCCAGTGTTCAAGTCTGTCCAGATCCTCCTGTATTCTAAGCCTGTCTTCTGGAGTGTTGGCTATTCCTACTGGCTTGGTGTTGTCTGCAAATTTGATGAGTTCCCCATCTATCCCCTCGTCCAAATTGTTGATGAAGATGTTGAAGAGCACTGGGCCCAGAACAGAGCCCTGGGGCACCCCACTACACACTTCTCTCCATGTCGATGCGGGTCCATTAAGGACCACACGCTGAATATGCCCGGTCAGCCAGCTAAGGATCCATCTGGTGGTGATGTTGTCTAACCCACATTTTTCTATCTTCTCAAGTAGTAGGTTGTGATCTACTTTATCAAATGCCTTACTGAAGTCCAAGTAAATTATATCCACAGCATTCCTCTGATCCACTAATTTTGTCACTTGGTCAAAGAATGCAATAAGATTTGTCTGGCATGATCTATTTTTGACAAACCCATGTTGGCTTTTAGTATTGACTTTGTTTGCCTGTAGGTGTTCGCTGATTCGTTGTTTGATTATCTTTTCCAGAATCTTCCCAGGTATTGAGGTCAGGGTGATAGGTCTGTAATTTCCTGGGTCCATTTTTTTTCCTTTTTTGAAGATAGGAACTACATCAGCTCTTTTCCAGTCCCCCGGTAGTTCCCAGTGCTCCAGGATCTTTGAAAAATATAGTTCAATGGTTCTGAGATCACATCTGCCAGTTCCTTGAGAACCCTGGCGTGTAATCCATCTGGTCCTGGTGATTTGCTCTCATGTAGGCTGGACAGGTGCTCACTTACTGTTTTCTTGCCTATCTTAACTTGCGTTTCTGTTCTGTTTTTATGGCACTATTTTTGATAGGTTGGTCTGTTTTTTCCCTTTGTGTAAAGACAAATGAGAAAAACGAGTTAAATAGTTCTGCTTTCTCCCTGTTGCTTGTCACTTTCACCCACTAATGGACAAATCATTCACTTTTTTCTTGTTTTTTACATGTTGAAAGAAGCTTTTTTTGTTATTTTTGACTTTGGTCACAAGCCTTAGTTCATTTTGAGCCTTAGCTTTCCTCACTTCATCTTTGCAGGCTTGGGCTATTTGCTGATATTTTGACTTAGTTATGTGCCCCTCTTTCCACTTTCTATACTTGTCCTTTTTATCTTTCAATTATCAGAGAGTTCTTTATGCAGCCATGCTGGTTTCTTTGGAGAGATGTTATTTTTCCTCTTTGTTGGTATTGTGCTGGACTGGGCTTTTATTATCTCACTTTTCAAAATTTCCCAAGTTTCTTTTTTTATTATATTTTTATTGGTTTTTTTACACAAGCATAAGTCATTCAATAGTTGGTAAACAGTGTAATGTCTGGGTTACATTTGTAAAAACAGTCCTTAACAATTGATTTCTATAGTCTGTATTTCATATATTAATTTTGTTTACTTTCCTCTTTCCCTGAAATATCCTTTTTTGCAAACATTGCGTTAATACAATTCTTGTTGTTTTACTAAATGACAATTTAGTATATATTTTTTCCAATATTCCTAAAAAATAATCATCATATTAATACATTTCTTTTCTTTCCATTTATTTGGATTGCCTTATCATCACTCCTTCTTGCAGCCCTTATTTTAGTTTAGTTCTCCCACCAAATTTTAAATATTTTTATTGGTAAAGGTTTTCTCAGCGATTAGTTGCATTTATATTGACAGACTTGATTCTATTTTTTCTGTATAAGCCATCTCACATTTTTACGTTTCTTAAGTATTAAATATAAGTAAAAAGAAAGGGGAAAAGAAAAAGAATGAAAAAGAAGTAAAAAAATAAAAAGAATAGAAGAAAGCAGTAATAACGGAACATAGAAAATAACATAATACTTAAAATATATATCCCTCCTAGATTAATAGTATTTATTTTCTTATATTTCTTCTTTTTAATCATAGTTAAGATTATATTTAATCTTTAAACATTCTATTCAATAAATCTAGTCATCTAATCCCTTAGCTCTAATTCAAAACATTTTATATGTATATATAGATATACTTTTCTTGAGTTCAGTCACCTTTAAATATCTAAAGCATTTCATCCTTCTTAAAGTGTTCCAATATTCCTAAACAATAATCATATTGATAAATTTCTTTTCAGTCATTTGTGCCTTATCATCAATCCTATTACAATCCTTATTTTAGTTTATTTCTCCCGCCAACTTCTGAATATGTTAATCTATCCCTCCTAGATTAACAGTATTTATTTTCTCAAATTTCTTATTCTTTTTAAACATGGTTAAGAATATATTTAATCTTTAGACATTCTATTCATATATATACTTTCCTTGAATTCAGTCACGTTTAAGTATCTAAAACATTTCATCCCTCTTAGAATGGTGTGTTACAATTTTTTTCTATTTCTTTAACCATATTCGAACACATGTTTCTTTTTTAAGTATTCTCTCTGGTATGTCCCATCATCTTTTTTCTTAATCTCTTTTCTTTGCCCAGAATCTTTCTTGATCAATATACTTTGCTGGCTCCAAAAGTTTTCCCATATGATCGTAGGTGTTCCTGTAGATGTAGAAAATAAATCAATATCTCTGTCCTGAGCACTTGCCCTCTTCTTTCCATTAAAATCCCTTCTCTTGCCTTCCAATTTATTTTGTGATGTTGAAGTCTTTCCTTCCACTTGAATTAAATCATACTCTTCTATTTTATAAAAGTCCATCTTTAAGTCTTTTCCTTCTGCTTTATATTCAATCATCTCTGCTATATTCTCCTGAGGATTTTTTTGAAGAGAACTTAAATTGGAGATAAGTTGACTTATACTTTCAAGGTTGTTTTGTATTTCTTTGTGGTTTAAAATCATTGTCCTTTGAATGGATTGCAGCGTATCTTGCAAAGCATCCATTGTTTCTGTAAATATCACTTTCTCTGAGCAGCTGTGTTTACTAAGATTTTAAAAGCCACAGACAAAAGCTTTATAGCTCCTCATCCACCAGTAGGTGTCAGTGTTGGATCATTTTTCAGTTTTCTAGTCTTTTTTTCTCCTTAAAGAGTTAGATTCGCCACTTCCAATAGCCAAAAAAGGGGGGAGAATCCCTCCCTTTTTTCACTCTCAGAGGTATTTTTGCTTCTTGGGAGTTCTTTTTTTTTCAGGAAAATAAGTAGGATAGAGAAAATTAGTTCTTACCCAGCTTCAAACACACTGTTTACAATCAGTTTAGGTAGAGCTTGTTGACTTCCGTTTGCTTGCAGCTAGGGCTAGACAATGGAGTTAGCTAGCCTTTCTTCTGTTGGTTTCTGGGAGGCTTCTCCTGGACCGATCGGAGAGACCGCATCTCTCCTAGGTCCCTGGAAGTACCTTCCTTCATTGCCACCTCTCCGGGGTGGCTTCTGGCCCATTTAGGGTCCCCAAACAAGAAGAAACTCAGCTGAAGAGCTCAGCATCCTGAGTCTTTTAGCCAATGACGCTGCTGGCCGGAACAGGAAGCCCAAAATTTCCCAAACTTCTTGAGTTGTTTTTCCCTTGAGGATTCTCATCCATGGAATCCTTCCCAAGCCCTCTCTAAGTTTATTGAAATTAGCTCTCTTAAAGTCCAAGACTCTAGTTTGACTGTGTTCTATTGTTTGTGCTTCCATAATGTTGAATTCCAATATTGCATGATCACTTTCTCCCAAGGTTCCTGTGGCTTCAATACCTTATAAATGAAAACATATCTTCCTGTCCAACCAGAAGTAAAAGTAAAGGCTAAAATTACACACAATTCACTAGTTTGTACATGAAGTAAGAGGAGGGTACAATGAGAATTGGATTATTATCAACCAGAAATTAAACCTAGTATATTTCCTAGCTGAATGTTTTATGTGTTTCTCCAGAAACAGTACTACATGAAGCATGTGTTCCTATTTTCAATCTTCTGGGACTCTTAGAAATTTGAAACTTTAATTAAATGGATGTTTCTGGGATAATAATAATAATAATAACAGTAATAATAATAATAATGATGATGATGATGATGTATCTTATGTACATACATATATATTACATATATAGATACATAGCATTCACAAAAGTTTAATATATTTAGCAAGAAATACTAAAAGTGATGGGGTATGCCTATCTGCCCATTAAATTAAAATAAGATTTAAATATCATATTTCAATAATTAATATACAATAAAATTGCCAGATCAACTCAGTGTCTTATGTGACATTTTGTGAGTTCTGTGAAAAAACAAAATCTCAAGAAATCATACTCATGAATGTAGAATCTCAGGAGGAAAGCCAAAGATCCAAAAAGGTTAGTGTTGGGTTTTTTATGGAACCTACATAGCTTATCTATTCTATCAAAATAGAAGTATTAAATAAACAATAGTTGGGTTATTAGTCACCAAACTGCACATCTCAAGTAAGTCCTTCTTTGCTCAATAGACATCCTACTTTATCATTAGCTACACAGCTCAAGCATAGCCAACTGATAGGTTGTATCAATGCAAATTCTTAAGAATATGATAATAGTACAGGAAAACAAGTTAAGCATGCTTTAAATTACAAACATTCTTATTTATATTATATCAAGCGACAAGGAAAAAAAGTTAAAACAGAAGAGTGTCTCGTGATGGTTTTCTTCCTTGGGGGATGAAGGGCATGGGGGAAGGCTCCTGAGCCATGCAACTTTTCTGAAGGGGGAGGAGAAGAATGGAGAGGGTCTGTGCTGAGATCAGGGCTCCTTGTGCCTTCCGCTGACCGCCTGCGCTCTTCTGTCACAGATGCCCTGGCTCCACTTGCCTGGCAGGGCAGGGGCATGCTCACGCTAGGGGATGCACATGGGGCTGCTACCTCGCTTATTGTGCTGGGACTGTGCTGGACTGGGAGCAAAGCCTCCTCACCACTTCTTCCCCCGCAGACATTGGGAGCGCCCACTCCACCTACCGCTCATCCCAGGGCAGCTGCCACTGTCTGGTGCTCCCCAGCCCGTCGCTGGCCAGCCGGACATGCTGGGATGCCTCCCTTTGGGCTCACTCAGCCTCTCCCCCCTCCAGGCTGGGGCTGGTCAGATTTCTCCCATGGGCAGCACTGCACCCGTTCCTGGCCAGCCCTTTTCCTCTATCCTCCTCTTCCTGCAGGCAGACTGCGGCAACATCCTCTCTGGTGCAGAAGCTGGGCAGCTGCAACTCTTGGTCCTCTCTGGCCTCCATCGGCCAAGGCCCAAGCTCAGCATGCCCAGCTGGCTGGTGATGGGCTGGAGAGCATGGGACAGCGGCAGCTGCCCCAGGATGAGGGGTGGGTGCTCCCAATGTCTGCAGGGGAAGAAGTAGCATGGAGGCTCCATGCCTAGTCCAGCCCAGCCCCGGCACGGCACGGCACGGAAAGCAAGGCAGCATCCCCACATACATCCAACCCAACCCTCACAGAATGCCCTTATCCCACCACTCTGACCCAACCCTCACAGAGCCCCGACCTGATTCCTTAGCTCTGCCTGGTTTGTTCCATGGCCTCATGGCAGCGGCGTTCAGTAGGAGGCGGCAAACAGACGGTTTCGGTGTAACGTAGTTGTTTGCCTTTGGCTGTGGCCATTTGCTGCCTCACAGGTCACACCCAATGCCACTGCCATGAGGCTGCGGAACAAGCTGGGTGGAGATAAGGAACCAGTATACTGGGTTCTTACTGCTGCCTGGCTTTTCCACAGCCTCATGGCAGTGGCATTGGGCAGAAGACAGCAAATGGCCGGTTTTGGCGTGATGCAGCTGTTTGCTGCCTCATGTATTGTGCCCAATGCTGCTGCAATGCGGCTCAGCCGAAAGCAGCCATGGAACAAGCGGGGCAGGTTTTTCCCCACCTGCTGCATGGGTCACCCTGCCACCAGCACCATTTCCCCCGCCGCATGGATCGCGCTGCCACCACCACCATTTCCCCGCCACACGAATTGCCCTACCACCACTGCTGCTTGGAAAAGGCCGATCCTGCTTGGATCGACCATGGGGAGGGTGCGAAATCGCTCTGCAGGCATAGATCCAGGTGGCAGATACCTTTTCCAGGCCTCCGAAGCCCAGATTGGGCCACTGGGATGCCGCAAAATCGCCATGCTGCCATGGATTTGAGCTCCAGAGGTTTGGAAAAGGCCTCTGCTGCTCAGATCGGCCATGGGGGTGTGTGTGAAATTGCTCTGCAGGCATACCTGGACTCACACTGGCAGCTGCCTCCACCATCCAGCCCAGATCCACCCAGCTCTTACAGCTGCTCCCTGACTCCCAGTGCAGAGAGAAAGAGAGTGAGAGTGCAGGCGCACATGGAGAGGCGGAGGGGAGCAGCTTGGTCCTGTCTCCTTCTGGGGTGATGGCACACGTGCCCTCAAGGATGACTCTGCGTGCCGCCTGTGGCATGCGTGCCACAGGTTCACCACCCTGGGTCTATAGCATAAGCCAATATTAATGTGCAAATACGTAAAAGGTTCCTACACACAATGTTTTTTTTAATGTATTTTCCAGGCTAAATATAATAGAGTTGAATTATTTTCCTTAATGGCCTCTTTGCTTTGGAGGTCCTAAATTATCTCCTGCCTAGTTTAGAAAGGCCACCTAACTCTTTTGAATAATTAGAAAAAAAATGACACCAATTATGTTCCCTTTGCAGATGCCAAAAACATCTGCTCCAAGAACAGAACATTGTTCAGAGATCTTGGACTCAGTTCATAGTTTCCACCAAATAAAAAATGGACAAAACCTTTGAGTTCAAATTCTACAGAGTTTTCTTTTAAGTTATTAGGAGGAGGTTCTTGCTGAGCACCATAGAGTATCACAGTGACATGAGATCACCAGGTAGGTCAAGGAGAAGGAATTTTGCCTCTCTATAAAGAAGCTTTAAAAGTGAAAATAGTATTCTAAGCCTACGAGTGGCTAAATGCATCCACGTTATGACTGTCAACTCTACAAATGAGCATGGCTGCAGCCATTTTTACTATTCATTTTCAGTTGCCACATAGAACGGTGGGAGGGAGGTTTCCGAGGTGCTACACTAGTCTAAATAATCTTTTGTTCTATGGGAACCAAGGTCATTGGCTGCTCCCGAGACTGCAGGCTGGGCATTGCATAAAAAGCCTGCCAAGAAGATGTATTGGGGAACATAGTTGCTTGCATAGTTTTAGGGATAGGATTTTTTAACTTTGTATTGGGGAATTGTTACATGTGTCTCAGACTTGGTTTCACCTTTGATGTGCCAATACTTTGTAACATATAAACATATTCTTTGAGGAATTTGCAAGCCTCGGAGTTCTGCTTTATTTGTCTGTCTGTCAGAAGCATGGCAATTACTTTTTAAACAAAAAAAAAATCAGTTTTAAATCATCAGTTTGCCTGCATAATTTTGGCAATGCAAACTGGGAGACCCCAAGAACTCCAAACAGCCTATATAATGAGTCATTGTCTTTTCCTAATTCAGTACACAGCAATGACACCACAGGCCACTAATGTTTCTGTAACTGAGTATTGCCATGACATTATTGAGAAGAGTCCCTATAGGAAGCAAAATTAAAAGGATAACAAGCAGGAAAGGGATCTTTTTCAGATATAAACAGATATGTACTGATGCAGTTGCAACCACACTGATCAATGACTAAAGAAAAAAAACTGAATATACAAGGTTTCATGAAAATTATAGTGTTTCCAATTTGTTTGTGGATTTCTGATTTCATGTCTAGGCTTCTTTCCAGCTTAAAAATAAAATTCTGACCTAAAACCACAGACCTCAGAAACTCTGTATATATGCAAACATGTCAAATTCCCAGTTGGTGTTTTTGTTGTTCTCACTCTAAGGTTTAAATGTTACTACTTAAGTTCTAATATACTATTTTCATGGTTAATATGAATCTGTATTACTTCACATTTTTGTTGGCAGCTTCATTATGCCCTTATAGGTTCTAGAAGACATCAGACTTTCCTGCTGTTGAAATATATACTTTCCATAATGTAACCTAATACAAAAACAATTTATTCTGATTTGCTTTAGTAATGGAGAAAAAATATGCTAAAAATGCAAATCTACTTTTGTGGCTGTGTCATCTAGTTGGAAATTAAGGAAGAGTACATAAGGACAAAAATCTAGGAGCCAGGCTTTAATGGGCTGCACAACTCTTAATGTTTCATATCCATCCGATATCCACTTTAGAATGCCAAAATGAACCAAGACCACTCAGTTGGAAGGCTAAAAAAGATACTATTTTGAAAATGGTATGAGTGTCCTGTTATCTGCTTCAGTGATTTTTGGCAGATTTAGCATTTCCCATGTGCCTGCATTTGAAAGACTGGGGAGAAAGGTATCACAACTGGGGTTCTATAGTAACCCACAATTGATAATCTTAGGGATAAGAAACTATTGATTTAAAAACACTTTTCCCTATAAAAAATTTTTTGGGTGCTTCAAAAAGTATTTTGAGAAAATATTTTTTAATTTTATTGCCAAGATGTTAATCAGAGCAGTTAATAATAATAATGATAAAGTTGGAAGGGACCTTGGAGGTCATCTACTCCAACCCCCTGCTCAGGCAGGAAACCTTACACTATTTCGGACAAATGGCTGTCCAATTTCTTCTTAAAAACTTCCGGTGTTGGAGCATTCACCGCTTCTGGAGGCAGGTTGTTCCACTGGTTAATTGTTCCAACTGTCAGGAAGTTTCTCCTTAGTTCTAGGTTGCATCTCTCTTTGGTTAGTTTCCACCCGTTGCTTCTTGTCCTGTCTTCAGGTGCTTTGGAAAATAGCTTGACTCCCTCTTCTTTGTGGCAGCCCCTGAGATATTGGAACACTGCTATCATGTCCCCCCTCGTTCTTCTCTTCATTAAACTAGACATACCCAATTCCAGCAACCATTCAATATACACAGTGTAACTCAGGGCACTGATTCTTCAGCACCTCACAGTTTTCTAACTAGAAGGAACATTTGGTGTAGATATAGCATTTACTCTGAATTTCCTCTTGATCTCTTTCATTCCTTCTGCCTTTGTTCCTAGGTAATCACTGTCTTCTTTGTAGGATGTTATATTTTTGTAGTTATTTTTTGTTCCTTCAGATCAGTGTTGACTCCTGGATTAGTCTCTGTAGATTTTTTTTTGCAAGATTTTGGAAGAGGTTTGCTATTGCCTCCTTTTTAGGGCTAAGAGAGAATGACTGGTTCAAGGTCACCCAGCTGGTTTCGTGCCTAATATGGAATTAGAACACATGGACTTTTGTTTTCTAGCCTGGCACCTTAACCACTACACCAAACTGACTCTGATGCTGTTAGCCAGGAAATTATAATTATATGATTATAATTATATTATGGGCTTTGCCAATACCTATAATCTATGTCTCTTATCTCCCTTTCCTGGGTTAGTAATAGGGTCATTACTAACTAACTACTACTAACTGGATCATTAATCAAGCTCAGATTAGATTCCCACTCACAGGAAGCAGACAAACTTCAACAATGGAGCCTATCCAACAAAATGAATATTAATGTGGAGAAAAGCAAAGTTTAAGCAGGAAAAATCAAAGGTATAAGTATAGATTAGCTGAGACCTGGCTCAAAAACAGTAACCGTGAGAGGGACCTTGGAATCCTAGTGGACGATTACTTGATTATTAGCCAAAAAAGCTAATACAATCCTGGGGTCTATAAAGAGAGGCATAGAATCAAGATCACATGAAGTATTAGCACCACTTTATAAAACCCTAGTGAGACCACACCTGGAATACTGCAACCAATTTTGGTCACCATGCTACGAAAAAGATGTTGGGACTTTGGAAAAATTTCAGAGAAGAGCAACTAAAACGACCAAAGGCTTGAAGACTAAAACATATGAAGAATGGCTGCAGGACTTGGATTTGAAGAAATAGGGGGACATGACAGCAGTGTTCCAGTAGTTGAGGTTCTGCCACAAAGAAGAGGGCATCAAACTATTCTCCAAAGCATCAGAGGCAGGACAAGAAACAATGGTTGGAAACTGACCAAAGGGAGAAGTAACCTGGAATTAAGGAGAACCTTCCTAACAGTGAGGACAATTAACCAGTGGAACAGTTTGCCTTCAGAAATCGTGAGTGCTCCATCACTGGAGGTTTTTAAAAAGAGACTAGACAGCCACTTGTCTGAGATGGTATAGATTCTCCTGCTTGAGCAGGGGGCAGGACTAGAAGAATTCTAAGGTCCCTTCTAGCTCCCATTCTATTCTATTCTGTTCTGTTCTGTTCTGTTCTTAATTTATATTTCATATGATTTAGAGATGAAGTTAATTCATCAAATATTTTGTTTTGTATTTATTGGGGCTCCTCAAAAATATTTTTAAAAGGATGGATAGCAGATGTTTTTGTAAGAAATGTAAGGACTTTTTGATTGCCGTGATTCAGTTATGTTTCTTTCTGTCTCCTTTTTTGTTTCAAATTATTACATATGTTAGCATAAATTTAGAGAACATATATTGTTAGATGTAAACTGAATGTTGAACCATATGCTCCCCTCCTGCCAAAAATGTAATTTGACATTTTATGAGGAACTCTGAGTCTCTTGAGATAAAACCTAAGAGAATCATTCTACCCATGGAAAAACAGCAGCACTTCATATGACATGGTGGATTTAAGAGATTAATTCTTTGTCCTTTTTTGAAATAACGTTATATTACAGAAATGAAAAGATGAAGCGCTATGTTTCTGTATTGTCTCTAATGTTTAAAAACTGAGGTAATTATATATTAACATTATATAGATTTTTTCTTCCTTTTTAAAAAAACTTTCTTTTTTAACATTATTACACATATTTGTTTTTTCTTTTTGATTTATCATTATAATTTTTAAAATCAGTGGGCCAATACTATAATATTGATTTTACTTGTTTTTACACCAGAGAATCTTTATTATGCAACTGTCAAAGAAAATCCCTTATAGATCCTTCAACCTGCTTCTTTGAATCGAGATCTCACAGTCTGGTAGACCAGGAGTAGAGTTATGAACCAATTTGCTTCCTTTTTTATGTAAAAGAAAGTATGTAAATAAGTTTTCATCTACATGTTTCAAAGAGTTTATTAGTTTTCTTAGTTGTAACATGGAATATGTTAGTTATTATCATGTTTTCTTTTCCCAGTCAGAATTTATTCAGTCCCAAAGTTTATTTCTGAATCTGGATTATGTTATGTTATCAAGATTACAGTTTCAGAATGAATTGTGGGTGACACAAAAATGTAATAGAATTCTTTATGTAAAACATCCATCAGTTCTTAGTAAGACTACAACTTTGGAATAAAGTTAATTTTTAATACTTGAAAGCAGAGTTCATACATTCTACTTTAATAAGGCCTCACATGACTTGGAGACCATATTCTGTAGCATATTTAGTACAAACAGCTGACTGAGGTTTACGTAATAAACTATAAACAAGAAAACCACAGATAAGTACAACATATAAACTAGGTCACAATGTACTCTTTATATTTATGCTAGAATAGTATTTTTTTTTCTGATTGCTGTACTTTGTAGATAAAGTGAGGTGGCTGAAGTGTTTTGTTTTTCATTGACAGGAGAGAGCATGAATAAGACCAAATACACTTGAATTGGGGCATTTAATTAATTGCATAAAATCTGCCATCATGCCTATTGAATAGGTGAGGTGTACTTCAGTTTAATGACAAGTTTCTTTAGTGTAAGATAAATGTCCTATTATTCTAAATTCATGTGAGACATTTAAAAATGTAAGAGATCACAATACTACTCCTTAAAAATAACTTCTTAAATATAATCCATGGAAATTGTTAAATATTACTCTCCTTTATTTCAACAATTCATTTGAGTAAATTTGTCTATATTCCTATTCACCATCTCAATAGAAGATGGATAGAAATCCAATTATACAACAGGATATACTGTAAAGGTTAATTGTTGATTTCATTGTTACATAATCTGTTATTCAAATCCCAAAGTCTAGAGAATGTTATTAAAACTTGCTTTAGATACTGTGTCTCTTTTACATTTTAGAAAGAGTGAAATTTGCATAAATTGTATTATGACTCTTCAATATGAACACAATCTCAAATATAAATTGCCCCATAACTAACATACCAAACTTGGATGAAAAGTCCCATAACATGCATCCCTCTTCGGATATCTTGTATAAAAAAATTATCATCTTCTGTAAACCTTTTTTTTTTAAATTAAATTTTCTCTAATAAGCACTTGATACCTATAAATAATTGAATCCAAGTGCAGCCAGCTGGTAAAACAAAGTAGTCTTCATCACTCACAAATATACTCCCTTGAGAGATGTGTTTAGATCAATCTGGTTTTAGGAAGGGACTTGAGCCTTGCCTTGTAATTGCAGCCTTTTGAATTATTTATTGTTAATATATTTCATTTTCATCAATGTATTATAATAATGTTTTTATTATATTTCCATTTTTGTTCAAATAATCTCTTTGCATCATCAGCTTGAATGGAAACACCTAATATAAATCAAACAAATTTATCTGTTGATAGTGTTCGTTTTCTGCCTTGCAGAAAAAGTGTACAACTCCACAGTGTACAAATCTTTAAAAGTTTTTCTAAAACATGGTAAAAAATCAAATCATATTGCTTTCTGCATCCAATGGCATGAAGAAACCTGTGCCTTCCCATTTTGCATTGTATGGTCATTTAAAATGTAAATTGAATCATGAAATTTTAAACTTTGTTTACTGAAATCACACCACACAGGCTTTATTTTATGCCTAGAGACAAATTTACATGATTATGATTCCAGAGCAATTTTGACTCCATATTTAAAAATATACCACAATCTGCAGTTCCAACATTCTAAGCAAAGCATTAAACAAACTGTAAATTATGTTATTGTAGATTTATTAAGAAATATATCCATATGCTAAATCATGTAAACCTCAATGCTTACATGCAGGGTATGTGTGTGTATTTGTGTGTGTGTGTGTGTCATGTGAGATAATGGAAACTCACTTTAAATTTTAAAAAATGTAGTTTTTTTTATCTAAACCACAATTCATGATAAATTCAAAGTTCTGAGATATTGCAAATATAGAAATCAACCATTCTCAAGTTTTTCCAACATTAGACACAAATACAAATTAATGTCAATTATTGATTTGTGTTATTGAGCATCTGTATATATTTTAGAAGACCCAACGTAATCTATGGTGGCAAAAATATATATCAAAAGTTAGTTCCTTTTCCAACTACCAAAGGCAAACTCTTTCAGGGCTCCAACAGTGAATGTAGCCATTCTGTGCTTCTGATGAAATCAAACCCATGATTTTTTAAAAAAAATTACAATCAGAGAAAGTGCTACTTGATTCCTCCTGACAGAATATCTGGTATTCTAGAAATACCAGAAAGCAGATCCTGGTTCAGTGTCAGGGCCCACTTCAAAACCTCATCCCAAGAAAGCAGAACTCTTGGAACAGTTTCATTCCAAAAGGAACTTTTATTAGGAGAAGCTGATAGCAGACATAGAAGGCAGGATCTGAGGGTTTCCCGCTCAGATCAATAGGTTAAAAGAGTCCCAAGCAAACCGCATGCCAACAGTTCATCCAGTCAGTTTGAATGGGCCAATCCCCTAAATCCGCTGTGGGAAAGGAGCTGATAACGGGGTCCGTTCCCATGCTTGTGAAGATGTTGTTGGGTCTTTGCACCTTCCCTTCTGCAGCAAGAGATAAACCAGATGGCTGGAGGCACATTCGTTTCTTACCCCAGGTTGACATCAAGGGAGAGACAGTTCAAAGAGTAAGTATGTAGAAACAGTGGAAAGGATACATTGTAGCAAAGCAGAAAACATCCTGCCCCCCTTAGAAAAAAGAGAGATCCACCTGTAGAAAACAGAACAGAAAAAAGGATTAATCTGGTTTATCTGGGTATATAGCGTGGAACTTGATAAGTAGTTGGGGGGCCCTAACGTGACGTTTCTGAACCCACTCAATTTGGGAATGTAGTAGGTGTTTCCACGCTACTAGATATTGGGTGGAACCAAGATGCTTCCTGGAATCTAGGGTTTTTAATTTATTTATTTACTTATTTATTATTTCAAAATGCTATTCACCTTCTACCATGATTGGAGGAGGGGAAGGAGCTGCAGCTGGTCTTAACGGCAATTGCAGTTTGCGTTTTAAAAGACTGCAATGGAAAATTGGGTGAACCTGTCTGAGTGTCTTTGGGAACTCCAATTCTACTGTGACAGGATTGATTATTCTTTTAATGAGAAATGATCCCACAAATTTTGGTCCTAACTTTTTTGAGGGATTTTAGGTATTTTGTTGACAGGTAAACTTTTTCTTCTACTTGAAATGGTTTGGGTTCACTTCATTTCTTTTTTTTTGTATAAATATTTTATTAATTTTATAATTATAAATATAAGCAAAAAATCAAATTAAGTACCACTCAACTTAATACAATTGTTTACAACTTTTTCCAACACAAAAGAAAGCATAAAAAATTTTCATGAAATAATTAAGATAACTATGGGTATTACTCGGTAGCACCCCCTCCACCACATCCCCTTCTTCCTTCCTCCCTCTTTCTACTTCTATCCCCCCACCCTTTCTCCCTACCTCTCTCTCCACCCATCTCCTACACCCTCCCTACTTCCCTCCAATCCTTCACTCCTCAATCTCCACCCACTCCAGATGTGGTTTCAGGGTACTGCCCGAGCAACCCCTTTTTTATCAAAAAGTATATCATTCTTATATAATAGTAATATTGCAGTTGAGTACATTATAAAACCCCCCCACCCCCCGACTTCCCAAAGTGAATACAGGATAAAACACAAGAAAACCCACTAAACTAAACAAGATTGTTATATAAATCCTAATAAGAATTTAACTATATTTTTCAGTCCAACATGTAAAAATTTAACTATATGCTAAATACAATTTCTTAGATTGATATTTCCCTTGTATATACTCTATCCATTTTTTTCCAGTCCAACATATATTTTTCATTTGAATGATCCTTCAAATATGCGGATATTTTAGCCATTTCTGCCATATTTATAACTTTCAAAGTCCATTCCTCGATAGATGGTAATTCTGGCTTCTTCCAATATTGTCCCACCAACAGTCTTGCTGCTGTAATCAAGTTCAGTATTAAGTTCATCTCTATGGTGGTGCAGTCTTTTATAATGCCTAACAAAAACAGCTGTGGTGAAAATTCAATATGTTTTTTCAAAATATTTTGAAGTATCCACCATATTTTTATCCAAAAGGCCTTAATTTTTCTACAAGTCCACCATACATGAAAATAAGTAGCATCCATACATTCACATCTCCAGCACTTAGATTGTAAATTAGGGTACATATATGATAATTTTTTCGGATCCAAATGCCATCTATAAAACATTTTATAAAAATTTTCTCTTAAATGTTGTGCTTGTGTAAATCTTACATTTTTCACCCAGATCCTCTCCCAAGTTTCCATCATGATTGGTTGTCCAAAATTTTGTCCCCACTTTATCATACAGTCCTTGACTAATTCAGTTTCAGAATCAATTTCTATCAGTACATTATATAATCTTTTAATATGCATAGACCTTTGGTCTCTAACTTGTTTAATTAAATTTTCATCTGTTTGAGATAAACCCATCTTCAAATCTTTTTTCCATCTAGTCTGCAATTGTAAATATGAAAACCAAGTATAGACTATTCCTTCCTCACTTAGTATGTTCAAAGACTTTAATAATAATGAATTCCCTTCTTTAATTAGGAGTTTCTCATAGGGCACCACATCTTGAACTTGTACTCTATTTATATTCTGTATTGCGTGTCTGGGGACCATCCACACAGGAATTTTTTCATTTAATATATACTGATACTTTTTCCAAACACGCAACAGAGCACTTCTAAATAGGTGCTCTTTGAAACTCCTATCCACCTTTTTATCATAAACTAAATATGCATGCCAACCATATAATAAACCATACCCTTCAATATTCAATATTCTATCATTAGTTACATTAACCCAATCACTTATCGCTACTAAAACAGCAGTGTGGTAATATAACTTAAAACTGGGCATTTTCAAACCACCTCTTTCCCTTGTATCCTGAATGATTTTTAATTTGACCCTCGGTTTCTTGCCATTCCAAATAAATCTATTAATACCCTTCTGCCAGTCCTCCAAATTCGCATCTTTTTAAAGTATAGGTAACATTTGAAAAAGAAATAAAAATTTTGGCAATACATTCATTTTAACTGCCGCTATCCTATCCAACATAGATAATTGTAGTTTTTTCCATTTATCCAATTCTATTTGTGTCTTATTCCACAAAACTTCATAATTATTTTTATATAGCTTCCCATTAGAAGCTTCAATATCAATTCATAAATATTTAACTTTCTTAACTATCTCACAACCCGCTATTCTTTCCAAATCTTGTTTTGAATTAATATCTAAATTTTTAACTAACATCTTTGTGTTAGATAAATTTAATTTAAAGCCTGATACCCTACCACAATTTTTGATTATCTCCATCAAGCTCTGAGCTGACTGTCTTGGTTGAGTCAATGTCACAAGCAAATCATCAGCAAAAGCACATAATCTGTAGTCATGTTGTCTAATTTGTATACCTTTTAAGTCATCTGCAACTCTTATCCTATTCAATAAAACCTCTAAAGTTAGAACAAACAACAAAGGAGATAAAGGACATCACTGTCTAGTGCCTTTCTCTATATTAAATGATTCTGTTAAATCCCCATTCACAATGATCTGACCTGTTTGTTTCTGATAAACTGCCAATATTGAATTAATAAACTGATCCCCCATTCCCATCCTAACAATTACTTTTTTCAAAAACAACCAATTCAGTCTATCAAAAGCTTTTTCCGCATCCAAAAACATAAGAACTGCGGGCACCTGGATATGCTTATCAAAGTATTCTATTATATTAATGAGTTGTCTAACATTAGTTTTCATCTGTCTCCCTTGTAGAAAACCAGTTTGGTCTGAATGAATTATTTGTTGTAGAACTGACATTAATCTATTAGCCATAATTTTTGCAAAAATCTTATAATCCGTGTTCAACAATGAAATAGGTCTAAAATTTTCTGGTTGAACATTGGCTCTTCCCTCTTTGGGAATTAAAGAAACATAGGCTGTTTTCCATGAAGGTGGAACCTGACCACCCTCTTGTATATTAACAAATAGCTCTCTAAGAGGTTCCACCATTTCCATTTGAAGATGCTTATAATAAGTTGCCGTTAGCCCATCTGTCCCAGGAGATTTTCCCAATTTCAATTGTATAATCACTGAAATTATTTCTTCTGATGTAATCAGTGCATTTAACCTATCTCTTTGTTCATTGGTGATTGTCAATACATTTTCATTTTGCAAAAAAGTATCTATCTCATTCTCTTGTAGCTTCTCTTCAGCATACAACTTGGAGTAAAATTCTAAAAAAGCTTTCTTAATAATTTCTTGTTGAAACACCTCCTTCCCTTTATATTCTATTTTATCAATTATGTGGGATTTTTTTTCCTTAATGTATGGGCCAACCATCTGCCAGGTTTATTAGAATTAAAAAATGTATTATGTTTAGCATATTGTATATTCCTAGCAACTTGGTCGGCCATCAACAAATCAAATTGTTTCTGTAAAATCTTAATCCCCTCTTTAATGTTTTTATCATCTGGTCTCTTTATTAATAATTGCTCTTTCTTTCTTATTTCCTCCTCTAACTCCTTCATTTTTTCCTCTTGTTTACGTCTATATCTTTTATTCTTATCAATTAAACTCCCACACATATTAGCTTTGCTAGCATCCCATCCCATTTCTATTGTTGTATCCTTACGCAAATTTAGGGTAAAAAATTTCTTCATACCATTTTTACCTTCATTCACATTTGTATCATATTTAAACAAATTTTCATTAAGTCTCCAAGATCTTTTGGGAGTCTGACCTACCATTAATTCCATCCAAACCGGATTATGGTCAGTTAAAACTTTGGGTAGGATTTTCACCTTCTTTAATCTAAAAATAAAGTCACTTGAAGTTAATATAAAGTCAATTCTAGAAAATGACTGATGTCTATCAGAAAAAAAGTAAATTCGTGCTCTTTACCATGTCTTTCTCTCCATATATCTATCAAATCAAAATCGTCCTTTATATAAAAAAAGATTTAGGCAACATAGAACGTGTTTGAGGAATTGATGATATCTTCTTCTTATCTAAACCAATGTCTATAACACCATTCCAATCTCCCATTAAAATACAAGACCTATAATCAAATTGTGTTAACTTTTTATGTATTAACTTATAAAATTTTCCTTGTTGATTTGGTGCATATATACCCATCAAAAGAACTTTCTTCCCATCTATTAAAATTTCAATTGCTAAAAATCTACCTTGAATATCTGATTCTAATAATTTAGCTCTTATATCATTTTTAACATAGATAACAATTCTATTCTTCTTCTCAGCAGCCGCTGCCACAAAATGTGAACCTAATTTATTATTTATCAAATATTTCTGGTCAGTAATTCTAATATGTGTTTCTTGTAAACAAATTACATCGTTTTTACATTGAGTCAAATAATGAAATATCTTCTTCCTTTTCTGTGGAGAATTTAAACCATTGACATTCCATGTCAAATATTTATTTGACATGACCAACTTGAGAAAGCTTTTGCAAGGCCAAATCAACTTTTTCATCCATTTTCTTCTTTGGTCTTGCTCCCATGGCTTCCAGTCGTGTAGATACAGATTGGATTGTACGTAGTTGTTGTTCCTTTTCTTGTTGTTCCATGCGTTTAGTAGTTGCTCTTGTTTGCCTTTGATCTTTAGGCTTCTCTACTTCCAAAGGCTGAAAAATATCAATGCTCTGCGCGGGCAGCTCCATCAAAACTCCTTTATCAACTCCTGAAGCTGCAAGGGGTTGTGACTCTGAAGACTGTATTTGTTGTTTTAGCTCCATATCTCTCTCTTTTGGTGAATCTGCACTTTTTGGTATTGGAGATGGGGGTTTACTAGCCTTCAACACATTCTCAAAAAAATATTTCGCTTTCCCAACAGAATTCAAGCGGTATCTATTACCCCGGTAAAATAATGACAGTCCAGCTGGAGCCTCCCACCTAAATTGTATACCACGTTTTTTAAGTTCAACCACCAAAAATGCATAATCTTTTCTTGCTCTTAACATCTTCAGAGGAATCTCCTTCAAAACCACAACCTCCTGACCAGCAACACTTAATTTCTTATTATAAGATATTGTAAGAATGTGATTTCTGAATCTCATTGTAACAAAATAAATCACAATGTCTCTAGGTAAATTTCTTTGTCTTGCAATCCATGAATTAACTCTGTAGATCCTATCAATCTGCCAAGAGACATTTTGTACTCCATCTTCTAAAAATTGTGCCAAAGCTTCTTCAAAAATTCTTCTCAAGTCTTCCTGATTCTCATTTGCAACCTCCTTCAGCCCTCTAATTCTAATAGCCAACATCATTTGATTATATTGTACCATGACTGCTTGATCTTGTATATCGCTTTTAATTTCATCAAGTTTTCCCTCAATTTGTTGCTCAACCCCTTCCACCTTCTCTTCAACTCTCAACGTGTAATCCCAAACCCCTTTAATAGCATCCACAATATCTTCTCTTATCACAATATTGTGAGTCTCGATTGTTTCTTTAATTGTCTCCAGTTCATCAGTTACACCTTTAACTTGTTCCTCAATCTTTCTCTCCAAGTTTTTAGTCATTGTTGATAATGCATCCTGCAAATCTTTCATGGTAAACATTTCTGGAGGAGATTGAGTAGACAAGGGGGCTTGAGACTCCGTAGATGTTAAAGAAGCTGGGGGAGCAGAAAAAGTACTTGCTTGTAATTTAGAGGGCTGAGCCGGAGAGGATACTGCCACCTTCGCAGAAGCTATTTTTGTTTGTCTGGCAGCCATTCTATATTCAGTCACTTTTAAAAAATTACTTTAAATAAAAAAATCTTTAAATGTATATTGCCAAATTTTTTCCTCTTCTTTTCTTCTTTCAAATCTAAATTTAATTGTAATTTGTAGGATTTAAATGTTTAAATCGCTCTGTTTAAATCTGAGCGATCGCTCTGGTCACTTTCCCTTTCCAGTCACTTTCCCTTTACAGTGAGAGCGATCGCCATCTTAGATACATTATGTTGATTCAAAAAGTGGTTGTTGTCAGAAGTAAAATATAAAATATAAAAAAATATACTTGCAATATAAAAGTCCTGTATTCACTCCGCCTGCATGTAGGTCTCTCTTGAAAATTTATCTTGAGCAGGGATGGTCACGGCGTCTTATTCTGTCTGCAGACAGAAGCATCCCTGGGCAGGAGCGTCTTCGAGCACCTGGGGAGCTCTCACTCTTTCTCCCTGAAAACTTTTTCAGGGGTTTTTTAGAGGAGCTCAACCCACGCCTGATGCTCTTCACCCCTTCTTCGCCCGAAGGGGGGATTTTTCACTGCAAAAAACAGCTGATGTTCGCTTTTTTGCGGCTTTACAAAACCCGGGAGAATGGAGCCTCCGAAGGAGGCTGCAGCGACGCCCGCGGAGCCACCGGAAGTCTGGTTCACTTCGTTTCTTATCTGCTTGGAATTTATATGCTTCTCTAGCTTCGTCTAATGCCTTTCTAATGACTGGCCAGGTATTTTGTAATTGTGCAATCCATTCCTTCAGGGAAGGGATGGTCGGGTCACTTGATGGGAGTTCAGGCATCGGGTTAAAGCTTTGTCCCGTTGCCATCTGGAATGTAGCCCATTCTGGAATGTACTGCATTGTTATAAGCAACTTCTACGAATGGGAGTAGGTTGGTCCAATTGTCTTGCTGGTAGTTAATGAAATATCTTAGGTACTGCTCCAGTTCTGAGTTCGACCATTCAGTCCCACCATTCATCTGCGGATGATGACTAGATGACAATCCCTGTGTGGTCCCCAATAGTCCCAGGAATACTTTCCAAAATTCTGATGTGAACTATACCCCTCTATCTGATATGATTCGTTGTAGGGCTCCATGAAGTAGATAAATATGCTGGACAAACAGCTTTGCAAGTGTCTTTGCATTGGGGATTTTTTGGCATGGAGTAAAATGTACTTGTTTAGAGAACAAATCCGTCATGACCCAAATGAGTGTGTTCCCCCCACTTTCTGGTAACTCCACAATAAAGTCTATCAAAATTTCCCTCCAAGGCGCTGATGGAGTCATTACTGGTTGCAACAAGCCTGGGGTCTTTCCTTGCCTTCTCTTAGCTGCAGCACAAATTGGACAAGTGGCCACATAACTTTCAATGTCCTTTTTTATTGATGGCCACCAAAACTGCCGTTTCACCAGGTGTAAAGTTTTTACAAATCTGAAATGACCAGCTGATTTTGAATCGTGGCATAGCTACATGAATGTCAGTCTCTGGCTTTTTGGGATGTACAACTTCCCTCCCATCAGTAAACTGTCGGTCATGGTGTATAGGTTCTTGTGGCTTAGGAACCATTCATCAGTTTCTAGCACCTTTTTGAATTCAATCCCTGCTTGGCTCGCTAGGGGCTTTTGGAGTTTGGCTTATGCTCAGGTGGTGACTTGTGCTGCTAACTGCTTTGATGACATAAGTGGGTCTGATATCTCTGTTCTGTTGCTATTGTACTGAGGCAGTCTGGACAATCCTGCCTAATATCAGGGCCCACTTCAAAACCTCATCCCAAGAAAGCAGAACTCTTGGAAAAGTTTCATTTCAAAAGGAACTTTTATTAGGAGAAGCTGATAGCAGGCATAGAAGGCAGGATCTGAGGGTTTCCTGCTCAGATCAATAGGTTAAAAGAGTTCCAAGCAAACCCCATGCCAACAGTTCATTCGGTCAGTTTGAATGGGCCAATCCCCAGGTGTTAAATCCACTGTGGGAAAGGAGCTGATAATGGGGTCCGTTCCATGCTTGTGAAGATGCTGTTGGATCTTTGTACTTTCCCTTCCTCAGCAAGAGATAAGCCAGATGGCTGGAGGCACATTCCTTTCTCACCCCATGTTGACTTCAAAGGAAAGACAGTTCAAAGAATAAGTATGTGGAAACAGCAGAAAACTATACCACAGAGCCTTCCCCCTCGCCCTCAGGAGAATGGCAGAACCTTTAGAAGACATGAAGAAGAAATAAAATAGGTCCCCCCCAGGTTCTGACATCCAGTCTGTAGCCTAGTTTTTTTTCAGCCCATTGAAGAATAGCATTGAAACTAATTCACAAAGGAAACACTTTGTGCTGTGAGAATAATATGATTGCAGTCATGTGTCTGGACATAAAGTAAATTTTGTAGTCTATAAAGTACAATTTATTTTTATTTGCATTAATTTGAAGCTTCCAGACATGGTTGATTTTTAAAAGCAACTTTTCTGTGGCTCAGATTATTTATTGGAAGAATCACTAAAGTAAATTTAATACAGTTCAAAGATCCAAATACATTTGTCAAATGTAAATGTTTTTTGTATAAGAATTTATTTATTTTTTATTTTATTAAATTTCTATACCGCCCCTCTCCCGAAGGACTCGGGGCGGTGTACAGCCTAAAATTTAAAAAACATATAAATATACAAAATTTAAAATAATTAAAAATAAATTAAATCATTTGGCCAAAATCCCATTTAAAACCCAAAACATACAAAATTTAAAATCTTAAAAAATACTCAGTCCCCCTAAAACATTTTGACCCTATTGGAACCGAAGCTTCTATGCCAGGCCGGCCTGTCGGAAAAGGAATGTTTTTAGTTCCTGACGGAAGGTGCGTAAATCTGTTATTATACGGAGTTCGGGGGGGAGCTCGTTCCATAACGTGGGAGCTCCAACAGAGAAGGCTCTCCCCCTGGGGGTCGCCAGCCGGCACTGTCTGGCCGACGGCTCCCTGAGGAGGCCCTCTCTGTGGGAGCGTACCGGACGGCGGGTGGTATTTGCTGGCAGTAGACGGTCCTGTAAGTATCCGGGTCCGATGCCATGGAGCGCTTTAAAAGTGGTCACTAACACCTTGAACCGCACCCGAAAGACCACCGGCAACCAGTGCAACTCACGCAGGAGCGGTGTTACGTGGGAGCGCCATGACGCTCCCATCACTACCCGCGCGGCCGCATTCTGGGCAAGTTGGAGCTTCCGGATGCACCTCAAGGGGAGCCCCATGTAG
Organism: Bothrops alternatus; assembly: GCA_034064705.1. Lineage (NCBI taxonomy): Eukaryota > Metazoa > Chordata > Lepidosauria > Squamata > Viperidae > Bothrops > Bothrops alternatus. Next base: position 36,444,551 of record JARGCV010000112.1, read on the forward strand.
AGAGCATTACAGTAGTCCAGCCTGGAGGTCACGAGGGCATGAGTGACTGTGCGTAGCGAGTCCCGGTCTAGGAAGGGACGCAACTGGCGCACCAGGCGAACCTGGTGGAACATCCTCCCGGCCACGGCCGTCAGATGGTCCTCTAAGGACAGCCGTGAGTCCAGGAGGATTCCCAAGTTGCGAACCCTTCCTGTGGGAGCCACTGTTTCGCCCCCAATACACAGCGATGGAATCAGCTGGCTGTACCGGGACGACGGTAACCACAGCCACTCGGTCTTGGAAGGGTTGAGCTTGAGTCCGTTTCTCCCCATCCATACCCGCACGGCCTCCAGGCACTGGGTCAGCACGGCAAGGGCATCGTTGGGGTGGTTTGGCGTGGAAATGTACAGCTGGGTATCATCAGCGTATGATGATACCCAGAATAGTGTAATGGAGATTGTCCTGGGCAATCCTATATATATATATTGAGACTAAAGCTTCTGCCTGGCATGCAGACTGCCCAGGTTCGAATCCCAGAAAGGGTGAGTTCTGACTGAAGAGAGTTAAATAACTCGAAATAGCTATCTCAGAAATCCCTTATTTCTTTGTTAACAATTTTAAAAACATATATATATATATATTTGTGCTTGCAGATGGCTCTGGGTTGAGCTGAAACAAGCAAAGGAAAGAATGATTTCTTCCTCCCATATTTGGGTTTACAGGGTGCAATCTAAAAAATAACCACTTGACACACATATTCACTCCCTGAATATTAACAAAGTGGGAGAGAGCCTGTGGCTTGAGACTAAAGCTTCTGCCTGGCATGCAGACTGCCCAGGTTCGAATCCCAGAAAGGGTGAGTTCTGACTGAAGAGAGTTAAATAACTCGAAATAGCTATCTCAGAAATCCCTTATTTCTTTGTTAACAATTTTAAAAACATATATATATATATTTGTGCTTGCAGATGGCTCTGGGTTGAGCTGAAACAAGCAAAGGAAAGAATGATTTCTTCCTCCCATATTTGGGTTTACAGGGTGCAATCTAAAAAATAACCACTTGACACACATATTCACTCCCTGAATATTAACAAAGCGGGAGAGAGCCTGTGGCTTGAGACTAAAGCTTCTGCCTGGCATGCAGACTGCCCAGGTTCAAATCCCAGAAAGGGTGAGTTCTGACTGAAGAGAGTTAAATAACTCGAAATAGCTATCTCAGAAATCCCTTATTTCTTTGTTAACAATTTTAAAAACATATATATATATATATATATTTGTGCTTGCAGATGGCTCTGGGTTGAGCTGAAACAAGCAAAGGAAAGAATGATTTCTTCCTCCCATATTTGGGTTTACAGGGTGCAATCTAAAAAATAACCACTTGACACACATATTCACTCCCTGAATATTAACAAAGCGGGAGAGAGCCTGTGGCTTGAGACTAAAGCTTCTGCCTGGCATGCAGACTGCCCAGGTTCAAATCCCAGAAAGGGTGAGTTCTGACTGAAGAGAGTTAAATAACTCGAAATAGCTATCTCAGAAATCCCTTATTTCTTTGTTAACAGTTTTAAAAACATATATATATATATATTTGTGCTTGCAGATGGCTCTGGGTTGAGCTGAAACAAGCAAAGGAAAGAATGATTTCTTCCTCCCATATTTGGGTTTACAGGGTGCAATCTAAAAAATAACCACTTGACATATATATATATATATATATATATATATAATGCTTACTACTGCTTTGTATAAAGGAAACTAATCAATCATTATTTCTTTAATGTTGGTGGGGAAATTAGTAAACGTTCTGACAGTAGGAAACTTACTCTAATGTAACCTTTCTCATAATGGTCTTTCCATCCATATGGACTTAAGTGATAAGAAAAAAAGAGGCAGCATCATGCCAAAGATAAATGCTGAAAAATACAAGGGAGCAGGAACCAAACTCTTGAGTAATTTCTATTTTTTGGGTACTGATAAAACACACAGTGTTTTAGTTTTATTCATTTAAATAAAAATAAAAGAGCAGAAATGTTGAAATGAAATAAAAACTAAAGAACTTTTTCATCCTTTCAGTCATGTCCAATTCTTAGAGACTGGACAAGTCCCTGCAGTTTTTATGGCAAGGTTTTTCTGAAATGATTTGCTATTAACTCCTTTCTAGTGTTGAAAGAAAAATCAGGTCCAATTCCAACCTGGGAGTAAATAAAATGGAGGCTAAGATGCTGGAAATAAAATGGAGGCTAGTTGCTCAGGAAAGGTTTAATAATGAGTAGAACCAACAAAATTGAAGAGCGTCTAGGTAACACACAATTTGGTTTCAGAAACAATCTTGGTACACAAGATGCGCTATTCAGCATTCAGGTTCTTGTACACCATTGTAGAGATGTCAATCACAGTGTTTACATGTGCTTCATTGATTTTGAAAAAGCTTTTGATAAAATAAGATACAGCAAACTATTAGAAATCCTGAAACAAGGGAGACTAGATGACAAAGACATCCAAATAATAAAGAATCTGTATTGGCATCAGGTAGCAAATGTGAGACTAGGCCAAAAATACTCAGCTGATGCAGAAATAAGGGGTCAGATAGGGATGTATTTTGTCTCCACTGTTGTTCAATATCTATTCTGAGTCAATCTTCAATGAGGCACTGGAGAACATCGATGCTGGCATCAAAGTAAACGGTGTTTGGATCAACAACTTAAGATATGCTGACAATACAGTTCTGCTTGCCAGTAAGCATGAAGACCTTCAGCTCCTCATCAACAGAGTCACAGAAATATCTGAAAAATATGACTTGAAGCTTAACACCTCAAAAACCAAGATCATGGTCGTCAGCAAACAACCCATTAATTTACCACCAATAAATTCAGAAGGAATACCACTAGAAAAAGTTGAAAGGATCACGCACCTCAGTTCTAATTTACATGAAAACTGGGACATGACCGTTGAAGTAAAGACAAGGATAGAAAAAGCTCAAAGAGCATTCTTCAAAATGCAGTCATGACATAAGGCTAAGACTGAAAATCAGTCAGATGCTATATTTTTTTATCCTGCTCTATGGAGTAGAGAGTTGGTCTCTGACAAAAGGCCACCTGAAGAGACTAGAAGCATCTGAAATGTGGCTGTTACATATAAGCTGGGTTGACAAGATCAGAAATGAGGCAGTGATAAGCCGCCTGGAAAAGCCAAGTGAAATCATCAAAACAATTAAAAAATGAAAATTAGAATATTTTGGACATGTGATGTGACACCCAGAAAAATATGGCACACTCCATTTAATCCTCCAGGGAAAGATTGAAGGCAAACGAGGTCCAGGCAGAAGAAGAACATTGTGGCATCAAAATCTAAGGGACTGTTTTGGACAAAACTCAGCAGCACTTTTTCGTGCGGCTGCTGATAAAAACAGGATCGCCAACATGATCGCCAATTTATTTATTTATTTTATTTATCAGACTTATATGCCGCCCTTCTCCGAAAACCCAGGGCAGCTCACAACAAGAATACAATAAAAAACTTTAAAAATTAACCACACTCACACCACATACAAACACAATCAGCTCGCAGTCGCCGATGGACGGACACTCCTTGGGCCAAGGGGCAGAGCACAGCTCATATGCCCCAAACCTGTCGGCATAGATGCGTCTTCAGCACTTTCCGGAAAGCTAGGAGGGAGGAAGCAGTACGAACCTCTGAGGGAAGCTGGTTCCAGAGGGCTGGGGCAGCAACGGAGAAGGCCCTTGCCCTAGGCCCCGCCAGACGACATTATTTAGCAGATGGGACTCATAGGAGGCCAACCCTTTGCGCCCTAACCGGTTGCTGGGATTCATGAGGCAGAAGACGGTCCCGCAAGTATCCTGGTCCATTGCCATAAAGGGCTTTATAGGTCATAACCAACACTTTGAATTGTGTTCGGAGACCAATTGGTAGCCAGTGCAGCTCATGGAGAGCTGGAGTAATATGAGCATGTCTTGGGAGACCCAAGACAGCTCGCGCGGCCGCATTCTGGACTACTTGCAGTCTCCGGACATTCTTCAAAGGTTGCCCCATGTAGAGAGCATTACAGTAGTGGAATCTCGAGGTGACAAGGGCATGGGTGACTGTGAGGAGTAACTCCCAGTCCAAATAGGGCCGCAACTGGCGCACCAGGTGAACCTGGGCGAATGCTCCCCTCGCCACAGCCGAAAAATGATGTTCTAAACTTAGCTGTGGATCAAGGAGGACACCCAAGTTGTGAACCCTCTCCAAGGGGGACAAAACTTCTCCCCCCAGGGTAATGGACGGACAGTTGGAATTGTCCTTGGGAGGCAGAGCCCATAGCCACTCGGTCTTGTCGGGATTGAGTCTGAGCCTGTTGGCATCCATCCAGACCTCAACAGCCTCCAGGCACCAGTTCATCACTTCCACTGCTTCGCTGTAATGACTCGGGGTAGAGATATAAAGCTGAGTATCATCAGCATATTTATGATAACTCACACCGTGTCGACGGATGATCTCACCCAACGGCTTCATGTAGATGTTAAAAAGCAGAGGTGAGAGAACGGACCCCTGAGGAACTCCACATGGAAGAGACCTCGGAGCCTATCTCTGACCTTCTGCGAACACTGACTGCAACCGGCCAGAGAGGTAGGAGGTGAACCACCATAAAACGGTGCCCCGCACTCCAAGCCCCTCCAACCGGCGCAGAAGGATACCATGGTCGATGGTATCGAATGCCGCTGAGAGGTCAAGAAGCACCAGGATAGGGGAATAACCTCTATCCCGGGCCTGCCAGAGAACATCGGTCAGTGCGACCAAAGCAGTTTCCGTGCTGTAACCGGACCTGAACCCAGACTGCTGAGGGCCCAGATAATCAGTTTCATTCAAGGACCGTTGGAGTTGGAGTGCCACCACCTTCTCAACAACCTTCCCCAAAAAGGGAAGGTTGGAGACTGGACGATAATTATTTAAAACTGCCGGGTCCAGGGAAGGCTGCTTGAGGAGGGGGTGCACAAGTGCCTCCTTTAAGGGAGCCGGAAAGGACCCCTCCCTCAATGAAGCATTAGCAACAGCCTGGACCCAGCTCTGTGTCACCTCCCTGCTAGCGGAAACCAGCCAGGAGGGGCACAGATCCAATAAACAGGTGGCAGAACTCACAGCTCCAATGGCCTTGTCCACATCATCAGGAGGTACCAGGTCAAACTCATCCCACACAACAGGACTAAGACGGGCCTCTGTCATCTCGACTGACTCATTGTCAGCCGACACTGCATTCCAATTGGAGTCCAAGTCAGTCCGGATCTGAGCGACCTTGTCTGCGAAAAAGGTGTTAAATTCTTCGGCATTGCCCTGCAAAGGTTCCTCCCTCCTCCCTATATCAAGGAGAGAGCGAGTCACCTTAAACTGGGCAGCCGGACGAGATTCCGCAGACGCGATCAATGCGGAAAGATACTGAGATCTTGCCGTAGTGATAGCTTTCAAATAGGTCTTAATATAAGCTCTCAATTTGGTTCAATCAGATTCGGATCTGCTTTCCCTCCATTGCTTCTCTAAACGTCTCTTCTGGCGCTTCATCCCCCTGAGTTCCTCGGTAAACCTCTTGGGTCTGCTACCACAGAGAGGTCGCAACGGCGCAATCTGGTCTAGAGCCCCCATAGTGGCCGTATTCCAGGCCATCACTAGGGACTCCACTGAACTGTGTATGAGCGAATCCGGCAATTCCCCAAGCACCCTTTGAAAGCCAACAGGGTCCATCAGGCGCCTGGGCCAAACCATTTAATTGGTTCCGGCTCCCTGCGAGAGAGGATTGGTGTCGTAAACTCAAGCCGCAGCAGAAAATGATCTGTCCATGACATGGGCAACACTTCTAAGCCCCTTAGCTTCAGATCATAACTCAACTGTTCCGAGAGGAAAACCAGATCAGGTGTGTTTCCCCCCTCATGGGTTGGGCCCTCGATTACTTGTGTCAGGTCCATGGTTGCCATGGAGGCCATGAACTCCCGCGCCAACCCTGAGGACTCACCGAGTGACAGCACGTTGAAGTCCCCCAGGACAATAAGTCTGGGGAACACAACCGCCAACCTGGCTACCTCCTCGAGTAGCGTGGGCAGGGCTGTAGAAACGCAGCTGGGAGGCAGGTACGTAAGCAACAGGCCCACCTGTACACCTAGGTCCAACATCATAAGGAGGGACTCACAACCTGATATCTCAGTAGCAGCGAGTCTGCGCAGCCCGAGTTTCCATGGGAAACTCCCATAGTAATGCCTCTAAATGCTAATGGGGAAATACGTATATGTGCAGACTACAAGTGTACACTGAATAAGGCATTGCAACAGCATGCTTATCCAGTCCCTGTTGTAAGCCACATCTTGGCCTCCCTCTAGGGGGGGTGCATTTTTGCAAAACTTGACCTGGCACAGGCCTATCAACAGCTACCTGTTGATGAGGCAGCTGCATTGTAACTCACAGGGGGGCCTTCAAGGTCAAGAGACTGCAATTTGGGGTCAATGTAGCCCCTGGCATATTCCAAAGTGTCATGGAGAGCACACTTCGAGGTATTTCTGGGGTCTGTCCCTACTTTGATGACGTCCTCATTGCTGGGGAGTCATCTCAAAATTTAGCAGAAAGATTAAGGGCTGTCTTGCTTTGTTTTCAAAAAGCAGGCCTTAAGCTAAAGCAGGATAAATGCAAGATAGGAGTCACTTCCACTGACTTCTTAGGTTTCAGGATTGATTCCAAGGCATTCATCCTGCTGAAGCTAAACTACAAGCTATTCAACAGGCCCCAAGCCCCAAGTCCAAGAGTGAGATGCAAGCCTTCTTGGGGCTCTTAAATTTTTACCATGCATTTCTCCCACACCAAGCTGCAGTGGCAGAGCTGTTACATAGGCTCTTAGACAAGCAGGCTCCTTGGCAGTGGACTAAAGTCCATGACAAAAGCTTCAATGAGGTTAAGGCCTTGCTCACTTCTAATGCTGTTTTAGCGCATTTCAATGAGCAACTGCCTGTTTGCATCGCATGCAATGCATCTCCTTATGGGGTGGGAGCAGTATTTAGTCATCTGAAGGCTGATGGGACACAAGTCCCTGTGGCCTATTATTCAAGGACTCTGTCATCTGCAGAGTGGAATTGTGCTCAGATTGACAGAGAAGCCTTGGCCATAGTGGCTGGCATAAAGAAATTTCATGATTTCTTATATGGCTGCCACTTCACGGTCTATACAGACCACAAGCTTCTGTTGGGTTTGTTTACTACTAACAAACAGACACCACATATCATTTCTCCTCGTATGCTGAGATGGTCCATTTTCCTGTCAGCATATGACTACACTCTAGTTCACAAATGTGGAAAAGAAATGGGCCATGCAGGTGGCCTAAGCAGATTGCCTTTAACTCAGTAGAAGCAGACCCTGCTCCTGCCATAAATATTCTTTCCATTCAGGAGTTGCCTGAATCTCCCCTCAACGCTAGGGAAGTGGCTGCTGAAACTGCCACTGATCACACGCTTACACGCGTGCTGACATGGGTGTTGTCAGGATGGTCTGACATGTGTCCAGATACAACATTTCAAAGTTTTTGGCAAAGGAGACATGCACTGTCTACCTTTAATGGGTGCCTTTCATGGGGTAGCAGGGTAGTCATCCCAGCCTCATTGAGGTCTAGAGTCTTGATCTCTCTGCATGAGGGACATCCTGGGATAGTCAGGATGAAAGCGCTTGCGCGCAGCCATCTTTGGTGGCCTGGGCTTGATAAAGCTATCAAGGCTCAGGTGCACGGGTGCCAAGTGTGCCAACAATCACTGCCTGAAATGTCTCAGGCCCCTGTACACAAGTGAGAGGAGACACACACCCCTTGGTCAAGGGTACATTTAGATTATGCTGGGCCCTTCCAGGGGCAATTCTTTCTTATCCTTGTGATAGCCATTCCAAGTGGCTAGAGGTTGTTCCTGTTTCCTCCACTACTACTGCCAGGACTATCCAGGTGTTGAGAGGAATTTTTGCATCACACGGACTTCCAGATGTCCTGGTTTCAGATAATGGCCCTCAATTTACCTCTTCTGAGTTCCAGGTTTTTCTTCAGGCCAACCTGATCTGGCATGCAATGTCAGCTCCCTTCCACCAACAGGCAAGCTGAAAGGATGGTGCGCACCACCAAGGACGCACTCAAAAGACTCATGTTCGGTAGCTGGCATCACAGGTTAGCTGACTTTCTTCTTGCACACCGCACCACACCTTGCATGACCACTGGGAAGAGGCCAGCTGAACTCCGCTGGGGTCACAGACTCATTACTAAATTGGACAAGTTGCACCCAGACCGGGTGGCTTCACAGGTGTCGCAACCACGGGCACCAAGGAGACTACAGTTGGGTGATCCGGTATGGGCTAGGAATCCGGTATAGGCTACTCCTGGTCATCTGTGGGTTCCTGCTGTCATCTGTAAGATCTCTGGACCTCTCTCATACGAAGTGACCTTGGGAGATGGCCGCGTCCTGTGGCACATCGATCAACTGTGCTGGTGATTGTCCCCTGTGGATTCCACCCCTGCCTCCGCTCTTGGGGGGGAGGGGGCCCAGGAACCACGTTGCATTTCAGGTCAACCTTCTGAGACACAATCTCACTGTTCCTGGGACGTACTGCAGGTCGCTAGTGATTTCCCAGGGGAGGTGCAAGGACATCCTCAGAGTTCAGCTATTGTGCCGAACAGGGAGTCATGTGTATCCGCAAGAGCTCCAAACAGGAATTCACCTGAGCCAGGTTTGCCGTAGAAGCGACCCCTGATTCTGGCACCTTGGCCATAGAGGACTGGGAGTATTGGGGCACACCTGCAACACAGGTCATATCCGAGACTGGACGTGGGCTCGAGGGACTAAGTTCCCTGGAGCCATCCAGGGTAGTTGGGGAATCCTCAGCCAATTCAGAGGGTTGGGGAATTTCAGCTGCTCTCACGGAGCCTGGGGAGAGCTCTGGCAATTTTGCCAGCACACCTCACCAGGGGTCACCTGCAAAATTTGTGCATAAAAGTCCTGGTCTAGCGAGCCTAACAGACGGGCCGGTAGGCCAGGTGTCCTTAAGAACAAGTCCTGGTCTGCCTAGCTGGGCAGGTGAGCTGACAGGCCAGACACCCTCCCTAACCTTGCGTAGGTCACAACGGGCTAAGGCCCCTCCTAAGCATCTAGGCGAATATGTGAGGTTCTTGTCAGTACAAGGGACCTTACAGGTCTAGGTTGAGGAGATGGGACCTATGTGGGGTAGAAGATAGACACACAAAGTCCACATTAGAGAGTGGGTTGGTTAGCTAACTCTATTAGTTATAAGAAGGGTGTCTGCATGTGAACAGACTATTACTTTCTTTTAATTTATTTTATTATTATTGTAGGCCCAGAATTGTTGCAAATGGTCCCGGGCATTCTAAAAGCTGCCCGGGACCAGACAGAGCAGCACCAGCCTTATGCGCATGTGCAAGGTGCGAAGAAAGAAGAACTCTTATTGGTTCACTCTGTCTGGGTTTCAAGCCCTATAAAAAGGCCTGCATGCCTTTTGTTTTTTGCTTGGAGTTGGAGTAGGAGAATAAAGCATTGTTAGTTGTCACCATGTGTCTTCATCATTCGCACACAAACGAAGGATTTAACAAAAATAGCCGGGTGTGGCCAGCTGTCAAGAAGAACAGGTGTGCTGGACGACTCTCTGGAGTGTCTGCCCTCATGTCCGCTGTTTGATAGACCTTTTGGGGTCCCTGGTTCCTTGGAGGGGGACCGGGAAGAACAAGGTATCCCGGAGAGCGATTCCTGACGGCGGTCGGGACTGGCATATTCGGGAGAAACCTTGGTAAGTCAAGCGGAGGAAGAAGATGGTCGTCAAAGGCGGCTGTGAAGAAATGACAACTGTCAGCTGGCTGAAACATAGCGGTAGTATAGCTGAACGGAGATGTGACAGTTCCAGTCAAAAGTAATCTGAGCAGTGATCTTGATAATTCAACAGAAGGGATCCGGGTGAAAGAACACACCGGAGGATTTCTAAAGAAATTTGAAGATTGTAAATGCCCACAAGAGGGGAGAAGGGAAATTTACTGATACATCTGCAAAACCTGAGGCCCATTTGGAGAGTCCAAAGTACATAATACCTTTCAAAATATTGGCAAATTTTTGGATCCAGATATACTAAATTTGCACGCCGAGGTGGACGCCGAATGCCAAACGCCAAGCCAGAGAACGGCTTTACTTGCAGGCTTCCATGACCCAAACTAGGTGTTTTTCAGAGCTTCGGAGCCAGCTCGCCCGCCGGGGGCGTCCATCTTGCCCCTCACCAGCTCAGCCCGCTTCTGCCGTTGCTGCCTGGCTCCTTTGGAGATTTTCAAGCAGGAAGGCTTCCCGGTTTGCCTGCTCTTCACCACCAATTGCTTCCTTGGCCTCTACTTTGCCGAGTGCTGGTCCCGATGCTGGCTCTTCCTCCATCTCCACCATGCTGGCTTGTTGCCTCCCCCTCTCGAACTACCGCTGGCGGTTTGGGGAATGAGGCAGGCTGCCAGAGATTTTGGAATAGGCCAGCTTCAACACTGACGGCGCTCCTCTCCTCCTCCTCCCGGCGACCAGAGCTGGGGGAAACTTGGAGGAGGCTTTTGCCGACACTAACCCTGGACTACTGGAGCATGGGAGGAGCAGCGGTGAAGCTTCGGCCATCGCAGGCTTATGGGGTTTGCCGTTTGAGAGAGTGGGGAGTGATTGGTAAGGCACGGGACCCTCGCTGCCGCCTGAGAGATCCCCTTCCCCTACCCGGACCAAGAAGTAACGGAGAAAGGGAGAAGGAAAAGGAAGGAAGACGCCCGTCAGAAGCCCCAGTTATCGTGGCTAACGGGAGGAAGCCCCGGTTATCGTGGCTAATGGGCCTGCTCCGTCGGCTGGGTGCCTCCCACTAAACTGTAAGACCTGCGGGTGAGGCCTTCTGTTGCTGCCGCCATTATGTTGAACTTATTCGAAGGCCTTATCTTTGGGACGTTGGGTTCCACAATTATTGTTAGTACAACTATTCCTCCTGTGGGTTTTTGTTCTGGACTTTTTAGCCAAAAACCTACCACAGGTTTTATCTTAGGAGGGACTAATACAGGCATAGCTATAATTATTGCGGCAGGATTAACATCTGGCATGCCTGTTTCTACTACTATGTTTTTTGAATTGTTTTTAACTACTATTTGTCTAAATTTTAAATAATCTAAATGTGTTTAATACTGTTTTAATTGATTCTTTCTGGATGTTATGAATGATGTGGGGGGGATTGACTGATTGTGGAGTGAATCGGGTTGAATGGATGGGTGGTTGTATGATAAATGGAAGGGCCAACCTGTCTGCAATTGTGGAACCTAGTGAAGTGGAGGAGCTTTGCTCTGAGGGATCAGAGGGCCAGGTTATACCGGTCCTATGGGGAAGAGGCAGATACGACGGGAGGCCTGGGGTAGGCCGCTCTCGGGGAACAAGCCCTCGCTGCTTGAAAGCGATCTCTTGTTCCGGTCCCAGGAACCTCTCCCGGAGTACTGGTAATGAGCAAAATCCGGACCCTGGACTCAGGCTGCTGCTGCTCAATGCCAGGTCGGTGGTAAATAAAGCTCTCCTCATCCAGGACTTGATTCTAGATGAGGAGGCCGACCTGGCATGTGTAACTGAGACCTGGATGACCCCAGAGGGAGGAGTTCCCCTCTCTGAGATGTGTCCAGCTGGGTTTCAGGTATGGCATCAGCCGCAACTACAGGGAAGGGGGGGAGGAGTGGCGATTATAGCTAAGGAGACACTCGGGCTGCGCAGACTCGCTGCTACCGAGATATCAGGTTGTGAGTCCCTCCTTATGAGGTTGGACCTAGGTGTACAGGTGGGTCTGTTGCTTATGTACCTGCCTCCCAGCTGCATTTCTACAGCCCTGCCCACGCTACTCAAGGAGGTAGCCGGGTTGGCGGTTGAGTTCCCCAGACTTATTGTCTTGGGGGACTTTAATGTACCATCACTCAGTGAGTCCTCTGGGTTGGTGCGGGAGTTCGTGGCTTCCATGGCAACCATGGACCTGACACAAGTAATTGAGGGCCCAACCCATAAGAGGGGACACACACCTGACTTGGTTTTTCTCTCGGAACAGTTGAGGAATGATCTGATATTAAGGGAATTAGAAGTGTTGCCCATGTCATGGACAGATCATTTTCTGCTGCAGCTTGAGTTTACGACACTAATCCTCTCTCGCAGGGAGCCGGAACCGATTAAATGGTTCCGCCCCAGATGCCTGATGGACCCTATTGGTTTTCAAAGGACGCTTGGGGAATTGCCGGATTCGCTCGTACACAGTTCGGTGGAGTCCCTAGTGACGGCCTGGAATATGGCCGCTACGGGGACTCTAGACCGGATTGCGCTGTTGCGAGCTCTCTGTGGTAGCAGACCCAGGAGATCTCCTTGGTTTACCGAGGAACTCAGGGGGGTGAAGCGCCAGAAGAGATGTTTAGAGAAGCAATGGAGGGAGAGCAGATCCGAATCTGATCGAACCAAATTTGGAGCTTATATTAAGACCTATTTGGAAGCAATCACTACGGCAAGATCTCAGTATCTTTCCGCATTAATTGCGTCTGCGGAATCTCGTCCGGCTGCCCTGTTTAGGGTGACTCGCTCTCTCCTGTATACGGGCAGGAGAGAGGAACCTTTGCAGAGCAATGCCAAAGAATTTAATAGCTTTTTCGCAGACAAGGTCGCTCAGATCCGGGCCGACTTGGACTCCAATTGAAATACAGTGTCAGCTGACAATGAGTCAGTCGAGATGACAGAGGCCCGTCTTAGTCCTGTTGAATGGGAGGAGTTTGATCTGGTAACTCCTCATGATGTGGACAAGGCCATTGGAGCTGTGAGTTCTGCCACCTGTTTACTGGACTCGTGCCCCTCCTGGCTGGTTTCGGCTAGCAGGGCGGTGACACGGAGCAGGGTCCAGGCTGTTGTTAATGCTTCACTGAGGGAGGGGTCCTTTCCAGCTCCCTTAAAGGAGGCACTTGTGCGCCCCCTCCTCAAGAAGCCTTCCCTGGACCCGGCAGTTTTAAATAACTATCGTCCAGTCTCCAACCTTCCCTTTTTAGGGAAGGTTGTTGAGAAGATGGTGGCACTCCAACTCCAACGGTCCTTGAATGAAACTGATTATCTGGGCCCTTAGCAGTCTGGGTTCAGGTCTGGCTACAGCATGGAAACTGCTTTGGTCGCGCTGACTGATGATCTCTGGCGGGCCCGGCATAGAGGTTATTCCCCTATCCTGGTGCTTCTTGACCTCTCAGCGGCTTTCAATACCATTGACCATGGTATCCTTCTGCGCCGGTTGGAGGGGCTTGGAGTGTGGGGCACCGTTTTGCGGTGGTTCACCTCCTACCTCTCTGGCCGGTTGCAGTCGGTGTTTGCAGGAGGTCAGAGATCGGCTCCGAGGTCTCTTCCGTGTGGAGTCCCTCAGGGGTCTGTTCTCTCACCTCTGCATTTTAACATATACATGAAGCTGTTGGGTGAGATCATCCGTCAATACGGGGTGAGTTGTCATCAATATGCTGATGATACTCAGCTCTATATCTCTACCCCGCATCATTACAGCGGAGCAGTGGAAGTGATGAACCGGTGCCTGGAGGCTGTTGGGGTCTGGATGGGTGCCAACAGGCTCAGACTCAATCCCGACAAGATGGAGTGGCTATGGGTTCTGCCTCCCAAGGACAATTCTATCTGTCCACCCATCACTCTGGGAGGGGAAGTTTTATCCCCGTCGGAGAGGTTTCGCAACTTGGGTGTCCTCCTTGATCCACAGCTAAGTTTAGAGTACCATCTTTCAGCTATGGCGAGGGGGCATTCGCCCAAGTTCGCCTGGTGTGTCAGTTGCAGCCCTATTTGGACCGGGAGTCACTCCTTTTTTTATCTTTTTTATTAGTTTTTCCCCCCATATATGCAAATTTTTCCAATCAACAAGTTGTCTGAAATTTGCTAAACTAATACATATTCAATTCCTAATCCTTGCTTCTTTTCTCTAACCAAGTATAAAATAAGTTCCAAATTTGGTAATGGTCTGTATCTTCTTTGTCTTTTAGCCTCATGCTTAATCTGTCCATTTCTGCACATTCCAAGATCTTCCTGATTATTTCTTCCTCTTGTGGCAAAGTTTCATTTGGGAGTCACTCCTCACAGTCACCCATGGCCTTGTCACCTCGAGATTCGACTACTGTAATGCTCTCTACATAGGGCAACCTTTGAAGAATTTCCGGAGACTGCAAGTAGTTCAGAATGCGGCTGTGCGAGCCGTCTTGGGTCTCCCAAGACATGCTCATATCACTCCAGCCCTCCGTGAGTTGCACTGGCTACCAATTGGTCTCTGAACACAATTCAAAGTGTTGGTTATGACCTATAAAGCCTTATATGGCAATGGGCCAGGATACTTGTGGGACGGTCTTCTGCCCCATGAATCCCAGCGACCAGTTAGGGCACATAGGGTTGGCCTCCTACGGGTCCTGTCTGTTAGACAGTGCCGTCTGGCGGGACCTAGGGTTAGGGCCTTCTCTGTTGGTGCCCCAGCCCTCTGGAACCAACTTCCCTCAGAGGTTCGTACTGCTACCTCCTTCCTAGCTTTCCGAAAACTCTTAAAAACACATTTATGCAGACAGGCTTGGGGCGTGTGAGCTGTGCTCTGCCCCTGGGCCTTTGATTGGGACTGTATGTTGTATGAGTGGTAATAGTTATATAGTTTTTATATTGTATATTACTATTTTAATTGATTTATATTTTTGTACTTGTATTTTTGCTGTGAGCCGCCCTGAGTCTGGGGAGAAGGGCAGCATATAAGTCAAATAAAATAAATAAATAAAATAAAATATATAAAATTTCCCTTCCTTGCTTCTGAAATAGCGGTGAAAAGAAAGGCTTGGGCTTAAAAGGTTTGCCTATGTGGTGGAATTATTACGTTGGTTGGAGAAATTTAAAGAGAAGAGGAGTCTCTTTTTTCTCTCTTTATTCCAAGGAAGGAAAGTTTAACTTTGAAAGGCAAGTTTACTTCAAATCACAGAGTGAAAGCCTGGAAGAAATCAAGGAGGTAGACATTTTGAAATAAACCGGCAGGTTGAATATCAAAGACAAAGTGAAAGAGACACCTGCTGGTTGAACAGAGAATGGTCACAAAAGGGGGGAAAGGGAAAGTGAGTTCTAAGTATATTTAGTCTTGTTTGCAAATGTTAAGTAGACATCTGTGTAGAAATTTTTGATTTTAAGTGATAATTCTGATACTCTGGAGAATATTACAAAAACTGTAAATAAGAGGGGAGGTTGGTTTGAAGAACTGAAAAAGATGTCTAGTATTCCTAATCTTACAAGGGTTGGAATAGGGAGGAAACAGACAACACAGACTACAACGATGGAACCAAGTCCTGCCAGGCAAAGATCGCTGGAAGAGATGGCACAAAGAGATAGGGCGAACTCATTTAGAAATTTGCAACAAATGTTGCAATCAATGCAAGAGATTATGTGCAAAAATCATGAAGATCTAAAAAAAGAAATAGGGGAAGTAAGAAACGACACAGGGGAACTTAAGGACAAAATAAAGTCAATGGATGGGAAATTCGAGTCCTTCTAACAGTAGATTATGAAAAATGAACAAAAACTATCAGAAATGGAGGAAAGGATGGGAAAAGAAGAGCAGAGAATAGATGAAATGAATGAGAGGTTAGTTCAGGCTAACAAAGAAATAGAATCAACAGTTATTTCCCTGGAACTAGAGAAGGCTGCTCATTATTTATGGTTCCAAAATGTCTGTGAGATGAAAGGCGAAGACCTACCAGTAATAATGACAGATATACTAGCAGGGGCTTTGGGGTCCAGCAGAGAAGAGATGGCCAGCGAGATAGATGAGATTTACAGAATCCACATGAACTACGCAAGACAGCATAATCTCCCCAGAGAAGTACACGTTAGATTCATCAAGAAATCGATCAGAGATGAAATACGATTCAGGGCCAAAGATGATTCATTGGAGTATCGAGGTAGACAATTGATTATACTTAAACAAGTACCTAGAAGAGTGAGAGACTTGAGAAGTCCTTATCAACAAATAACTTTTAAATTGATGAGAAAAAAATATTAATTTTAGATGGTTGGCCCCGGAAGGGATTCTGGCCACGTGGCAGGAGGAAAAGTTCTGTCTAGACTCAATAGATAAAGCAGAGGAATTCTATAGAAAAAACTTTGGTAGTGAGGAAGACCTAGTTGAAAGAGAGGTAAGAGAGGAAAGAGAGATGTTAACTCAGGCCACTGAAGGAAAGGAAATACAACCTAAAGGTAAGCGAGTTGAGAATAGAGAGGATATTGATAATGGAAAAAATGAAGGAAAACATAATGAGAATAGACTTAAAGAAATTAAAGAGGCTAGACCGACAAGATTGTTAGTGGAAAGAGAAAAGGATTTACAAACTAAAGAGTCTAGATTGACAATAATAACAAGATCCAAATACAGATAAAGAGGGGGGAAAGGTGTTGAATCTATATCCATCAATGTTAATGGTCTCAACTCTCCAGTAAAAAGGAAAAAATTCTTAAACAAACTTAATAAGATGAACTGATATAAAATAATACTACAAGAAGTTCATATAAAAAAACAACATCAATACTTATTAAACTGCCCTAAATTGGGAAACACGTTTGCAGCACTTTCACAATATAGAAAGGAGGAGTTGTAGCATATATCAAACAGGAAATTTTGGCAAATCAAATTTATAAACATGAAGAGGGTAGAATTTTAATAATAGAAGTAACCTTGAATAAAACAAAAATTGCCCTTGTGGGAATTTATGCCCCAAATGAGGGGCAGAAACAATTCTATAAAAAATAAATTAATAATTTGGAATATGACAACATTTTTATAATAGGAGACTATAATGTAATCATAGATAGACACCTAGACTATAAATGTGGAAAGAGTAGAAAAAGAACTAGAGGAACATTACCTGATACATTCCTAAAAATGGCAGAAGAGCTTAATATTCAGGATATCTGGAGAGAGAGAAACTTAGAGGAAAAAAAGTTTACGTACTACTCGGGACAACACCAATCATGGTCCAGAATTGATGTGGTGTGGATGTCAGCAGATTTAAATTTGGAGGTAGAGGATATTGTAATTGATACAAACTCCTGGGCTGACCACAACCCAATTAGAATCAGATGGAGAGGGCAAAAAAGAATGAAGAGATGGACCCTGAAAAGAGCAATCCTAAAACATAAAGAATTCAAAATGAAATTGGAAAATCAAATGGACCTTTTTTTAAAGACAAATAAAAAGGAAGATACGAATTGTCAAAATCTATGGGATATAGCCAAAGCCTATATGAGAGGCGTTGCAATTTCTTATATGGCCAGGGAAAACAAAATTAAAATACAACGACAAAAAAATTTAGAAGAAGAACCAAGTAGAACCGAGGAAAATCTACAAAAGGAACCACAAAGACACGATTTGAAACAACAGATAGATCTACCGTGTTTCCCCGAAAGCAAGACACACCCGATTGTCAGACGTATCGGGGGTGTCAGGGGGTCGGCTACTGTAAGCCGTGCCCCGACCGTAAGACGGTATATCTTATACGGTGTTTTACTTTTGGGGAAACACGGGGGCGGAGGGGAGGGAAAATGGACGCGCACACGCACACCCGGTGGAAACGGCGGGGCTGGGGAAGAGACGCCGAGGGGGGCAGCCGGCTCTCCCTGCGCAGCCTGCTGTGAGCCGGCTGCCCCCCTCGGCGTCTCTTCCCCACCTCCTTCCCTGCTCCCTCGGCAGTAGGCTGTGCAGGGAGAGCCACAGAACTTCTTGCAGGAAAATGAGCTTAGGTTAAGAGACGAGCCAGCAGAGGTAGACAGCTTTTCACGGAGACCTCCCCCACCCCCAAAGGGAACCCACGCAGGCCGCCGCGCCCAAGGCCTCTGGCGTGCAGAGGGAGGGGGGCTGCCAAGCAGACGGAAAGGAAAGCGAGCTGACGCTGCCCAACTTCCCAGCCAGTCTCTCAAGAAGTGCAACGGGCTGTGTCTGCATCGCCAGAGGTCCGGACCACCACCCAATGTAAAAGCATTGACTTCCCACCGTATGCGCTCGGACGGGGGGGGCACCCCACGTGCGGTCGGAAGACGCCGCCTAAATGAACGGGTGAGCTAAACTTTGCACGGGGAAGCGCTTCGGCTTCTCCGCTCCCAGTTCTGTTCGCCGCGGAGAAGGCGCCTTGCTTAATACCGGTAGCCGCGCTTTCTCTGCCTTCGCAGCCGCTACTCGAGACAGACGAACATCAGGGGAGGGAGGCAAGGCGGCGCGGGAGACGAGGCGGAACTGCCAGCAGCAGCGGTAGGAACAACAACAACAGAAGCATCGCCGGTGGCCGGGAACAGCCTTACAATACGCGGCGGGAGCAGCCGCGAGGACTCCTCGGGAAACGGCCAAGTCCGCCGCCCCTTTGCCTGCCTCCCAGCCGCGGAGACAGACCAGGGGGCAGCAGCGCCGAGAAAAAGGAGTCGCGACCAACGTCTGCGTGTGCGGCGAGGGAGAGTAGGGGGAACTACCGAAGACTGCGCCGCTTTGGAGAAAGACATCCAGTGGGAGCGGCGACAGGAAGCGGCGGTGGTGGAGGATCACTGTACAGTCGGGGTGGAAGACGACTAGGGCGCAATCCTCCGTGGTGGCGGCGGCCGAGGAGGGTTTGGGGTGGCGGTTCGCCCCTTTTATTTTCCTCCATCGCCCGAGACCCGCCGTGGCGTGGTTGTGGCTTCTTCGTTGACGAGACCCTTTTTTCCGCTCTCCTGTTTTCCTAGGGGGGGAAGAGGCCTCTCCCCCCTCAGCCCACATAACACACACCCCGTTTCTTCCCCGCCTGGCGTGCACCCAGTGCGGTGGTTGGGTGAGTGCTGGTGCGGGCGCTCGCTCGCTCTCTGTTTGGAATATGGTTGGGGAAATGGAAACGAAGGAGAAGCCCAAGCCGAGCCCCGATTACCTGATGCAGTTGATGAAGAGACGCCGAGGGGGGCAGCCGGCTCTCCCTGCACAGCCTACTGCCGAGGGAGCAGGGAAGGAGGTGGGGAAGAGACGCTGAGAGGAGGTCCGGCTGCCCCCCTCGTCTCTTCCCCACCTCCTTCCCTGCTCCCTCGGCAGTAGGCTGTGCAGGGACAGCCGCCGCCGCCGCCCCAGCCGATGGACGCGCACACGCACACCTGGTGGAAACGGCGGGGCTGGGGAAGAGACGTCCATCGGCTGGGGCGGCGGCCGCCGCTCACCCGCTTGCCGGCTTGCGCGGGGAGGTCCGGCTGCCCCCCTCAGCGTCTCTTCCCCAGCCCCGCCGTTTCCACCAGGTGTGCGTGTCCGCGTCCATCGGCTGGGGCGGCGGCGGCGGCGGCTCTCCCTCCACAGCCTACTGCCGAGGGAGCAGGGAAGGAGGTGGGGAAGAGACACTGAGGGGAGGTCCGGCTGCCCCCCTCGACTCTTCCCCACCTCCTTCCCTGCTCCCTCGGCAGTAGGCTGTGCAGGGAGAGCCACCGCCGCCGCCCCAGCCGATGGACGCGCACACGCACACCTGGTGGAAACGGCGGGGCTGGGGAAGAGACGCTGAGGGGGGCAGCCGGACCTCCCCGCGCAAGCCGCCAAGCGGGTGAGCGGCGGCGGGGCGGGGAGCAGAGCCGCGCAAAGCTCTGGATTCCGCTCCCCCCCCACCACGCCAGCCCCATCGCCTCACCCGCTTGGCGGCTTGCGCGGGGAGGTCCGGCTGCCCCCCTCAGCGTCTCTTCCCCAGCCCCGCCGTTTCCACTGGGTGTGCGTGTGCGCGTCCATCGGCTGGGGCGGCGGCGGCGGCTCTCCCTGCACAGCCATTGCATAACATGTAAAACAATGAAAAATGGTACGGTAAGAACGAACAGTGGAATACTGGAAGATAAAACAGATTTATTCCATGACAACCATGTCATCACCCTCAGGAATATCATCATAAACATCCACACTCTTAGGTTCCTGTGGATTTTCTTGGGACTCTTGGGACGACATTTCTTGCTGAATCAGTGGCCCATATTTCTCATGGGTAGCAACGGCACTGTCCTGAAATGAGTAGGCTTTGTCCAGGTAGCCAGCTCGCAGTGCATTTGCAACACAGGTGTTAGTGATCTTATTCCAAGAATTTTTCACCCAGTTAACAATCTCTGGCAGTCTGGGCTTCACAAAGTTCCCACGTACATTTCTCTCCATTCGGTTTTCAATGTAGTCATTGATTTCCACACGCAGATAGTCCTTGAACGGCTTGTTAATGGCGATATCGAGAGTCTGAAGATAAGCCGTCATCCCTGCAGGAATCATGATTTGGTCGATTCTCCGCTCACGAAGGAAGTTTTTCATGGTTTTGGCGCGGTGTGTGCTGGCTGCATCCCAGATCAGCATTCCTCTTTTGTTCCCGCGCATTACAAGCGGCAGCATTAAATCAAGCCACTTTCTTATAACATCTTGTGTGGCCCAGGCTTTTTCAGTTTCCAGCACATAAATGCCAGAAACCCGCTCAATCTTCTCCTTCTTGCCCTTTGCAATGAGCAGTGGTGTTGCTTTAGTGCCATCCAGACGAATCGTCAAAATGCAGGTGACACGTGCACTTTCATAAGCGGTGGAGGGAACGTACACTGAGGAGGCACCTTGGTGATCAATGGTGGTTTGAGCTCCTTGGCCCATGAACACGGCAGTTTCATCCATGGCGATCATGTTGCAAAGACTGTATTTAGAGAAGTCAATGTCATCCACAAACTTCTTGTAGGCTAATGCGCGTTTAACAATCTCAGCATCTTCCAACCTAAAGAGGGTTGTGGATCTTCTCAAAGACAGGGCATTGCGTTCAAGAAAGTTATCCACCCAGTGCTTTGATGCCTTGAATTGTTCATGGGAAATGTCAAACTGTGGCGAGACTGCAAGGGCATATTCCTTAATCTGAGCCCTGGTCACCACCAATGTCTTTGCTCTCCTGTCTGCAATCCACTCAGAGACCAGGCTTTCCAGCTCTGTATACATTGGTTGCCGACCACATCCAATCTTGCGCCTTTTACCCATTCCGCTCTCCACTTTTTCACTCAGGTTAGTGTATTCTGCACGCCATTTTTGGACCAGTCGGTGATCCAACATTTTCTCCTTGCAGAACTGCGCTACATTTTTGCCCCAAGATTCTTCGACAATCGCTTTTTTATACTCCACGGTGTAACTCTTCCTTTTACCACTGGAACCGGAAGCACTCATGTCTAGGGGCAAAAATAATTACCTCAGCATATGGTACCGGTATAAGCACTGCTTGTGGTTCCGTATCACAGTCTCCCATAGGGTTACAGCCCCATACAGTATCCCACATAGCCTCCCATACGGTAGGAATTCCCTCCCCTTGATGCTTTACCTTACGCAGGCAGCTTCAATCCCGGTATACCGTAGGTCAGTCAGGAAAGCCGAATGTTTAGGGACAACGCATGAAGCAAATAAAGTTTCTCTCTGAGGTTTCTGCCATTCGAATGGAATCAGTCACTCCTCTTTATTTGGTTAACATCAAACAAGGTGAATAAATCACATACAAAAAGGTTTACTGTGGCAGTTTACCGGTAACAATGGTTACATCCTCAATTTATTCACTTTTACGGTACCGTATGTTTTACATGTCCCACTTACCGGTAACACTTATACGGTATAAGCTTTTATAACAGCAGATGGTCAACACAGAAGTTATACAGATTATTATTGTCCTTGTTATTCTCGCCTCGTCCCACTCCCCCACCCCAAAGCTCACCCGCACACAGGCACAGATTTGGAACTTGATGTCTGTCATTCCCCCCCTCCCTTTCTTGTTTGGAGGCTTTTTTAAAAGTTCCCACTGTGTTGACATGGATGGCTATGAGGGGATATTGTAATGCACCCACTTGAACTGGCCGTAAGCACCTTTTGGCTGTGCTAATTGCCGGCTGATTTATGGTACAAGCCTTTAGGCAAGGCAATTACCAGTATTCAGATCAAAAGAGTGCATAAACAAACAAATCCTCAGGCTGTTTGAGATAACTGAAGTTACGGTAGTTAAGCACATCTGAAACACACACCAAATTACCGTAGCCTAAGATTTACAGATCTTTGACAGTTAAAAGAGTTAGGAAACATACGGTATTATCTTGTAATTATCTTGTAATCTCCTGACCTCCTGACTAAGCAGGAGATATAGTACGTACTATATATGACATGCCCCGAAGGCAACACGTGGTGGGGATTTTGGGGATAAAAAGAAAGTGAGACGCTGTCTTGCTTTCGGGGAAACACGGGTAGTTGCTGGACACAGTTTACTATGTCTGATTATTTATTTATCTGGCTATTTATTTCTCTGTGTGTATCTGTCTGCACATGTCACTGTAATACCTTTCCTATATTTATTTCTCACATTTATTTTAGGAGGTAAAGTCTTTGATTATAGCATACTCAAAAGCATCATTTTGTGCTTTCTATCTTTAGTCGTTTTTGAAAGGGACAAGTCCTTTTTAACTGGTTGCTTAAAAGCCACCTAATGCCATTTGGAAAGCTAATCATTCTGGAGATAAACCTTACCTTGAGTGTTTTTTGATGCACCCTGTCGGCCCAAATATGGGAGGAAGAAATCTTTTGCCTGTATCAGCTTAATCTAGAGCAGCGGTTCTCACCCTATGGGTTGCGACCCAATTTGGGGTCAAACGACCATTTCACGGGGGTCGCCAAACGCTGCCATCCACCATTTTTTTTCATTTTTTTCATTTTTTTTCATTTTTTTTATTTTTTTCGGCCGGTGCATGTGCAGTTCGGCCCGTCGCGTGCACGCAACGGGCTGAACCACGCATGTGCTGCACGCACGACGACCCGATCCATGCATGCGCAGCGCAACCGGACTGCTCGCCTGCCACCGCTGCCTCAGAGACTCCGGCAGGCACACCGAGGAGCGGTCCGGAGCAGGCGGGCGCAAAGCTGCCTCCTTCACACTCCGCTCCGCTCTGCTCCATCCCAGGCCCGGCCTCCAACTCGCCCTCCGGCAGCCGGCCAAGCGGTCGGGGCAGCCAGACCTCGAGGCAGGCCTGCACTTCACCGAGACTGGCTTGGCTGTGGCGAGAGGCGCCCGGCGGCCGCCTCCGGCCCCCAAGTCCGCGCTCCGGACTGGCGTCCAGGTCGCAGCGCTCCGCCTGCCAGGCTCGTCCGGGATTCCCGTGCCTTCCGCAGGGCTGGCAGTGGCCGCAGGTAGGTAGGCGCGCAGCAGGACTGGGGAGCCCGCCCGGGCCACCTCCCTCCCTCCCTCGGCGGCGGCGGCCGAAGCAGGCAGTAAGGCGCCCAGCCAGCGGATCGGCAAGATGAAGTACCTGGTGAGTCCCTGCCGGGCGTGGTGGGGGAGGCCGAGCCAGGGAGGGAGCCGGGGAGCCTGGCCAGACGCCTCCCGCCCGGCTGGCCAGCCCGACCCGAGCGGGACTGGTGCCGAGAGCGAGCTGGCCCGGGCGGGCTCCCCAGTCCTGCTGCCCGCCTACCTACCTGCGGCCGCTGCCGGCCCTGCAGAAGGCACGGGAGTCTCAGACGAGCCTGGCAGGCAGAGCGCTGTGACCTGGACGCCAGTCCGGAGCGTGGACTTGGGGCCAGAGGCGGCTGTCAGGTGCCTCTCCCCACAACAGAGCCGGTCTCGGTGAAGTGCGGGCCCGCCTCGAGGTCCGGCTACCCCGACCGCTTGGCCGGCTGCCGGAGGGCGAGTTGGAGGCCGGGCCTGGGACGTGGCAGAGCGGAGCGGAGAGGGAAGGAGGCAGCTTTGTGCCCGCCTGCTCCAGACTGCTCCTCGGTGTGCCTGCCGGAGGCTCTGAGGCAGCAGTGGGAGGCGAGGCCGGCCTGGTCTGGAGCCGGCCGGCCGGTTCTGCACATATGCAGTTTGGCGCATCGCATGCATGCGTGGTTCGGCCCCGTCGTGCAGATTGGCCGTCGCACACGCATGCGCAGATCGGCCATCGCACGCGCACACGCAGATCAGCCCGTCGCAGTCCGCCATTTTTTTATTTTTTTATTTTTGGGGGGGGGCGCACGTGCCCCGGTCGGGGTTGCAACGCGCATGGGCGGCGCAAGTGGGGTCTCAACCTGAAAAAGGTTGAGAACCACTGATCTAGAGCCACCCACAGGCAGCAGTCACTACTGCGACATCATTTGTGTTTTTAAAATTTTTGGATTGCTAACAAAGAATTAAGGGAGACTGGAATAGCTATTTCGAGCTAATTAGCTCTCATCAGCCAGACATACCCTTCTGAGATTCCAACCTGGGCTGCTTGCACATTAGGCAGCTGTGTTAACCTCTAGGCCACAAGCTCTTTCTCACTTTGTCAGCTGTGTCAGGGAGGGAAGAAACATGGGAGGAGAATTACCTTGAATGTTTTTTTGATGCATCCTGTCGGCCCAAATATGGGAGGAAGAAATCTATTGCCTGTATCAGATCAATCTAGAGCCATCCACAGGCAGCTGACAAAGTGAGAAAGAGCCTGTGGCCTAGAAATTAACACAGCTGCCTAACATGCAAGGGGATAGTGAAAGGGCAGCAGGGCAGGACTAATGCAGGACTCCTCTCAGACCCTCCCTCTCCTTCTTTCCTTCTTTCCTTCTTTTCTTCCTAAGTACAGAGTGGTGGGAAAATATTTGAGATGAGGGAGGGAGAAAAACAGGCAAGAAATGCAGCTGGGGAGGTGTCACCTTTCGTGAGGAATGAAGTATTGCACCATCGCTTGGAAGTGGCCAGCACATAGCCCTCACTTACTTCACATATCTGGTTTGGTGGGCTCTGGGGGAGGGGATGCCATGAGCAGCATGAGAGGCAACATTACCTGTGCATTGCTGCCCCGCCCCCAGCCTGCCCGGTTTCAGCAGGCAGCGGGGCACTTTCCTCACAGCACCAAGAGGCTGAACCAGGCAGCACAAATCCAAAAATAACTGCGATGCCGCCCAGCCCCCAGCCTGCCTGGTCTTGGCAGGCAGCAGGGCACTTTCCTCACAGCGCCAAGAAGCTGAGCCATGAGGTGCGAAGCTTGCCAGCTTTGCATCTTGCTCCCTACTGAAATTGGGCAGATTGGGGGCTAGGCAGCATTGCACTTCTCATCAGATTCATGCCACCCAGCTCAGCTCTTGGCGCTGTGTGGAGAGTGCCCTGTTGCCTGCTGAAACTGGGGAGGCTGGGAGCTGGGGGGCATCACACTTCTTTTTGGATTCGCATCGCCCAGCTCAGCCTCTCAGTGCTGTGAGGAGAGCGCCCCGCTGCTTGCCAAAACCCCTCCCCCGGAGCTCATCAAGCCAGATATGTAAAGTCGGTGAGGGCCATTTGCTGGCCACTTCCAAGTGATGGTGCCTTTCTTCATTCCTCACAAAGGGTGACACCTCCCCAGCATGCACCCAGGGGGTTGGGCCGATGCGGCAGAGGCTGGTTCCTCACTGTTTCCAGACAGCCTGTGGAGCTAAGACTAAATACGTTTCAGCATAGATGGCCACAAAATTGTATATTGGCTCCCGGCTGGCCTGGACCAGGGCCAAGGCAGTAGGGGCCATTCCCTCACTGTTTCCAGGATGGCTTCGCGGGCTACATAAAACTTTGCGGGCTGCATCCAGCCCACTGGCCTTGTGTTTGACATGTCTGGTCTAATGGCCAGTTTATGCTCATGGATCCTGGTCTTGAGCCATTTGGTCATCTCCCTGATGTAATTGCAGTGGCAATCATTACATTTAACTCTATAAACCACCGATGATTTTTCCTCATTGGGGCGCATTATCTTTGCACATAGGGTTTGATTCGGCTTATGTGCTATGCTGATGTTATACGGTGCCAATATCTGTGCCGTTGCCTCTGATATGCCATTGATATACAGTAATTTGTCCAGGTTGTGGTTGTTTGTCTATTTTGTGTACCACGAGGCTCCTGTTGTCTGCTGTATTTTTGGATAAAGTCCACTGGGTAACTGTTCTGCCTACATATACGGTAGAGGTGATTCCGTTCCTCAATTTTTACTTTCTTTGTGCTGCAGTGAGTGAAAATATGTAGCACCAGACAAGAGTCACAGGATGAGATAAACTAGAAGGCAATTTGACAACAACTGTAAACACCCAGACACAAGCAGAGCAAGAAGGGGAGGCATTGATGGGAGGAGAGGAGGTGCTGGAATTCAAAAGGACACGGGCGGTTGTGATGCGGCTAGAGAGAATACGACCAACCAGGGTGGGTAGACCAGTGACGCACTCAATGAGCAGAGCACAAAAACAGCCAGCTTTATAAGCAGACTTTCAAATCCCTGGTTTTTACTCTGATGATGTCGGCAGGGGACCGATGAAAGCTTAACTAATAAACAGTTGTTTTTATAGTTATCCTGGAGATTGTTGTTTTTCTACTGTTAATATGGATATACCCAGGATTCGTATTTTTAAAGTAATTAGCAATGAGGGTAACAAGTAGTGGAGCCATTCCAAAGACATGCCCGGTTAGCAACCCATTAACACACACAGGAGCTCACCCATTAGCGAGAGAGAGAAGGGGGGGATACGAAACAGGAACAACAAGATGACCAACCCCCAGGAGTTTACACACTGGCAAGGAAAGCAATAGGGCTGGCAAATAGAAGAACAGAGCTTGAAGCGCACACACTAGACAGCGCAGCAATACGGAGGCAAACTAAGACAAATGAGGGGGTGGGGAGAGATGACTGGGAGTGGATGAACAGCGGATCTCTAGGCACCCGCACACACACAAAGAAAACAACAGCAATTGGAGAGGGGTGGACAACTTTAGAAACGGCCCCTTTAAGAACTACACAGCCAATGTTAATGAGTGGACCAATGATCCGATCCAGGGTCAAAGTGCAAAGGCAGGCAGCCACATAAAAACGGACTCCGGGATCCATCATTTTATACCCTGACAATGTCGGTAGTGTGGCTGACAAAAGCTTGGTTTTGTAGATTAAACATTTGTGTTTATGATTTCATCCTGGTGATCACCTTATTTTATTACACACACACACACACACACACACACACACACACACACACACTGCCCTGCTCTCTAAGCCTGGTATATGTGTGATTTTGTTCTCATCAAACAAATGAGAGGAATCTGTGAATTTTTTTCTCTCAGTCATATTTGTATCTTCTTTTTCCTTCACTCTTTTCAATAGTGTACTTTTCAGGGCACCTGACTAAACATTTGCAAATATTTATCATTTTTTACCTTACCATTTAGTATTTGAGATCTTTCTGACAACTTTTATTGTAAAATAACAAGGTGTCTTCTTTCTAATATAAATATGCAACTAATATGCACTTTGTCACTTTAGATATCTGGTCTATGTTTAGAGGCATTACATTGTAGACTGATATTGCTAACTTGTTCATTAGTTACTCGCAGCCTTAATAATACATTAATTAACAGTACTGATGCTATATAAAATAGTTAGAGCAATGGTTAAGGTAGAATAGAATAGAGCTGGAAGGGATCTTGGAGGTCTTCTAGTTCAGCCTCCTGCTCAAGCAGGAGAACCTATACCATTTCAGACAAGTGACTGTCCAGTCTCTTCTTAAAAACCTCCAGTGATGGAGTGCCCATGATTTCTGAAGGCAAGCTGTTCCACTGGTTAATTGTCCTCACTGTTAGGAAGTTCCATCCTTCCGAGGTTGATTAAATGAGGACTCAGATTGTTGGAGTCAATATGCTGACTCTGTAAACCACTTAGAGAAGGCTGTAAAGCTCTGTGAAGTGGTATATAAATCTAAGTGCTATTTCTAGGTGCTATTGGATAGGCCTATAGGATAGGCAGCTGCAGCTGGGTTTCTCTCAGCATTCAACCAAAAGTTCGCCATGCAACCACTGCTCTTGGTGGCATTTTCTTCCTATTTTCTCTAATCTTCCATCTCCTTCTCCCTTCTCCAGTCTTTTTTCTCTTTCTATGACTTTTCCTCTTATCATTTCTATCCTAGTTTAATAGCAACTTTTCTCCTCTTGATATAACAATGTTTCCACCCATTGCTGCCATAAGAGTATCAGAAATATGCTTGCTTGTGATTAGAATTCAATATTTCAGGTTAAATATGCTGATTGCCAGGAGTTCGATCCTGACCAGCTCAAGATTGACTTAGCCTTCCATCCTTCTGAGGTCGGTAAAATGAAGACCCAGATTGTTGGGGCCAATATGCTGACTCTGTAAACCGCTTACAGAGTGCTGTAAGACACTATGAAGCACTATAGAAGTCTAAGTGCTATTGCTATGCTTGCTTTTAGTGATAAACAAGAGGGTAGAAACAGCTACCTTGTAGCATACTTTCTAAGGCCTCATATCATGAAATTCTTGAAAATAATTAGGTTAGCCTAATAAGGGTTGGAGCAAAATAAGTGGGTTTTCCCCCCTAGAGTTATGGACAAGTATAATTACAAACAAAAAGGTGGACTAAGGAATTAAATCAGACATTACTTTATACACATGGCAGGCCATAATGTTGAAATCAATACAATATATACTATGGTTATATAATCTATATGAGTCTAATGACAACACAATCATTCTGTGTTCATACTGAAAATATTTCAAGAGAGAAATACTTCATTCTAAGGATTCATTGTGAAATCCCCTAATAATGGCACAAATGCTTCCTAGTATTTATCCATATGCATGGCTTTGCCTTTCTCTCATCTCTAATCCACAACTGAAGCAGCTTGATGACATCCTCAGCTTTTCTACTATTAAAGTTGTGTTCTTACTATTTTTTTCACCATCCAGTAATCTAAAGCCATCTAATAAAAGCACAACCTTGTCCACATCAGAAAATCTTCTCCTAATATAAATATTGTTGCTGGCTTCCTTTAGCTTACATCATGTATTATTCCTCAGTTATATCTTATTTATGAAACAAGTTTTTTTTAATATCACAAGGCACCATATTAAATTCTTTTTGCTATAGAGCTAATATACACAAATAGATTGCTAAAAATAATATCTTTCCTTTCCAAAATATCATGGACATATTACATTTATAGATATTCAAATTACTAACACAATACTCTTGTGAGCATATAATGTTTTAGTCTTTAGGTCTTTTAGTTACATTAATTCCACATGTATCCCAGCCCATAATTTTAAAATATTCCATATGAAGTTAGATGCAACATTATTACTTTGAATTAATGATTCCAAAACAATTCAGCAGTCTTGACAATATGTTCATAACTTTAATCATGAGTCTATGTAAACTCACTCTATCTGGTAATTATTTAAATATACAATTATTGTATTCATGCATGTTTCTTGGTATTTATTCAGTATGACATTTTATTTTAATATATTCACTAAACATTTTCCCTTGCTTTGAGAACACAGAACAGATTTGGAATAATAGTGCTATGTGATCAGACAGCCTCCTACTGGTTATATAACAAATCCTTCTGAAATTATGCATTAATACATGCATTTATTTCCAGCAAAACACTTAAATTCTAATGCAGAAATGTAATTTTCAGCCACAGCCAGCCACAAAGTATTCTGTGTCTTGGCTACATTGCAAATATTTTGTAGATTCAACAGTTATTCATGCTCTTAGAACACAGAAGAAAAAAATTTCATATACAGTTAAACAATCCCATGCCAAATATTTTAAATGGGTTTATATTTTGTATACCAGTATTTGAATAAGAACAAACATAAGAGGGTGAGCAAAGGTTGGCTGATTAGAAATAGAACAATTTAAAGCATGGCATATGTAAATGGAAAACATTTCTTGATGAAATTGCAAATGTGTGAGATAAAAGGGTATTTGTGTTTCTAAAATGTCCACCAAGTATTTGCAGTCTTTCATATCCTGACTGCACTATATGCCAAGATGGAAGCTGAATTTTCAAAGCATTCTGCTTCATCTGTACACTATAGACCAGACCTGGACATTTTACAGGCCATAGGCCACATCCGGCTTTGTCTTTCCCTATCTGCCCAATGTGAGGTCAGTTGGAAATTAGAAATCAGATGTAAATAAGTGTTTACCATGAAAGCATTACAACTGCATTATTTTTATTTTGAAGGTAACTGCTATTTTCTAAAGTATATATGTGCCTACACACCCTCACAGTAATGTGTTAGTCCTATTGGTTCTTCTTGCAAGAACCAATCTTGCAAGGGATGGGTTGCACCTTACAAAGACAGGAAAGAATGTATTTGGCAAGTGCCTTGCTTCACTTATCAGGAGAGCTTTAAACTAAAACAAAAGGGGAAGGGAAGTAAAAGGTTAAACAAAAATACTCAGCCAATCAAACCAGGTGATATTCTTCCTCTCAGAAATAGAACAAAAGAGCAAATGCAAAAAGATTGTAAGAAAAGTGGAGGAGGCAAGTCTGCAATAGGTACCAGTCACAAACTAAAATGCTTCTACACCAATGCACGAAGCATGAGAAATAAAAAAGGAGAGCTGGAGATCTTAATTCAGGAAGATAAATATGATGTCATAGGTATTACTGAAATCTGGTGGGATAACACACATGGATGGAACACTGACATCGAAGGCTACAACTTATTTTTGCGGAACAGGCTTAACAAAAGAGGAGGGGGTGTTGCACTTTATGTTAAAAAAGCATTGGTCTCCTCAGAGATCCAGGTTTCAGAGAGTGGAAACTCAGTAGAATCTGTATGGGTAAGAATTCGTGGGGAGAACAACAGAAAGGATACTATTGTAGGAGTCTATTATAGGCCCCCTGGACAAACAGAAGATATGGATGACCTCTTTCTAGATCAAATGGCTAAACTATCAAGAAAGCATGATATAGTGATTATGGGAGATTTTAACTATCCAGACATTTGTTGGGAATCTCTCTCAGGCAAAAGCTAGAAGTCTAATAAGTTCTTATTCTCTCTTGCTGACAATTTCATTCACCAAAAAGTGGAGGAGAAAACAAGAGGATTGGCTATCCTCGATCTAATCCTTACAAACAGGGAGGAAATGGTCGAGGAAATCAGAGTTTCTGGGACCTTAGGAGGTAGTGATCATGTTATCCTTGAATTCTGCATAATAAGGGAAGGAAAGCCTGAGAGGACTCAGACTTCAAAGTTGGACTTCAGACAGGCAGATTTTGATGGACTCAAGAAGAGGGTAGGGGGGATCAAATGGCTGAATGTACTAAGGGATAGAAATGTCCAAGAAGGATGGGATATTTTGAGAAATGCAATACTAGAAGTGCAATCTTTAACAATTCCTCAAAGAAGGAAGAATGGGAAACATCTAAAGAGACCAGGGTGAATAAACCTAGAACTTAAAAACTTGCTAAAAAGGAAAAAAGAAATGTTTAAGAATTGGACGGAGGGATACATATCTAAGGAAGATTATAATGTAATCTGTACAAACTGCAGGGCAAGTATCAGAAAAGCTAAGGTTAATAATGAATTGAGGCTTGCAAGAGAGACTAAAAACAATAAAAAAGGGTTTTGGGGATATGTCAAAAGTAAAAGAAAAGTTAAAGAGGCTATAGGAAGTTTAGAGAACGAGAATGGGGAAGTGGTCAAAAGTGATCTTGAGAAGGCGGAGATTCTAAACTCCTATTTTGTATCTGTTTTTTCTAAGAAAGATAATGTAATTGCAACTGACCTTCACTGTGCTAGTGAAGGACTAAGAGAATTAAGGCATGTAATCGACACAGAGAAGGTAAGGGAACGCTTAGCTAACTTAAATGAGTTTAAGTCTCCAGGTCCAGATGGATTACATCCTCGGGTACTGAAGGAATTAGCAGAAGTAATTGCTGAACCACTTGCTGTAATCTTTGAAAAGTCATGGAGAACAGGAGAAGTCCCAGATGATTGGAGAAGGGCAAATGTTGTCCCTATCCTCAAAAAAGGGAAGAAGGCAGACCCAGGGAACTACAGGCCTGTTAGCCTGACTTCAATACCAGGAAAGATTCTTGAACAAATTATTAAGCAACATATATGTCAGCATTTGGATGGGAATTCAATAATTAACAGCAGTCAACATGGGTTTGTAACAAACAAGTCGTGTCAAACTAATCTATTTTCATTCTATGACAAAATCACAGAATGGGTTGATCAGGGAAATACAGTAGACATAGTATTTCTGGATTTCAGCAAAGCTTTCAACAAAGTATCTCACACCATCCTCATTGAAAAAAAGATCAAATATGTGATTGACAGGGTGACTGTTAGGTGGGTTCATAACTGGCTTAGTAATCGTACTCAAAGAGTGGCTATAAATGGCTGCACATCCAACTGGAAGAAAGTCTCAAGCGGAGTGCCACAAGGCTCTGTTCTGGGCCCAGTTATGTTTAATATTTTTATAAATGATTTGGATAAGGGAATTGAGGGGAAACTGATCAAATTTGCAGATGACACAAAGCTAGGAGGGATTGCAAACATCAGAGCAGAGAGAGAAAGGATTCAAAAAGATTTAGAGAAACTCGAACAATGGGCTGCAACTAATAAAATGGTATTTAACAAGGAAAAATGCAAGGTACTACATCTGGGTAAGAAAAATGAAAAAAGCACATATAGTATGGGAGGAATCCAGCTGAGCAGCAGTACATGTGAAAAGGACCTCGGTGTCCTAGTGGATCATCGATTGAACATGAGGCAACAGTGTGAAGCAGCTGCAAAAAAGGCAAACACGATCCTGGGGTGTATCAAGAGAAGCATAGATTCCAGATCACGTGAAGTTATTATTCCCCTCTACTCTACCTTGGTCCGACCTCACCTGGAGTACTGTGTCCAGTTCTGGTCACCCCAGTTCAAGGAAGACACTGACAAACTGGAGCAGGTTCAAAGGAGAGCTACCAAGATGGTGAACGGTCTACAACCCATGTCCTATGAGGAACAGTTAAAGGAATTAGGAATGTTTAGTCTACAGAAAAGAAGACTGAGAGGAGACATGATAGCTGTCTACAAATACCTGAAGGGCTGTCACAGTGCAGAGGGATCAGCCCTGTTCTCACTTGCTCAAGGAAGGACTAGAAACAATGGGATGAAACTGCAGGGGAAAAGATTCAGATTAGATGTTAGAAAAAAATGTCTAACAGTAAGGGTGATCAACCAGTGGAACAGGTTGCCACAGGAGGTGGTGAGCTCCCCTTCGATGGAGGTCTTCAAGCAGAGACTGGACGGCCATCTGTCTGGGATGGTTTAGGGAATCCTGCCTCGGGCAGGGGGTTGGACTCGATGACCCGGGAGGTCCCCTCCAACTCTACAATTCTATGATTCTATGATTCTTGCCACAACAATCCCAGTTTCTCATGTGGCCTCTTGGGGAAATTAATTGCCTGTCCCTGTTATAGATCATAATTTGAAAACAGGAATCAGCATTTATTTATATTTTTGTTTAGATTCTGCAATTCAAACCCATTATTCTGCATAGTACTGTAAAACTAGGAGGTGAAAACAAGTTTTAACTCAGCAACTCACCTGCTGTTGTTCTTTAAGCATTCTTACCAGTGGGCTGTTTTTCTTATATACTAATGCATTCTGTTCTGTTCTATGCATTGGTAAGGCATTGAGACGAGACAGGATTAACAACAGTTGCTTCTTTATTCAACTCCAACAGAACCAACACAAAATGGCGCGGATCCCTTTTATACCCTTTTGCAGGGAATAGCGACAGCCAATAAATGCAATGTGTTTTCCCGCCTTGCGCATGCGCAATAGGCTGGAGACAGCCTGTCTGGCCCAGGCAGCCACATGGTCTGCCCGGGTCTCTCTGCAACTTCCTGGACCTGCTCTATTAATTACAGGCCCAGGACATAACACCCCTCCCCACTTAGTTCAAAGAAAACACAACACTATTTTTAAACTACTCCAAAGTTATTCTTTTGAGTGTGTTCTTATTTCTAGAGAACTTTGGAGGGCCTCTGGCCCGCTCTGACTGTCTCAGAGCTGCTGCAAGTGCCCAGTCTGCAAGCTAACCTGCCAGGCTCGGCAAACCGGGACTTTGAGACCCATTTGAAGTGCGTGAACCCGGATCTTGCTGGCCGGCCTGGTCTGGTAGGCCCAACCCTTTGTCCAATTGACTTCAGCTGGCTCTTTCCGGAAAGCCCAGACCAGAGTTCCTAGATGGGGTGGGATTCCCCAGGTCAGTGAGAGACCCCTGTTGGGAGCATTGTCTCGTAGGCACAAGGCCTGAGGTAGGTGTGGCATGAACAGCTGTTTGCATGCCATGTTCCAAGGACCCAGTGCCCGAGTCAGGAGCCGCCTTGTTGGCAAAACCCCTATTATCAGAATGCAAACTCCCACTTTCGCAGAGAGACTGAGATCCACGATTGTGATCCTGGTCCTCCCCCCCCGAGAGCAGAGTCAGGAGCGGAAGGGTGACTAGGTAGCCTCCATCACAGCTGGTCAATGTGGCGACGCAGCACGTGACCATCGTCCAAGACCACTTCGTATGACAGTGGCCCTGTGAACTTGCAGGCCACTGCTGTCACCCAGAGATGTCCAGGTCCATAGTTCCTTGTCCAAACCAGATCACCCACCTGTGGTCTCCTCGGTGCCCGCAGGTGTGACACCTGTGAAGCCACCTGGTCTGGGTGCAATCTGTTCAGTTTGGTAATGAGACGGTGACCCCAGTGGAGTTCAGCTGGGTTCTCCAGTGAGCCTTGTCAAGGCGTCTTTGGTTGTGTGCACCATGTGCTCAGCTTGGCCATTGGAAGCTGGATGAAAGGGTGCCGAAGTAGCATGATGAATCATGTTGGCTTGCAGGAAAGCCTGGAACTCCAAAGAGGTGAATTGAGGCCCATTGTCGGAGACAAGGACATCTGGCAGCCCATGAGAGGCGAAAATCCCTCTCAGCACCTGGATGGTCCTGGCAGTAGTCGTAGTGGACACTGGAATGACCTCTAGCATTTAGAGTGACTGTCCACAACAATGAGGAAGAATTGCCCCTGAAAGGGGCCAGCATAGTCGATATGAACCCTTGACCAAGGGGCATGTGTCTCCTCCCACCTATGTACAGGAGCCTGTGGCATTTCAGCCTAGACTGTTAGCAAACATAACACCCCTGGACCTGGGTCTCAATCTCCTTATCAAGCCCAGGCCACCAGAGATAGCTGTGCACAAGAGCCTTCATCCGAACTATTCCCGGATGTCCGTCATGCAGAAATTGCAAGACTCTAGTCCTCAGTGAGGTTGGGATCACTATCCTGCTACCCCACAGGACACAACTCTTAAAGGTGCATAGCTCATGCTTCCTTTTCCAGAAACTCTGGAAATTAGTGCCAGGACATGTGTCAGACCATCCTGACAGCACCCAGTTCAATACGTATGTTAGCGTGTGATCAGTGGCTGTTTCTGCAGCCACATCCCCTGCATTAAGGGGAGACTCAGGAAAATCCTGGATAGCCAGGATGTGGTTAGCTGGAGTAGGATCTGATTCTACAAGTTGTAGAGGCAACCTACTAAGGCCATCTGCATGGCCCATGTCTTTGCCTGGTTTGTGAAGCAGGGAGTAGTCATATGCAGAAAGGAAATTGACCACCTCAACATTCTAGGAGAAATTATGTGTGGGGTTTGCTTGTTCATTGTCAACAACCCCAGCAGTGGCTTGTGATCTGTAAAGACCGTGAAGTGACGACCATACAAAAAGTCATGGAACTTTTTTATGCCAGCCACTATGGCCAACACATCTCTGTCTATCTGTGCATAGTGACGCTCAGCAGAAGACAGAGTCCTTGAATAGTATGCTACAGGAACTTGTGTTCCATCAACCTTGAAGTGACTTAATACAGCCCCGATCCCATAAGGGGATGCATCACAGGCTATACACACTGGCAGCTGCTCATTGAAATGAGCGAGAACAGCATTTCGAGACAACAATGCTTTCACCTCGGCAAAAATCCTTTTGTGGACTTGTGTCCACTTCCATGGAGCCTGTTTGTCCAAGAGCCGGTGTAATGGCTCTGCCACTGCAGCCTTGTGAGGGAGGAAGGAATGGTAAAAATTTAGAAGCCCAAGGAAGGTTTGAAGCTCGCTCTTTGACTTGGGACTTGGGGCCTGCTGAATCGCTTTGAGCTTAGATTCAGCAGGATGGATGCATTCGGCATCTATGCAAAACCCCAGGAATTCAGTGGAAGTTACTCCAATTTTGCATTTTTCCTGCTTAAGCTTCAGCCCCGCTTTGCAGAAACACAGCAAAATGAACCGAAGCCTTTCAGCCAGGTTTTCGAGTGATTCCCCTGCGATGAGGACATTATTGAAATATGGGCAAACTCCCTGAATGTTATGGAGCGTTCACTCCATCATGCTTTGGAAAATGCCAGGGGCTACGTTAACCCCAAACTGCATTCTTCTGACTTTGAAAGCTCCACGGTGCATTACAATCGTCTGGGCCTCTGCTGTTGCATCATCAACTGGTAGCTGTTGATAGACCTGAGTCAAATCGAGTTTGGCGAAAACTCGGCCTCCTTTAAGTGAGGCCAAAATGTGGCTCACCGCAGGCACCGGATAAGAGTGCTGATGTAACGCTTTGTTTAGCGTGTATTTATAATCAGCACAAATGCAGACTTCCCCATTGGCCTTGAGTGGCGTGACTATGGGTGTTTCCCATGGACTGCTATCCACAGGTTCCAAAATACCTTGCTGTAGCAGTTTATCCAGCTCGGCATTAATCTTTTGCTTAAGCCCTACAAGGCTTAATCCTAATCAGTGCAATGGAGGGATCCAACCGTAAAGCAATTGGAGGCCCCTTTTACGACCCCAGTTCTGGGCTGAATACATCAGCAAACTCCTTGCAAACTTCCACAAGGCCTCCCGTTTGCAAGCTGTGTAACCCAGTCACTTGAATCCCAAGTACCTCAAACCAGTCAAGTCCGATTATACTCATGCAGTCACCCTCAACCACAACAACATCCAAAACCCCTTCAAAATTCCTACACTGCACTCTGAGCATGGCCTCCTCTTTCACACTGACTCAGGAATTCTGGAAGTCTGTTAGGATAAGATTTGATGGCCTGAGTTTAACTCTCTGGCTGCTTCTATGGCAGATCTGCTTGAGGGTGTTCTGGGAAATGATTGACAGAGCTGAACCCATGTCCAGCTCCATCGTTAAGGGGACCCCCTGCAATTTGACATCAATACGCAGCTTTTTCTTCAATGGCTGGTGGGCCCCTGTTCTCAAAAGGCTCCTGCGGGATGTGCAGAAACCCACCCTATTTTGGCTGGAGATCCTGATACCTTTCCGAGGCAATTCTTCCGATGGATGGTCTTTCTTATGACCCAAACAGATGGCGGCTATGTGGCCTTGCCGGCCACACACCCGGCAAGTAGCAGAGTGAAAACAGCAGTCGGAGTGCTTAGAACATAAGAAGAGCCATGCTGAATCAGGCCAAAGCCCATCGAGTCCAGCATTCTGTGTCACACAGTGGCCCACCAATTGTACATGGGGATCTTGAGCAGAAAGAGAAGGCAAAACCCTCCCTTTCCCTTGACCCCCAACAAATGGTACTCAAGGGAATCCTGCCTGCTTCAACCAACATAGAGGCGGCACATGGACATCCGTTTTAATAACCACTGATACACTTGGCATCCATGAATCTGTCTAACCCTGCCTTGAAGCTATCAAGGCTGACAGCTGTCATGACCTCTTCTGGAAGTGAATTCCATAAACCAACGACCCTCTGGGTGAAGAAATATTTCCCTTTATTTGTCCTCACTTTCTTACCTATGAGCTTTAGGGAGTGCCCCCTTGTCCTAGTATTGTGTGATAGAGAAAAGAATTTTTCTCTATCCACCTTTTCTATCCCATGCATGATTTTATACACTTCGATCAAGTCACCCCTTAAACGCCGTCTTTCAAGGCTGAAGAGACCAAGGCGTTGCAATCTGGTTTCATAAGGGAGGTGCTCCATTTCCTTGATCATTCTTGTTGCCCTTTTTTGCACCTTTTCCAGTTCCATTAT
This sequence comes from Bothrops alternatus, assembly GCA_034064705.1. Taxonomy (NCBI): domain Eukaryota; kingdom Metazoa; phylum Chordata; class Lepidosauria; order Squamata; family Viperidae; genus Bothrops; species Bothrops alternatus. The sequence goes on from JARGCV010000112.1 coordinate 36,482,427, forward strand.
ATCCTTCTTGAGGTGCGGTGACCAGAACTGTACACAGTACTCCAAGTGTGGTCTCACCATTGATTTGTACAGAGGCAATACAACACTTGCTGACTTATTTTCGATTCCCTTCCTAATCATGCCAACCATGGAATTTGCTTTTTTTACTGCTGCTGCGCATTGGGTTGACATCTTCATCAAGCTGTCCACCAAAACCCCAAGATCCCTTTCTTGGGTTCTCTCAGAAAGTTTGGTCCCCATCAGTTGGTAAGTATAATTGGGGTTCTTTGCCCCAAAGTGCATAACTTTGCACTTGTTTAGATTAAAATGCATTTGCCACTTTGTTGCCCACTCACACAATTTCGAGAGATCTTTCTGGAGCTCCCGACAATCAGTTTCACTTTTCACTACCCGGAACAATTTAGTGTCATCAGCAAACTTTGCTACCTCACTATTTACTTCTACATCCAGATCATTGATGAATAAATTAAAAAGTAAAGGTCCCAAAACTGAACCTTGGGGTACACCACTTCTCACTTCTTTCCATCCAGAGACTTGTCCATTTATTGCCACCCTTTGCTTCCTACAATTTAGCCAGTTACCAATCCAGGACAAGACCTGTCCTCTAATTCCGTGGCTGAAGAGCTTTTTTAGGAGCCTTTGGTGAGGGACTTTGTCAAAAGCCTTTTGAAAGTCAAGATATACAATATCAACTGGGGGCCCTTTATCTTTGTATTTATTTACACCCTCAAAGAATTCTAACAAGTTAGTAAGACATGATTTGCCTTTGCAGAAACCATGTTGATTTTCTTTCAGCAATGCCTGTTTTTCTATGTGCCCTGTAATTTTATCTTTAATAATGGTGCTTGTGGTGTCCTCCACATCCGAAACACTGAGGGAATAGAACTGCCTTGTCAGACCCCTTGTCAGCTCGCTCCTGGGGCCTTCTCTCTGCTGGCTGCTGCAGACGGTTGACCTCATTTTTGGAATCCAGTTTGGATACCTCTCGAGCAACCTCTTGATGGATTGAGCCTAAACTTGTAGAGTTCTTGGAAAGTTGCAAGGCCTTAACAGCTCCTCCCGCTGCTTCATCAGCCGCGATCTCCCTTAACACATCCTGGAAGGAGATGTCTTCCCTTGCAAAGATCTTTAGCTGCAGCTCTTGGCTCCTCAAGCCACAAACTAGCCGATCATGCAGCCATTCTTCTAAATCTTTGAACTCACAGGACCTTGCAGCTTGCAACAGAGTGGCAATAAAGTCCGCAGCAGACTCCCCTGGACATTGGTCCCGCTGCTCAAATGCATGATACCATGCAATCACCGATAGCTTCGGTTCAAAATGTTCCTTTAACATTTTCTTAAGTTCATTATAAGTGATGGATTCAAGAGGCACTGGGGCAACCAGATTTTTGGCAATATGAAATGTCTCTTGCCCACAAATGCAAAGCAATGTTGCGGCTTTGAGCCCATCCTCCCGAACTTGGTTTACCCAAAAGTAGTTTTCTACTCTGGCAACGTGTGAACTCCAACGTTCAGGGTGCGCTGTATCTAATTTGGACAAACGCCTTATCTTAGCCATCGTTCCTCCTCGTCAACGCCTCATGCTGCTCAGGCTTGCGAAGGGGTTCCAAGGCAAATCTCGCTGAGCTCTCCTCCAGCATTTTCGTACTGGCAGGCAGAGTCGCACAAGCCAGAACGCTGAACTTCCAAGCCTTGGCCTCCATGGTGAGTCAGCCCCGTATACTTTTGTTGATGTTCCCTTGCAGCACGATCCCACCTTTGTCACCAATGTTCTGTTCTGTGCATTGGTAAGGCATTGAGATGAGACAGGAGTAACAACAGTTGCTTCTTTATTCAATTCCAACAGAACCAACACAAAATGGCATGGATCCCTTTTATACCCTTTTGCAGCGAACAGCGACAGCCAATAAATGCAAAATGTTTTCCCACCTTGCGCAATAGGCTGGAGACAGCCTGTCTGGCCCAGGCAGCCATGTGGTCTGCCCGGGTCTCTCTGCAGCTTCCTGCACCTGCTCTGTTAATCACAGGTCCAAGACATAACACATTCCATGACTCTTTTTTACATTTAAATTTAGTTTATTTATGTATTAACACTATAAGATACAAAAATACAAAAGGAAACAGTAGGAAAGTTAGGAAAGGAAAAAGAGAAGGGGAAAGAGAAGGGGAAAGTGTGCGAAAAAGAGAAAAAAGAAAGAAAAGGTATTGACTTCCAACTCCCTGTGGTGCAGTAGAATAATATAATAACATCAAACTTCAATTTTTTACTTTTATATAATAGTATAAACTAGCCATATGTATAACAACAAACCTATCTAATCAGTAAAACCCAAAATCAAAGTTTCATTTTTTTCCACCTCAAGCACAAAGTCCAGAAGTGTCTTCCAAGTAGAAACAAAAATAGTATTTTTGTCTTTAATCAAAGCAGTCAATTAAACCATCTCTGCTAACTCCATCAACTTTTGCAGCCATTCATCCATTGTGGGAATCAAAGTGTTCTTCCATTTATGCAAAGTGGTCTTGTTGCCATCAACATATATACTGTAGCATTGAAGTTCCAATTTTTTCCCAAGTCTTTTCCTACTAAATCCAAAAGAAAAGTTTTATATTTATATTCACTGTGAGAATCTTCTGTATTAAGATATGAAACCTACTCCAATATTTCTTTGCTTTGTCACATGTCCATCATAAGTAATAAAAGGGCCCTTCTTTAACATTTCCAATATTTATTTGAAATACCTTTATACATTCTTGACAATTTATCTGGTGTTAAATACCAATGATACATCATTTTATTTAAAAAATCTTTTAAGTTATAATTTAATGTAAATTTAAACCTTTCATCCACATATTCTCCCGTTGTTCAAGCATGACATTATATCCAAAATTCCTTGCTGAATCATGCAGTGCTTTACATGTTCATTCTCCAAATTAAAATTCAACAATAATTTGTAAACTTTAGCAATAATATGTTCATGACTATCACACAGTAGGACTTCCAATTCATTTTTTACAAAATCATACTCATAACTCTTTTTGTCTGCTTTCAATCTTTCTTTCAATTTTAAATATGTAAACCAATGGCAGACACATCCTTCTAATTCTAACTCCTCCTTAGACTTAAGGATAGGATCACCAAAATTAAAAGATATTATCTGACTGTAAGACTACCAGTCCGGCTTCACCACTATTTCTATTCTAAAAGACACCCAGAGAGGCAACTTTACAGAAAGCCTTGTTTTATATTTATTCCAAACTCCTAGGATGGCACACCTAAGAAAATGGTTATTAAAATCAACATTTACTTAACTTTGTCATACTATAGGTAACCATGCCATCCAAGTCTTAATTCATGACCTTCTAAACCAGCGGTTCTCAACCTGTGGGTCGCGACCCCTTTGGGGGTCGAATGACCCTTTCACAGGGGTCACCCAAGACCATCGGAAAACACATATTTCTGATGGTCTTAGGAACCGAGACACTAAAATTTAGGCCCTTGAGGAAGGCAATGAAGAGTTGCGCGTTGGGTTTGCTTGCTCGCTTGCCTTGCTTGCTTGCTTTCATAGGAAGGACTGGGCTCTCCCAAATAAGCAAAAATAACTAGAAAGAGGGCAATCGGTAGCAAGCCGGCTGTGTGCGGTGAGGGAATCCTCTCCACCGACCCCCCTCTTCTCCTGCCGGTGTGTATATATGTGAGAGAGAGAGGAGAGAGAAAGAGCGCACATGCGTGCTTGCCAACTCCTGGGCCACCAAGCTCTGCAAAATGGTTTGTGCTTCCAGGAGGCAGTGTCGTGTTCTCGATTGCGACTTCCATGTGCTTTCTGAAGCAAGGCTCAGCAAAAGGTTCTGAAGCCAAGTCGTTCCCCTCCCCAACCCAGTTTCCTTAATTCGAGGCTATGTGGGTAAGCTTTCCTGCTGCAGCAGGCTTATTTTTTTGCTTGTTCAACTCCAGAAAACATTCTTGTTTTCTAGCCAGGCAAGGTGCGGGGGAGTTAGGATCTGGCATAGCTCTGCGGCTGGCTCATGTGATGACACTCTTCTATAATCTGCAAGTTTTGCCCTATGGACATGATTTAGCTAAATTATGGAAAAAGAGTTGTATTGTCTCTGCTAAACATGACTTGAGACTCACTTTTGAGAAGACACATGAAGAATTTAATGGGAATTCCAGGATTAAGAGAATTCCTTAATTTTCTTAATTTCTCTAGGACTAAGGATGGATACCAACAGCTAAACCACCACAGGAACATCTATTAAAGGTGAACTGATGCACAAGAGAAATTAAAGTCACTCCTACATTTGCTCACTGCAACCTGAAATACTCTTGAAAGATATATGTATACCCTAGTTTTGCTAACATGAGGATGGGAAATAGGAAACTTTCATCTTAATTTCTAAATCCTAGTCCACAATCCAAAAAAGATTTGTTTTTGCCTCTGATCCCACTGTTCCTTTGCTTCTCTCCTACCTATCATTTGGCTGTAATACATTACACCTGAGGTTAGGGGTCTTCAGCAAAAAACAGTGTTTCCTGTTATAATGAAAGGGAGACTGAGGACCGGCCATTTTAAGAGCCCATGGAGCCTATTCCAAAGGAACCAGAGCGTCTTTAAATGTTTTAAGGCTCTGAATGGCAAGCATTTCTCCACATAATCACTAGGAATAGAATGTAATGTTTCCTGTTCGTGAAATAAACTTGCTTTACATAAAAATAGCCAGAGAAAGACAGACTGACTGTAAGCATACATGTATATGTAGTCCTCAACTTATGACAACTGGGACCAGAATTTCCATTGCTAACATGGTTGTTAAGTGAGTTGCACTCAATTTTTTGCCATAGTTATTAAGTAAATCACTGCAGTTGTTAAGTGAATCATGTCATTAAGCAAATCTGGCTTTCCCCATTGATTCTGCTTGTTGGAAATTGGCTGGGAAGGTCATAAATGGCAATCACATGACCCTGGGATGCTGCAACCATCATAAATGCATACCAGTTGCCAAGCATCCAACTGGCGAGTTGCTCGGGCTGGTGGCAGGACTCCTTCTGCTGCCTTTTCGCCCTGGATCCGATGGCCACCTTCTCCCGGGTGGTGAGCCAGGTAGGCAAGGGAAAGTTTCCTTGAGGGCCTCTGCTCAGGTCTGGCAGGGTTAGCACCAGAGCCCGAAAATGTGTTTGTCTATATGTGTGTGTGTTGTAGGGCAAGGGGAGAAAAGGTCAGGTCTCCCTTCAGAGCCATAGGTGGAGCAGCTGAAGATGTGATTCGGCACTCATGCTTCAAGACAAAATTTCATTTATTTGTAATTAGAAATAAATATTTCACAATATATAATTACATATTGTTTTTGTGATTAATCACTATGCTTTAATTATGTTCAATTTGTAACAATGAAAATACATCCTGTGCATCAGATATTTACATTACGATTCATAACAGTAGCAAAATTACAGTTATGAAATAACAACGAAAATAATTTTGTGGTTGAGGGTCACCACAACATGAGGAACTGTATTAAAGGGTCACGGCATTAGGAAGGTTGAGAACCACTGTTCTAAACCAAGTAGCCTCTTATTTTTGAGGTTCACCCACTCTTTTAGTCAGACCAAACAGCAAGTATCAAAATACAATTTTAAGTCTGTAGATGCAAACCTCCTCTCTCCTTAACATCTTGCAAAGGTTTATAGCTAAGTATTGTTTTTCCCCTTGCCATATGAACTTGGAAACAGTGGACATTGAGCTTAATGGAATAAAATCAATAGTAGTTGGACATTATGTACCAAATAATGATAAAAGTATTTTTTTTAAATATGTTATGGATCAATTACTACCTTTTTCATATGAAAATTGGCTTATTCTGGGAGATTGGAATGGGGTGAAATCCAGTTTTGGATAGAACATCTATAAAAGGAATTAAATCCTCTCAGGGTAAATTATCAAAGACTTTTTTAAAAAGTGATGGATAATTGGAGGCAAAGAAATTTATTTATTTATTTATTTATTTGATTTGACTTCTATGCCGCCCTATTCCGCAGAACTCAGGGCGGCTCACAACATAAATAGAAATCACAAGTTAAAATACATATATAAAAACCCCTAAGTTAAGAGAAAACCAATCATTCAACAAACATACACACAAACATACACTGGCTAGGGGCAAGATGTTAACTGCCCCCAGGCCTGCCGGCAGAGGTGTGTTTTAAGCAGTTTACAAAAGGCGGAGAGAGGCTTCTGGTGGCTCCGCCGGCGTCGCTAGAGTCTCCACTGTGAGGCTCCGTTCCCTGGGTTAGTAAAGCCGCTAAAAACAGCGCTCATCAGCTGTTTGTCGCGGCGGAAAAACCCCTCTTCGGGCGAAGAAGAGGTGTAGAGCTGCAAGAGTAAGGTTGAGCCCCTCTAAGATCTCTGGAATTAATTTTCAGAGACGGAGAGGGTGTGCTCCCTAGGCACTTGGAATGCTCCTGCCCAGAGACGCTTCTGTTGGCTGACAGAAACAGACGTCGCGATCGCCTCTGCTTTTAAGAAACAAATAATAAGGATACAGACGGAGTGAATACAGGAGTTCTTTGAGTAACGCAAGTATTTTGTTACTTTGTTTCTGCCTATGTAACTATTACTTTTTTAAATCAACATAATCCTTTCAAGATGGCGATAGTTTTTTGTTCTAAGTGAAAGTGCTGGAAAGTGAAACTGAACTTTCTCTTCCTTTGCGGAAGTGAAGCTTGAGAAACCATTTTGACTTGAATTTTTTATTAAATCACAACGTAACTGGAACTTAAAATAACTTAAAATAAATTAAGAAGGGAGGAAAATCTGGTAACTTAAGAAAAAATTTTTTTTCTTTTTTAAAAAATGACGACGAGACAGAAGGCAGCTGTAGCGAAGGCGGCTATACCATCCCCTGGGCAGCTAGCAAAATCACAATCTGCCCCTTTAGCCCCTGTATCGCAGATTCCGACAGAACTTCAAGCTTCTACACAACCCCCTCCAGAAATGCTTACAATGAAAGATTTGCAGACTGCACTGGCTTCTGCATTATCTACAGCATTATCTACAGTAAATGACAAGTTGAATAAGCTGGAGGAAAAGATAGAAGAACAGAAAAAAGATTTTAAAGTTATGATAGAAGCTTATAATTCAGAGATAAGAGAAGATATTGTTGAAGCTATTAAAGGAGTATGGGACTATACTGTGGGAGTTGAAGAAAAGTTGGAAGGCGTGGAGCAACAGATGGAGGAAAAATTAGAGGAAATTAGAAGTGACTTACAGGATCAAACTGTCTTGACACAATATCACCAGATGCAGATGGCTGTTAGAATCAGAGGCTTTAGAGAAATGTCAAAGGAGACTCAAGAGGATTTAAGAAAAATTTTTGTTGAAGCTTTAGCAACTTTTTTGGAGGACACAGTTGAAAATGTGGCTTGGCAGATTGACCGCATATTTAGGATGAATTCACATATAGCAGCACAAAGAAATTTGCCCAGAGACATTGTGATATATTTCAGTACAAGAAAATTTAGAAACTGGGTTCTTACTAAAGCTTATAATAAACAATTAAGTATTGCTGGTCAAGAAGTACAGGTTTTGAAAGAGATACCTCCCAAAATGTTGAGATCAAGGAAAGATTATGCTTTTTTGACAGAGGAGCTCAAAAAAAGAGAGATACAATACAGGTGGGAGGTGCCAACTGGACTTTCTTTATTTTTCCAGAATAACAGATATCGTTTAACCTCAGTTACTAAAGCGAAGGACTTTTTTGAGAATATATTGATAGGTGGCAAATTTGCATCTCCAAGACTTAAGAGGGCAGCTCTTGAAAAAGATATAGAACCATCTCAACTTATGGATCTTCAACTAATTTCAACATCAGACAAGGACAAAGAGGTAGCAGCGGATCAACCAGTGCAGAGCATTGATATTTTTCAACCTTTGGTTGCTGAGAGGCCCAAGGAACAAAGGTATACACGTGAGGCTATCAAGACTACGGATCAAAGAGAAATAGCACAGCCAATTTACATAAAACAAGCTGCATCGACATCTTCGGAAGCCATGGGAGCAAGGCCTAAGAGGAAGGAGGAGGTGGTTTCGGCTTTGCAGAAGCTTTCACAAAAAGGTCATGTCAAATAAATATTTGACGTGGAATGTGAATGGTTTAAATTCTCCACAGAAGAGGAAGAAGATATTTCACTATTTGAAGCAATGTAAAAATGATGTAATTTGTTTACAAGAAACTCATATTAGAATTTCTGATCAGAAATATTTGATAAATAATAGGTTGGGTACACATTTTGTGGCAGCATCTCTAGAGAAGAAAAATGGAATTGTTATTTATGTTAAAAATCATATAAAAGCTAAATTAATAGAAGCAGATAATCAAGGTAGATTTTTAGCTATTGAAATTTTACTAGATGGGAAGAAAGTTCTCTTGATGGGTATATATGCTCCAAACCAGCAACAAGGTACATTTTATAAGTTATTACATAAAAAATTAATACAATTGGATTACAGATCTTGTATTTTAATGGGAGATTGGAATGGTATTCTTGATGTTGGTTTGGATAAGAAAAAGATCTCATCTGTTCCTCAATCACGCTCTATCTTGCCTAAATCTTTTTTTGATATTAAGGATGATTTTAATCTGTCAGACATATGGAGAGAAAGACATGGTAGGGATCAAGAGTTTACTTTCTTTTCTGATAGACACCAATCATTCTCCAGAATTGATTTTATTTTAACTACTAGTGATTTTATATTAAGTTTAAAGAAAGTAAAAATTTTACCTAATGTATTATCAGATCATAACCCGGTTATGATGGAATTAATGACTGGTCAGTTTACTAGAAGATCTTGGAGAATTAATGAAAATTTGTTTAAATATGAGGCAAATGTGGAAATATGTAAAAAGGCCATGAAAGAATTTTTTATGTTAAATATGAACAGGGAAACGGCAATAGAAACTGTGTGGGACTCTAGTAAAGCTCATATGCGTGGAATTTTAATTGAAATGAATATAAGGCATAGACGTAAACAAGAGGAAAAAAAGGAGAGTGTTAGAAGCGGAAATAAGGAAAAAGGAGTTATTATTAATAAAGAAACCAGATGATAGTAATATTAAAGAAGGGTTAAAGATTTTACGGAAACAATTTGATATGCTGATGGCTGACCAAGTTGCCAGGAATCTACAATATGCTAAACACAATACATTTTTTAATGCTAATAAACCTGGCAGATGGTTGGCCTATACATTAAGGAAAAAACAAAAATCCCGTATAATTGAGAAGGTAGAATATAAGGGGCAAGAAGTATTTCAACAAGAAATTATCAAAAAAGCTTTCCTAGAGTTCTACTCCAAATTATACTCTGAAGAGAAGGTTCAAGAGAAAGAGATAGATGCCTTTTTAGAAAATCAAAATGTTTTGAAAGTTACACTGGAACAAAGAGATAGATTAAATGCACTGATTACATCAGAAGAAATTATTGCTGCAATTAAGCAATTGAAAATGGGAAAATCTCCTGGAACTGACGGTTTTACAGCGATTTATTATAAGTCTCTACAGGAAGAAATGGTTAAACCTCTGAGAGAGTTATTTGTAAATATCCAAGAGGGGGGTCGGGTACCACCTTCATGGAAAACGGCTTATGTCTACTTGATTCCTAAAGAGGGTAAAGACAATGTTCAAGTGGAAAACTTTAGACCTATTTCGCTGTTGAATACTGACTATAAGATTTTTGCAAAAATTTTGGCTAATAGATTAATGACAGTTTTAACTCAAATAATTCATCCGGACCAAACTGGTTTTCTACAAGGGCGACAGATGAAAACTAATGTTAGACAACTTGTTAATATATTAGAACATCTGGATAAACATATTCAAGTGCCGGCAGTTCTTATGTTTTTGGATGCTGAAAAAGCCTTTGATAGATTGAACTGGTTATTTTTGAAAAGACTTGTAGTCAAGATGGGAATGGGGGACCAGTTTATCAACTCTATATCAGCAGTATATCAGAAACAAACAGGGCAGATTATTGTGAATGGTCAACTAACAGATTCATTTAATATAGAGAAAGGTACCAGGCAGGGTTGTCCTCTATCCCCTTTATTGTTTGTGTTAACTTTAGAGGTTCTACTGAACAAGATCAGAGCTTCAGATGAATTAAAAGGAGTTCAGATTAGGCAACATGATTATAGATTATGCGCTTTTGCAGATGATTTACTTGTGACATTAACGCAACCAATACACTCAGCTCAGAGGTTGATGGAGATTATTCAAAATTATGGAAGAGTATCAGGTTTTAAGTTAAATATATCCAAGACAAAAATGTTGGTTAAAAATCTAGGTGATAAATTAAAACAGGATTTGGAAAGAATAACAGGGTGTGAGATAGTTAAGAAAGTTAAATATTTAGGAATTTACATAGAAGCTTCAAATGGGAAATTGTATAAGAATAATTATGAACTTTTATGGAACAAAGTACAATTAGAGTTGGAGAATTGGAAAAAATTACAATTATCAATGTTGGGAAGGATAGCTGCAGTCAAAATGAATGTATTGCCGAAATTTTTATTTTTATTTCAAATGTTACCAATACTTAAAAAGGATGGGAATTTGGAGGAGTGGCAGAAAGGTATTAATAGATTTATTTGGAATGGCAAGAAACCAAGGGTTAAATTAAAAATTATTCAAGATATAAGAGAGAGAGGTGGTTTGAAAGTGCCTAACTTTAAGCTATATTATTATGCAGCAGTTCTAGTAGCAATAAGTGATTGGATTAATCTAACTAATGAAAGAATATTGAATATAGAAGGGTACGGACTATTGTATGGGTTTCATGCATATTTAGTTTATGATAAAAAGTTGGATAGGGGTTTTAAACAACATTTATTGAGAAATTCACTGTTGCGTGTCTGGAAAAAGTATTCTTATAAGTTAAATGGTAAAATTCCTTTATGGACAGTCCCCAGGCATGCAATAGAGAGTATGAATAGACAACAAATCCAGGATGTGGTGCCCTATGAGAAGCTTTTAATTAAAGAGGGGAATAGTTTAGAACTGAAATCACTAGATAGGTTAAGAGAAGAAGGAATAGCCCATAATTGGTATTCACATATGCAATTTCAGGCTAGATGGCAAAAAGATGTTAAAATGGGTTTTTCTTTAAAGGATGGAAAATTAATCCAACAAGTTAGAGATCAAAGAATTATGCATATTAAAAGATTATATGATGTTTTAATTGAAATTGATTCTGGAAATGAATTAGTTAAAGATTGTATGATTAAATGGGAATGTAATTTTGGACATCCAATTATGATGGAAACTTGGAAAAGGATATGGGTGAAAAATGTAAAATTTACACAAGCTCAGCATTTAAGAGAAAATTTTTATAAAATGTTTTATAGATGGCATTTAGACCCAAAAAAATTATCACTTATGTATCCAAATATGCAACCCAAATGTTGGAGATGTGATTCCATGGACGCTACTTATTTTCACATTTGGTGGACTTGTAAAAAAATTAAGGCTTTTTGGATAAAAATATGGTGGATTCTTCAAAATATATTGAAAAAGCGTATTGAATTTTCACCACAGTTATTTTTGTTAGGTATTATAAAAGACTGTACCACCATAGAGACTAAGTTGATTTTGAATCTGATTACGGTGGCAAGACTGTTGGTGGGACAATATTGGAAGACATCTGAAACACCATCTATTGAAGAATGGACGTTAAAAGTTGTGAACTTGGCGGAAATGGCTAAGATATCTGCATATTTGAAAAACCACTCAAATGAACAATTTTTGATGGAGTGGAAAAAATGGATAGATTATACACAGAAGAAATATCAATTGAAGGAATTATATTTGTTTTATAGTTAAATAATTATGTATAAGTAGTTTAGCGGGGTTTCTTGCATTTTTACCCTGTATTCACTCTGGGAAGCCGGGGGGGGAGGTGGGAGGGTTTCAATAATTGTTATCTTATGTCTTTTCAACTGTTTTGGGGATGGATATTTTCTTTTTTCTTTTTAGGTAGCAAGGGGTTGCTCGGGTGGCCTCTGGGCACCACATTGGTTGGAAGAAGAAGGAGGAGTGAAGGCTAGGCAAGTAGGAAGAAGGTATGAGGGAGAGAGGATGGAGGTGGGAGGAGGGGATGGAAATAGAGAAAGGTGTAAGTAGGTTGTTAGAGGGGAAGAAGAGGGGGTTAGTTTTGTTTTAGGAGGATGTGGTGGGGAGGGGGTACCGAGCAGTTTTGTTTGATTGTTTGGTAATTGTATATGTACATGATTGTTTACAGTTGAATTATTATTATTTTGTTAAAATTTTTATAAAAATTAATAAAAATATTTTAAAAAAAAGGCGGAGAGGGTGGGGGCGACACGGATCTCCGGGGGAAGTTGGTTCCAGAGGGCCAGGGCTGCAACAGAGAAGGCTCTTCCCCTAGGCCCTGCCAGGCGACACTGTCTGGCTGACGGGACCTGGAAAAGGCCAACTCTGTGGGCCCTAACCGGCAGCTGGGATTCATGGGGCAGCAGACGGTCCCGTAAGTAACCTGGTCCGATGCCATGTAGGGCTTTATAGGTCATAACCAACACTTTGAATTGAGTTCGGAGACCAATTGGCAGCCAATGCAGCTCGCGGAGTGATGCCGAAATGTGGGCATTTCTGAGCAAGCCCAACACTGCTCGCGCGGCCGCATTCTGCATTACCTGAAGTCTCCGAACGTTTTTCAAATGGCTCTGCTAAAGAATATACTTTTTTCAGAATGACACAAATCTTTTTCAATAATTGATATGATGTGGATTTCTAAAAATCTTGCAAATAAAATCTTAAAAGTTAACATTTTACCTAAATCTTTTTCTCATCATAATCCAGTTCTTCCGATACTTAGAAAAAAGAGTTTGAGCTATAGATGGAGATTTTGTAAAAAACATACAAAAGGAGATGATTGTAAAGGACTGTAAAAAGCTGAAAGAATATTTTATAATAATTTGGGTAAAGGGACAAATTTAATGACTTTGTGGGATGCTAGCAAAGCAGTTATGAGGGGTTATTTTATACAATATAATCACCTAGAGAAGAAAAAAATCCCAGGAAAAGATGCAAAAGATATTGGATAAAATTAAACAGAAGGAAATTGAATTGCAAAGTGGTGGAAATAAAATCAGGTCTGGTTACAAGCCCAGGAGAAAGACGCTGAAGAATAAAATGGAGGCTAGCTCGTTAGGAAAGCAGTCTGTGACTTCTGGTTTGCACTCATAGCGCATGGCCACACAAGAGTAGACCTCCACTCCCCATGGCTAATTTTGCCCTGCCAGGGGGACCCTAGATAGGTCCAAAGTCAGCCCATAGAGGTGACTGCGAAGGAGGGGTGCCCCGTTGATTACAAAGTCATGGCAATCACTTTGTTTGATCCAGGGAAAGCCCTCTGAACCTGACAGGAGAAAGGCTAGCCGCATGCCAGCGTCTAGCCCAGTGTTTCTCAACCTTGACAATTTTAAGGCATGTGGACTTCAACTTCCAGAATTCCACAGCCAGCAATGCTGGCTGTGGAATTCTGGGAGTTGAAGTCCACATGCCTTAAAATTGTCAAGGTTGAGAAACACTGGTCTAGCCCAAGCTACTGCAGCCGAAGTCCAAGAGCACTACCAAGAACAACAGTGAACAGCATGCTTGGAACTGGTGAGAGTATTTGATCTTCTCTCCCTTATTTTACAACTAGTCCCTGAGAAAGATCCCCAAAGCAAACAACCTCCGAAAGTGAGGGGAGGGGACTACATTCCCATTCCCCCATAGACTGAAGCAGTGAATTAACCTTTAAGGAGGAAAGAACCTTATTGAAATTAAATTCAAAATACTACAATCTGATCAAACTTAGAAACTAAAACAAACTGCTAAGATTATATTCTAAAGGATTTTGATTGAATTACATAAAAAAAGAAAAATAATAAAAACTTTTTGTCTGAAAGAACGGGAAAATAAATATTTGCTGACATACTGCATCCAGATTTGGTCACCACGATGTAAAAAAGATGCTGAGACTCTAGAAAGAATACAGAGAAGAGCAACAAAGATGATTAGGGGACTGGAGGCTAAAACATATAAGGAACCATTGCTGGAATTGGGTATATCTAGTTTAACAAAGAGAAGGATGAGGAGGGACATGATAGAAGTGTCCCAATATCTCAGGGGCTGCCACAAAGAAGAGGGAGTCAAGCTATTCTCCAAGGTGCCTGAAGGCAGGACAAGAATCAACGGATGGAAACTGATCAAGGAGAGAAGCAACCTAGAACTAAGGAGAAACTTCCTGACAGTTAGAACAATTAACCAATGGAACAACCTGCCTCCAGAAGCAGTGAATGCTCCAACACTGGAAGTTTTTTAGAAGAGACTGGACAGCCATTTGTCTGAAATGGTTTAGGGTTTCCTGCCTGAGCAGGGGGTTGGACTCCATGACCTTCAAGGTCCCTTCCAATTATTATTATTATTATTATTATTATTGTTGTTGTTGTTGTTGTTGTTGTTGTTGTTAATCTAGTGGACAATAAGAATATAGCACATTAAAGACAATGCCCAGAAACAAAGAGAAAAAATTGGTTCCCATGAACTCTAATAATCTTTAAGAAGATAGTTGCTAAGGAGCAGAGAAGAGATTACACACACACACACACACACACACATATATATATATATACACACATACATACATACATACATTCATACATACATACATACAAATATATATATATATATATATTGTTTGTTTTTTGTTTATATATATTGTTTGTTTTCTGAGGTTTTCGCAGGTGTTTGTATGTAGGTCTTTGGTTCTTCGGGTTTTCTCCCACGTAGAATTTGAAGTGTCTTGGTGATGTTTCGATGAAGTCTCATTCGTCATCTTCAGGCTGGTGCTTTCGGCTTCGTGCTTCTAGGAGCAATGTGTGATTGTAGCTGTTTCTTCCTTTTAACTGCCAGTGGGGGTTTGAACTGATTGGCTAGGAGCTTGGCTGTGTTCTGATTGGATGGAGGTGTGTACTGATTAGTTAGGGGCTTGGCTGTGCTCTGATTGGCTGGGGGAGTGTTCTGTTTGGGTGGGGCCTTTGTTATGCTCAGGTTAGTCTGAGTTACAGGGGGATTAGAGATGGTGAGCTGCATAGCTGTTTGGCTTCGCGTTCGTGGTCGTGCCTCATCTTCATGGTGGGTGTCAGTTTGTTTCATGTATGGATTGGAGGGGTTTAAGGTGGCTAATGATGCAGCTGTGGTCTGGCTTCTGGTTTGTGGTCGTGCCTCATCATCGGTGTGGGTTTGGATTTGCTTTTTGCCTGGATGTGTGGTGGTGACATCCTGTGTGGTTTTTGTGAGTGTAGGTCTGGTGTCATTCTTTATGTTATGGACTTGTTTGTCAATAAGGGCAGGTTTCCAAATGGCTGGTAGGAGGGAGGTATCATCTCGTTTGTTCATGCTGTGTGGGCATTTTTCTATCTCGATGGCTTCTCTGATTATTCTGTTATTAAAGTGTTCAGTTTTGGCGATAGTTCTGGTCTTTTTGAAATCAATTTCATGTCCTGTGGCTTTAAGGTGTTGGACCAGGGAAGAAGTTGGTTCCTCTTTTTTGACTGAGTTTTTGTGTTCTTCAATGCGTACACTTATTCTTCTGTTGGTTTGTCCAATGTATGTGGTGGAGCAGGCAGTACATGGGATTTCATATACTCCTTGATTTTCTAACTCAATTTTGTCTTTAGGGTTTCTTAGGATGGTGGATATTTCTGTTTGTGCAGAATGCTGTTTTGATGTTATGTTTGTGGAGGATCTTGCTGATACTGTCTGTGGTGCCTTTTATGTATGGGAGGAGGGCTTTGCCGTTTTCTTGTTCTCTGTCTTGGATTTTACTAGGAGTTTCTTTTTGGATTAAGTTGGAAATCTTATTTCTTTGGAATCCATTGGATGTTAGTACATTGGTGAGAGTGTGTAGTTCGGTTTTTAGGTGTTGTTCTCTGTCTTGGATTTTAGTGGGAAGAGGGATATGACATCGAAGCTAACAAGTAGGTCGCTGGGCTGTAAGTTTTGTTTCTTTATGATCTCTATGAACTGGAATGAGTTTTTTACATGTGAAGTGATGGATTCTGCATAGGGCTGTAGTTGTTTGGCAAGAAATTTGGCTAGGTTTTGTAGAGGTGAGCCTATGGAGCTGACTATGGGTCTAAGTGGGGTTCCTTCTTTGTGTATCTTGGGGAGACCATGGCGCTTAGGGCATCTGGATGATTTCTCTCTGTGAATGATTCTTTGCTGGATCTCTTCGCTAATGGGGGAGGCTTTTATTTTGGGTCTAGTGGTTTTTTCCAGGTAGGTGGTGGGATCTGTGTTTAGGGGTTTGTATGTGGCGTCTTGGAGTAGGTTGGTTAATTTGGTTTGGTAGTCAGATGTATTCATGACCACCATGGTGTTGCCCTTGTCTGCTGGTAGGATTATTATGCTGGTGTCTTGTTTCAGGTTAAGTAGTGCTGTCTGCTCCTCTTTGGGTAAGTTGCTTTTGGGTGGCTTGCTGGTGCAGAGTATGTTGGTGATTTCGAGTCTGATTCTGTTAGTGTCATCGGGGTTGATTTTGGTCAGGATGGTTTCAACTCCGCATATAATGGTTTCAGTGGGGATGTGTTTGGGAGCGACTGCAAAGTTGAATCCTTTGGAAAGGACATTGGTTTCGGCTTTGGTGAAGATCCTATCTGAGATGTTATGCACTGTTTGTTTCATGTGTGGCTGTGAGGGACGAGGGGTTTGTTTCTGGTTTTCCTAGAAGCACGAAGCCAAAAGCACCAGCCTGAAGACGACGAAAGTTATAAAAGCAATAATCCTACCAGCAGACAAGGGCAACGCCATGGTGGTCATGAATACAGCTGACTGTAGAATCATTCCCAGAGAGAAATCATCCAGATGCCCTAAGCTCTATGGTCTCCCCAAGATACACAAAGAAGGAACCCCACTAAGATCCATAGTCAGCTCCATAGGCTCACCTCTACAAAACCTAGCCAAATTTCTCACCAAACAACTACAGCCCTATGCAGAATCCATCACCGCACACATAAAAAACTCATTCCAGTTCATAGACATCATAAAGGAACAAAACGTACAGCCCAGCGACCTACTCGTTAGCTTTGATGTCATATCCCTCTTCACCCATGTGC
Organism: Bothrops alternatus; assembly: GCA_034064705.1. Taxonomy (NCBI): domain Eukaryota; kingdom Metazoa; phylum Chordata; class Lepidosauria; order Squamata; family Viperidae; genus Bothrops; species Bothrops alternatus. The sequence goes on from JARGCV010000112.1 coordinate 36,499,593, forward strand.
CAATCAAAGAAGCCTTAACAGCTATCCAAAACAAATATAAACCCCCCAAACACATCCTAGATCTGACCAACCACTGTCTATCCAACACATACTTCATCTATAACGGACAAAAATACAAACAAATAGAAGGAGCACCCATGGGATCACCCCTCTCACCTGTCATTGCAAACCTCTACATGGAGCACTTTGAAACCCAAGCCCTAGAAAAATCTGATCACAAACCCAAACTCTGGCTCAGATACGTAGATGACACCTTCGTAATCTGGCCACATGGGAAAGAAAAACTGGACAACTTCCTCACACACCTCAACAGCCTACACCCCAAAATACAGTTCACCATGGAAACAGAAGCTAATAACCAACTTCCCTTCCTGGATGTCTTAGTCTACAAGAAATCAAATGGCTCCCTAGGACACACCATCTACCAGAAGAAAACACACACAAACCGCTATCTGCACGCACTCTCACACCACCACCCAGCACAGATCAACTCCGTAGCCAAGACACTCATCTCCAGAACCAAATGCCTAGCTGACGAACAACACCTAAAAAACGAACTACACACTCTCACTAATGTACTAACATCCAACGGATATATATTCTTTGGGTTTTCTCCCACGTAGAATTTGAAGTGTCTTGGCGACATTTCGACAAAGTCTCATTTGTCATCTTCAGGCTGGTGCTTTTGGCTTCTGCTTCTAGGAGCAATGTGTGGTCGTAACATATATATATATGTCTGTGTGTGTGTGCGTGTGTGTGTGTGTATGTGTTTGTGTGTTTTCTCAACAGATACAAAAATATCTCATTCATAAAACTTAACTGTTGAAAGGACTGCCTGGAATGTTTTCCTGGTAGTGGAGAAAAGTGAATGATTTGATCCTAGGAAAGCCTCCTTTGGAGGGGAGTTGACTTCCTAAATCTTACATCAAATTAAATTGTTATGTCAACAATTGTCTATGTTAACAGTTCAAGAAATAGAAACAAAATTGAATTATGTAAAGCAAAGTCATTTTGAATCTGCAAATAAACCAGGAAGATGGTTGGCATATAAACTAAGAAAGGAAAAGGAAAAGAGAATGATTGGAAAAAATTGTGAAGGTAATAATGTAATGACTATATCAAAACGTCTTTTCATAATTTTTATTCAGATCTTTATAAAAAGCAGGAACTAGATGGATTTAAATTAGATGAATATCTGTTAAGACAACGGTTACCTAAACTCAGAAACAACTTATGAGTGACTCAATAACTACCTTTGAAATATTAGAAACTATTTAAAAAATGAAAACAGGCAAAGTTCCAGGTCCAGATGGCCTCACAAGCCAGTATTATAAATGCTTTGAAGGTGAACTTCTTTTCAAATTTCAAATTGTATTGGTTTTTAAATTTTTACATCAAGGTGCTTGGGAAACAATGTGGTGATGGGGACATCAATCATCCAAAAGCAAAATCATACTTATATAACTCAGGTTAATTCATTAAAAGTTCCCTCTCTGTTTCCCTCATATAATATTACATATTCAAATTGATACATTTCTAAATAAAGTTCAATCAATCAAATCAGTCATCAATCACATTTCAGTTATAAAAATCCAAATCCTGTTTTTAAGCTTTACTAATTTACAATTACCATATTCCAATTAGCCTTGAATAAACATATTATTAACACTTCAGGTATCCCTCATTTCCCTTTTCCCTAACATAATAATTATATCTAAAATGAATATATTATTCCAACAATAACATTCTTCTATTTTCCACATATAATCTGTTTCTTAATCTAATAAATCATTTATTGATACCATTTCTTCTCTTATCACAAATCCCTCTTATTCTCCTTCTATTACAAAATAATTGTCTTATTTAAAATAAAAATATCAGTCCAAAAGATATATTTCTATCTATTAAATATATATTCTATCAATCAATCTATATCTATAAAAAGTCTTTTTAACCCATTAGGTAAAGTTTACCCCTCCAAATAATTATCATATCTAAAACAAAATATTATTACAAAAGATATCCTCTTATAGAATTCATGTACTCCGTTAGTTATTAAATCAGTCAAAATCTCTAAAGCCTTTTTAACCCATTAAATGAAGTTTTTAATCATATTTTTAAATCTAACTCTAGCTTTCTTTCTGTGCCAAACCGGTTTCCATAGTAAAGCTTCTGCATCATCAAACCTCAATATTTGAATAGAGGTATTTCTCGACACTTCAGACTGGTCAAAGTTCTCTTCCCTTTCTTCCAGTGTCATCTGAATAGTGTAATCAGTTTTATTCCATGTTGTAATTATTAGTTGATTGTCCACGTTATCACAATTTTCAGTAACTTGTGTCTGGATGTCAATCTCTGTTATTTTTGACATTTCAGGTATCTCAATTAAAGTTATTCTTTGATCATCAAAATCCTCCATAAATTGTATATGGGGTTGTATAAAGTTGATTTGCTCAGTAGTTTCCACAATTTCTCCCAATATAAGTTCATAGTTGAGTTGTAGATATGGATCCTCCATCTCTTTACATTGTATGTGTTGTTGGGTAGAGGCCTCTTTGGGGTTACTCTGTTCCTCCTCTATTGTTCCTTGGCCTATGGCTTGATCCATTAAAATTTGAGAATCAATTTGTGATTCTGAAATGACATCTTTAATTTTTCTCCAAGATTTCATATACTCTGTAGCTTCCAAGATTTTTTCCAATATAAGTTCATAATCAAGCTGTGGGTAAGATTCCTCCATTTCAGTGATGAAAAAATCTTCTAATCTTTTAGTGGAGGCTGTATTTAGAAAGAGTCAATAAATATCCACCTCCAGTTTCTAATAGACAAATTCACCTCCCAGCTGTTTCAAGTCCTTTATGTTTTCCCTTTTATTATCATTTGAAGGTCAAATCCATCTTCAAACAGCAAAAGAAAATGCAGTTGCAATAACAATTTGCACCACAAGATGTCCTCAGGAGACTATAAAATCTTTTTTCCAGGTTAATAAAAGTTTATCTCATTAGAAAAATAGAAAAAAAACCACAGATATCTCCAACATAATAAGTAGAATAATAATAATATTCAATGGTAGAAATATTTTCAGGATCCCTAAGTATCCAAAAAATTAAATAGTCAATAAAAAATTAGCTGATTTATTTCTTTGATTTCCAGAGCTCTTTTTTCCAAATACACAAACGCTGCTCTCTTAAAGCAGGGAAGTAGTTCAAAAGCTTTTTACAGGAGAGTAGTTAGGGCAAAGAGAGGGAAGGAAAGGTCTCACCCAGATTCTCCATGGTGGTTCTTTATGCTTAGCTGTTCTTCTGACTTTCAGCTGGTGCAGCTGGGTGATCGGCCATTTTATTGGCCAATCTTTTCTCCGTCAGCCCTAAGGAGCTGGTTCAGACCGCAGAAGGAGCTGCTGCCCTTCCACAGTTGATGAGGGCCTCCTTAGCAGTGGTTGCCCCTTCAGGGCAACTTTTCAACCCGATTAAGGATCTACCGGCGGAGGGAAAACAGCCAACGAAGAGACGAGTCTCTCTGCACGACTGTGTAAGTCGCGATCCAGAATCGGAAGTCGAAGGTGAACTTCTTCAGCCACTAAAGGATATAATGAATGATATATTACAGGTGGGAAAAATACCTCCAACTTGGACAGAAGCTACTATTGCACTACTACCAAAGGAAGGCCAAGATGTTATAAGGATAAAGAATTATAGACCAATTTCATTACTAAACAATGAATATAAACTTTTTGCTGCAATTTTGACAGAAAGATTAAAGAAGGTTTTACAGGCATATATTCATGAAGATCAATCTGGCTTTCTCCCAAAAAGATAGTTAAGGACTGTGAGCACAGTTTTTAATATTATTAAATATTTACAATATCATAATGAGAAACAGGCAGCTTTAATATTCTTAGATGAAGAGAAGGCCTTTGACCATTTAAATTTAAATTTGTAAAATGTTTAGAGTTTTGGAAGATACAGATTTTGGGGAGAATTTTATTCAAGGGATTCAAGCAGTGTATACATCACACAGCAAGCAAAGTTTATTATTAATGGAGATTTAACCAATTCAAAAAAATATGAGATAAGGATGGCCCTTATCTCCCTTGTTGTTTATATTGGTACTGGACAGAGATATTAGGCAAGATGAGAAAATAGTAGGTATAAATATCAAAAAGGAAGTTCACAAATTGAGGGCATTTGCCAATGACCTGGTTATATTTTTGCAAGACCCAAAAATAATATAGAATATTTGATGAGAAAATTAAATGAGTTTGGAATCTTAGCATGGTTTAAAATAAACAAACAGAAAACAACAATGCTTATAAAGAATAAGGACAGTGATATATTGATTAAAAAATCTGGTTTTAAGGTTGAGAAAAAGGTGAAATACTTGGGGGTTATATTGACAAATACAAACACAAAATTGTTTCAAAATAATTATGTGCTTCTTTGGAATGATATAAAAAAGGATTTATTAGGATGGGATAAATTGCATTTATCATTATTGGGTAGAATTTCTGTAATTAAGATGAATGTTTTACCAAAGATGCTTTTTTTGTTTCAGACATTACCAATACTTGCAACTGATACTCGTTTTAAACAATGGCAGAAGCATTCCATGACTCTTCCCATTTAAAAAAAACTCAATGACCCCCCCCCCAAGAACTAGGAGAACTGCAGAAGTTCATAGAGAAAAAATTAGTGCAAGACTTCATACAGCCGGCGAGACCAAAAATGGCAGCTCCAGTTTTGTTCCGGGAGAAGAAAAACAGGTCTCTTCACCTCTGTGTGGATTATAGGTGTTTGAACACAGTGAGCGAAAACAATATCTACCCCCTGCCGCTAATGAAGGTTATGTTGGCCCACCTAGCGAAGGGGAATATATTCTCAAAATTAGACCTTGTTCTGTCTGGTCTCTCTCAGCTCATTAAAAACTACGTAAATGTCTTTAAGAGATTTATTAAACACATTTCAAAAGGATTCATTTCAAAGCCAACTGCTGACATTTTGCTGGCAAAAACATCTAAGACTAAGTATTTACAGTTAGATTACAACAAACTCTTTCCAAACATTCCAATTACTCACTCCGTCTTTATCACAGTGGCCGAGACCTCATTATCCTTCGCTAGGTTTTTCAAAACATCAGACTTTCAAAGCATTGCAAAAGTTTCCAAACCTCTCATTGATAAACGTTGCCCATAACAAGGGCGTAGTCTACTTCCCCCTTCTAATATAGTGTCCGATACGTCACTTCCCCCCATTACTTCCTTTTTCCAGTTAACTGACACCTTCGCTTATCAAACCTTCTGAACCTCGGATCAATCCATTGCTCGTCTTGCTCTAAATCTGACCCATCATTTGGAGAGTCTGAATCAGAATGCATACAAAACTCCTCATTATCTGATTCGGCTGCCGGGGGGGGGGAAATACCCAGAGGGGCCGGCTTGTGCTTCCTCATTCTCTGATATGTCATCATCCAGTCGTGAGACACCCACAACAGACCTAAGGGAAGCATATTACTGAGTTAGGATTAAAGGAGATGAATGAAAGACGGCATTTAACTGCCCCATGGGCTGCTTCCAATTTAAGGTGCTCCCATTTGGACTGCAGGGAGTGCCAGCAGTCTTCATGCAGCTAATTAACAAAGTCCTCCAGGAGCACCTCTACAAGTGGGTTCTTGTGTACCTGGCTGACGTCTTAATTTTCACCAAAACAAGGGAGGAATACATAAAACTGGTTAGGGCAGTACTGAATAAATTGTGGGCTGCTCAACTTTACACCAAGCTATCGAAGTGTGAATTCCATAAAGAAAAAATTGACTATTTAGGATACAGCATATCTCATAATGGGATAGAAATGGATCCGGGAAAGGTCAGGGCAGTGCTGGAGTGGGCACTGCCACGCACAAGGAAACAATTATAAAGTTTCCTGGGGTTCGCTAATTTCTACCCTTTGCCAATTCATTCCTTCTTTTGCCCAAATTGCACTTCCCATTACAAATTTGCTAAAAACAAGAGGAAAGGGCAAACCAAAACTGAGCCAACCATTAAAATAGACTATGGAATTTCAAGCCGCGTTCAAAAAATTGAAAAGACTTTTCACAGCTGAACCAGTCCTGAAGCACCCATTCACAGAGAAGCCTTTTGTCATACAAGCAGATGCTAGTAATGTAGCAGTAGGCACAGTACTGCTCCAAGAGAACCAAAAGGGCCAACAGCAGCCCTGTGCATACACATCCAGAAAACTCATAGAGACAGTACAGAGGTGGGCAGTGTGGGAGAAGGAAGCCTATGCTGTACACTGGGCCCTCCTCACATAGAGACATTTCCTAGAAGGGAGTAAAATCCCCTTCCAGGTATGGAATTACCACAAGAACCTTGAAGCCTTAACCCCCCCCCGAAAACTGTCACCAAAACAAGCGAGGTGGTCTCAATACTTCACTGGTTTAACTTTACTATGAAATGCCTGCCGGGGGGGGATTCTTAGCAGACGCTTTGTCAAGGTTGCCACAGTATAACAACACCAAAACAGAAGTGGTGGACCCCCTCATGCCATCTAAACAATTAGCGGCTCTAGTAACCAGACACTTGCAAGCAAAGAAACCAAAGCCCCTAGATAGCGAAGCAGGAGCGGAGTTCAGACAGGCTTTGGAAACAGATTAATGGTTCCTGGGTCATAAGAACCTCTGCTTGATGGATGATGGACTGCTTTGTGTGGGTGGAAAATTATATGTGCCCAAAGCTCAGAGACTGAAATTTATGCAGCTATGTCATGACTCAAAGATGGCTGGACATTTTGGGTTCATAAAAATGCTCCATCTAGTAAAGAGACAGTTTTGGTGGCCATCCATAAAGAAGGACATTGAAAGCTATGTGGCTTGCTGCCCCATCTGTGCAGCAGCAAAACAAAGACAGGATAGAATGCCAGGGCTATTGCAGGTGGTAGCAAGCCTATCAGCACCTTGGTGGGAGATTTCCATGGATTTTATCATGGAGTTACCAGAGAGCTCAGGGGACACGGTCATTTGGATTCTCCAAAAAGGTGCATTTCATCCCGTGCACCAAGATTCCCACAGCCAAGACTCTAGCGAAGATTAGATACAACATATCTACTGATTACATGGGGCCCCGCAATGCATAATTTCAGACAGGGGGATGCAATTCACTTCAGAGTTCTGGAGAGCGTTTTTGGACCTCCTGGGGACTGCCCAGAGCCTGTCATCTAGTCATCATCCACAAACGAATGGTGGGACAGAATGTTCAAACTCAATATTGGAACAATATTTGAGATGCTTTATTAATAATCAACAAGACAATTGAACTGATCTGCTTCCTTTCGCAGAAGTGGTTTACAACAATGCTGTTCACTCCAGCACAGGCTACACCCCATTCCAGGTTACAACTGGACAAAGCTTCAACCCAATGCCTGAATTGCCAGTCAATGAACCCATCATCCCTTCCCTAAAGGAGTGGATCACACAATTTCAAAATACAGGGTCAGTAGTGAGAAAAGCATTAGATGAGGCTAGGGAAGCGTATAAAGTGCAGGCAGATAAGAAGCAGGTCGAACCAAAACCATTTAAAGTGGGAGAGAAAATACTTAAAGTCTTTGCAGCCATCAAAGAAATTAGGACCAAAATATGAGGACCATTCCCCATAAAAAGAATAATCAACTGTAACAGTAACTGTAGAATTAGAACTCCCAAAAATGTTAAGACAAGTTCACCCGGTATTTCATTGTAGCTTGCTAAAACATGAACTAAACTCATCCCTAAGGCCAGCTGCAGTCCCCCCTCCCCCACCTATCATGGTAGAGGGTGAACAGTATTTTGAGATCATAGAAATCCTGGATTCCAGGAAACACCATGGGTCAACCCAATACCTAATAGTTTGGAAGAAGCCCCAAGGTTGTTAAAAAAAGTTCCACTCCCAATATCCTGATAAACCCAACTAATCTATTTGTAATTCTCTCTCCTTGTTATTATTTTCTTTCTCTCCAGGTGGATCTCTCATTTTTTTAAGAGGGGCGGCATGTCAGAACCCTATGTTCTGTATGCATGGGATTTCTTATTCTTTTTGGGTTCTGCCATTCTTCTGGGGGAGGAGGGAAAAGCTTGAGATGCCAATGTATATTTGCTTTGCTCTGTCTCTTGCTCTATCTTCTTTGATGTGTCTTTAACGGGGTGAGAATGGAATGTACCTCCGCCCATCTGCCTTATCTCCAAATGCAGAAGAAACAGCGCAGACATCTAACAGCCTTGGAAGTGGCGTCCTATCATTCTGTTCCCACAGCATTTTCACACCTGCGGATTGGCCTGTTTGAACCATCCGGATGGACAGTTTGGGTGGGGTTATTATGGACACTTTTAATTACTTGATTCACGCGGAAACCTCAGATCCTGCCTTCTATTCCTGCTGTCAACACCTCCCAATAAAAGTTGAAATGATGCCATTTCAAGAGTTCTGCTTTCCTGGGAGAACTGATTGAGGCGGGTCCTTACATCCTGACCAAAATGCCAAGGAACCTTGAATCACAGAATTAAAAAAGCTTTATACATTTTCACTAAAGTAAAAGGCAGGATAAGGTGGATATATAAAAAAATATAATCTAATAAACATTTTAATAATGATCTAACAATTATTCTACTGGTCTCTAGCCATCCCTATTCCTAAGCCTTGGCCAATGAATGCTTCAGGAATTATTTAATATGCATTCTATTTGCTCCAGGTCATCTCTATTCTTAGCTTCTAGCTGAGGTCTGCAAAATACCTAACTCTTTGTTATTTTTATCAGCTTTCTAACCACCCAGAATTGTTACAAGTTTACATGTGCATATTCCCTGTGAATAAGCATTCTTTGTTCTTGCCAGACAAACTCATCAATTACAGGCTGCCTGGTCTCCTTTCAAGTTGTATGGCATAAACTTGCTTTGTTTTAGCAGCCAGCCCATTGTTCCGCCCCACCTTTGAATCTGAAAATGATTTAATTTTCCAAGATTCACCAATACCAATATCCATGTACAGAGAAACCCATAGTTTGCTTATACGCAGAAAGGCAAAGTAGAAGGAATTGTAATCCACAATAGGTGATTAAGAGAAAAATGACTATACATGCCATGGTCATTATTAGGGTTCTTAACCAGCAGAAATTGGGTAACCATCCTGTCAGCCAATGCCACCAGCCTTCCTATTCTTTCATGTGGTGGATTGTAGCTATCTTTGTTATGTGTGCAGCTCGGTTTTGGATTTCCTCTGATTTGTCAAAATATACACAGAGCATTGTTATTGCCAGACTCTCAATGTATTTCTTTCTTATGCCTTTCATTTTTGGGTTCTGCCATTCTATAGGGGAGAGGCTTGTGCTTAGAAAGGGGGGCAGTGACCTATGTGTTTGCTGCAATGTATTCCCTCTGCTTTGTTCTATCCTCTTTGAAATATCTTATTTGGGATGTGAAAGGAATTGCCTCCAGCCACCTGCCTTATGTCTAGTCGGATGGGAAGAAGCTGCAGAGAATCCTGACAGCCTTGAGAACGGCACTTATCACTGATTTACCACAACAGCTTAACACCTATGGATTGGTTCAATTCAATTCAACCAGCCGGTTGGACATTTGGGGTGGGATTTGAAAGGGTTCTTTTAATTTAACATTTCACGTGAGAAATCCTCAGATCCTGCCTTAATCTCCTGCCATTAATTTCCAATAAAAGTTCCTGTTGAGACACTACAAGTTTCAAGCGTTCTGCTTTCTTGGGAGGATTAATTGAGGCAGGTCCTTACATTAGGCAGGATCTGAAAAATGGTCAACCTAGAGGGAAGAAAACTCCTACCGTGGGGACTGTGCATACAATATCTAACCACGGCAGCAAGAGGGAAGAGAGCAACAGCTCCCCTGACTCCTCTGGCTCAGGAGACGAGGCTGTGACTGGGTAGACTCTCAAAGCCAAGGTGGTTGATCAGTGTCAGAAGGAAGTAGGACTAGGAAGGGAGATCCTGGAAAGTAACCATCAACCACAGTAGCCGAAAGCTGGGCTGGAGACATGAAATGGAGCATTCATTTAACCTCAGTGAGGAAGAGGACAAAGTGCCAACCCAAGCTGATCACTTCCTAAGGCAAGCCATAAACCTGGTGGTGGGAGGCCTTCAAAAACCTCAAAGAGGAAGGGCAGACACCTGCCGAGGCAGGAACAAAGAGAAACTGGAGGAGAAGGCTCAAAGGGGGGGAGAGCAAATCCTCCAACCCAGGGACCTCTGCCAACAGCGCAGATGCTGTGAGGCCTGCAATAGCAGCAATGACCCCATCAAAAAATCAGGAGGAACCAAATTGGGGAAAATGTTTGCAGCGCTCTCACAACCAAAAAAAAAGCAGGAGTAGTAGCATATATTAATGAGGAAATTCCAATAAAACATATATATAATGATGAAGATGGCAGAATCTTAATAATAGAATAAAAATAGCCTTGGTGGGAATCTATGCTCCCAATGAAGGCCAGAAACAATTTTATAAAAAATTACATAGCACTATTAGCGAATTTGATTATGACAACTTTTGTATAGTGGGAGACTTCAATGCGATCAAGGATAGACAATTGGATTATAAAAGTGATAAGACCAGAAAAGGAATTAGACCAATACTACCTAGTACTTTTTTAGAAATGGCAGAGGAGTTCAACATTCAGGATATTTGGAGGAAAAGGAATACAGGGAAAAAGGAGTATACGTACTTTTCGGGGTGACACCTCTCATGGTCTAGGATAGATATGACGTGGTTGTCAATAGACCTGAATTCGGAAATGGAAGATGTTGTAATTGATATAAATTCATGGGCTGACCACAATCCAATTAGAATCAAATGGAGAGGGCAAAAGAAAATGAGGAGGTGGACTCTAAAAAGAGCAATTTTAAACCACAAAGAATTTAAATTGAAATTAGAAGAACAAAAGGGCCTATTCTTCCAGATGAATAAAAAGGAAGACACAAACTCTCAAAACTTATGGGACACAGCCAAAGCCTACATAAGAGGTGTTGCAATTGCTTATATAGCTAGGGAAAATAAAACTAAAATAGAGCGACAAAGAAATCTTGAAGAAGAACTTAGTAGAGTAGAGGAAAACCTACAAAATGAACCAGAAAGGCGTGACCTGAAACAACAAATAGATTTAATTAAACATAAGATAAATATTATTGAAAAGGAAGAATTGGGGCAACAAATAACATGTACCAAACAAAATTTCTTTGAAAATGCCAATAAACCAGGTAGATGGTTGGCTTATAGGATAAAGAAACATAATAATAAAAAGAGGATTAATAAACTATACAATGAAAAAGGAGAGATGGTTTACCAGAATGAAGGGAAGAAAATGGTGGCCTATAAGTTTTATAAAAAATTATATGAGGATGTAGAACGGAAAAACAAGGATGATATATTAAAATATTTGCAATCAGCTGATCTACCAAAAGTTCCAGAGGAGACTAAAAATATGTTAAACAAAGAGATAACACCTTTGGAACTATTTGAGGCAATTAAGAAACAAAAAAACAATAAAGCCCCAGATACGGATGGTTTACCAACAGAAATATACAAAATAATGCCAGAATCTCTAAGCCCAGTGTTAATAGATCTATTCAATGAGGTTCTGAAGAATGCAAAGATTCTGACTTCATGGGAAGAAGCAACTATCACTTTGATCCCCAAGAACAACTCAGATTTGGCATTCATTAAAAATTACAGGCCCATTTCATTATTAAATTTGGACTACAAAATTTTCATGACCATAATGGCTAAACGTCTTGAAAGATTCTTAGTAAAATTCATACATACGGATCAAAATGGTTTTCTATCTAAAAGATATATAAGTAACAATGTTAGGATTATATTGGATGTATTGGAATATTATGAACTCCACAATGAAAAACAAATGGGACTAATCTTTCTTGATGCACAAAAGGCATTCGATAATGTGAAATGGGACTTTATGTTTAATCAATTGGAATACATGGACTTTGGGGAGAATTTTATAAACATGTTCAAAGCGATTTATTCTAAACAGGTAGCTAAGGTGATAATTAATGGAGAAACTACTAAAAACTTCCAAATCCAAAAAGGCACAAGGCAAGGTTGCCCGCTATCTCCACTACTGTTTATACTATCCCTGGAGGTACTAAATAAAATAATTTGAAAGGATGAGTATATTAAAGGTTTAGAGATTAAGAGAGAAATTTTCAAATTGCAAGCTTTTGCTGACGATCTTGTTTTCATACTCGAAGAACCTTTACAATCAGGGACAAGGCTAATGGAAGTACTGGGTGAATATGGTGAAATGGCAGGCCTAAAGATAAATAAAGAAAAACCAAAATACTTGTGAAGAATATGATTAGATCACAGAAAAATGAACTAGCTGATAAATTAGGTATTCAGATTACAAAGAAAATAAAATACTTAGGGATACATCTAACAGCTAGGTGTGTAACAATTAAAAGAGACAATTATGACAAACTAATGGATCAGATTAAAACAGACTTGGACACCTGGACAAATCTTCATGGGTAGAATTGCCGTAATTAAAATGAACATATTACCTAAAATATTATTCCTATTTCAATGTATACCAATTAGATTAGAAAAGGAATTCTTTCGAAATTTTAACCAAACCATACTTAAATTCATTTGGCAAGGGAAAAAACCAAGGATTAAATTAAAATTATTACAGGATGCTAAGGAAAGGGGGGGATCTTGGCCTCCCCGATCTGGAAAAATATTATCAATCTACTGTGGGTGCGGGATTGGATTCGACTGGAAAATCGGAGATTATTAAAACTGGAAGGTCATCACATGCAGATTGGATGGCATGCCATGTTATAAGAGAAGCATAAAGTTCACCAGTACTTCCGGAGGCACTATGTTAGACAGGCGCTAATAGATGTATGGATCAAAATCTGACGACAGAACTATAGGCAAGTCCCCAATTGGATTTCAACACTAGAAATGTACATACACCCAAGGTTCATTCAGCTAGGGAAAGTAATAACCTGTAAAATCATACTAGACGAGAGAGGAGAATTAAAATCGAGGAAGAATCTCCAAGATGCTGGGATAGAATTAGAATGTTGGGCATGCCTCCAACTACAAGCAAGATATAGGCAAGATAAAAAAGAGTGGGGTATAAAGATAGAACCGACAGAACTAGATAAAATTTTATTAGGTCCTGAGGATAAAATGATTAAAAAAATATATCATTTTCTTTTAGATCAGACAATGTATGAAGAACAGGTTAAGGATACCATGCTAATTTGGAGTAGGGATTTTGGTTTTAGTATTGACCTGCATATTTGGCAAGAACTGTGGGAAAGAAATAGGAAACTCACCTTAGTTACCTCATATAAGGAAAATCTTTACAAGATGTTCTATAGATGGCATTTCCCACCCGCAAGGCTAGCCAAAATGGGTTCAAACATCTTATCCTTATGCTGGAAATGTAAAACAGCAATAGGATCGTATTACCATATGTGGTGGGAGTGCCCAAAGACTCGTAAGTATTGGCACAGGACACGAAACTGGTTGAGGGATATATTATCACTGGACTTAGAGTTAAAACCGGAACTTTTCTTGTTGGGAATACGACAGAAAAATATGACAAGGGAACAATCTACCTGCTGCTACACATCCTGACTGCAGCTAGGCTCGCTTTTGCACAAAGATGGAAGAGCAAGGAAATTCCCTCAGAGGAAGAGTTAATACATAAAATATTAACATGTGCGGAAATGGACAGGCTCACAATGATATTAAAAGATAAATGTGGATCAGTATATTACGAAACCTGGGATAAATTTTATCGCTGGAGGAATTCGAAGAGGATGGTTGGGATTAAGGATGAATGTTAAGATAGAAATATATGTTATTTTATTTTAGAATAAGTACTGTATATAAATCTTAGATACCGGACGCTGATGCCGAGCTGCCGAGCCACCGAGTAGAAACAAGAAACATTAAGAACTAACAAGAAGCCAGGATTTGGAAGAGCTCGCCCGCCGCTCTAGCTGCCGCCCTGACCAACCAGACCGCCGCCTGGCCAGACCTCCCGAGAAGGACGCTGAGCCGCCGAGTCACCGAGCAGCAATAAGAACATTAAGAACAAGCAAGAAGTCAGGTTTGGAAGAACTCGCCCGTCGCCCTAACCGCCACCCTAACCGCCGCCCTAACCGCCGTCCGCCACTCTAACCGTTAAGCTGGAAGACCGGCGGAAAGGAGAGCCCCGGAACTAAGGCTGAGATGGGTAAACCACTTCAGAACGAAAAGCCGGCTGAGCGTTTTAACATCTCTTTTTGCCTCGCCGCTGAGCTAGGCAGGGTCGGGTCAGCGTTTGGGGCTGATGGAGAACCGGCAGGGTCGCTGTGGACCGCCGAGCTCCTGGCAGCCAGCTGGGGAGTTTGGTCAGCATGTGTAAGCCAGCTGTTTGCTGCCCCCACTCGAGAGCCTTGCTACAGTGGAAAAGATGGTGTTGAAGGACATGGCTGGGGAGTTCTTGAGAGCAACCTCCAGTGGACATTTTTCAGCTGACTTTGAGGCTTACTTTGTGCCCCTGATGAAGCACTTGGTAGGAGGCGACTGGTTATCTCTTGCACCTCTGCTTGTGGCTTCTTTAGTTAATATGTTTATGTGTCTTGTTTTAAATTTTTTAAATTTTTAAATTTAAATTTTTAATTTTTATTACATTGGGTGGGTGAGAGATGTATGCATGGGATGGGGATATGTATGAGGAATGTATGATAGATGAATCAACAGGCCTGCTGAGCTTGAGGGAGGCTGGGGACTGGGGGGATGCAGACTCTGGAGTCACTGAGGGTTGGAGTATACCGGTCATTCAGGGAAGAGGCAGATATGGCGGGAGCAAGAGGGTAGGCCGCACTCGGGGAACTCAGTCCTGCTGTCTCGTAGCAGTTCCTTGTTCTGGCCCTTCTGAAAAATCTAGCTCACCCCATGATCCTGCTGATGGGCGTAGCTCGGGCCCTGGGCTCAGACTGTTGCTGCTCAATGCCAGGTCGGTTAATAATAAGGCCCCCCTCATTCATGACCTTTTCATGGATGAGGAGACCAACTTGGCGTGTGTGACTGAGACCTGGTTGGGCCCTGAGGGGGGTGTTCCCCTCTCAGGTATGTGCCCACCAGGTTATCAGGTATGGCACCAGCCGTGACCCCAGGGAAGGGGGGGAGGAGTGGCTGTTTTGGCCCGGGAGAACCTCAGTCTATGCAGGCTCACTGTTTCCGAAATTCTGGGTTGCGAGTCCATCTTTATGATGCTGGACCTAGGGGTTCAGGTGGGCTTATTGCTTACGTACCTGCCTCCCAGCTGCGTGACATCAGCCCTGCCTGTGCTACTCGAGGAGGTTGCTGGGCTGGTGGTGGAGTTCCCCAGGCTTATGGTCTTGGGGGACTTTAATCTGCCATCGCTTGGCGAGTTCTCGGGGTTGGCACAGGAGTTCATTGTCGCCATGACAACCATGGACCTGACCCAGGTAGTGCAGGGTCCGACACATGAGGGTGGGCACGCCCCGGATATGATTTTCCTTTCGGAGCAGTTGGGTAATGATCTGGTTTTAAGGGGCTTAGATATTTTGCCTTTGTCATGGACCAATCATTTCCTGCTTCGACTGAATTTTATGGCCCCAATCCTTCCCCGCAGGGAGGCGGAACCGATTAGGTGGTTCCACCCCAGACGCCTGATGGATCCGATTGGTTTTCAGACGGCGCTTGGGGAATTACCGAGCTCGTTTATTCACAATTCGGCGGAGTCCCTGGTAGCGGCATGGAATACGGCCGCGAAGGGGGCTATTGACCGGATTGCGCCTTTGCGACCTCTCTGTGGTGCTGGCCCCAGGAGGCCTCTTTGGTTCACCGAGGAGCTCAGGGGGATTAAGCGCCATAAGAGACGTCTAGAGAGGCGATGGAGACGAAGTAGGTCCGGATCTGATCGAACCAGTTTGAGCTCATTTATTAGAGTCTATTTGAAGGCAATTAAAGCGGCAATATCGTTGTATCTCTCTGCTTTAATTGCGTCTGCGGAATCTCGCCCGGCCGCCCTATTTAGGGTGGCCTGGTCCCTCCTTAACCCAAGGGGTCCAGGGCCTCCCTTGCA
Organism: Bothrops alternatus; assembly: GCA_034064705.1. NCBI lineage: Eukaryota > Metazoa > Chordata > Lepidosauria > Squamata > Viperidae > Bothrops > Bothrops alternatus. The sequence goes on from JARGCV010000112.1 coordinate 36,515,713, forward strand.
GGTAGTCCCGAGGACTTTAACAACTGTGTCGCAGACAAAGTAGCTCAGATCCGGGCCGACCTAGACTCCAATTGTGAAGCAGAGTCAACTGATAATGATTCAGTCGAGGGGACAGGGGCATGTTCTTGTCCGGTCATCTGGGGCGAGTTTTATTTTATTTTATTTATTTATTTATAATCAAATTTCTATACCGCCCCTCTCCTGAAGGACTCGGGGCGGTGTACAGCCTAAAATTAAAAACATATAGATATACATAATTTAAAATAATTAAAAGTGAATTAAATAATTTGGCCGTAAACTCCCCATTTAAAACCCAACACTTACAAATCTTTAAAAAATGACTCAATCAATCCCCCTAGAACATTCTAACCCTACTGAAACCGGAGCTTCTATGCCAGGCCGGCCTGTCGAAAAAGGAACGTTTTTAGTTCCCGACGGAAGGTGCGTAGATGTGTCATTGTACGGAGTTTGGGGGGGAGCTCGTTCCATAACGTGGGAGCTCCCACAGACAAGGCTCTCCTTCTGGGGGCCGTCAGCTAACATTGTCTGGCCGACGGCTCCCTGAGGAGGCGCTCTCTGTGGGAGCGTACCGGACGGCGGGAAGTATTTGCTGGCAGTAGGCGGTCCTGTAAGTATCTGGGTCCGATGCCATGGAGCGCTTTAAAGGTGGTCACTAGCACCTTGAACCGCACCCGAGAGACCACCGGCAACCAGTGCAGCTCGCGCAGGAGTGGTGCTACATGGGAGTGCCACGACGCTCCCGTCACTACCCGCGCAGCTGCATTCTGAGCCAGTTGGAGCTTCTGGGTGCACCTCAAGGGGAGCCCCATGTAGAGAGCATTACAGTAGTCCAGCCTGGAGGTAACAAGGGCATGAGTGACTGTGCATAGCGAGTCCCAGTCTAGCAAGGGACGCAACTGGCGCACCAGGTGAACCTGCTAGAACATCCTCCTGGCCATGGCCGTCAGATGGTCCTCTAAGGACAGCCGTGAGTCCAGGAGAACTCCCAGATTGCGAGCCCTTCCTATGGGGGCCACTGTTTCGCCCCCAATAGACAGCAATGGGATCAGCTGGGTATACCGGGCCGACGGTAACCACAGCCACTCGGTCTTGGAGGGGTTGAGCTTGAATCCATTCCTCCCCATCCATACCCACATGGCCTCCAGGCACTGAGTCAGCATGGCAAGAGCATCGTTGGGGTGGTTCGGCTTGGAAATGTACAGCTGAGTATCATCAGCGTAGTGGTGGTACTCCACGCCAAAACCACGGATGATCTCACCCAGCGGCTTTACATAAATGTTGAACAGTAGAGGCGAGAGGACCGACCCCTGAGGTACCCCACATACGAGGGGTCTCGGGGTCGACCTCTGGCCCCCTGTCAACACAGACTGCATCCGGCCAGAGAGGAAGGAGGAGAACCATTGCAAAACAGTGTCTCCTATGTCCAACCCCTCCAACCGTTGCAGCATGATACCATGATCGATGGTATCAAAAGCCGCCGAGAGGTCCAATAGCACCAGAATAGAGGAACAACCCCTGTCTTGGGCCCGCCAGAGATCATCCACCAATGCGACCAATGCTGTTTCCGTGCTGTAGCCAGGCCTGAAGCCCGCCTGGAGCAGATCCAGATATGATGATTCCTCCAGGTGCTGCGGGAACTGTCGGGCAACCACACTCTCAACAACCTTCGCAAGAAAGTGAAGGTTGGAGACGGGATGATAGTTTGATAAAACAGCTTGATCCAGGGTAGGCTTCTTGAGGAGGGGTCTCACCACCGCCTTTTTCAAGGTAGCGGGAAAGACACCCTCACTCAAGGAAGCGTTGATAATTGCCTGGAACCAGCCTTGTACCACCTCCCAGGAGGCCAGCACCAACCAGGAGGGACATGGGTCCAGTAAACATGTGGTCACCCTAAGTCCCCCCAGCAACCTGTCCACATCCTTGGGGGTCACAGGGTCAAACTCAACCCAGGAAACAGTCTCAAGACCTGCCTCTGCCTCTCCCACTGGACATACCCAGTTGAAGTCGAAGCCTTCCCATATCTGAGCAATTTTATCATACAGATATTTTCCGAAATCCTCGGCTCTACCCTCTAAGGGGTCTCCCCTCACCTCCTGATGAAGGAGGGAGCCGGTCACTCTAAACAAGGAGGCTGGGCGGTTATCTGATGACGCGATAAGAGCAGTGAGGTAAGAACACTTCTCTGTTCTTATCGCCGCTAGGTAGGACCTAATATGGTCTCTTACCAGTGTTCGGTCAGATTCGGCATGGCTCGATCTCCAACTGCTCTCTAGGTGTCTTTTCCGGTGTTTCATCTCTCTCAACCCCTCGTTATACCAAGGGGCCGATCGAGACCCACGCCGAATCAGAGGCCGCAAAGGCACGACTCGATCCAGGGCACCAGCAGCCGCCCTGTCCCAGGCCGCCACCAGCTCTCTGACCGAGTCGTGTGTCAGAACCTCAGGAATTGGCCCAAGCTCTGCCTGGAACCGCTCGGCTTCCATCAGCCGCCTGGGGCGGTACCATCTCACCGGTTCCGCCTCTCTGCAGTGGGGTGCGATGGTCAGAAAGTCCAAGCATAGGAGAGAGTGATTAGACCATGACAGGGGTTCAATAACTATATCCCCTATACTCTGACCACTCAGCCACTGTCCAGAGACAAAAACCAGGTCAAGCGAGTTTGAGGCTGTTACGCCTGATGAAGTGGACAGGGCCATTGGAGCTGTGAGTTCTGCCACCTGTTTGTTGGACCCGTGTCCCTCCTGGCTGGTTTCTGCGAGTAGGGTGGTGACACGTACCTGGATCCAGGAGATTGTCAACACTTCTTTGAGGGAGGGGTCCTTTCCGGCTCCCTTAAAGGAGGCACTTGTGCACCCCCTCCTCAAGAAGCTTTCCCTGGATCCAGCAATTTTGACCAACTATCGTCCGGTCTCCAACCTCCCCTTTGTGGGGAAGGTTGTTGAGAAGGTGGTGGCACTCCAGCTCCAGTGGTCTCTGGAGGAAGCCGATTATCTGGGGCCTCTGCAGTCTGGTTTCAGGCCCGGCTACAGCACGGAAACTGCTTTGGTCGCTCTGATGGATGATCTCTGGCGGGCCCGGGATAGAGGCCAGTCCTCTTTCCTGGTGCTTCTTGACCTCTCAGCGGCGTTCAATACCATCGACCATAGTATCCTTCTGCGCCGGCTGGAGGGATTGGGAGTGGGGGGCACCATGTTATGGTGGTTCTCCTCCTATCTCTCTGGTCGGTCGCAGTCGGTGTTTGTGGGGGGTCAGAGGTCCACCTCTGGGTTATTCCCATGTGGGGTGCCTCAGGGGTCGGTTCTCTCCCCCCTACTTTTTAACATTTACATGAAGCCACTGGGTGAGATCATCCACCGACATGGAGTGAGATACCATCAGTACGCTGATGATACTCAGCTGTACATCTCCACTCCTGGCCAAATCAGTGAAGTGGTTGAGGTGATGTGCTGGTGTCTGGAGGCTGTGAGGGTCTGGATGGGCATTAACAGATTAAGGCTCAACCCCGACAAGACAGAGTGGCTGTGGGTGATGCCTCCCAAGGACACTTCAATCTGTCCTTCCATTATTCTGGGGGGTGAATCCATAAACCCCTCGGAGAAGGTCCGCAACTTGGGTGTCCTCCTCGATCCACAGCTGACATTGGAACATCATTTATCGGCTGTGGCGAGGGGGGCATTTGCCCAGGTTTGCCTGGTGCACCAGTTGCGCCCTTATTTGGATAGGGAGTCTCTCCTCACAGTCACACATGCCCTTGTCACCTCGAGGATCGACTATTGCAATGCTCTCTACATGGGGCTACCCTTGAAGAGTGTTCGGAGACTACAATTAGTGCAAAATGCAGCTGCGCAAGCAATTTTGGGCCTTCCACGTCGTGCACACGTTTCGCCAACTCTCCGCATGCTGCATTGGTTGCCTATCGGTCTCCAAGCACAATTCAAAGTGTTGGTCATTACCTATAAAGCCCTTTATGGCATTGGACCTGGATACTTATGGGACTGTCTTCTGCCACATACTTCCCTACGACCGGTGAGAGCACACAGGGTCGGCCTTCTCCGGGTCCCGTCAGTGAAACAATGTCATCTGGCGGGCCCTAGGGGGAGGGCTTTCTCTGTTGTGGCGCCTGCCCTCTGGAACCAACTGCCTCCTGAAGTCCGCGTTTCTCCCACTCTCCCGGCCTTCTGAAAGAATCCTAAAACCTACCTCTGCCGGCAGGCCTGGGGGTGATTGTTGATTGTGGTGTGACTGATGAATATGTGTGGGGTTTTATTTTTTAATGTTTTTGCTTGGACTTGATTAATTGTTGTTTTATATATATGTTGTGAGCCGCTCCGAGTCTTCGGAGAGGAGTAGCATATAAGTCCGAACAAAATAAATAAAATAGATAAATATGTAGAGATGAAGATGAAGAAGTTATTGTAAAAAGTGGAACAATCGGTTAAGAATGTATATACTGGAATGTCACATCAAATCCAATGTTTGTTTGTTTTTAATTGTATCATAAATAAAATTTGAAAAAAAAGTTTTATTAAAACATTTGCAAAGGCTGGTGGATCTCAGTACATGAAAGTAAGAGACCACACCTACTTTACAGATTTCAACAGTTTAAATACAGCTCTATCCCTGGCTGCTGGTCCATCCTCCCCAGGCCCAGTAGATAGGTCTGGTTCAGTCACATGCTAACAGTCCGCATATAGTGTGCCATCACACCTAAATGTTTAAAGTTTGTTAAGTCCTTCTTGTCACCCAAGCTTGCTCAGTCCTAGCCCTTTCACTGCTCAACCACTCTGGTATTTCCTTATCGGTTCCCTTGTTTATCTGTACAATACAGTAACTGGTACATGCTTCTAGCCAGAAGCTATGTATGTCATAGCTTTAGCAGAGTTCATGCATCGGTTAAACACGGCTGTGCTCTGGATATATAATAAAGTGGCTATTTAAAATACTAACCCTAGGATGTTAGAATAAAAAAATAAACCTTATATAAATTGGATATGTCATTCATAAGCTATATGCTAATCTACATTATAGAAAATTACAACTTATTATGTTATATCTCATACACAGGGAGAAAGTCCTTCATAACACACAATGTCCTGAAAAGAAAAAAGTAAACAGAAAGTTTGAAATACAAACTTCTATCCAGTCATTTGGTTCTATTAAACAGCAACCATAGATCTAAGGCATGGGTGTCAAACTCGCTGCGTCACATGACATATCATGACTTTTTTTGTATTGCCGGAGCTGGGGTGGGCACGGCCTCTGCATGATGCAACCGGCCCACGGGCCGGCAGTTTGACACCCCTAATCTAAGGTGTCTGTCATAGCTTGGACAGTCAGGTGGATCTGCAACCTTCAGTCTGGAATGATGAAGTTAGGTTCTGGACCATAACACTGGTGTAGATAGACAGTAGCACTTGAAAAAATCTTGTCTACTCTTTCTCACAGATCCAGGCAGGCCCAACCCAACAGGTGCAGCTTCCTGCAAATATTTAGCAAGAAAAAAATCACAGCAGACATCTGTTCCACACAATTGTTCAGGGTTCAGCCTGCATCGGCTGGTGAGGACCTCCCTACTCTCAGGCAAGCATTTGCTTTCCCCGCTGCTCCCTTTTCACAGCGGCCTCGGTGTCACCCGGCCGAAGCGCTTGCTGGGGGGGTGTCTCAGCCTGCATTGGCTGGTGAGGACCTCCCTGCTCTCAGGCAAGCCGTTGCTTTGCCCACTGCTCCCTTTCCACAGCGGCCTCGGTGTCACCCAGCCGAAGCGCTTGCTGGGGGGGGCTCAGCCTGCATCGGTTGTCCAGCTAAAAGGGAGGAAAGAAGCTGGGCTGGAGCGCCCTGGAAAGGCGAGCAGGCAGCACTTCTGCATGGGCTGGTTGGGCTTTCGGCAGGTTTCACCTGCAATTAAGGCAGGGTGAGGTTTTTGCAAGCAAGGCTGAGGGGGGATCTGCTTGTGGGGGCACGTGTCTGCTCACATAAGTGCAAATGTGGTTTTTTTGCAGGGAAGCTGCTTTGTTGAAGGTTATATCTTCCCCTTCCTTCCTTCCTTCCTTCCTTCCTTCCTTCCTTCCTTCCTTCCTTTTCTTCCTGTTTTCTTTCTTTCTTTCTCTTTCTTCCTTCCTTCCTTTTCTTCCTGTTTTCTTTCTTTCCCTTTTTCCTTCCTTCCTTCCTTCCTTCCTTTCTTTTCTTCCTGTTTTCTTTCTCTTATTTCTTTCTTCCTTTCTTCCTTCCCATATTCTTCCTGCCTTTCTTCTAACTTTCTTGTCTTCCCTCCCTCCCTCCCTCCCTCTCGTTCTTTCTTTCTTTCCCTCTCTCTCTCTCTCTCTCTCTCTCTCTCTCTCTCTCTCTCTCTCTCTCTCTCTCTCTCTCTCAATAAGCAAACAATCTGGGCTCTGACTGGCTGTCTGCGCTTCCTCCTCCTCATCCCCCTCCTCCGCACACAAGTAAACTGCATGTAAAAATCCCACGCGATCTACCAGCAGTGTTTTCGCTCCTAAGTCAGCCTATGTCTGTGCACACACAGAGACTTAAAGGGAGGCTTCCAAACCTGACATGCATACACATGTGGATGTCTGTAACTGGTTATTGCAAAAAATAGGGGGAAAGGGGGGGAAGTGGACATGACTATTTAAAGACCCCCACTTTTCTGCACGGGCTTGAGCAGGAGGCTGGAGTAGAAGATCTCCAAGGTCCCTTCCAGCTCTATTCTATTCTATAGGCAGGAGCTTATTATAATCATTGCACCCCCTTACTGCAATATCACCCTTTCTACCTGCACACAGCCTTTTCTTCAGGAGCACCCCTGAATATCATATTTCTTGCATCGCACAGGGAGCCACAAGCCCTTTTAGTAGCAATGTGTAATTTCCACTTTCTCAGCCTGATTACTAACTTATCGACTGCAGTGATTCACTTAGCAATGGTGGTAAGAAAGGTCACAAAATGGGGCAAAACTCGTTAAATGTCTCACTTAACAACACAAATCCAACCAAAATGGCTTAACAAGAAGGTATTCATCTCTTTACAGTGATTTGTTGAACACTGCTGGAATACTTTTCTGAATAAAGAAAAAGAAAGCCGGTTGGTTAATTCTGCAGGTCCTTGTCCTACTTTCCAAGTAAGTGCTTTGCTGGGAGGGGAAGGGAGGTAGGGACAGGGAGAGAGAGAGAGAGAGAGAGAGAGAGAGAGAGAGAGAGAGAGAGAGAGAGAGAGAGAGAGAGAGAGAGAGAGAGAGAGAGAGAGAGAGAGAGAGAGAGAGAGAGAGAAAGAGAGAGAGAGAGAGAGAGAGAGAGAGAGAGAGAAGAAGAAGAAGAAGAAGAAGAAGAAGAAGAAGAAGAAGAAGAAGAAGAAGAAGAAGAAGAATATATGTGGTTGTCCTTACTAGACTTTTAGTAAAGAACGTTTAATGAAATATTTTGATGTTTGTTTAATTAAGAAATGAAATATGGGGATAATTATGCTGTATTTAAAGATGGTAGATTAACTGCTAAAATTGTTTTTACCTGTTGGGATGAAGGAGAAAGGTTTTTTTCCCCTCTTTCTCCTATCATTTTCTTTTTTTCCCCCGCAATTTTTTCCTTTTCTATTTTTCTATTTGTGGTTTTTATTGTTTGCACCAGCTTTTACTCTTTTCATTTATAATTCTTAATAAAAATATTTGAAAAACAGAGAACATTATAATGAGAGAGATAGAGACAGAGAGACGGAGACAAAGAGAGATAGAGAATAACTTGCTATAATGAAAGGTTATGACAGTTCAGATTAGATTGCAGGATCCTCTCTATGAGTGTGGATCATTGTGAGTCCTCTGGCTTTCAGAGGGTGATGTGGTGGGTAGAGATGCTAAGAGAGTGACTGGAGGAAAATGAGTGCACCTGATCAAGCACAGTTAAAGTTTTAAACTTGTTTGTGTGATATTGGTAAAGGTGGTGAAATATTTTAATGTCCATGTAAAATTCATGAAGAGCTGGCTGGATGGAGAGGGGGATCATGGTTGAAGAAAGTGGAAGTGCAGCAGCGGGATTACTCTCAAACTCCACCTTCGCAACTGGGTAAAGCAGCGGTGGAGTGCTCCGTCCTGGGGGGGAAGCAGCAGTGGCAGTGGAGTGTTCCATCAAGGATGGAGGGGAAGAGGACTTCCGGTGACTCCGCTGGCATCGCCACAGCCTCCTTCGGAGGCTCTGTTCTTTTGGGTTTGTTAAGCCGCAAAAACAGCGAACATCAGCTGTTTTTTGCGGTGAAAAATCCCCCCTTCGGGCGAAGAAGGGGTGAAGAGCATCGGGTGGGGGTTGAGCTCCTCTAAAAAACCCCTGAAAAAGTTTTCAGGGGGTAAGAGTGAGAGCTCCCCAGGCGCTCGAAGACGCTCCTGCCCAGAGATGCTTCTGTCTGCGGACAGGAAAAGACGCCGCGACCATTCTCTGCTCAAGATAAACATTTAAGAGAGACCTATATGCAGGCAGAGTGAATGCAGGAGTCTTGCAAGTATTTTTCTATATTTTACTTCTGACCACGTATTTTATAATCAATATAATGTATCCAAGATGGCGATCGCTTTCACTGTAAAGAGAAAGAGACTGGAAGTGAAAGTGAACTTTCTTTCTTTTTTTGAGCGAAACCGGCGCGACCGCTTAGATCTGATTTTAAAATTCTATAAATTACAATCATAATTAAATTGTGACTTGAAAGAAGATAAGAAGAAGGGGGAAATTTTTGGCAATATATTTGTAAGGACTTTTCCCTTTTTTTCAAAGTAATTTTAAAAGTGGATTGAATACAGAATGGCTACCAGACAAACAAAAATAGTTACTGCGAAGGTGGCAGTAGCTTCTCCGGCTCAGCCCTCAAAATTACAGGCAAGTAATCTCTCTCCCCCCCCCCAGCATCTTTAACATCTATAGAGCCTCAACCTCCTCTGCCTACTCAGTCTCCTCCAGAAATGCTTACTATGAAAGATTTGCAGGCTGCATTATCAACAATGACTGAGAAGTTGGAGAAAAAGATTGAGGAACAAGCTCAAGGTCTAACTGATGAACTGGAGAAAATTAAAGATACAATTGAGACTTACAATTCAGAGATAAGAGAAGATATTGTGGAAGCTTTTAAGGGGGTTTGGGAGAGAGTTGAGGAGAAGGTGGAAGGAGTTGAGCAACAATTTGAGGATAAACTTGATGAAATTATAAGTGATATACAAGATCAAGCAGTTATGGTACAATATAATCAAATGATGCTGGCTATTAGAATCAGAGGCCTGAAGGAGGTGGCTAATGAAAACCAGGATGATTTGAGAAGAATTTTTGAAGATGCTTTGGCAGAAGTTTTAGAAGATGCTGTACAAAATGTCTCTTGGCAGATTGATAGGATCTTCAGAGTTAATTCATGGATTGCAAGACAAAGAAATTTACCTAGAGACATTGTGATCTATTTTGTTACAAGGAGATTCAGAAATCACGTTCTTACAGTATCTTATAATAAGAAATTAAGTGTTGCTGGCCAGGAGGTTGTGGTTTTGAAGGAGATCCCTCCGAAGATGTTAAGAGCAAGGAAAGATTATGCATTTTTGCTGGCTGAACTTTAAAAATGTGCTTTACAATTTAGATGGGAGGCTCCAGCTGGACTGTCATTATTTTACCAGGGCAAAAGATACTGCCTGAATTCTGTTGGCAAAGCAAAAGATTTTTTTGAGAATGTGCTGAAGGCTGGTAAACCCCCATCTCCAACACCAAAAAGTGCAGATTTACTAAAAGAAAGAGAAATGGAGTTAAAATTACAACTACAGTCCTCAGAGTCACAACCCCTTGCAGCAACAGGAGGAGTTTTGACGGAGCTGCCCACGCAGAGCATCGATATTTTTCAACCTTTGGAAGTAGAGAAGCCTAAAGATCAAAGGCAAACAAGAGCCACTACTAAGCGCATGGAACAACAAGAAAAAGAACTACAACAACGTATATCTATAAGTCTGGAAGCCATGGGAGCTCGACCAAAGAAGAAGATGGATGAAAAAGTTGATTTGGTCTTGCAAAGACTTTCTCAAGCTGGTCATGTCAAATAAATATTTGATATGGAATGTCAATGGTTTAAATTCTCCACAGAAAAGGAAGAAGATATTTCATTACTTGACTCAATGTAAAAATGATGTAATTTGTCTACAAGAAACACATATTAGAATTACTGATCAGAAATATTTGATAAATAACAAATTAGGTTCACATGTTGTGGCAGCGGCTACTGAGAAGAAGAATGGAATTGTTATTTATGTCAAAAATTATATAAGAGCTAAATTAATAGAATCAGATACTCAAGGTAGATTTTTAGCAATTGAAATTTTAATAGATGGGAAGAAAATTCTTTTGATGGGTATATATGCACCAAATCAACAACAAGGAAAATTTTACAAGTTAATACATAAAAAGTTAACACAATCTGACTATAGGTCTTGTATTTTAATGGGAGATTGGAATGGTGTTATAGATATTGGTTTAGATAAGAAGAAGACATCACTAATTCCTCAAACACGTTCTATGTTGCCTAAGTCTTTTTTTATATTAAGGATGATTTTGACTTGATAGATATATGGAGAGAAAGACATGGTAAAGAGCAAGAATTTACTTTCTTTTCTGGATAGACATCAGTCATTTTCTAGAATTGATTTTATATTAACTACAAGTGACTTTATTTTTAGATTAAAGAAGGTGAAAATCCTACCCAAAGTTTTAACAGAACATAATCCGGTTTGGATGGAATTAATGGTAGGTCAGACTCCTAAAAGATCTTGGAGACTTAATGAAAATTTGTTTAAATATGATACAAATGTGAATGAATGTAAAAATGCTATGAAGGAGTTTTTCATGGTAAATCTACACAAGGATACAACAATAGAAATGGTATGGGATGCCAGTAAAGCTTATATGCGTGGGGTTTTAATTGACATGAATAAAAGGTATAGACGTAAACAGGAGGAAAAAAGGAAGGAATTAGAGGAGGAAATAAGAAACAAAGAGCAATTATTAATAAAGAGACCAGATGATAAAAATATTAAAGAGGGGATTAAGATTCTACGGAAACAATTTGATTTGTTGTTGGCTGACCAAGTTGCTAGGAATATACAATATGCTAAACATAATACATTTTTTAACTCTAATAAACCTGGCAGATGGTTGGCCTTTACATTAAGGAAAAAACAAAAATCCCGTATAATTGATAAAATAGAATATAAAGGGAAGGAGGTGTTTCAACAAGAAAGTATTAAAAAAGTTTTTTTAGAATTTTACTCCAAGTTGTATGCTGAAGAGAAGATACAAGGGAATGAGATAGATAATTTTTTGCAAAATGAAAATGTATTGACAATTACCAATGAACAAAGAGATAGGTTAAATGCATTGATTACTTCAGAAGACATAATTTCAATGATTAAACAACTAAAAATGGGAAAATCTCCTGGGACTGACGGGCTAACGGCAATTTATTATAAGCATCTCCAAATGGAAATGGTGGAACCTCTTAGAGAGCTATTTGTTAATATACAAGAGGGTGGTCAGGTTCCACCTTCATGGAAAACAGCCTATGTTTCTTTAATTCCCAAAGAGGGAAGAGATAATGCTCAACCAGAAAATTTTAGACCTATTTCATTGTTGAACACGGATTATAAGATTTTTGCAAAAATTATGGCTAATAGATTAATGATAGTTTTACAACAAATAATTCATACAGACAAAACTGGTTTTTTACAAGGGAGACAGATGAAAACTAATGTTAGACAACTTATTAATATAATAGAATACTTAGACAAGCATATCCAACAATCCAAGTGTTGGAGATGTGAATGTATGGACACTACTTATTTTCATGTATGGTGGACTTGTAGAAAAATCAAGGCCTTTTGGATAAAAATATGGTGGATACTTCAAAATATTTTGAAAAAACGTATTGAATTTTCACCACAGTTGTTTTTGTTAGGCATTACAAAAGACTGCACCACCATAGAGACGAACTTAATTTTGAACTTGATTACAGCAGCAAGACTGTTGGTGGAACAATATTGGAAGAAGCCAGAATTACCATCTATTGAAGAATGGACTTTGAAAGTAATAAACTTGGCAGAAATGGCTAAAATATCTGCATATTTGAAGGATCATTCAAATGAAAAATATATGTTGGACTGGGAAAAATGGATAGAGTATATACAAGGGAAATATCAATCTAAGAAATTGTATTTAGCATATAATTAAATACCTATATGTTGGATTGAAAAATATAGTTAAATTTTCAATAGGACTTATATAATAATTTGGTGTAGTTTAGTGGGTTTTCTTGTGTTTTTACCCTGTATTCACTTTGGGAAGTTGGGGGGTGGGGGGTGGGGGGATCTTATAATTTCCTCAACTGTAACATGGTATTGGTATTACATAAGAATGATATATTTTTTGATAAAAGACGGGTTGCTCGGGTGGCACCTCGGCACCACATCTGAGGGGGGGGAGTTTGAGGAGTGAAGGTTGGAGGGAAGTAGGGAGGTGGTAGGAGGAGGGAGGAGAGAGAGGGAGGTAGAGAGGGTGGGGGGACAGAAGTTGAGATAGGGAGGAAGGAAGAGGGGGATGTGGGGGGGGGGTGCCGTCGAGCAATACTTATTGTTATTTTAGCTACTTTAGCTAAGTTTTTATGCTTTATTTTTTTTCTGGAAAAAGTTGTAAACGATTGTACTCAGTTGAGTTGTTTTTAAATTGATTTTGTGTTATATTTATAATTATAAAATTAATAAAAATTTCTATATAAAAAAAGGATGGAGGGGAAGTAGTGGCGGCGGGGTGCTCCGTGGGGGGGGAATTTTGTGGTGAACTACCGTGTTTCCCCGATAGTAAGACACCCCCGATTGTAAGACGTATCGGGGTTTTCAGGGGGTCGGCTAATATAAGCCGTACCACGAAAGTAAGACATATTACTCCTGCCCACTTCCGCCTCCTGCTTAAAATACTTAAATACTTAAAATACTTAAAATACTTAAAATACTTAATATACTTAAAATACTTAAAATAAAACTGACAATTGTTTTCCAATCAATATAAGCCGTACCCCGAAAGTAAGACATAGTGGGCTTTTGGGGATAAAAAGAAAGTGTGACCCTGTCTTGCTTTAGGGGAAACACGTGTTAAATTATTTGATTCCCAGTACTGGTCACAACTGCCAATGTGCGACACCCACTGGCATTAGATTTATTGTGCTTTTCGACCCTCTGTAGGCCAACCATGGATAAATCATGCAAAAAAAGAAAAAATTCGGAAGAAAACAGAATGTTTAATGATACATGGGCACATTCATTTGCTTTCACAACTGACAAGACTGGTTTACCAGTATGTTTAATATGTGGTGAGAAATTGGCAAACAACAAAAAGTCGAATGTTGCAAGACATTTCCAGAATAAACACTCAGCCTTTGCTGAAAAATACCCCGATGGAGATGAGAGAAAAAAAGCCATTTCGGAATTGATGCGGAAGGTTGATCTGAGCAAGAGTCATTTTAAGAAGTGGGTGACATCTGCAAATTCAACTACATATGCTAGTTTTGTGGCCGCTCAGGAAATAGTCAGGCACGGGAAGCCATTCACAGATGGAGAATATATCAAGGAATCATTCTTCAAGATTTCAGAACATCTATTCTCAGACTTCAAGAACAAGAGTGAAATTGTGCAGAAAATCAGAGATATGCCTCTCTCTGCGAAGACTGTCAAAGACAGAACCATAAAAATGGCAGAAAACATCACCGGACAGCAAATTAAAGACATCAATTCAGCTGAGGCGTACTCAATCGCCTGTGATGCATCCAAAGACAAAAGTGATATTGAACAAATAGTGCTGTTCTGCCGATATGTGAACTCTGCTGGGCCACAGGAAGAAATGATTGAGTTGATACCACTAAAAGGCCAAACACGGGGGGAAGACATCTGTGAAGCTGTCTTGGATTATTTAAGACCCAATGAAATAAACACCACCCACCTGGTGTCAGTGGCTACTGACGGGGCACAGAGTATAACAGGAGCGTACAAGGGCTTTGCGGCTTTACTGCAGAAGTTGCTGGGTAGAGAGCTGCTTACATTTCACTGCATCCTGCACCAAGAGGCATTGTGCGCTCAAACATTTCCTCTGGAATGCACAAAAATGATGCATGTTGTCATTCAGATTGTCAGTAAAATAATGGCACACGGTTTAAATCACCGTCAGTTCTGTTTGCTACTAGAGGAGGTGGAAAGCACATATTCTGATCTCCTGCTGCACAACAAAGTCCGGTGGCTGTCCAGAGGGGAGGTGCTAAAACACTTTGCTGCGTGTCTGTAAGAGGTGAAAACTTACCTGGGCAGCAAAGGGCTCACCTTTCCTGAGCTAGAACGGCCAGAGTAGCTGGAAAAGCTACACTTCATGGTAGATATGACAGGACACCTGAACACGCTGAACACAACTCTTCAGGGTAAACAAGGCACAGCCCTGCACATGCTGGAGGAAGTTTTGGCATTTGAGCGCAAGTTGACAGTGTTTGGCAGAGATTTGCAGAGAGGCACACTATTTCACTTCCCCTCTTTGCGAGAGTTCAAACAAGGTCACAATATGATAAATTCAGAGTATTTGCAGTCTGCAATCATTGCAATGCAAACATCATTTGGGAAGTGATTCTGTGAATTCAGAGAGGGAAAAAAAACACATTATTTTTCTCTGTCACTCCCCTGACCAGCAATCCATCTGCATTGAATATGACTGCATTTGCAGGTGTAAGACAACCCAATCTGGAGATGGAACTTGCAGACATAGCCGACAAAGATATATGGGTGTCCAAGATCCAACGCTTGACAGATAATCTTGAAGATGTTGCCCGTCAAAAGGTCAATCTCGCGCTGAATCACAAATGGAGTGATATTGAAAACCTTCCCAAACTGGACAAGCTTATATTCGACACATGGAATGCCATCCCCAGCACTTACTCAAATATGAAAAAAATACGCATTTGGATCCTGTCGATCTTCGGATCCACATACGTATGTGAACAGGTCTTCTCCAACATGAACTATATAAAAAACAAATATCGTTCACGCCTCACAGATAACAGCCTACAATCTTGTTTAAAGATGAAGGTGACATCTTACAGCCCTGATATGCAGATGCTGTGTGTTGATGTTGAGATGCAAAAATCACATTAACCAGGTAAGATAAATATTTTAATTGGCTATTATTTTGCAAATATATATTTGATGTTGTTCAGTGAAATAGTCCTTTTTTATTTGTTGACAGCTGACTGCAGACAGATGGACTCGTGGACAGGCACATGGACGGACGGATGGGCAGGTGGATGGATGGGCAGATGGACTGGCAGATGGGCAGACGGACAAGCGGACAGATGGGCAAATGGACTGGTGGCCGGACAGATGGGTGGATGGACGGACGGAATGACAGAAGCAGACAGCATTTGGGGTTTGCTGCAGGCGGATAAGTTAAGTTTGGCTTTTTATTTCATAAATATGAGGAGGACTCAAATAGCTGTTATTGTATTTGAAAGTAACCTTCGACCCAGCATTTTTTTTTTTGGAGTTCAAAATGTTTTTCTTGTATGCTGAAATAAAAATTTGCTATTATTTTTCAGTGAAATAGTCCTTTTTTTATTCATTGTCAGCTGACTGCACGCTCCAGTACAGACAGATGGACTGCGGGCGGATGGGCAGATGGATGGACAGGCAGACGGACAGACGAGGGGACAGATGGGCAGATGGACAGACGGACAGACAAGCGGACGGATGGGCAGATGGACGGACAGGCAGATGGGCGGATGCGCAGATGGACAGCTGGGTGGACGGAATGACAAGGAGACAGCATTTTGGGTTTGCTGCAGGCAGATAAATTAAGTTTGGCTTTTTATTTAATAAATATGAGGAGGACTCAAATAGACTATTTGAAAGTAATCTTCGACCCAGCATCTTTTTTTTTGGAGTTCAAAATGCTTTTGTTGCATGCAGAAATAAAAAATTGTTTTCTTTGTACCAGTTGTTCATTGATTTCATAAATGCAACACACTACAGGTTTTTTATACATAGCACAAAGGTAAAAAACGATATATGCAGTGTTATCTTCATTTTAGATGTCAAAAGCGTTTTGCAGCTCCCAATGTTTTGTTTTCGGTGGGAAACAGGTGGGAAACAGGTCCAAGTGGCTCTTTGATGTTTTGGGTTGCCTACCCCTGGTCTAGTGGAGTCTGGAAGTCCCAGTACCAGTGCTCTCATAAGCACACTTTGTGTGAACATTTGTTAGCATTTTCTAGTTAATGAATTTGATTATTTCTATGAATTTAAGTTTAAATGACCTTATCTTGAAGGTTGTGGAATTTACTTTCTAGAAAGTCTGAAAGAAAACCAAAACTGTTTTGTGTCAGGCAAAAATTAGTTGCTGGGAATGGCTGTCTCTTTGCATTCCGGTAGTATTTGTGGATCGAAGCTTAGACCCTTTTGTAAACCGAGGTAGTCTCCCTTACCAATCACAATTGGGACTGGCAACTCCACTGCTAAGCAATGTGGTCAAAAAGTAAAACATCCCACAGCTAAGCCCCACTTATGTCAGTTCCAGCTGCAGTCATTAAACACAATATCACATAGCTGTGACTTGTGCTTTCCTGCCAGCTTCCCTATTGACTTTGCTTGTTGGGAGCCAAGTACATTCAATGGGGAAGTTGGCAGGAAATCACAAATCACAGCCATGTGAAGGACATAAATGGTGATCATGTAACAGATGCTGCAACTGTCATAAACGCAGATTGTCAAGCATCCAAATTGTGATCACGACTGTGGGATGCTGCAATAGCTGCAAATTCACATCTCCCTTTTCAGCACCATTGTCACTTAGGTCATTGAACGAGCTGTTCTTAAGCAAGTTTACATGTGATCTGATGCTTTATTTCTGACTGAGCTATTTTATAACCAAGACAGATATTGTATGGAAAGTTCAGAGTCTTAAATTGGATTTTATTTCAATTGACCATAATGGCATAAAGTTATTTTATGAGCCAAAGAACTGAGTCAGTATCTCAAATGTCAGGAACAGATTCAGGTTTCTAATAAACTCAGGCCTCTTTCTAGTTTTAATAAAGAATTGCAGGCACATCTGGGCATGTGAAATAGCAGCTTGGAATTTGTTGACTGGACAGATTTGAGTAACATTTCGATAGCTGCAAATCTGCACTTCACAGAACAGGTAACATCCAACTTTATCTCTGAAGAGTTTGATTACATCCGTGCGGGGAATACCTATTTCCATTGCTGGTATGGAATTGTAAAATAGAACTAATTGTGCTTACAAAGATACAGATCTCAATTGGCTGGATGAAGACATTGAGGCTTGAAACAGAACTCCTAGATATTTAAATTGTTTGATGCTGCAAATTTTCAAGGTGTCATGATGTATTAAGGATGTATGTAATTATTCTATAACTTTATTGTTTTGTAAACAGAATGCAAGAGCCCAAAGAGATCACTTCATGCCCACCTAGTAAATAGAAAGAAGCATGTCAATTCTCTATTCTGCTCTTCACATAAAAACACCTACACATGATTCTACCACTGAAATGATCCCTTAAGTCAGGGGTGTCAAACTGCCGGCCTGCAGGCCGGACGCATCATCTGGAAGCCGCGCCAACCCCATTGCCGGCAATGGCAAAACCGTCCTGATACGTTGCATGATGTCATGTGACGTCGCAAGTTTGACATGTCTGCCTTAAGTGAAAACTTTCAATTACCTCATCCCTTCAAATAACAATTATATGCTACTGTTTACAGTACTTACTTTTCATGGATTATATGCACAAAATGTTTGACTCATTATAAACAATTTTTTCTGCAAGATCTTTATTCTATTCACAAGAAATAACTTAAAAGACACCACTAGGTAAAATTCCACTGAAATTTAAGGAAGGCATTTTTATAATAAAAAGAATGTAATAGGTGGACCTCTCCCATGCTGAATGATAGTAAAACTTTTTAAAGCACAAAATATTGACATTTAACAAATATAACATTGCACTGGAATCATCTTGTGGAATTCTATCAATATTTTAGGATTTTTTAACCAATTGTGTTGGTTAAAAAAGGAAAATATTTTTAGTTAATTGTCAGGAATCCAGGTCTCATGACTACCTATAAAAACATACAGTACAGTGGTGCTTAACAATTTGTGAACTCTTCTGAATTTTTAATATTTCTGTATATATATATGTTCTAAAACATTATTTGTTTTCTATAAAAGTCCTAAAACTAGGTAAAACACAATTAAATGAATGAGTCAAAACATTATACTGGTTCATTTGTTTATTGGAGAATGATTTAAAACATGTACAGTATATGAACCTCTAGGATTATCAGTCAGGTGTTTCAATCCATTGGGATGATAATCAAGTGTGAGTATGGAAGGTCCTGCCTTATTTAAAGAACAGGATTCTGGGTATGTAGAAAGTTGTCATAGCTCATACAAAGGAGATATATAAAAAATAAAGCTGACATTGCTGCTCACCTCATCTATAATTTGCAAAAGACCACATATATAAGCCAGAAGTCTATTGAAAGAATATTTTATGGAAAGTGAGGCCAACATAAAACTTTTTGACTTGATTGAAAAGCATTATGTTTGGCAAATACTATATTGTAACATAAGAAATTTATCTGTGAATCATGGTAGTGGTAGTATCATGGTTTGAGACTCCTTTGTATCTCTGAAACAAGATAGTTTACCATCATGGATGGAATTCTGAATTGTACCATCAAATTCTTCAGGAAAATATCAGTATACTGTCCATGAACTGAAACTCAGAAAAAAGTGGGTCGTGCATCAAGACAATGATCCCAAATACTCAAGTTGCACAACCAAAGAATGGTTAAAGAAGAAAGTTAGTTTGGAATGATTAAATCAAATTCCTGACTGTAATCCTATGGAAGGCTTGTGGAAAAACCTGAAAAGACTATTTATGCAAAGAAGCTTACCATTCTTGAACTAAAGGTATTCTCTAAGAAGGCATGAGCTAGAATTCCTCCAAGCTAATGTGCAGGATCAACAGTTATTGGAAACGTTTAGTTGTTGTTATTGTTCTCCAACAGGGACATACCAGTTACTGAAAAGCAAAGGTTCACTTAGTTTTTGTAACTTTGGATATGTAGCTTTAGATAATTTTCCTTAATATATAAGGGTTAGGGATTTTGGCTCATTTATTTAACTGGGTTCTTTTTATCTAGTTTTAGGACTTATGGGGAGAGCAGATCACATTTTAGTTCATATTTATAAAGAAATATTGAAAATTCAAAAGGGTCTGTCACATAAACAGTTTTAACAAAACTTTATAAACACCGTCTCCTATACTTTCTCATTCATGTCGAAATTTTACAAGCCTAATGTGGAATGGGTAGAAGAATCTTTGGGATCTTTTTGTATATGGTGTACGCATGGACATGTTTATGAAGAGGTGACTGGAATTGCTTTCTAAAAGAGTAAAAATATATGGTCATTAAATTTTCTTTGCAAGCAAATAGTATGTTAGATACTCTTTAACTTCCTTACTATAAAATATATGGCTTTTAATGTTTTCATTCCAACTTACTTGTCAGTGAAAATATACATCTTTCACAAACAGATTAATTAAAAAGCATAGAAGCCAGTTTGTGCATTTCCAATGATATCAATATATTGTATATTAATATTAGCAGTGCATGATTAAAAGATATTTTCAAAAAAGCATTTAATATTATTTTTCTGCATATAAATACAATGCAATTGTGCACAAAATATTGGCATAATATACAATCATTTGAGCTGCAGATACATAAATGTATCTTAACAAAACCTGGGTCATTTTTAGTGTATACACAGCTTATATTTCACAAAGTAGTTTGGACTGAAATTGCCATCTCAAATTTCCTTCTACAAAACCCCAAAAATGTGTTACTAAATTTTACACTGCTATTAAAATTCTTTTAATAAATTTAATTTTATTAAAACTTTAAAAAATAATTCAGTATAAATCCCGTCCACCATTACCAGTTTTCCCTACTTCGAAAAGACGTGCTGATTTCTCCATTCATACTAATGTTTCAGGGAGCACATCTGGATTGTCAGGTGATAAAATCTCCCAAATTTGCCATCGATCGCTTTGCCAACCATGCCAGTCTGTCTCTGACAAATCTTTACTGTTCTGCTCACTATCTGGAAAGAAGTACTTTCTTTCATTTTGGTTCTGTTGCTCCTCATGCTGGGTAGGTTGTTCAGGCACCTGAGTGATGATCCTCATTCCCTGGGCCCCAGATAAGTCTGTCTTCTGAAGCTTCCACAATGGATACCCTGTAGAAGATACTGATGGCTGGAGGGATGATAAGTTGCTTTGTTTTGCTGTTTCAGGATAAGGAGATGGTAGTCTGTTTTTCTGAATTACTTCAGCTTGCCTTAGAGGCGATGGCTTAAATGCAGCATGCAGGCAAGTTGCATCTGAATCATGCTCCATCAAGTTCTCTGTATATCTTATAGGTGAATGATATTTTGAATTGGACAGGCTGGAATTCTTCCTACCTACTTCAATCTGTGGGGTGCTGTAGACTTGAGACAGAGGGGGATGCAAACGGCAACCAGAAAGGGCAGCTGTTGTCTGACTCCTTTGGATGACTTGTTTTTCATTATCTAGCTGTGTATTGCTTTCCCGCCACTGAGGAGAAGACAATGACAGGCTCCCTTGAGAAAGGGAGCACTGTCCTGGCCGCAAGGAGCTGCTCTCATAGATGTCTCTATATGACTCTAAAAAAACCAGAGAGAATGATCAGCAATAAAGCAAATCATACATAGTTTTTGAGATAATCTACAATGACATGGGCATTGGGATCTTACATCAGGTTTGGGAATGATATCTAGAATTACTATTGATTACTCACATATACAGATACAACATTTCCATACAAATAGTCCTGCTCTATATTGCAAACTATTCTACAGGTAGTTGTGCCTTGATTTGAATATCATAATATGTGAAAGTTTGCAAAAAAAAAATCTGTTGTAGAAACTCCTGTGATATTCAAACACAAAAAATATTTAATGTGGTATAAACTTTTGTAAACTATAGTTCACTGAACCATACTTTATAAAATGGATGGCTTTTGGAGAAAGAGAATTAGCAGTCCTCTTCTAGTACAATACTATAATGAAATAGCGCTATTATATAAATAATCAAATCAGATAATTATTCAATGCATAAAAACAAAATGTATACCTATCATTCCCAGTCCTTTGGAACCACTTTTCAGAGTTGAATGCCAGGTGCCCCAGATGTGGAAACCGTCCTCTGACACATCTGTAGGATTAGAAGGAATATGAATGTAAGTAATCCTAATATTTAATAGAGATATAAATTAGAAAGACGTAGCAGTAGCGATAATCTTTGGGTTCTCAATTTTCTCGGAAAGTAGCTGTTTCCTGCAGATGTACTATGCTAGGTAACATCATCGGTATATAGGGGACTGAAGCATCTTGTACTTCTAGTCTTGGTGTGGGAGGGTTTTTCCTTAATAAGGGTATTTTTAAAGAATTATCAAGAAATAAACCTCACCCCATAGAAACTACCAAACTGAGAGAACAACCAAGAGTCCAACAGTTCAATCCTAATTTACATATATTCTCTAGTATTGGTAGTATTCTTTGTTACAATAATCTACCAGAATTCTGTCATTTAGTAAAATAGTTAAAATAATTGTTATTTCAAATATAGCAAAATAAAAACATAAATCAGACCTGTCTGAGGGATAAGACAGGTGCAATGTAAAAAGGCATAAAATATGCACTCAATATCTCCTTCACAAGGGCAAAATGTTAACCCATAACAAATATTTAAGTATTTTCCCTTGAGACAGCTGTTTTGATTTTGGTACTCTTTGGAGTACATAGCAATGGACACAATTGAATAGAATAAAAAAAATCACAAACCTAAAAAAATGGGGATTGACTACTTTGATTAAATCAGATTGTTCCAAAAGAGTTTTCAAATATTTAGCACTTTGAATGCAGGAAATGTTCAACCCTATCCCTTTATCAGGATGGCTGCTCTTATGTAACCACAATTTTGTACTTTTTTCAAGACTGTCCTTTTCTACATTAATTTATAATTATCTGCTAAGAGTCAATTGCCTAGACCAGGGGTGTCAAGCTGCCGGCCCATGGGCTGCTTGCACCATACGGAGGCCATGCCCACCCCAGCTCCGGCAATGCAAAAAAAGTTGCAATACGTCGTGACACGTCACATGACGTGGCAAGTTTGACACACGTGGCCTAGATCCTCTGGGGGAACTCCCCCCCAAAATTTATCCAGGCATCAGTACAAATGTGGAGTCCTTGATACTCTGAGTTTGGTTGTTTGCTTGCAGTTTTATTACATCATCAGTACTAATCAGCGTGTGGCTTTCTCCATGGTAATTCCTTGATTATGGTATTGTTTTCTGCTTGTTTGTCTGGTGCTAATCCCTGCTTCTTTGGGTGTAGACTACTGTGTTCTAGGTAATTTTGTCTCCTTTGTAGCTTTAATTATCTGTGTGATTTATTTTTATATATCTATTGATGGCTGATTTGTCTGAATGCCAAGCTTCTTGGAATTCCCTAGCATTTTTTGATTTAGATTGGTCAAGGATGCACAGCTTCCCAAGTAAAACTATGGTTGAGTTTGCCACATGTTGTGAGATTAAACAGGTTTCATCATGTCTCCTGACTGCTAGTTATTGTTCATGGACACATTCTGCTAGTGTTCTGGCTGTTTGTCCTCCAAGCAGCTGTTATAATCCTTAAAATGTATGTTGCATTGCTTTTTTTCTTTTTCAGTTAGCATGTCTTTTGGTTTACTTAAGATGGAGGGTTTTAGTTGGCTTGTGTGCTATGATGATACTGTGTGGTTACAGTGGTCTGTTGATCATTTCTAATAGATTTTTGATGTGTAGTAGTGTTATTCTTTTTATAGCTTTTAGATCCTGAAGAGATGTTTTATTTTGTAAAACAAGAAGATATAAAAGTTCAATGTGAAACTTGCAAATCTATATGTGGATGCTTTCTATTGCCATTATAATATATTCCATTATTTCTATATTAATATGCTAGTTACTATTTATTATTTATTCTATTCAACTACTATTACAATGCTCTACTTTATACTATTATTTATAATAATGCTTTCTTTCTATAAATCCTGTTCTGTTTTAGGCCTTAATTTCCCTTTTTGAAATTTCTTGTTTTTTCTGTTAACAGCCAGCATACTTGCACCTTTTCATATTGTGTTTGGCTTTGTTGTGCCTCTATAGTTCTTGTTCCTCTGAATCACCCATTCCCTTTGAAGGAAAAAATGCCTTCTTTTATTCAGCTGCTTTTCTCTATTTGCCACTGGTTGCAGAGAAAATGTGGGTTCCCTCCTCCACATTTGTTTCAAGGCTGTAGCTTTATTCACCCCTCTCCTGTACTTACACTGGGAGGGGAGGAAGGTAGCCTTCAATTTCTCTAATCAGCCTGCTCTTCGAGTCTATAGGCAGGCAACCAGGATCAGAGAGCACCAGGGACTCTACACTTCATGAGCTACATATATTCTCTTCCATTGGAATGGATACAAATCCATGCACTCATTTCTACTTTAATCAAACCTGTTTCCCTGCTTTGTACTATGTTAGCTACACATAGGATTATTTGGAATATATTATTTAAGAATTTAAACTGAATCCTTCTAGAGAGGTAAAGAAGCAATGTATCTAGTGAAGTAGAAGGATTACATTACTACCACTAATTTTTGTGCATTTTGAATTAAATAATTTTAGTGTGACCCGCATTTGGTAGAGTTAAATACCCAAATATTTAAAGATTTTTATTAGTTATATGGTCAGGTTAGGGACCCAGGGTTCTTTTGCCAAAAATAAAATCTTAGTTTTAGTATATCAAATTTCAAGTACTTCCTGGGAACAATTAGTGGCTAGGACACGCAGCCCTTATTTCAGTCCAACTGACATTTGTGACAGTAACACTGTTATCATCAGCATATAATAAAACTGCAATTTATTTTCGCCACAAGAAAACAAGGCAGCCAGAGGTAGCCAAAACTCTTGATATCAAGCTAAAATCTTAGTGGGTCATAACCAAAGAACAGAAACAACAGCTAGGATCTAAACAATGTTTTAATTTGATGTCAAGAGCTTTTGTTACCTCAATGGATTTATTTACAATATGGGCAATAGATCCCCATGTGTATGACTCAGTGAAACTCTCAGATGAAAAGGAGCATGAAATATTGGGACCCCCTTTTAAGCAAAATAATTTTATTTAGGTTCATAAAATTTTTCATTCTGTGCTTGTTTCTGGCACAAACATTCTTCAATTGAAAAATGAAAGATGTGATTTTCAAAAATTCAAAGATAAAATTCAACATTCAAGAAAAATGTACAATACCTGTAATTCAAAATATTTGCAAAAAATTAGAATTGATTTCATTTTTAAATGTTTTGTATTTCTGCACTGGTATTATGCAGATATTGAGATGTTCATATACTGAACACTAAACCTATAACTGGAATGGAATGTATTTTGTATTAGCAGGTTAGTTGACTTTGTATATCTGAATTGATGTACAAAATCTGCACTTCTGAATTACTGAATTCTAAATCTTTTTAGTATAATTGAAGAGCCTTCTGTATAAAGACCCTTTTCAATTGCAACAAAATATTTTCACCTGGATAGATATTGTTTGGATATTTATAAAACCTTATCAAACATTTTCAAAGAATGTTTTCTTAGACAATCTTTAAATTAAAATCAGAAATTTGCTGTTAGGAATCGTAATTTCAATTTGATAAACTGTATCTGTCCAACCCTAGTAGTCTGACTCTATTCTGTTAAGGAAATCAATTCACTAAGAAAAATGATATTTACAATAAAAATAATTTTTACTATAAAAGATATTCACAATGATATTAGAACCAATATACACTCATAGTTATGGTATATGCTGATCATACCAAAGAAATTCTCTTTTGATTTTGGCTGAAAATTGCTACCTAATGTGCTCTGTTCTGGTACTTTATGTAACTTATCAGAAGTGAGGGACATATCTTCTTGCATTGCCAAAACAGATCTTTCAGATAGCACTGGAGAGTTGTTGTCATATGGTGATATATCGCCACTTGAGGTTCTGTTTGAGTCTATGGATGAATGTCTACCTTCTATGGAGAATGACCCTTCAGACTGAAGCATTTCAGGGCTTCTGATAAAATGAAACATAAATAGGAGTTAATAAAATGTAGCCCATGTAAAGAACAGTGTATTTCAATAATATGTGGACAGAATAAAAGTAAAAATTACAGAAAATAACAGCCTTAATAGAGAACAATTATAGGGAATCAACACAATGTAGGTGAAATTACTGTTACATTATATTCAAGACAGTTATATCCAAGATTCTAATTAAAAAAAAGAAAGCTTTAAGAACATGTTGTAAGTCTGAATGTAACACAGGAAGTGTTTTGTACATTACTGAGTACAATATAATGAATTGAGGAAATATAATGAAAAAAGGCAACTGCAACAAACAATGACCATAGAACAAAGGACAGTCCATTTAAATACTACTTTTAATAAAATAAAACTTTATAAAAGCTTTCAAATTATACCTTACCTTGAATAAAAGTTGGACATTCTAGGTATTTTTCTCCAAAAATATTTTTTCTCAAAAATATTCCCTAAGAATTTACAATGGCCATTTTACGTTCTATTTGGATTTAACAAGAAATCCTTCACAGCAAGAATCTTGATTTCATTTTCAAATGATGGTTTAGTTTATTATGGAGTTAGGGATGAATTTCATCCTGCCAAATCCAGCCATATTAGAAAGGATAAGAAGACTCTAGAACTAGGCTGTCAACACTGTACTGTTATTAGCAAACATCATCCCTCATTTCCAAAGTAGAATAAAATAATATGCATACAAAGCAGCATTGGTTCACATATTTTTTTTGTACCAAGCCAAATTTAACATGGAAAATAAGGGCACTATTTCCAGTATCAGATGGCTATATCTGTCAATTATCAGTTGCTAGAAGACACCAAAGGTGCTATTATCTACTTGACTTGGCCTTTTTGGTCAGGCTCTATACAGATTTGAGCAGTTGTAAATATTAAACATTCTTAAACTAAGCAATATGTGCAGATAATTTTTGTTTGAATAGGAATCAACTGTTAAGAAATATTGTTGAGCAAGAGGAAAGATCTCATCCACTGGAATTTCTATGCCCTCACAGCTATAAAAGGTAGAAGAACAGAGATTAAATTAATTAACAGAGATTCCCAACTGTTGGGTTCATTCTGAATTGTAAAAGCGTTTAAAAGCACTTTCACAAATGGCATATTATCATGGGCAGGACCAAATACAAAACATTGACTGAAAGTCACACTGTTAAGGTGTCACTTAACAGTGTGTATAAAATCATGCATGGGATAGAAAAGGTGGATAGAGAAAAATTCTTTTCTCTATCACACAATACCAGGACAAGGGGGCACTCCCTAAAGCTCATAGCTAAGAAAGTGAGGACAAATAAAGGGAAATATTTCTTCACCCAGAGGGTCGTTGATTTATGGAATTCACTTCCTGAAGGGGTCGTGACAGCTGTCAGCCTTGACAGCTTCAAGGCAGGGCTAGATAGATTCATGGATGCAAAGTGTATCGGTGGTTATTAAAACGGATGTCCATGTGCCGCCTCTATGTTGGTTGAGGCAGGCAGGATTCCCTTGGGTACCATTTGTTGGGGGTCAAGGGAAAGGGAGGGTTTTGCCTTCTCTTTCTGCTCAAGATCCCCATGTACAATTGGTGGGCCACTGTGTGACACAGAATGCTGGACTCGATGGGCTTTGGCCTGATTCAGCATGGCTCTTCTTATGTTCTTATGTTCACTTCACACAGCTTTCCAGGATGTAATCTACTATCTCAGCTTGAGTTGATCTTTTTTCTAGGCAGATAGGCACACATCCCAACAAGTACTGTGCTGCAATCTGGCTATCTTTTAGTGACTAAAATGCTTCTTTGTTCTTTATGGGACCCAGAAACATTTTTAAAAATAAATTCTTGAGTTCAATTCTTAGCAACACGCTAACCTTCTGTTTAATAATTTATTTACAATTTTATTACAATGTAAATGTTAGGTATGCTGTCAGCCCAAAAAGTTCTAAGTGCAGACATATTTGCACTTTTGCCATGACGTATGGACCCAGGTTTTAGTGCAGATGGAGCACTAAAGGCCTTGGACAATCTCAGACATTTAACTAAAATTAATTTTATTAAAATAGGCTTGAAAATTAAGATAGTCATATAAAAACCATTAAAAGATTATTCTAAAAGTATTAGGGTTATAATTGCTAACATTTTATAAAAGAGGTACATAATTTAACTCATAATGGTTAACATTATTCATAGTTACTATTTAAATAAATATGCCAAGAGTTCTGAAATAGGAAACCTTGGACAATTATGATAAATTATGATAATATTACCCCAATGGAGGCAAATAAAAGAAAATTAACAAATTACTCACAATGACTGGGAAGCTTTCCTTCTCAACAAATAGTCTACAACATCTGGATCAGTATCAAGCAGACTAATTAGAACTTCATTTTGAAGGTCGGCTGGGACCTATACATTAATAAAACATCAAAAGAATGAATAACAAAATTATACACCTCTGTTTTTAAATATGAATTAATATAATCACAAATATGAAACACTTCACCTTTCTTTAAATATGGCTGAAACTATGGCTGAGCATGTGAAATTGGTGAGGGCGGTGGTTAAGAAACTAAAAGCCACCAAACTGTACGCCAAACTGGTCAAGTGCACGTTTCACCAAAGTAAAATAGACTAGGTTATCGCATTTCACAAGACGGGATAGAGATGGACCCCCAAAAGGTTCAAAGGACTAGGCTCTGCCCCAAACCAGGAAACAGTTGCAAAGCTTTCTAAGCTTTGCAAAGTTTTGCCGCTGTTCATTCCATCTTTTGCCCATCACTAATCTTTTGAAAATGAAGGGGGAAGAAAAACCAAAACCCAGCCAGCCCCTGAAATGGACTTTGGAATGTCAGGCAGCATTTGAGAAACTCAAATGGCTATTTGCAGCAGAGCGCGTTCTGAAATATCCAGACTCAAATGAGCCATTTGTCATTCAGGCCAAAGCTAGTGACATAGCTGTGTGGGCTGTACAATTACAAAAGAATGAGCAGGGTCAGCTGCAAACTTACACCTCTAGAAAACTGTCAGAAACTAAACAAAGGTGGGCGGTGTGGGAGAAAGAAGCTTATGCGGCACGCTGGGCACTTCTGACCTAGAAGCATTTTCCTCGAAAAGAGCCAAGTGCCTTTCGAGGTATCGACTGATCATAAAAACCTCAAAGCACTGAGGGGGATTGTCTTCAGAGATGAAGCAGACTCCCTCCCAGCCAGTTCCAGCCTGGTTCCAAGTCATTGTGCCCTGAGAATGACCTGTTATCTGCCTAGCACCTCAGCATCCTCAAAACATCTTCGCAGCATCATATTGGATGCTGGGGGACTGGTTGGGGGTTGGAATTTGGGAAACTGAAAGAATAATTTTGTGTGTTGTGCAGGATCTTCAGATTCCACCTGACTTTCCTGCAACCACTTTTTCTCAGTAAAAGTTCTTTTAATTCAACCACATGGATTCAAGAGTTTTACTTGCTTGAGGGGTCAGCTGGGGGGAGGTGTCCTTACAGCTACAAGATTATTTATCTGGTAATTGTTACAAGAACTAGGCAAACAAATTTCATGCAATTTTTTTTACACATCAAGTTCAAATGAACTGCAAAAAAGATAAGAAAATGAATGTATTATAAATGAAATAGCCCATAGGCAGGCTAATTAATTCCATTCCCCATTTATAAGGTAAATATATATAGAAACAATAAACAAATACACCAAACACAGTCACCTGTACATATCCGCATTAATAAAAACTATATTCTTACAAATATTAACATAATCCAAAACCATATTTCTGTCTTGAAAAGTATTCATTTTTTTTAAATCTTAAGAAAATTAGCAATGATACTGTATTTGTCCATTATTGAGAGAGACAGAAAGCCTTCTATTTGCCTTTTTAACTGGGTTTAATTATTTTTGCCTTTCCAAAATTTTAATTCTAAAATTTTAATTTTTAAATACTATTTTTTTATTTTAATGTTTTATTGTACACAGTCCAGAATCCCTCTTTGAAGGAGACTGCCAGTTGAAAAATGTGATGGATAGCTAGATAGGTGATAGATGAGTATGCAAAATATTCCTGAGAGGATTATGGGAATTATTGAGTCATGTTTTGATACAGCAAGCACAGTACTCATATATGTGCTATCTTATGCAATCTACTGGTAAATGTTAATAATGGGGAAATACCATTACACTAGAAATACAATCTTTATTAAAAGCATGAACATCATATTTAGTAAACAGAAAACTTGAAGCATATATTTTGATGATTGTTACCTGCTTATATATCAGCTCTGAACTATTACTCTATAAATCTACTGAAATAAACATATAATTAGCTTTATCATAGAAGTTCTTTGACGAAATAGGAATAAAGAAATAAATTCATATGTACTTTCCTTTTTTTTTAAATTTTAAGAGCTATGTTTCCACATGGCAAAATAGCCAATGGCCTTCTTTTACCAGCATTTGTTATGCTACCAGTATTTCACCATGCCAAATATTAATTTCTGTTTATTATAGTCCTATTTTATTTATTTATTGTACAGACAACTCATGAGGGAATATTTTTAAGTGTTAAAACATGTTAAAAAGACACTATTACGTAGTGTCCAATTTCAAAAAATAAAGACTAAACTAAAAATTTTCTACAAAAGCTTCTGTTAAATGCAAAAAGAGAGGAAATGTTCACGTACCATAAAGAGCATTTCATAGTTTTCTATCAACTTCTGTACAACAGCAATAATGGCAGCATTCTCCTCAGCACGTGCTGTGCTTTGAACAGTAAATTCTTTGTCTGTTGTCTTCTGCTTGTGCAATAGATTAGGTCCAAATATGGTAGCTAGGTTGAGTGATGTCATTTTGTTCCCAGGAATCTAAAAACAAAAGAAATAAAATGCTGTACTATTTAACTGGCAATGGATTCCTAGCGCTTTATGTAGTTAGTTTTGCTTTAGCTACCCTGGCTAGGATCCTGCCTTTTCTAAGTCACTTTGTGCCATATATAAAAGCATTCCACAGAGGGGGATCAATAATAGCCACACCAAGTTGTGTGTGGAATTTCTCCTAAGAAATCTGCAAGTTCTAAAAGTTTCTGAATTCAGGAATAATCCCTTTGCATGAATGAAAAAGAGAATGAAACAAACATAGTTAAGTCTATTAAAGCAAGCGACAATTAATAAAACCAAATATACTGTGATTTAAACCTAAATTATTATGGCTTGTTTAGAAATAATACAAAGTTTGTTTCATAAGATGGTTCATTAATTGTATTCCTTATCACAATGCTGAACAAAATATTTGTCAACACTGTAAACATTGGATGTTCCCGCTCTGACAACTGATGGAAATTGCAGCCATTTCCGCTTTGCTTTTATCATGCTTTTTCTTCTATTCAGAAATCAGGTGCAGAAGGGGGGTTGGGATGAATGCTTGAGCTCAGCTAGCCATAATAATAATGCTGCTCTGTGGGAATTCAAGGACCAACTGATAACAGTTTGGCAGGCTGAGGAGCTGGAGAGAAAGCCCGTGTTTCAGGCTAATTGGAGAACATGATTTATGACTGCTTATTGGGGGTGGGAATTGCAATTTGTTACTTTGTATCTGAGGGAAGGGATTATAGTTTTGGATTCAACTATGTAGTGCAGATACTTTGTTTCCTGAATAAAATGTTCTTTAAGGAAGAATTCTTGCCTTGAAGTTCTTTTGATGGGTTTCATCTATCGGAACCATAACATAAACCCAAAACCCAAATTTCCTCAAGGACCCTCTACTTTTTAAATGCTTGACCAGTGGGTGAAGGGGTGGGAGGAGGTTTGGGGAAAACCAAAACTCGCTCTGAAGAACGCTTCCGAGATATAAAAAAAAAAGCAGATAAAAAAGAGGGCTCCCCAAAGGCCATTCCAGGTGGGGAAAAAGTTTACTTATCCACAAAATATTTATGGCTCATGTTGCCTAGTAAGAAGTTGGGACCGAAATATCTAGGTCCCTTTCCCATCATAAGAATCATAAACCCAGTTATGGTAGAGTTAAAGCTTCCCAGACTTTTAGAGAAAGTCCACCCCGTGTTCCATTATAGCAGTGGTTCTCAACCTTTTTCAGGTTGAGACCCCACTTGCGCCGCCCATGCACGCCACGACCCCGACCTGGGCTGATCCGCACATGCACTGCGCGCACGCGATGAAAAAAACAAAAAAATAATAATAAAAAATAAAAATAAATAAAAAAAACAAAAAATGGCGGACCGCGATGGACCGATTCGTGCATGCGTGGGGCGCGCGCGCCAGCCCGATCCATGCATGCACGGCGCGCGTGCGACGGGCCGATCTGTGCATGCTCGCCCAACTTTGCCAACTGACACTTTCAGCTTGAGTCCACCATTTTCCCGCCTGCCAAGACTTTAAACTCTCTTCTCCCACCTTCTCTCGATTCCTTTCCCAAAGGCTCAGACTGATGCAGTGTATGTGGGCGATTTCGTTAACTTTCTCCCCTCTTGTCTTTCATCTTTGGCTCGCCCTTAGGAGGAAAGGGTGGCTGGGGGAGAATGAAGAGGGACGGAGGGAGCGAGGGCAGGAGCGAGGCCAGGAGGAAAAGGGTTCGGAAAGACAGGAACAAGAAGGGAGAAAAGAAGGCAAGCGTGAGAAAACCGGGGCAAAAGGAGAGTGGAGCCCGCCCAGCGTAGCTTTCCAAAAGAGGCTGGGAAATTGGCTCGCAATGCAAAGAGGAGGAAGAGAAGACAAAAACAGTGGCGGCTCTGAACCTAAAAAGAAGCCGCCGAGTCCCGGGCTCCGGCTCTCCAATCTGCGGGTGCCAGACTGAGAAATCCGTCCCGCCCTCTTCTCTCTCGCATGCACACCCGTACACACTCACACACACACACACATGACAACCGCACGCACAAGGGGCTCGGAGTGTTTAAGAGCAGGAAGAGCAACTTCAACTCGGGCAAAACATCCCTGGAAGAGAACAAAACAAACAACCACAACAACAGCGAGGAAGGAGAAAGCCAACCAGCCAACCAAGCCAGCCAAGTCCGCTAGCCCGGCGCCCGGCTTTTCCGAACAAGTTGGCACGAGCGGCAGCGATAATCTGTATGCAGCTTGCCTGGGCTCGCTGGAGATAGCACCGCCGGGATTACATCTTCCGGTCCGAGCACCGTAACCTTACGAATCCCTGCATTTCTCTCTCTCTCTCTTTTCGGTGTGTTTAGCACCGGCTGCAAGGCATGATGACGAGCGGGGCTTCCGCACGCTTTCCTGCGATCTCGCTGCCAGGATGGCCCCAGGGATGGAAGCGACGAAAAGGTCCTCCTCCTCCCTTCTTCACCACCGCGGCTGCCACTCCTGCCACCTCCTCCTCCTCCTTTTAGCCCCCGCCCCTCTCAGCCATTCATTTCAGTGAGCGGCGATCCACGCAAGCCCGGGAAACAGCCGAAGTGAAGGGGGGGAGGATTCCTCCTTCTCCTCTTGCGACGTTGCCCGATAGCTGCGTTCGATCTCCGAATGTTACCCGGTTCTGAATGTTACACTTGCAATATTCCATTCCCCGACACCACAGCGCTGACCTCATCCATCCACGCAGGCCTCCGGCCGATTGGCTGGGCTTCACGTCCGGAGGGGGCAGGGATATGTGCGATGGGAGGAGGAAGGGGAGCCGGAGCCCCGCCGCCCCCATTGGCCACCGCAGAGAAAAGGGGGCGGCGCTGGCGAGGGCTGGCCGGGGAGGAGGGCGAGGAGAGGAGCGTGGACATGGGGGCCGAAGGCGGCCGCCGGGCGCCTTTTGCTTCTCTTGGGCCGCCAGGCGCCTCTCGCCACAGCCGGGCCAGTCTCAGTGAAGTGCGGGCCCGCCTCGAGGTCCGGCTGCCCCGACCGCTTGGCCGGCTGCCAGAGGGTGAGTTGGAGGCCGGGCCTGGGACGTGGCGGAGTGGAGCGGGAAGGAGGCAGCTTTGCGCCCGCCTGCTCCGGACCGCTCCTCAGTGTGCCTGCCGGAGTCTCTGAGGCAGCGGTGGGAGGCGAGCGGCCTGGGTGCACTGCGCATGCGCAGTTCGGCCTGTTGTGCTGCGCATGCGCGGATCGGGTCATCGTGCACGATGCACATGCATGGTTCAGCCTCTCGCGTGCATGCGACGGGCCGAACTACGCATGCGCCGCCCGAAAGAAATGAAAAAAAAATGAAAAAAATGGGGGGAAAATGGCGGACGGCAGCGTTTGGCGACCCCGTGAAATGGTCATTCGACCCCAAATGGGGTCGCGACCCATAGGTTGAGAACCGCTGCATTATAGCCTACTGAAACCCTTTTGAGTTTCTACCTTACAACTTCCCCCTAAGAAGACACCTGGCCCTCCGGTGGTAGCTAGACAGACCCATTATGAAGTAAAGAGTATTCTTGATTCTAGACTTTTCAAGGCAAAGTTACAGTATTTGGTGCAGTGGAAAGGATATCCATTATCCGAAGCCACTTGGGTAAAATCTAGTGATGTAAAAGCTGACTGGCTCATTAGTAAATTTTACAATAAGCACCCTAATAAATTGAGAGGTAACCCCTAACCTATGATTTTGTTTGAATTGCAGGATTTATCCTTTTTGTAAAGGGGGGCCGGATGTCAATGCTGTAAACATTGGATGTTCCCGCTCTGACAACTGATGGAAATTGCAGCCATTTCCACTTTGCTTTTATCATGCTTTTCCCTCTGTTTAGAAATCAGGTGCAGAAGGGGGGTTGGGATGAATGCTTGAGCTCATAATAATAATAATGCTGCTCTGTGGGAAATCAAGGATCAACTGATAACGGTTTGGCGGGGTGAGGACCTGGAGAGAAAACCTGTGTTTCAGGCTAAGTGGAGAACGTGATTTATGATTGCTTATTGGGGGTGGGAATTGCAATTTGTTACTTTGTATCTGGGGGAAGGGATTTTAGTTTTGGGTTCAACTATGTAGAGCTGATACTTTGTTTCCTGAATAAAATGTTCTTTAAGGAAGAATTCTTGCCTTGAAGTTCTTTTGATGGGTTTCATCTCTCGGAACCATGCAATATTATTTATTTATTTATTTTAATGGCAGAAAGTGAAGAGGAACTAAAGAGCCTCTTGATGCGGGTGAAGAAGGAGAGTGCAAAAGTTGGCTTGAAACTCAACATCAAGAAAACCAAGATCATGGCATCCGTCCCTCTCAATTCCTGGCAAATAGATGGGGAAGAAATGGAGGCAGTGACAGATTTTATTTTCCTGGGCTCCAAGATCACCACAGATGAGGACTGCAGCCAAGAAATTAAAAGACGCTTGCTCCTGGGGAGGAAAGCTATGGCAAATCTAGACAGCGTACTAAAAAGCAGAGACATCACCCTGCCAACAAATTACATATAGTCAAGGCCATGGTTTTCCCAGTTGCAATGTATGGCTGTGAAAGTTGGACCATAAGAAAGGCTGAGCACCAAAGAATTGAGGCCTTTGAATTATGGTGCTGGAGAAGACTCCTGCGAGTCCCCCGGACTGCAAGGTGATCAAATCGGTCAGTCCTAGAGGAGATCAACCCTGACTATTCTTTAGAAGGCCAGATCCTGAAGCTGAAACTCAAGTACTTTGGCCACCTAATGAGAAGGAAGGACTCATTGGAGAAGAACCTAATGCTGGGAAAGATTGAGGGCAATAGAAGAATGGGATGACAGAGAATGAGGTGGCTGGATGGAGTCACTGAAGCAGTAGGTGTGAGCTTAAATGGACTCCAGAAGATGGTAGAGAACAGGAAGGCCTGAAGGAACGTTGTCCATGGGGTTGCAATGGGTTGGACACGACTTCGCAACTAACAACAACAACAATTTCATTTCATTTCATTTCATTTGTTTGCCATCCATTTTGCTTCAAGATGAACTGCAGTGCTAATTTTATGATAAAAAACAGTGAAATAAACGTACTTCCTGGCTATCTTCATCTTTTCTGTCTTCTGCATGGCTGGCTACAGTAGCTAGGAACTGAAGGAGTCGATGTAAGGTGTCACAGTTGCAGGGAGGTAGAACATAAATTAGAAGTTGTAAAGTGTTCAGTTGTTCATGAGGGTCCATTACTAAAAAAGAAAAATATATATTTTTAAAAATACACTTATTAATTGCACTACTTTGTGTAACTATTATCAGCTAATTCAATGATCTATATACATTTTAATATTTTCAGGCATCTCATTGAATAAGTACAGCTATGCAACATCTGAAGAATTAAATGTTTTAGAACATTCAGTTATTATATTGGGGGGGTGTGTGTAGAAAAATCTAAGAGCCAGTTTGGTGTGGTGGTTAAGACATCAGGCTAGAAACTGGGAACCATGAATTCTAGTCCTACTTTAGACACAATGCAAGCTGGGTGATACCTTGTGCCAGCCACTTTCTCTCAGCCCTAGGAATGTGGCAATGGCAAACCACTTCTGAAAAAGCTTGCCAAGTAAACTGCAGATACTTGTCTGGGCAGTCTCCCAAATTTGGACATGATTCTATAAAAAAACACACCCCTACCATATATAACATTTTGAGAGATGTGCTGATTCAGCCGAGTTGTATATATTATTATCATAACTAAAATTTATGTGATCCATAGATCAATACATGTGGACTATTTTGAATTGCCTAGTCCACTTTAGCATCCTATACATTAAATCATTACAAGACGACGACGACGACAACAACAACAACAACAACAATAATAATAATAATAATAAAGTTGGAAGGGACCTTGGAGGTCATCAAGTCCAATCCCCTGCTCAGGCAGGTAACCCTATACCATTTCACACAAATGGCTGTCCAGTTTCTTCTTAAAAACTTCCAGTGTTGGAGCATTCACCACTTCTGGAGGCAGGTTGTTCCACTGGTTAATTGTTCTGTCAGGAAGTTTCTCCTTAGTTCTAGGTTGCTTCTCTCTTTGGTTAGTTTCCACCCGTTGCTTCTTGTCCTGCCTTCAGGTGCTTTGGAAAATAGCTTGACTCCCTCTTCTTTGTGGCAGGCCATGAGATATTGGAACACTGCTATCATGTCCCCCCTTGTCCTTCTCTTCATTAAACCAGACATACCCAATTCCAGCAACCATTCCTTATATGTTTTAGCCTCCAGTCCCCTAATCATCTTTGTTGCTCTTCTCTGTACTCTTTCTAGAGTCTCAACATCTTTTTTACATCGTGGTGACCAAAACTGGATGCAGTATTCCAAGTGTGGCCTTACCAAGGCATTGTAAGGTGGTATTAATACTTCATGTGATATTGATTCTATCCCCCTGTTAATACAGCCTAGTACTGTGTTGGCTTTTTTGGCAGCTGGAGCACACTGCTGGCTCATATTTAAATGATTATCCACTAGAACTCCAAGATCCCTCTCATAGTTACTACTATTGAGCAAGATACCCCCTGTACTATAACTGTACATTTGTTTTTTCTTGCCTAAATGTAGAACCTTACTTTTTTCACCATTGAATTTAATTTTGTTAGATAGCGCCCAGTGTTCAAGTCTGTCTAGATCCTTCTGTATCCTAAGCCTGTATTCTGGAGTGTTGGCTATTCCTGCCAGCTTGGTATCGTCTGCAAATTTGATGAGTTCCCCATCTATCCTCTCGTCCAGATCATTGATGAAGATGTTGAAGAGCACTGGGCCCAGAACAGAGCCCTGGGGCACCCCACTACACACTTCCCTCCTTGTAGATGTGGTTCCATTGAGGACCACATGCTGAGTATGCCCGGTCAGTGATGCCTGGTGGTGATGCTGTCTAACCCACATTTTTCTATCTTATCAAGTAGTAGGTTGTGATCTACTTTGTCAAATGCCTTACTGAAGTCCAAGTAAATTATATCCACAGCATTCCTCTGGTCCACTAATTTTGTCACTTGGTCATAGAATGCAATAGGATTTCTCTGGCATGATCTGTTTTTGACAAACCTATGTTGGCTTTTAGTAATGACTTTGTTTGCCTCTAGGTGTTCACTGATTCATTGTTTGATTATCTTTTCCAGAATCTTCCCAGGTATTGAGGTCAGGCTGATAGGTCTGTAATTTCCTGGGTCCTTTTTTTCCCTTTTTTGAAGATGAAAACTACATCAGCTCTTTTCCAGTCCTCTGGTAGTTCCCCAGTGCTCCAGGATCTTTGAAAAATATAGTTCAGTGGTTCTGAGATCACATCTGCCAGTTCCTTGGGAAGAGAACCTTGGGGTGTAATCCATCTGGTCCTGGTGATTTGAACTCGTCTAGGCTGGACAGATGCTCACTTACCATTTTCTTGCCTATCTTAACTTGTATTTCTATTTTGTTTTTTATGGCATCATTTTTGATAAGTTGGTCTGTTTTTTCCCTTTGTGTAAAGACAAATGAGAAAAATGAGTTAAATAGTTCTGCTTTCTCCCTGTTGCTTGTCACCTTCTTGCCACTTTCACCCACTAATGGACCAATCATTTCCTTCACTTTTTTCTTGTTTTTTACATGTTGAAAGAAGCTTTTTTTGTTCTTTTTGACTTTGGTCGCAAGCCTTAGTTCATTTTAAGCCTTAGCTTTCCTCACTTCATCTTTGCAGGCTCGGGCTATTTGCTGATATTCTGACTTAGTTATGTGTCCCTCTTTCCACTTTCTATACTTGTCCTTTTTATCTTTCAATTGATCAGAGAGTTCTTTATGCAGCCATGCTGGTTTCTTTTGAGAGATGTTATTTTTCCTCTTTGTTGGTATTGTGCTAGACTGGGCTTTTATTATCTCACTTTTCAAAATTTCCCAAGCTTCTTGAGTTGTTTTCCCCTTGAGGATTCTCATCCATGGAATCCTTCCCAAACCCTCTCTTAAGTTTATTGAAATTAGCTCTCTTGAAGTCCAAGACTCTAGTTTGACTGTGTTCTATTGCTTTTGCTTCCATAATGTTGAATTCCATGATCACTTCCTCCCAAGGTTCCTAAGGCTTCAACACCTTCTATCATTTCATCTCTGTTAGTGAGAATTAGATCCAAAATGGCTAATCCCCTAGTTCCCGTCTCTACTTTTTGGGAGACAAAGCTGTCTGCTAGGTTTGTCAGGAATCTGTTTGATCTTCCACTTGGTGCAGAGTTTGTCTCCCAGTTGATGTCAGGGTAGTTAAAGTCCCCCATTATTATTGTGATGTGCTTCCTACATATCTTAGTTAGCCGACTAGCAAAAAGTTCGTCTATTTCCTGTGTTTGGTTGGGTGGCCTATAGTATACACCTATGGAAATGTCGTTTTCTCCCCCCTTTTATATTGACCCATATGCATTCAAGATAGTTTTCATCATTGTTGTGCTCTATTTCTGTAGAGATGTAGTTATTTCTTATATAGAGAGCAACTCCACCTCCTCTTTTATTTGGTCTGTTTCTTTTAAATAATTTAAACCCCTCTAGCTGTGTGTTTCATTGTGGGTTTCATCCCACCGTGTTTCCATAATGGCAACAATATCATATCTGCCCTCATTAACCTGAATTTTTAGTTCACCCTGTTTGCTGTTCATACTCTGTGCATTGGTGTATAGACATTTGAGTCCTTTATGACTGACCCTGTGTTTACTTCCTACATAACCTGTGTGGTGCCTGAGTTCCCCTAATGTCTTACCACCTATTTGGTTAGTGCACTTTGTGTGGCACTCGCTATTAAGAGCTTGATTTTGCTTGACAGCAAGGTTGATGTTCTTGTCCACACACACATCTATGTTATATGCACTGATAGCCCTATAATTTTTAGATTGCCAGGGACAGAGATGTTCTGTATAAGTTAGCTCACTGTCCCCGCTGTTTAGTTTAAATATTCCTCCAGAAAATCTGTGAATTTATAGCCAAGTAACTCAGTCCCTTTCTTTGATGGATGCAGACCATCTCTTTTGTACATTTTTTCATTGGACCAGCTGCTGACATCGTGACTAATTATCCAAAGCTTTCCCCTTTAATATATGAAGATGATTATTAGAATGAACCATTTTAACAATTTTATCCCCAATCTAAGTATAAAAACCAATACACTGAGACATATCAGGCAATTTAAGTTGACAGGGCTGCAGTTTATCAAACATTTAGGTAGGTAGGTAGGTAGGTAGGTAGGTAGGTAGGTAGGTAGGTAGACAAACAGATACAAACAGACAGACTGCTCACAGAGTGTGCTGATAAAAGGAGTGTAAAGCTCTCTGGTCAGGAGTGGGTCAGGCATATCACGAAGGAATTCCTTTAATAAAGCTGCTACATCATGAATGCTTTGTTCTTCATCTAATATTACATCCACACCACGGTCAAACTCTTCACGTAACTAGAAACAGAAATCATGTCAAAAATTTACA
This sequence comes from Bothrops alternatus, assembly GCA_034064705.1. NCBI lineage: Eukaryota > Metazoa > Chordata > Lepidosauria > Squamata > Viperidae > Bothrops > Bothrops alternatus. The sequence continues at coordinate 36,555,282 of JARGCV010000112.1, forward strand.
TGTTTATACACTGTGGGCACAATTATTAGGCAAGTTGTATTTAGGAGGATTAATTTTCTTATTGAACAACTACAGTGCTCTCAGTCAATCCAAAATGTTAATAAACCTGAAACCTGAATATTTAAGAAAGTAAAAGTGAGGTTTCGGCTTTCTTAAAAGAAAGTCTATATGTGCACAATTATTAGGCAACTATTAGTATGCAGAATTATTATGCAACTAAATGAAAAATGAAAATTTGCCCATCTCATTTGTTTATTTGCATCTGTTAAAGTGAGAATAATAAACAAACTACTCAAAATGTACAAATAAACATTTCTGACATTTCAAAAAAAAAATCAGTGACCAATATAGCCACACTTCTTTTCAATAACGGTCATAAGCCTTCCATTCATGGAATCTGTCAGTTTCTTGATCTGTTGACAATCAACATTTTGTGCAGCAGCAACCACAGTGTTCCAGATACTGGTCAGAGAGTTGTACTGTTTCCTTCACCGTAAATCTCCCCTTTAGGAAGGGCCCACAAGTTCTCAATAGGATTTAGGTCAGGTGAGGAAGGGGGCTATGTTATTATTCTTTCATCTTTAAGGCCTTATTGGCTAGCCATGTAGAAGAATACTTCGATGCATGCAATGGACCACTTTCCTGTATAATTATCATGGTCTTCTTGAAAGATGCAGATTTTCCTGTACCACTGCTTGAAGAAAATGTCTTCTAAAAACTGGCAATAGGTTTGGGAGCTGATTTTGAGTCCATCTTCAACCCCAAAAGGTCCAACTGGCTGATCTTTAATAATACCAGCCCATACCAGTACCCCACCTTCACCTTGCTGGCATTTGAGTCGAAATGGAACTCTGTTCCTGTTACAGATTCAGCCATAGGCCCATCTATCTGGTCTGTCAAGAATCACTCTAATCTCTTCAGTCCATAAAACCTTTGAAAAAAATCTGTCTTCAGACATTTCTTGGCCCAGTCTTGCTGTTTCAACTTATATGTCTTGTTCAGTGGTGGTTGGCTTTCAGCCTTTTTACCTTGATGTGTCTGAGCACCGAACACCTTGTACTTCTTTTTTTTTAAACTTATAATATATTTTATTAATTTTTTAACAAAGCATAAGTCACTCAATAATTGGTAAACAGTATGTTGTCTGGGTTACATTTGTAAAAACACTCCTTAACAATTGATTTCTATAATCTGTATTCCATATATTAATTTTAGTTGATTTCCTCTTTCCCCAAAACATCCTTTTTAGCAAACATTGAGTTAATACAATTCTTATTGTTTTAATAAATGACAATTAAGTATATACTTTTTCCAATAATTCTAAAAAATAATCATCATATTAATATATTTCTTTTCTTTTCAGTCATTTGGGTTGCCTTTTCATCAGTCCTGTTACAATCCTAATTTTAGTTTATTTCTCCCACCAAATTCTAAATATTCTTACTAGTAAAAGTTTTCTCAATGATTAGTTATATTTATATTGACATTTAATTCTATTTTTTCCATATAAGCCATCTCACCTTTTTCATTTCTTAAGTAATAGATAAAAGAGTATAAAGGGAGGGGAAAGAAAGAAAAACAAAAAAGAAATAAAAAATAAAAAAGAAGAAAAAAAGCAATGGAACATAAGAAATAACATACTACTTAGAATATATATCCCTCCTAGGTTAATATGTATTTATTTCCTCAAATTTCTTATTATTCTTTTTAATCATAGTTAAGAATATATTTAATCTTTAGATATTCCATTCAATAGATCTAGTCATCTAATCCCTTAACTCTGATTCAAAGCATTTTTTAGTATATTTTTCTTAAATTCAGTCACATTTAAGTGTCTAAAACATTTCATCCCTCTTAGAGTAGTATATTCCAAAATTTTTCTATTTCTTTAACCATATTCAAACACATGCTTCTTTTTTAAGTATTCTCTCTGATATGTCCCATCATCTATTTTCTTAGTTTCCATCTTAATCTTTTTTCTTTGCCCAGAATCTTTCTTAATCAATGTACTTTGCTGAATCAAAAGGTTTCCCCGTATAGGTGTTGCTGTAGATATAGAAAGTAAATCAATGTCTTTTTATTAGGAATCTTTTTCCTTCCTTTTCTCTCCACTTCTTTTATCACCTTTTGTCTCTTCATCCAATACTTTCTCTTATCTTCAAATTTGCTTTGTAATGTTGAAATGTAAGTTGTCTTTTCTTCTACTTCAATTAAATCATACTCTTTTATTTTGTGGAAGTCGATCTTTAAGTCTTTATCCTTGGATTTATATTCAGTCATCTCTGCTGTATTCTCCTGAGGGTTTTTTTGGGAGGAAAATTAAATTGGAAATAAGTTAGTTTATACTTTCAAAGTTGTTTTGTATTTCTTTGTAGTTTGAGATCATTGTCCTTTGAATTGATTGCAGCTTATCATATATTTCCTCTTGTAAAGTATATATTGTAACAGCTGTGTTTATTTAAAACTTTGAAGGCCACAGGCAGATATTTCATAATTCTCATCCACCAGTAGGTGTCAGCACTGGATCATTTTTCAGTTCTTTCTAGTCTTTTTCCTCCTTAAAGGGTTAGATTCCCCGCTTCCAATAGCCAAAGGGGTGGGGAAAAAACCCTCCCCTTTTCACTCTTGGAGGTATTTTTGCTTCTTGGGAGTTCTCTTTTCAGGAAAATAAGTAGGATAGAGAAAATCAGTTCTTACCCAGCTTCAAATGCACTGTTCACAATCAGCTTATAGTAGAGCTTTTGACTTCCATTGCTTGCAGCTGGGGCTAGACAATGGAGTTAGCTAGCCTTTCTCCAGTTGGTTTCTGGGAGGTTTTCCTGGACCGATCGGGGAGATCGCATCTCTCCTAGGTCCCTGGGACTACCTTCCTTCATTGCCACCTCTCCGGGGAGGCTTCTGGCCCATTTAGGGTCCCCAAACAGGAAGAAACTCAGCTGGAGAGCTCGACATCCTGAATCTCTCAACTGATTTCACTGCTCACAGGAACCAGAAGTCCGAATACCTTGTACTTCTGGGCACTCCAGGTAGGTTGCAGTTCTGGAATATAACAGCACTGGAGGATAATGAGTTCCTGGTAGCTTCACATTTGAGTCTTCTCAAATCTTTGGCAGTTAATATCTTGCAACCCTGTTGACTACAGGTAATCATTGTCGATTTCAGAAAAGGAAGGCACAGACACACTTCTCTGTGCATTAATGATTCACCTGTGGAGATGGCTACCAGCATCAAATTCCTGGGTGTGCAGCTAACGAGTAGACTGGCTTGGTCATTCAATAGTGAGAAACTGGTGAAGTCGGCTCAGCAGCGCCTACATTTTCTGCGTCGCATGAGAAAAGCACATCTTCCTTCCCCTGTCCTGACCACTTTCTACAGGGGGATGATCAAGAGCATCCTGTCATATAGTATCACAGTTTGGTTTGGAAGCATCACTGCTTCAGACAGAAAGGCAGTGCAGAGAGTGGTGAGGATGGCTGAAAAGATCATTGGCAGTTCCCTCCCTCCCATCCAGGACATAGCACAGAAGCATTGCTTGAGCAGGGTCCGTAAGATTATCTGGGACACTACACATCCTCTTCACGACCTGTTTTCCATGTTACCTTCTGGGAGGAGGCTTCATGGTTTCCATAGCAGAACATCCGGATTCAGCCATAGTTTCATTCCATACAGCATTAACCTTGTGAACTCTCAAGCTTCCTCCTTCCGTTATGTATATGTAGGTGTGTGGGTCTATACATATGTTGTTCACAGTATGTTTAGGTGTGTGTCATGTATGTGTTTTACTTTGAGAGCAGGCAACTAAATTTCATTTTTGATGTGTGCCATTGTGCCCACAGTAAAAAAATGACAATAAAGTTTATCTTATCTTATCTTATCTTATCTTATCTTATCTTATCTTATCTTATCTTATCTTATCTTATCTTATCTTATCTTATCTTATCTTATCTCATCTCATCTCATCTCATCTCATCTTATCTTATCCCTGAGTTGCGAAGGTTCCCTTAGCTAATGTTCAAAGTTACGCAATAAGTGCCACCTAGTGCTTATGAGCAGGCCCTGAAATTACGAATGTTGCCACACCAATGCAGTCATTCACCCTTACAAATGACTGCAGTGGCACTGCTACATTCACCCTGGTTATTCCCTCCCCCCCCAGGTCTCCCTAGGCACTAAGCCTTCAATACTCACCCTGCAAAGATCAAGATCCTTCACTTTCTTGCCTGCTTCAGGCCTTTGGTGCATTCGTAGAGAATGGAGGCCTAAAGAAACGTAAATCACACAAGAACAGTGGCATGAAATCTCATGCTACTGATCTCACATGATCCCATGGTACTTTAGGCCTCTGTTCTCTGCAACAAAGAACACAACCGAAGCTGGAGGATGCTTCTGCATGTCTCCAGAGGCCGAATCCAGGCCGCTGCTGCCTGGATCTGAGGCTGGGGGACGCTTCCGTGGCTCTCCAGAGGCCCAATCCAGGCATCGGAGGCCTTTTGTAGGCCGCTGCTGCCTGAATCTGGAAAGAGCCTCCGACGCCCAGATTGGGCCTCCTTAGGCCGTGGAAGCATCCCCCGGGCTCAGATCTGGGCAGCAGCAGGAACTGCGGCAGAGAGGAGACAGATCTTTTTAAGGTGAGTCTGGCATGGCAGGAAGGGAGGGGGAAGCATGAGGTATCTTAGTGGGTTGGGGAGACCTTGGGGGGCTGTTCCATCACTAGGCCCTCCATGGCCTTCCCTACCCTGAGATGCCACATGTGCGGTTAACGAACTGCACATTTGCCCATGCATTCTATTAGCAAATGTGTGGGTGAAAGCAGGGAGTGAATCGCGTTCAAGGTACAAGATTCACTCTCACGAATTTTCGAGTTATGAATGGAATGGGCAGGCTCCATTACATTTGTAACTCAAGGACTACCTGTATCTGCAACAAAACGTTTGAAGGTTCTGTAATCGCACTCCAATATCTTAGCAATTTCAAGAGTGCTGCATCCCTCTGAAAGACTTTTTACAATATTTGACTTTTCAGATAGTTAAATCTCTTTTTTGGTCCATTTTGCCTGAGGAAAAGAAGCTGCCTAATAATTATGCACACCTTGATATAGGATGTTGATCTCCTTAGGCCACACCCTCCCTCATTACACAAATACGCATCACCTGATATGCTTATATCCACTAAACATTCAAGTTTATACAGCTTGGAGGTGGAAAATATGCATGAAAATGATATGATCAAAATATTCACTTGCCTAATAATTGTGCACAGAGTATCAAAGGTTTTTAGAAAGGGTGATGACATAGCTTTAGCTTTTAGTCACACCCTTTCCCAAGTCTGGCTTATGCATTTTTTTTTCTCTGCACAAGGAACAAATTGATGTAATGATACTGTTTTTTGTAGTAAACGACTTATTTCAGAATTAAAATTGTAGCATACAAAGAACAAAGAAAATGTCAAAACCTTAATAATCCAGTGGTGCTGGATTACTAAAATAAAATAACACTAAAGATTATTCTTCCAAATTGATACCATATTAAATGAATTCTACCAGTGAATTACAAGTCTAGACTTAACAAGAATGCAATTTTTTGTTATTGTGTTTTATATTTCTTATTCATCTCTGAATAAACCCTACTTTATTGCAGTAAATAATTACAAAACAGTTCTGTAATAATAAATTATAATATTGCTTTAATCTAATTTATACCACATTATTAATCTATTTATAGCTCTTAGAATTTTGATATGGTTATTTTTACTTTAGCCTATTCCTGATAAACTAAATCAGAAATATATAAAATGGTGTAGGTTATAATACCCACATTCCTTGTCGTTGCCAACAACAGTTACAGGAAATATCTGAAAACTAATTATCTATTCCTGGTTTACATAATCATTTAAACTAATAACTTGTTAGGAAAAATAGCAATAGTATTTTGTACTAATATTTATTACTAATAATATGAATATATTCCTCTTGAAATTACAACCATTATTTGATGAAGTATTTAAATAAATGTATGACATGTCTTTCTCTGAAATATTTGTTGGTGACATAGTAAAATAAATCTAATCAAATATTTCATAGAAACAGAAGCAAATCCACCTTAGCTCAAAGGATTATCAGGACAGCCTGATAATATACTGCATGGAAAACCATAATTAAAACTGATATGGAAATAAGAAAGTGATTTGGAAAAAAATGATTGTAATATTAATGTAATACATAACTGATATTCAGATTCTTATATTTCTTTTATCATTTAGGTACCAGATAAGAACTTGAAAACTATTTTAAAAACAGATACTAACTTTACTGGAAATACATAGATGAAATACATGGAAATACATAGATGAAAACTCCTGGATCTAAAAACACATTTTTAAAAAAAATAAGATCTTGATATTTTCCTGGATATATTACTATTACATATTTAGAGTAGGACTATACTGACAGATGACACTGACCGAAATATATAAATATAAAATAGTAAGTTTCATGACATTCATGAGGAATAATAAAAACTTACCTGTCTTACCCTTTTTTTTGAGCTCCCAACTCGGAATATGCCTACTGTCTGGAGACCTTTAAAATGGTATGTCAATTTAATAAATTATTATTATTACATATTTATACAATTGCATATAAACATAGAATAAATTTAGAAGATTAGTAAAATATTTTGCATCACTATTCTGTATATAATTATGTAATATTTGTGTTTCTTATTCCTACCCTGTCAGAAAATAGCATAAATACAAAATATGTATACAGTTTAGGAGGAAATGTGTTAGTGAAATCTGCTTTAATAAAGCCTACTTGTACACCATTATAGATTTTTTTTAAAAAAATATAGGGCATTGTTCAAAAGTGACACTAGAGGGAAGCCTAAGACCAATGGTGCTCATATAAAATTACATAACACATTTATAAAAGGATGTTAGCCCTCAATTCACTTGTGTATAAAATTTGTATTTCTACCGTATATTCAAAAATAGACATAGCTCTTGGTTAGAAATGCCCACAAATATTCTTTGTACCAGCTCAGATTTTATTTCCTACAAGAGGAATAGAAAGGATGAGAATAAGTATGGGCATGAAATATTTTACCTCAGTTTTAGACTGCATGTAGCTTCCAGAGCCCTCCAGGCTTAGACACCAAAACTCAGCAAATTGGTAAACCAATGCTATGGTTTTTCTTTGAATCTGAGCATAGTGTGCTAATCCACATTAAAATTACTGATATCCCATCTCAAATTTTAATCTCAGTTACATGCAGGAGATTATTTTAAGAATCTAAAGGCTTATTACAGCTAAGTTTCTGGAACAAGTAAAGCCAACAATTTGATTTCCTCGCCTGTCTCCCAATATACAATATAGCCCTACATCCTACAACAGTTGTCTGTGATTTTGAGCAAAATATTTGTGGCATTTCACAATTTTCTCTATTTTTAAAACTGTCCCTCCCAGCAGCTACAGAATAAAAAATACCCCAAAATTCTCCAATTTCACAGTAGAAGTAGAAATTGGTTTAGTCAATTGTTACTATAATAATCCTCAACATGCAACTGGTCACCACTTGAAGTACTTAAGAACTGATTCCAAAGTGCTGTCAGTTGCCCTCTTCCTATGGTAACATGACCACATGCTGAGACCTTGGTAACCTATCTGCACTTACTGCCATTTTTGCTAAAATCTGGCATTTACTTCTAGTTTTCAGCAAAAACACCCATAGTGAACAATGGTCTCGCTTTACACTGCTGTGTTCACTTAAAGATTGCCACTGCTTAAAGACTGTCACAAAAAAGGTTGTAAAATTGGATCAGTCACATAGGTGACCCACTTTATGGCATCACGACTTAAGACAATAATATGTAGACTCCATTAGGGTCATAAGTCAAGGACTATGTGTACTTTGACTAAGTTCACAGCCTTTACTTCATGGAATAAAAGCTACATTTTCAAACATTATGCTTGCATGAAATTGAATTTAATTCAACGCTTTGAGTCAATTACATTTTTTCTAGTGACATCTGATTATATTCATCCAAATTTGGAAAGGTGATTTAGTTTGGGGATTTAATCAAATTGCTTTCAAACTCCAAATCAAATCTTTGTACTATAAGCCGTCTACACATTTCGGATAAAATATACTTACCATGTTTTTCTAAATGCTGACAGCAGCTATCTATAAGCCGAGGAACTTGCCTGTAAATAGGATTGAGGCTTAGCTTTTTGTCCCTGGATTTTTCTTTCTTGTTCTGTGTTTCAGCAGGCAAGGATAACTGTAGAGCTTCTAGTAATCGAGACTGACTATCATCAAGATCGGTAATAGAATCCACTGACATTGCACCCTACAATGTACAAACATGCATTTAGTAAAGATGGAAGAAAGACACTTCTCTCTTTAATCCATCATAAAACAAAATATTAACCTATACCAGAAGATATTAAGTGGGGCAGAAATCTATTGTAAACTCCCCTCTAAGTGACAACTGATCATTATAGCTGTCACTAGGTAACTCAAGACAAATGACATGATTGTACTAGCCATATTACATGTTACTTGTTGCATGCCTGTCCAAGCTGAGGTAATTCTGAGGCTGCTGTTATTTGTTGCACTCCCATTCATCAGTTACTTCAGCTCATTCACTTTGTTCCTATTCCCAGTCAAAATGGAGGTAATTGCCGCCATACACAGCAACACTTGTATTTTCACCTGAAGATTGCTGCTCACCAGACATGGCAAATTGCAAGCATTTTGCTGAAAAAGATGAAGAAAGAACAGCAACTTCTCTCCAAAGGTAATCCCCCTTTCTACACAACTTTGTTTTGTAATGGCTTCTTGCCCAACCACTACTGTAAATTCTTTATTAGTAACATCTACTAGGTGTTAGTATCATTATTAGTTAATTTCTTCTGGCATGTATTTGAGGCAAATAACAAAAAATTAAACAGTTTATACAGAGTTTGAAATACAGATTAAACATTACAGATTAAATACAGATAAACATTAAAATAATATGTTGAAAGTGTGCATTAAGAGCTATATTACGAGCTTGTGCATTTCTACTCTCAAATAGTTTAATTTTATCTATTGTTACTCAACTGTTTATTCTTCAGTAATTATAAGACTGCATTTTTCTGTGAATCCTAATTGCTTGATGAGAAATGTATCAGTGTGTATGTCATGGTTCCGATAGATGAGGCCAATTAAAAGAACATACAGAACATACAAAGGTGAACCCAAGACTAAATTCCCCTCCCCTTGGTTATAAAGTTGCAAGTTGCAATTCCCACCCCAATTTGCTGTCATAAATCACATTCACCAATTGTTAGAAAACACGGGTACTCCTCCCAGCTGCTCCAGCCCGCAAAATGTTATCAGCAATGACCTTGGTTCCCATACATTTGAATTGTTTTGGCTAACTGAGAACTATACCCCCCCTCCTTCTTCTAAACTAAATATGTGGCAACAAAGACAAAATGAAAATGGCTTCAGTTCAGTTTGTCACAGCGTTGACAGTGTATGTGTGTCTGCAAATATATACCTCTGCCAAATGTTCTGCTCTGATCATAACCTGTAATGGAATATAGGCCTCTGAGATTCTTGAGGTAGTAGAAAAAAATCTTAATCTTGTGTAAATATAAATGAAACTAAATAAATAAGTAAATAAGTAAATAAGTAAGTAAGTAAGTAAGTAAGTAAGTAAGTAAGTAAATAAATAAATAAATAAATAAATAAATGCAGATATGTGTATGCTGAAGCAACTTGAAGTATACAAAAGGTAAAACAACTGTTTTGGTGAGAAATCCTTCAACTTTTGTTCAGTGTTTACTGACAAAAGAAGATATTTGCCATGGGGAAAAATTCATTTGGGCATATTTTTGTCACATTATGGTTACCAAAATTTGATGTCAAAATTTCTTGTTAATTGTTTTTATGAATAGAATGAAAATTACTTAATTTAATTTTAACTGATTGTTGGACATTATTATTTGAATATAATTTAAATTGTCATGGAGATGGTCCTATAATTATGAGGAGCTGAGCTTGCAGGATTTCATGGGTGATGACTTGTATCATAAACTGGATTTGGAGGCAAACCAATGAACAGTAAGGTGATCTTAGCATGTGTCCACATTATAATTCTCCTACCAACAATTACCGGTAGCAAGAGGGCCATTGCATTTTGGATCAACTGTAGCTTCCAAGTGACCTCCAATATAGAATGCATTGCAATGGTTTATTTGCAAGGTGATGAGAGCATGAATCATTGTTGTCAAGTAGTTCCAGCCCAAAAAAAGCCATTTTTGATAATCAACAAATAGCATCTCAGTCTTACAGGGATTTGACTTTGTTTTGATCCAGTCTCTACACACTAGTTCAGAACTTAACAAAATTGATGGTCTAGTTTTTGATGGCAATATACAACTGTGCATCATCACATACTGGTGATATTGCAACCAAGACCCCCCCACCAATGGCTTCATGCAGATATTAAACAGCACATAGAACTCCACTCTGGAGCGACCATGGGCATGGCTGTTCAACCTCCAATACTCTGCCTATAACTGTAATTTCCCAGAAAGATACTGTAGCTGATTATGCATCTTTGCTAATTTGAACAAAAGTAATAGAAATGTTGTATGGTATTCAGTTTTCCTTGGTCTTCATATCCCTCATATAGCAGCAATTAAAAAAGTGTATATAGTTGGTACTTGAAACAATGAAGCTTTACTTTTATGCAAAAAGACTTCTGAGATACAAAATATAGTATATAATATGAAACAGCTCTTACTATCTATAAAAGTAACTAAATAAGCAATATTTTCTTCTATAATATTATTAAAGGCAATATGGGTCCCAAAATACATAATCTCTACAAGTCCATGAGCTAAATACTATAATTATTACATCCCTCAGTTATCTACAGTTAGCTACAGTCTTCAAAAACAGCATCAAGTACTCTTGCCATCTTCTCTTTAAAGAAATAGTATTACAGATAGTTGAGTTACAACTACTCATTCAGAAACCAAACTTACAGCAGCATTGAATAAATGGTGCTTATGCCCAGTCCCCAAGTTACAGTCATGAGTGTCAGTTTCCATATGTGACCTGAGAAAGAAGGCCAGCAGCTGCCTTGGGAACGGCCTAGCCAGACATGTCTCATCAGTAGTAGGAGCAAGAAGAAGATGATACCATATTTATACTATAAACATATTTGAGGCTGCGATGAGGTGAAGAAATGTGTGTGTGTGTGTGTGTGTGTGTGTGAGAGAGAGAGAGAGAGAGAGAGAGAGAGAGAGAGAGAGAGGGAGAGAGAGAGAGAGAGAGAGAGAGAGAGAGAGAGAGGGAGGGAGGGAGGGAGGGAGGGAGGGAGGAGAGAGAGAGAGAGAGAGAGAGAGAGAGAGAGAGAGAGAGAGAGAGAGAGAGAGAGAGAGAGAGAGAGAGAGAGATGAGTTTGTCTTTTAGTAATTTGAAATACTAACTGGAGACTGACTGGGGAAAAGTTCCAAAGAATCCTTATGTCCCTTGAGATCCTCACAAGAGATTTGTGCCCATTTTGTTCTCTCCCACGAACTGCTGGGAAAGGCAATGACCATTAAAATCATCATTTCTATCAGGGCTGACTTTAATTTTAGTATAAACTAACAAATCAGAAACTCCAAAGGAAAGTCCCACAATACTTGCAGTAACCACCAAGCAATGCACTTACTCTTCTCCGTGCCCTGGGGGCTGGTTCTGGCGTATTGGGTGAAGTAGATTCATTTGGTGTTTCCGAGGTGGAACTAAGAGATGAATTACTGCTTGAGAGTTCTTTGTTCTGTCTTTTACTCCCAAAAGGTAAAAGTGATGTTACAAATTCTGAAACATCTCTCTGCTCTTCTTCTCTATGAATATCTTGCTTCAATTTGTATACCCGATCATTTGCTATTACTTGTGATAAAGGCATTCCAAAAGCCTGGGGTATGAATTCTGAAACACAAACAAAACCTTATGTATCAAAGGCTAATAACTATAGCAGTCAACATTTTGAAAATGGATTTAATAAATCCTCAGCTAATAGATTTTTTGAGCATCTTTTAACATTGGTTGCTTAGTTAAAAATCAGCCTTCCCAACTGATTTTTTAAAATATACTTGATTGCAGTTTCTGTACTTCTCAGCAATTCTTGATGGAAAATAAGGATTTAGAGTAGGAAAAGATAAAAAAGCACATAAAAATACACAATAAAGGTATACTGTTATGTTTACTTTTGGGAATTCCTGATCTTCCAAAATTTTTTCGGTGGTTTTTTAAAAAGACAACAAAATAAAGATGGAAGCGAGGTAAAATCATGGGTAAACATCTGCCATAACCAAAAAAGAAATGTATATTTTTAGATCATGGTTTAGGATTTCTCTTGACTAATATTGAAGTAATGTAGTTAAAATGCTATTATAAAGAGACATTCTCAAAGTTTAAAGAGCAGCAAAATATGGAACAACAAATGCTTGAAACACTGTAATTTCCAAGAAATGAGGAACATCCATTTTAAGATTATCTTCTCTCGTTTATTTATGCAGTTGCATACTTACATCACTAGAGGAATTATTATTGGAATAAGTTAAACATAAACAATAAAATACGTTATATTAACATAGAACAAGAAGAAAGTAAACATGGGAGAAGAACGTATCAGGTTTGGGGGCTATAATACATGAAAAATCAAATATTTATTCACAGCAGTGCACCTTTTCTTGGAAATAATCAGCAATGGAATGAGGTATGGAATTCTAGCATGTCATTAGGTATAATAAAAGCAGCCTCTAGACTAGAGGATTCATAGCAATAGTCAAATTACATAGTTACTATACTAGAACAATCAAGGGTATTATTTGCATGTCTTTTTCAAGTAGAAAGGCAATTTACACTGGAACAAATTATTTCTCTCTTTAATTTACTGTAAAAAATCCCGTTTCATTATACTAATTCATTACATTCCAGTAGAATCTAATTTTTAATCAGAGAATAAGTGTGTTGTGAGAAATAGCATGAAAGCAATTTAGCAATAACATGACTTGCATCCTATTGATTATAGGAAAGGTAGAGAAGGAAACGAGAGGGCCAGTCATATGGGACTTAATTCTTACTCACAGGGATAAAATTATAGAAGGGGTTGAAGAACCTTGGGAGAGAGTGACCGTGCAATATTGTAATTCAACATAAATAGAATAGAATAGAATAGAATAGAATAGAATAGAATAGAATAGAATAGAATAGAATAGAATAGAATAGAATAGAATAGAATAGAATAGAACTGGAAGGGACCTTGGAGGTCTTCTAGTACAGCCCTCTACTTAAGCAGGAGAACCTATACCATTTCAGACAAGTGACTGTCTAGCGCTTCTTTTTAAAAATCTCCAGTGATGGAGTGCCCACGATTTCTAGGGGTAAGCTATTTCACTGGTTAATTGTCCTCATTGTCAGGAAGTTTCTCCTTAATTCCAGATTGCTTCTCTCTTTGATCAGTTTCCCACCATTGTTTCTTGTCCTGCCCTCTGGTGCTTTGGTGAATAACGTGACCCCCTCTTCTTGTGGCAGCCCCTCAAATACTGGAACACTGCTATCATGTCTCCCCTATTTCTTCTTTTCTCTAGACTAGCCAAACTCAAGTCCTGCAGTAATGCAAGCATGAGGAATAGCACAAAGTCAAACTAGAGTCTTGGACTTCAAGACAGCTGCTGTCAATTAACTTGGAGAGAACTTGAGAAGAATTCCTTAGATGAGAATCTTCAATGGGAAAATAACCCAAGAAGCTTGGGAAACTTTGAAAAGCAAGATTATAAGAGCCCAGTCTAGGACAATTCCAATGAAGAAGAAAAATAAGAGATCTCAAAATAAACCAGCATGGCTACACAAAGAACTCTCTGTTAAACTGAAAGACAAAAAGGACAAGTATAAAAATTGGAAAGAGGGGCACATAACTAAGGCAGAATATCAGCATATAGCCTGAACCTGAAAAAAAATGAAATCAGAAAAGCTAAGGCTCAAAATGAATTAAGCTGGTGACAAATGTCCGAAATAACAACAACAAAAGCTTCTTTCAACATGTTAAAAAAAAGTCAAGGAAATGATTGGGACATAATGGGAGAAAATGGCAAGAAGGTAACAGCAGCAGGGAGAAAGTAGAACTGCTTAACTCATTGTTTGCATCTGTCTTTCTGTTTTTACCCAAGAGCAAAAAAAAGAAAAAAGAAAGAAGTACCTGGCTCAATGGTATTAACTGTGAGAAGGATCTTGGAGTATTAGTGGATGATCACTTAAATATGTGTTGCAGTTGCCAAAAAAGCCAAAGCAGTCAAAGCTGCGTTAACAGAGGAATAGAATCATGATCAAGTGTTACAACCACTTTATAATGCCTTGGTAAGACCATACTTGGAACACTGCATCTAGTTCTGCTCATCATGTTATAAAAAAGATGTTGAGACTCTAGAAACTGCAGAGAAGAGCAACAATGATGATTAGGGGACTGGAGGCTAAAATATATGAAGAACGGTTGCAGGAATTGGGTATGTCTAGTTTAATGAAAAGAAGGAGTCGCGGTGACATGATAGCAGTGTTCCAATAACTAAGGGGCTATTACAAAGAAGAGGGGGTCAACCTATTCTCCAAAGCAGCTGAAGGTAGAACAAAAAGCAATGAATGAAAACTAATCAAGGAGAGACAGAAACCTAGAACTAAGGGGGAATTTCCTGACAGTTAGAACAATTAATCAGTGGAGTGATTTGCCTCCAGAAGTTGTGGGTGCTCCAACACTGGAGGTTTTTAAGAAGAGATTGGAGAGCATTTGTCTGAAATTGTATAGGGTTTCCTGCCTGAGCAGGGGGTTGGACTAGAAGACCTCCAAAACCCTATTAGAGGGAAGAAACATAGCCAAGTCACAGCAGCTTTGATGGTTGTAGTCTTGTTATTTTCAGGAAGGTCTTGGAAAAATACTTTTTTCCTTACTTTTCTCACCATTGAACTACATTTTATTGGATAGTCTACCAAGATCCTTCTGAATCTTGAGTTTATCTTCCAGAGTATAAGTAATTCACCCATCCCCCCCCAAGCTTGGTCTCATCTGCAGTGCCCCTTCACTCATCTAGGTCATTGATGAAGATGTTGAACAGCATAAGGCCTAAGACAGAACCTTGATGTACCCCACTACATGCTTCCATCCACATTGATATAGAATATCTTACATACAGAAGTTAGGATCTTAATCAGGGTAAGATACTGGGATGACATGATGCCTGTATGAAAAATGTGCATAAGTTGTCAACTGATTAATTAAAGTGTTGTTATTCATCCTTAAAGCTCTAAACCTCTTGTAATCTCACTGAGAATTGCCTATCCCACTAAGAAGTTAGTATCTGAAGAACAGCCTTGCAGAAGTGCCCCCTTGTAAAAGTTCATAAGAAAGTAACTTCTCTGGCTTAATTCTTTTCTTTAGTTTTGTTACAATAGCTGCTTTAAATATCTGATTAAATAGAAAGGTGGGATAGAAACTGAATGAATGAGTACATCTAAGTCAGAGTCTGACTGAAGCTGCCAAAATATGACTAAGCAGACTTATTTCAGCGATATAGCAGACTCTAAATAGCAATTCAGTGTATGCCTTGTTTACATATAAAATTGGGCTTGTTTAAAACTCCAAATGCATAATTCTTTGCTCAGTTATGAATGACAGACTTAAATAATACTAATAAATATCTATAAAATATAAAATATAATAACAATTGTTCTAAGATCAGTGATAGTAGTTGGCCTGCTCTTAGGTTGAAATGTTATTTCTGCTGATATGATAATGAGATCGGTCTTGCCTTCCGAAACTGAATTAATCAAAAGGTTATTCTCAGTGGTATACAAAATCTTTTGAATTGGAAATGTTTTATGCCAGAAACATTCCAATATTCCAAACTACTTCAATCTCCAGGAATCTCATTTCAAGCTTAAAACAGTCCATCTGAGCCCAAATGCTGGCTGCATCTTCCCCGTCTCCCAGCTCATAGCAAGCCCAGGGGCTTGAAACGTGCCCCCGACGCCCCCGACACTGCCCCGGGCCGACTCAGCTGCGTGGGCAGCCGGTCCAAGCCGAGCCAGGTCTGGGCCGCTGCCGGCGCTGCCACTGGGCTGGTCCACCGCCGCCGCTGCTGGCTGAGCTGAGCTGTGGCACCGAGCCGGTCCCCATGCCTCATGGTTGCCCAGCCGTGCTCCGCCCCAGCCGCCCTCCATACCGCGCCGGAGCTTTCCCCCGCACCGCCCAGCCCACCTCCCTCACCATCAGAGGCTGCCTTGGCCTTCTGGCGCCCAGCGTGGCCCTAGGGCTAGTGGGCAAGCAGCTCCTTCCTGGCTTGCCGGGCTCCGGGCCTCGGAAGCGGCCAGGCGTCGGGAAAGAGGGCGATACCCGCATGTGCATCGGAGGCCAGCCGGATGGGCCGGGAGGGGAGAAGCAGCGCCTTCCAAGCAGGAGCTGGCGCTCCGGGCACGCCCCTCTCACGTCTGATGAATCGGGAAAGGCTTTGGCGGTGAAGGGCTGCGCAGCATGGAAAGGGGCTCTCATGATCCCACCGCTGCAATGGTGCTCAGGAGGTTGGAGGGGCGGGCAGGTCCCGGGGGGCGGCTGGGAGAGGGCAAGAGGTACCGTGATGAGGATGGGGGCTCCAGATTACCATCCCCAGCAGCCCTAAAAAGCACTGTGGAAGAGTGGGGAATGCTGAGAGTTGCAGTTCATCACCATTTGGGAAAACATGACTCTCCAAATATCAATCCTCTCTTCCTTCCTTCCTTCCATCCATCTCCTTCCCTTCCCCTTTAATCTCTCCTTCCTTCCTTCCTTTCCCCTTCAATCTCCTTCCTTCTCCATTTCCTTCCTTTCCCCTTCAATCTTCCTTCCTTCCTTCCTTCCATCTCCATCCCTTCCCCTTCAATCTCTCTCTCCTTCCTTCCTTCCTCCTTCAATCTCCTTCCTTCTCCATCTCCTTCCTTTCCCCTTCAATCTTCCTTCCTTCCTTCCTTCCTTCCTTCTCCCTTCAATCTCCTTCCTTCTCCATCTCCTTCCTTTCCCCTTCAATCTTCCTTCCTTCCTTCCTTCCATCTCCAACTCCATCCCTTCACCTTCAATCTCCCCCTTCCTTCCTTCCTTCCTTCCTTCCTTCCTTCCTTCCTTCCTTCCTTCCTTCCTTCCTTCCTTCCTTCCTTCCATCTCCATCCTTTCCCCTTCAATCTTTCTCCTTCCTTCCTTCCTTCCTTTCCCCTTCAATCTTCCTTCCTTCCCTCCCTCCCAACATTTTTGATCAAGGAAGAGTAAGCTTCTCCAGTGAGCATTGCTATATTGTTTTTGTAATTAATCACTATGCTTTAATTATGTTCAATTTGTAACAATGAAAATACACCCTGCATATCAGATATTTACATTACGATTCAAAACAGTAGCAGAATTACAGTTATGAAGTAGCAACAAAAATAACTTTATGGTTGGGGGTCACCACAACATGAGGAACTGTATTAAGGCAGCAGTTCTCAACCTATGGGTCGCAACCCCATTTGGGGTCAAACGACCATTTCACAGGGGTCTCCAAACAACGCAGTCCGCCATTTTTTCCCCCTTTTCCTTAGCTGTGCTACTCCCTCTTATTCTATTGGCTTTTGAAAGCCAATAGAATAGACTCTATTCAAGAGACTCTATTCTATTGGCGTTCAAAAGCCAATATAAACTAAGGAAGTTTCGGTTTTGGAGCACGTGGCAGAAAGTGAGACAGAGAATAAGCGGCAGAAAGCGAGAGAGAGAACAAGCAAAAGCAGTAAGTTTCGTCTCTGGCCTGCTGCTGAGCTTCCTCTGCTTGGCCACCAGACACCCCAGCAGACCCAGAACACCCTGCCCGCATTTCCTGCAATTTCGCAGCCGGCCCAGCAGCTAAAAAACACCCCGTGGCCACCGGCACTTCTCGTAATTTTTCAGCTGGCCTCCCCTCGTGCAGCCAGCCCCGCACCCTCTCTGCCTGCCACTGATCGCAGTGGACAAGCCGGGGGCCACCAGGGAAGGCTGAGGCCAAAGAGCCCAGCCCAGTGGCTAGAAAACACCCCATGGTCGCCGACATTTCCCGTAAATTTGCAGCCAGCTTCCCCTCATGCAGCCCGTCCCGCGCCCTCTCCACTTGCCTAATACTGGCCCAAATCTTCAGAGATCGCTCTCAAACCATCCTGACCTGCCAGGAACAATACTAGGGGATTTTATTTTTATTTCAAACAATACCGATAAAACTTGAGAAATTTGTTTTTCAAAATTTAAATTCATTGGTTTCGAACTTTATTTGGCAGGGGAAAAAAGCTAGAATTAAGATGAAAACATTACAAGACTGTTGTGATAAATGTCCATTTCTCCTTTAAGAAGTCCTTCTCTGCCTGGATGGGCTTCTCTCCCTCCCTTACAGGCTGTCAGCTGACAGCTGTACTAAGGGGGTGGAGGAGAAAGCAGGGAAAAGTTTCGTTTCTTGAAAAATACGTCATGCTTTCAAAGTGTATGTTTTAACTATCTGTGTAATGTAATTGGCTGTAAATCAGTAGGGTGACAATTTGTGGGTAGAGACCTTTGATGTGGAATAAAAGGAGGTGCCTGGCTTCAGCCGAGGCTTCCATCCCAGAGAGACAAGCAGGTCTCTGTCATTAATCATGGTTGCCGGGACGCCACGAACACACAAGTTATGACAAGTGGTGACCCTCGACGTGATAACCCTGAGAGGTTATACGTCCCTGGACCCTCATACTTACCGCCCGGACGTGGCCAAGCGCGCTTCATCAGTTCATCGCTGGACGAGGACTGATCCCTTGTAAGTATGGGGGGATATCTCTCAAAAAGGCAAGACTAAGCTCACAGAGATAACCAGGAACAATTATGTTCGTTTTACAGCTCAGAAGCTGACAGAAGGAGATTTAAGATCTCTCCTTGAATTTATTTGGAAACACATTCCTTTCTACCCAGAGGCAGGCTGCCTTAAAGTTGAAACTTGGAGGAGAGTGGAGAAGTTGTTACAAAAATTCTAGGGCCCCCGTTTCTATTTTAACATCTTGCAGAGTAGTGTTAAAAGCTTTGGAGACACAGGAGCAGCTCCTACTAAAAATATTACTGAATCCATTGAATTATAATGAAATTCAACTTCTTCCCCCTGCCAGTGAAACTCCAGTAACAATTAAAAATCACAGCAAGGTTTTTCCTAGCAATGTTGAGTTGTGTGATCCTCCAGCTCTGACCAAAACAAGTAATTTTATTCAGGAAACGTTACAGAATGATTATGAAACAGGTGAATTGAACATTGAGGAAATGACAAGTTTATACCCTGTAACTGTGGGCATGGATGCAGAAATTGATAATGGATTTGCTCACAAAATGATTCCAGCAGATTGGAAGGCATTAATGCAAATGATTTTAACACCTGCGCAGTATGCAGTTTGGGACTCCCAGTATCATATTCAAGCTATTCAGAGAGGCACTGCTCAATTAGTGCCAGACCAAATTTATGGCTCTGGACAGTTCACTGCTGTTGAACAACAGCGAGATGCTATTCCAGATGCAGCTATACATGGTGTAATTTTACATGCTGTTTTTGCTGCTTTAAAGGTAGTAGATGAAAGTGGAAAATTTGGCA
This sequence comes from Bothrops alternatus, assembly GCA_034064705.1. Taxonomy (NCBI): domain Eukaryota; kingdom Metazoa; phylum Chordata; class Lepidosauria; order Squamata; family Viperidae; genus Bothrops; species Bothrops alternatus. Next base: position 36,574,948 of record JARGCV010000112.1, read on the forward strand.
AAAGTTTTACTCAAATTAAACAGGGAACTACTGAGCCCTATGATGAATTTATAAATAGACTAAAAGATAGTATTGATAAAGAAATTGCTAATGAATTAACTACAAAAGAGATTTTGATGAAATTGGCTGTTGAAAATGCTAATGCAGACTGCAAAAGAGTTTTGCAACCCTTAATTGGCACTGGTCAAAAGACACTTGCACCTACATTGGTTCAACTACAACAATATTTAGGAAATATTAATTGGTTAAGGCCATATATAGGTCTTTCTACCTCGACCCTTTCTCCCTTATTTATGGCATTAAAAGGCCTCAAAAATCCCACAGACGTTGTGACATTGACCTCCGACCAGCTATTGGTCGTTGAGAAAGTCCAAACAGCCCTCAACACCCAGTGGACTGATCGGTGTGTTGACAATCACCCTGTGCATTTGAATGTGATTTTTGATCGACCACCCACAGTGGCAATTACTCAATCTAATATGCCTTCAAGAAATTGTTTTCACTCCAGCTATGACTTTGGCTGAAATTACACATCGTGGCCACACGATGGCGCCAGATTTTTGGAATTAAATTTGCAATTATTTTTCTCCCAGTTTCCTTAAAATTGTGGGAAACTTTGATTCAAAATAATTTGGTTTTGCAATTATTGATTGGTGATTGGCCTGGTCAGTTTTTTTTGTCATTTTTCAGCAGATTCCAGATTTTTGACCATAAAAAATTTACTTTTTGCTTATATCTCTCCTAGTTTGGATGAGACTTTGTTGACACTATTTTTGACATTGCAAAAATCTATTTAGACAAGATATTGTCCTTATTTTATTGCACATATCCGAAGTCATCAAAATTTTCCAGGAATTCTCAGTGAAGGGAATTCCCAGACGGATATGGCAACACACAAGTTATGACTATGCAACAACTTACTCCCTGGGATAGTCATAGCTCTTTTCATCAAAACGACAAGGCTTTGGCTAAACAATTTGGCATAAACCCTGGGGAGGCAACAGCTATCATTCAACAGTGCCCCAGTTGCTCACAACAAGGACTGTCTATTCCAATGGGTGGGAATCCCCGTGGACTTGAGGCATGTCAAATTTGGCAAATGGACGTTACCCAATATGCATCTTTTAGTCCGTGGAAATATATACATGTGACTATTGATACATATTCTGGGTTCATCCTTGCTACTCCACAGCGTGGAGAGGCAACTAAACATGTCATCAATCATTGTATTCGAACTTTTAGCACTCTGGGTACTCCTAAAGAATTAAAAACTGATAATGGATCCGCATATTGTAGTCATGGCTTTGCTCAGTTCTGCAATCGGTGGGACATTATTCATAAATTCGGCATTCCTTACAATTCACAGGGGCAAAAAGTAGTGGAATGGGCCAACTCCACTCTTAAGCACATGCTTGACAAATTAAAAATGAAAAATGGGGAAAAATACCCCCAGACTACCTGGAGTGCAAAATCATCTTAATTTGGCTTTATATACTCTCAATTTTCTAAATCACCTGGCACGCCACCTAATACAGCTGCGAGCAGGCATTTTTCTCCCCTTCCAGATGCAGCAACCACGGTTCGACCGCTAATTTGGTATCGTAAACTACCAGACCCCCAATGGAAAGGACCAGCTGAACTTATTACCTGGGGTCGTGGATATGCTGCGGTGCAACATGAAGGCAATACGATATGGGTTCCTGGCCGCAATATTTGCCCTTACAGTGTACAGCCAAAAGATTGCAAAGACTCTGGTGAGCCCAAAGTGAATGGACAATAATTTTGAAAGGACAATAAAAGTTAGTGCCTTAACAAACCATACTGACTGCTGGATGTGTATGATGTCACCATCGGATGCCAGTCAAGGACTTTTCTTTAGTTGGACTTCCTTTGAACAACACTGGAGCCAGCGAAAGTTTTGTACATATTAATGAGGCAGGACATTATACGCTGCCACTTAGATTTTATTATGTAGATTTTGTATTAGTGTGTTTTAATTTTTCTAAGGGAATTATTCTTTTAAGTATATATCTCTCTTGTAATATCACCTTTAATATGCCTGATCATTGTGATCAAAGTAATAACAAAGTGTATGCAAAATGTGAGGATGGAGAGTACAATGCAAGTGTATTGGGTTTGTAGCTATTTTAATGGCGCACGGAATTGGACTGCAGCCAATGACAGTAATGGCCGTTGAAATGCTTAATGAAGAACAAGGACAAATCCCTCCACCAATATCCGGAGATCATAAGCATTGGGGATATTTGGAATGCATTCTGGTTTTGGTTACCAAAAATTTTCAATGGTTAAGAAATTTGATAAGTATTATTTTGTATTGTTATATTATTCCATTGTGGATGCTTTTATATACAATGTTTGCCTGATATTTTTGCTATGATGAAATCTTTTATACCAAAGAAAAAATTGTCTCAACAAGTGAACATTAGTCAACAAGGATTCGAGCAGATGCCAATGGATAAACAGCCACCTCAGTTGGATGAAATCGAATACATGGACTGAAAGCCTTTGCTTCTAAACAAAAACAAAAAAGGATGAGATGTTGTGATAAATGTCCATTTCTCCTTTAAGAAATCCTTCTCTGCCTGGATGGGCTTCTCTCTCCCTCCCTTACAGGCTGTCAGCTGACAGCTGTACTAAGGGGGTGGAGGAGAAAGCAGGGAAAAGTTTCGTTTCTTGAAAAATACGTCATGCTTTCAAAGTGTATGTTTTAACTATCTGTGTAATGTAATTGGCTGTAAATCAGTAGGGTGACAATTTGTGGGTAGAGACCTTTGATGTGGAATAAAAGGAGGTGCCTGGCTTCGGCCGAGGCTTCCATCCCAGAGAGACAAGCAGGTCTCTGTCATTAATCATGGTTGCCGGGACGCCACGAACACACAAGTTATGACACAAGACGCTAAGGAGAATGGAGGTTTTGGATTGCCAGAATGGACATTATATTATCAAGCTTCGGTGTTAACTTGGGTGAAAGAATGGATAACACTTAGAAACAAAAGGTTATTGTACTTAGAAGGACATGATCTACAATTGGGGTGGCATGCTTTTTTATGGTATGGGAAAAATAGAATTCATAAATATTTTCAAAATCACGTCATAAGAAATGCTTTATTAACAGTATGGGAAAAAATTAAAGCTAAAATATATACTAAAATTCCAGGGTGGTTGTCAACGATGGAGGCATTTATACATCCAAATCTAGTGGACTTTGAGAAAATATGGACATATAAAGATATTTTAGATACTCATGGAAAATTAAAACCCAAACAAGAACTGGAAAATTTAGGAATTAAGTTATCTTGGTGGGCACACTTACAGATATTAAATAGATATGAAAAAGATGTAAAAATATATGGATTTTATAAAGATCAAAATGTGTTTGATAAGCTTTTGTTGACCTCAGATGAGAAATTGATTAAGAAAATGTATAATTTTTTGTTAATTTTAGATATGGAAAGGCAACAAGCGAAAGAAACAATGACAAGATGGGCAAAAAAATTTGGTTATAACATAGAACTAGAAAAATGGCAATTGTTATGGGAGAAAAATTATAAGCTGACAATGTCTACTTCATACAAAGAAAATTTATATAAAATGTTTTATAGATGGCATCTTCCACCAGTAAGACTAGCAAGAATGTTTAAAAATATGTCAGATAGATGTTGGAAATGTAAACATAATATAGGCTCATACTATCATATTTGGTGGACATGTGGGAAGGCAAAGGTTTATTGGAAAAATATACACATGTGGTTAGAAAAAATATTGGATGAACAGGTTGATTTTAAACCTGAACTCTTTTTATTAGGCATTACGCCTGAAAAGACTAATAAGCAGAAATTATATTTAATTTTACATATCACTACAGCAGCAAGAATATTTTTTGCACAACACTGGAAAAATGAAGCTTTGCCACAAGAGGAAGAAATAATCAGGAAGATCTTGGAATGTGCAGAAATGGACAGATTAACCATGAGGCTAAAAGACAAAGAAGATACAGACCATTACCAAATTTGGAACTTATTTTATACTTGGTTAGAGAAAAGAAGCAAGGATTAGGAATTGAATATGTATTAGTTTAGCAAATTTCAGACAACTTGTTGATTGGAAAAATTTGAATATGGGGAAAAAACTAATAAAAAAGATTGAAAAAAAAACAATACTAGGGGGAGGGAGAGAGCGACCTGACAAGTGGACAAACACGCACACGCGTTCCCAGGCCCACGTACTTTCCGCGGCCAAGTTCTTCCATTCCTATCCCTACCAAGGCACAACCTGCTCCAGGCACCTGTTGCCCTTAGAGCGCAGGCTCCTTCCCAGCCGACTGGCTCAGCCTCCTCCGGTCCATCCTTCCTCATCTGTCCCACGGGTTGACCCAGCTGGTGGTTTTGGTGGCGTGGTCGATGTCGTAGTCGTGAGCTTCCTCCCAGCCTTCGGGCAAAGGTAGCTCCTGCCGGGGCATTTTTCCTGGCAGCAGGCACAGCAGCGGAGAGATGGACTGAGGCCGGAGGCGGCAGCGGCCACCCCATGCAAAGGGTTCAGCAACTCCCCACCCAGCCCAGCAGCTGGTACGGCAGGCTGGGGCGAGGGGTCACGGAGAACAAGGAAACCGGAGCCAGGCAGCCGACGAGGTGGGAGTCTCGCATCCTCAGCCGCGCAGGGAGTAAGGAGAAGCGGCATGTTGGGGGGGGGAGAAGAGCTTTCTGAATGTTGCAGGCAACACGTGATAGCCCAGGCGAGCCAGGCTGGCTCCCTGCTGTCCATCCGTCCTCTTCCGATAAGCGAGCTGGTTGCCTCTCCACCGCTTCTCTCTCTCTCTTCAGCAAGAGATCCCCAAAGCCAGAGAAGGGGGCGGAGCTACATTGCCATGGAGCCTGGTGTTTAGAGAGGTCAAGCCCACTTATTTTACCATGCTTTTGCTTCCAGCGAAGTAGAGCCGTCAGCTTAGCCAAGGCTCCGGTGACAAGTGCTGCCCACCTCCTCCTGGTTGAGGCGGGGAAGGGGAAAGGAGGAGGAAGAGGAGCCGCTGCAGCTTTTGAGCGCAAGTTAGGCAGGTTAACAGAAGCCAACCTGATAGCGGAGGGTGGGTGGACTCCCACGTGCTATTAACTTTGTTAGCAAATGGGAGGGTCGGGGGGGGTTGATCAAAGTTGCTTCATTTATTCATTCATTTATTGCACAATAAAATTATTTGAAACCAACATTTTGTGCTATTCTAATGCACAACTGCACAAATATGCATGTAATCTCTGAGGAGGCTATCACATCTGGGCTACAAAAATTTGGCTAAAGCATTCGTGTTTGCTGATATTTATTTCCTTTAAACTGCTTTACTTCTTCCATTTATTGTTTAAAGTGGTTTAATACTTCCATTTATTCCCTTAAACTAGTTTGAATCTTCCATTTGTTGCCATTTATTCTCTTAAAACTGATTTAATTGTTTTGTTTATTTCTGATCCACAAAACCTATAACCTCCATGCCATTTCTCACTCTTCTTATTCCTTTCTGCTTTGCTTTTTATTCCCTCTCTTTCATATGCTTTCTTTTATCTTCACTGAAAGAAAATCCCTCCAGGTCCCCACTATAATCTATGGTTCAAATGAAAGCAGCCTGTTCTTATTTATTACTTACTAACTTGCTGTAAATTTTGGTCTCACATTTAAAGGCAGGGTAAACATGCATTAAAATACATGCAGCGGCGGCACAGCATTAATGGTGGCTGGGGCTGTCTTTCTTGCCACACCCATTTGGTGCCCACGGCCACTCGGTAACCACACCCACTTGGCCACGCCCCCAGCACCCGGTGATATAGAAATGAAAATAATTTTATGGATGGGGGTCACCACAACATGAGGATCTGTATTATGGGGTCACGGCATTAGAAAGGTTGAGAACCACTGTATTAAGGGGTCGCGGCATTAGAAAGGTTGAGAACCACTGCTGTAAAGTAAACAAAAGCATATGTTAAGGGTTATCTTTTGGTTTGTTGGGGTGTTTCACATGAAACCTTTTGACCAATCTGTCAGCTTTCACTTCACTCGATTTCACCCATGTGGCTTCAGACAACAGATATCCCTTCCATTGTACTAGGTATTGCAATTTCCCTCTAAAAATTCTAGAATCAAGAATACGTTTCACTTCATAGTGGGTCTGCCCTGCAACTACGAGGGGCCTAGGTGCCTTCGGGGGAGGTCTTAAAGTGGAGCCCCGATAAGGCTTCAACAAACTACAATGGAAAACTGGGTGAATTTTCCCTAAAAGTCTAGGCAGTTTTAGTTCTACTGTGACCGGGTTGATGATCCTTACTATGGGGAAAGGCCATAGTTTTTTAGGTCCTAATTTCTTGCTGGGCAATTTGAGGCGTAGATATTTAGTTGACAAGTAAACCTTTTCCCCAACTTGGAATGCTCTTTGGGGAGCCCTCTTTTTATCAGCCTGTTTTTTATAAGTTTCAAAAGTCTTTTTTAAAGCAGTTTTTGTATTTTTCCAAACTTCTCCCCACCCTTTCACCCAATGGTCAAGCGTCTGGGAAGCGGAGGGCAACTGAGGATATTCAGGCATTGGGCTGAACTCTTTTCCTGTGGCCACTCTGAAAGGCGTGTAGTCAGTGCTGCTGTGCACAGAATTATTGTACGCCACCTCCACAAAAGGGAGGAGATCAGTCCAGTTTGTCTGTTGGTAAGAAACGTAGCATCTAAGATATTGCTCCATCATTTTGTTAGCGGCTTCTGCAGCCCCACTGGTGGCTGGATGAAAAGCAGAGGATAACCCCTGAGACGATCCAATTAATTTAAGAAAACTCCTCCAAAACCTCGCTGTGAACTGCACCCCCTGTCCAAAATTATTCGTTTAGGGGTGCCATGCAGCTGGTAGATATGTTTCAGGAACAATTTGGTCAGTCGTTGGACGGATGGGAGTCCTTTGCAGGCGATGAAATGAGCCTGCTTTGAAAACAGGTCTATCACAGTCCAGATGACAGTATTTCCACTACTTTCAGGTAGGTCTACTATAAAGTCCATAGCTATTTCTTCCCATGGTTGAGAAGGGTCTGTCACGGGTTGCAGTAACCCAGGGCTTTTCCCTGGGATTCTTTTCATTGTGGCACATACAGTACAACTTTTTACATAATTTTCCACATCCTTTTTCAGCCCCGGCCACCAAAATTGCCAGCAGGTGAGGTGTAGGGTTTTCAAATATCCAAAGTGTCCAGCCTGTTTTACATCGTGGCTGTGTTTGAGGGCATTAAGACGGAGGGCTTCTGGCAAATATAGCTTCCCCCCTTTGTAAGCCAAGCCATCCCTGCACGTTAGGGAGGTTTGATTATCTTTGAACCATTGGTCGGTGAGGAGCTCTCATTTTATTTTCTTTACTCCAGGCAACAGGTTCCTGCGTGAGTCGGTTGGATTTTTCTCTCTAGCTGCTGAGCAGGTTTCTTTTGCATTGCTGGTTCTGGTCTGCTCTTCAGTCGGGGGTAGGGGACTGGACAGGTGGCCACTCAATGTCCTTCTTGTCCACACCGGAAACACTTAAAGGAAGGGCATGTAGGTAGCCTGGGTCTCTCAGCCATTGCAGTAGTTGAAGGCTTTTGTGGGGGTGATTGCTGTCCAGGTAGCTCTGGTTGCTGCTCGGCTTCATGTGGGGGAGGCTTCTTATAGCGAGAGAGCTTAACATCTAGCTTCACGGCTGTCTGGTACCAGTCCTGTATCCGATCAGGTACTTCTCGATAGATGCAGACCTGAGAGAGGTGATCGTCTAATCCCTCGATGAAGTAATGGATCAGGGATTGTTCAGGCCACCTGAACAATTCAGCCTGCTATCTTGCAAAATTCCCGCACGTACTCCTGGGCAGGCCTGCCGGCTTGTTTTATTTTGTGGATCTGTTCTCTTGCTTTTAGACCAATAGATGGGTCCTCAAATCTTTCCCTCAGCCCTAGGAGGAAGAGTTGGGGGTCTTCCAATTCGGGGGCTTGCTCATTATATAAATAATTCAGCCATTCGGATTCTTCTCCCTCTAGGTTGGATACAATGACATCGACCATGGCCCCCGGGTCCAGGTAGAGATAGGCCCAGCAATTCAAATGAGAGCGCACTTGGTTGAGGAAAAAAACCAGCTTCTCTGGCTCCCCATCGAAAGTTGCTCTGAAAGGGGGTGCCATTATAGGCTGTTGCGGCCCCCACTGGGGCTGTTGCTGTTGGCTCCATTCTGGCTGCAGATTTGTGTCCAGAGGTTGCACATTTGGGGGCTGTGGCCAATCTCCTCGCTGCTGGCCCCATCCTGGCTGCAGATTTATATCTAGGGGTTGCATGTTTGGGGGCTGTGGCCAGTCTCCTTGCTGTGGTCGTTCTCCCACCAGCTGCTGATCTCCTGGCTTCTATACCACCCCAAGCCACTGCAAGGCCTCTATTAGCTGTGGTATACTCAGCTGCTGCTGATCATCTACCTGTGGGGGTGCCAATCTGCCCATTGCTGCAGAGGCCTCAGTCTGGACTCCCTCTGTCTTCAGGACTGCAGTTCCTAGCTGGGGGAACCAGGGTCTGATCTACGAGGGAGGGGTTGTAGGCTTCTCTCTGCAGGAATCAATTTCTGCTTTTCACATCTGGGGTTTGAAATCTTTCCAGTGACTCACCCAGAGCTTCGTTATCTTTCCATTCTGCTTTTGAAGTCTTTACTCCCAGTTGGGAGATCTGCCAGAGTTCTTTCTCCCCCAGCTGGCTGGCTGCTGCTCCACTCCCTGGGGAAGCTGCTTCTGCTGAGGGGCTGGCCTCAAGCCATCTCTCCCCTTTCATAATGAGATCTTCCCCGAATCTTTATCAGTCTACCCCTTAGTTTAGGAATAGTGATTGGAGTTCGGGACCCCTTAATTGGTTTGAAAAATATTTAGATTCTGGCATGATGTCATGGTTCCGATTAATGAAACACTTCAAAGAATTTCCAGGCATGTTTATCCTAAAGCCTTTATTAACAGTGTTACAAACTGTTGTATCTGGCCCTTCTCAGCTTAGTAAAGTCCACAGGAATATTTCTTTAAGAGTTTTATTTAACACAGTTCAAGAGATACACTTCAAAGCGAGATGCTGGCAGTTCGTTTGCGGAACGGCCGAGTCTGACTTATTTACATTCAGCTTAAACATGCGCTCCTCCCTTCCAATAACTCACGCTTTATCTCTCAGGTTGTCCAAGACCTCATTAATCTTCCGTAGATTCCAAAAACACCAGAAAACTGAGTTCAAACCAACTCCTCGATGTATCAGGCTACTTCTTGATATTAACGTTGCTCGTGACAAAGAATTAGTCCCTCCTTCACCTTCTAATATAGTTTTCGATACGTCACTTCCCCCATTACTTCCTTTTTCCACGTAACTGAAACCTCCGCCTATCAAACCTTCGGAATCTCGGATCAAGCCATATATTTTCCTGTTCCAAGTCTGACTCCCCACTTTGAGATTCCGACCCAGACTGCATGTAAATCTCCTCACTGCCTGTCTCGGCTGCCGGGAGGGGAAAATACCCAGAGGGGCCTGGCTGCTCTTCCTCATCCTCTGACATTTCCCAAGCTGGTCTAGAGACACCCACAACACTATTCCCCCCCGCAGGCCCCATCCCTCGGGTCCGTCGCGGTTTGTAGGGAAACGCAGCATGAAAATCCCTAATTAACTCAGGAGCCTCAATATCATGAGCATCTACCCAACAGCAAGTGTCTCGCCCACCCCCTGTCCAATCAACCAAATATTGGAAGCGGTCGTTGAGCCATCGGGAATCTCGGATGCCGGATACCTCCAACCGGGAAACAGGAACTTGAGCACGGCGAGCTGTCGGGCCCGGATCAGGAGGTCGAAGCGGAGAATCAGGGTTGACAGGAACAAGCAAGGAGCGATGAAACACGGGATGTACACGAAGAGACCTAGGCAAAGTCAAACGATAGGTCACCGGATTGATGACCATCTCCACAGGAAAAGGACCCAGGAAACGTTGATCAAGCTTGCGGTGAATTCTCCCTGGAAACAAGTACTTGGTGGAGAGCCAAACCCGATCTCCAACAGCTAACGGCGGCGTGTCGCGACGAGAACGGTCTGCAACCCTCTTGTAGTCTTCCTTGGCCTTAGTCAAGTGCTGCTTAACCATCTCTTGAACTGACTGGAGCTCGGATAAATAGTCCTCTGCAACTGGAACTGGAGAATCAAGGAGCGTGAGCGGGAAAAATCTGGGATGATAGCCGTAGTTGGCAAAAAACGGAGTGGTCTGAGTGGAAGTGTGCTGAGAGTTGTTGAAAGCGAATTCGGCCACGGAGAGATATTTGGACCAATCGTTCTGTTGGTCGTTGATGAAACAACGCAAATACTGCTCCAGGATGTCAATCACTTTCTCTGTACCCCCATCAGTCTCTGGGTGATGCGTGGAGGCTAGATTAACTTGGACTTGAAGCGCAGACATGAGTTCTCTCCAGAACTCCGAGGTGAACTGGGTTCCTCGGTCGGACACTATTTTGTCAGGCAAACCGTGTAGCCGGAAGATATGTTGAATGAACAGCTGAGCAGTGACCTTGGCTGTCGGTATTCTTCGGCAAGGAATGAAATGTGCCATCTTGGTCAGCATGTCCACCACTACAAAGACAACGGTGTAGCCGGCAGAAACAGGTAGACAAGTCTAGAAGTCCATGGAAATAGCCCCCCAGGGTCTCTCCGGCGTGGGCAAAGGCCGTAACAATCCCGGAGGGGCTCCTGTGGCATGTTTTGCCTGGCGGCACCGTACACAGGAATTCACATAAGAATGAACATCATGGCGAAGTCTGGGCCACCAAAAAGTCCGAGATACTAAGTGGAGAGTCTTAAAGAGACCAAAATGACCCGCCGCCGGGTTATCATGGCATTGAGTCAGGATGAGACCACGGAGTGGGCCTGCTGGAACATATAACAGGTTGCGGAAGCGTAATAGACCCTCGGACAATGTCCAAGGTGAGTCAGGACCCACCTCTTGCTTCCTCTGTGCCACAAAGTCATCTAGTTGTTGCGCTTCCCGAATCTGTCGTCGTAGATCTACCGGATCGTGCACGGCTGCGATCGATTCGACAGGCAGAATGGTTCGAAGCGGCAAGGGGTCCTTGGTCTGTAGATACTCAGGTTTACGGGACAAGGCATCTGCTCTTTTGTTGTACCCTTTCGGAATGTAGGTGACTTTGAAGTTGAATCGGGCGAAGAACAAAGACCAACGGATCTGACGTTGATTCAATTTCCTGGCAGATTGCAGAAATTCCAAGTTTTTATGGTCAGTCCGAACTTCAACTTGGTAGCGGGCTCCTTCCAGGTGGTGTCTCCAGATCTCAAAAGCAGTCTTGATGGCCAATAGCTCCTTCACCCAAATGGTATAATGGCGTTCGGAGGGACTCAGTTTCCTGGAGGAATAAGCACACGGGAACAGGGGGCCGCCATCTTGGCGTGTTTGAAGAAGCACGGCCCCCACAGCAACATCTGAGGTGTCGGCCTCCACTACAAAGGGACAACAAGGATCAGGATACTTGAGAATGGGTTCCTGAACAAAAGCCTTTTTGAGGGTCAGAAACGCCTGTTGCTCGGCATCGCCCCACTGGAACTTAATGCCTTTCTGTAACAGTCGAGTAAGGGGCGCAGTCAAGGTAGAAAACCTCGGAATGAATGTCCTGTAATAGTTCGCAAATCCCAAAAGTCTTTGGACATCTTTTGCTTTACACGGTGGTTGCCAGGTTTGCAAGGCCTCAACCTTGCCAGGATCCATGGCGATGCCTTGTGGAGAAATCACATGTCCCAGAAACTCAATGGCGGTTTGATAGAATTGACATTTCTCTAACTTGGCGTAAAGGTGATGCTGTCTCAAGCGTTGCAGAACTTGCCGGAGATGCTGGAGATGAGTTGCTCGTGACGGGGAGTAGATCAGGATGTCATCGAGGTAAACCACCACGAATTGATCTAATAAATCCCGGAAGATGTCATTCATGAAATGTTGAAAGACGGCCGGAGCATTGGTGAGTCCAAAGGGCATGACTGTATACTCAAAATGACCATACCTGGTCCCAAACGCGGTGTTCCACTCGTCCCCCTCTCGGATGCGAACCAGGTTGTAAGCACCCCATAGATCTATCTTGGTGAAGATGGCCGCTGATCGGAGACGGTCCATGAGTTCAGGAATCAAAGGCAGAGGGTACCGGTTGCGCACCGTGATGGCATTGAGCTTGCGATAGTCACAGCAGAGGCGTAAATCTCCGGTCTTCTTCTTCACGAATAACACAGGAGCTGACAAAGGGGAGGAAGAGGGACGAATGAAACCCCTGGCCAAGTTTTTGTCCACAAAGTCTTTTAACGCAGCCAACTCGGGTTCTGACATGGAGTAAAGGCGTCCCCCTGGAAGCTTGGCATTTGGCAACAAATCAATGGCACAGTCATATGGTCTATGCGGAGGCAATTGGTCTGCCTCTTTCTCACTGAAGATATCTGCAAAGTCCGCTAGGTCGGCCGGCAAGGTGATGTCAGGGTGGGATGGTAGCTGGGCTGCGCAAAATTGGCGTACGTGGTCCACGCATTGCAAACTGGGAAATGAAACAAAGTTCTGGGACCACACCACACAAGGATCATGGGTTCTCAACCAGGCTAGGCCGAGAACTAAGGGGAAATGAAGTCCCTTGGTAACATAGAATTGGATGGCTTCTTCATGTTGTCCTATGACCAGGCGTATGGGCTGGGTCATGAACTTGATCGGTCCAGACAACAACTCACGACCATCGATTGTCTCAACCAACATAGGTGGCTTAACGGAGCACAAAGGTATGGCATGCTGATGAGCGAAAGCTTCATCCATGAAATTAGTGGTGGCTCCAGAATCCAACAAGGCGTGTGCCGGAATGCCCTGGGCATGGTTTCCCAGAAGTATATTGGTTGCTAGGATCAAATGTCTCGGAGGGCCGGGGTCTTCGTCTGCGGAACTGGAACGTGGTTTGGCGCCTGCCCGACCCAACGTTTCCATTAGGCCGGGCTTTGGCCGTTTCCCGGCAAGGTGGCTTGAAACTGCTGAGTTGGAGGCCAAGCTGGAACAGGAGTAGGACTTGCCGTACCACGTCGTTTCTGGGGGCAGGCCATGACGAAGTGACCCATCTCTCCACAGTACAGGCACAATCCCTCAGCTCTCCGTCTTGCCTTCTCAGCCTCGTTCAAGCGAGATCTGGCTGCACCAAGATCCATGGGCTCATCTCTGGCCATGGGTACAGGACGCCTCTCAGTGTAAGCCGGCAGTGGTTGGAAAATACGTCTGGGTGCCGGGATGGGTGGAGTGATAGGTAGGGTCTGGAATCCTCTGCGTGGTGCAGGAACTGGCTTGGCACTTCCGGTGACTGGAACCATCTGTCTGACCAGGCGGGCATCCGTGGCTTGCGTTTGCGCCTCAATATCCAAACAATGTTGATATAAGGCATCCAGGGTCGCAGGCATTACAGTATGTCTAAATTCATCCAATATCTGGGAAGACAGGCCATCTTGAAAGATTTCCATGAGAGCCTCTTCATTCCAATTAATTTCTTGAGCTAGGCGGCGAAAATCTGATATATATTCCGCTACGCAGCGTGATCCTTGACATAGCTCTCGTATCCGCCTGGTGGCATTTTGTCTACGAAGGGGGTCAGCAAATTCTCTTTCCATCAGCTGGCAGAATCTTGCATAATTGCGCAGGACAGGATCTTGTCTGTCTATCAAAGGAGATGACTAATCAGCAGCTGGACCAGAGAGCAAACTTAAAATAAAAGCCACTTTAGTTTCATCAAGCTGGAAATCTGCTGGAGTTGAAGCAATGAATGTTCTGCATTGGTTTAAAAAAACTGGAAATTTACTACGCTCTCCAGTAAACTTATCAGGCAATGCTAAATAACACCTGCTTCTTCTGGGAGGGGGGGCTGGAGCTGGGGCTGGGGCTACTGCAGCTTGCTGAATCTGCTGCTGCAAATTGCCAATTTGCAGCTGGAGACCTTGAACTAGTTGATACAAAGCAGGATTATCAGCTAGAAGCTGCTCCATGACGTCACTGGACTTGCGCAGTACTGAAAGCTCGGACTATGGTTTTGTTTTGTTTTGTGGGTTTTTTTGGTCACGAGCAATCTGTTGTATCTGGCCCTTCTCAGCTTAGTAAAGTCCACAGGAATATTTCTTTAAGAGTTTTATTTAACACAGTTCAAGAGATACACTTCAAAGCGAGATGCTGGCAGTTCGTTTGCGGAACGGCCGAGTCTGACTTATTTACATTCAGCTTAAACATGCGCTCCTCCCTTCCAATAACTCACGCTTTATCTCTCAGGTTGTCCAAGACCTCATTAATCTTCCGTAGATTCCAAAAACAAAAACACCAGAAAACTGAGTTCAAACCAACTCCTCGATGTATCAGGCTACTTCTTGATATTAACGTTGCTCGTGACAAAGAATTAGTCCCTCCTTCACCTTCTAATATAGTTTTCGATACGTCACTTCCCCCATTACTTCCTTTTTCCACGTAACTGAAACCTCCGCCTATCAAACCTTCGGAATCTCGGATCAAGCCATATATTTTCCTGTTCCAAGTCTGACTCCCCGCTTTGAGATTCCGACCCAGACTGCATGTAAATCTCCTCACTGCCTGTCTCGGCTGCCGGGAGGGGAAAATACCCAGAGGGGCCTGGCTGCTCTTCCTCATCCTCTGACATTTCCCAAGCTGGTCTAGAGACACCCACAACACAAACTGATGGCACATCATGGAGGTATATGCCAGAATCTGAATTCCTCTTGCTGGCATCTAACTTTTCTTGCTAAACCCCTCCCTTATCTTGCAGTCACAAGTCACATCTTCTAATTAGCCCAGAGGGCAGAGATTCACTTCCATTCCTGGGCTTTTGTTATTTCCCCTCCCTTTTCTCTGTCATCTGAATTAACTCTAAAAATACCAGACAGTTCTGCATATTGTCAAAGCAAGAATATACAGTATTTGCAGCGTTGACACAAAGATGAAGTCAGTCTTCACAGAAAAAGAAATGATAGCCCAACATACCAAAAAACTACTGCAAAAGACAAACTAGAAACAAAAATTAAAATAAGCAAGAAAATGGTAAAAGAACACGTATCCGACCTATACGAATATAAATCACCAGGACCCAACAGATTACATCCCAGAGTTTTGAAAGAGCTGGCAGATGTTATCTCAGAACCATTCCACCATATCTTTCAAAAATCCTGGAGCACTGGGGGAGTATTTGAGGATTGGAAAAGGGCTTATGTGGTTCCCATCTTCAAGAAAGGGGGGAAAAATAGACCCAGGAAACTATAGTCCAATTAGTCTAACATCAATACCTGAGAAGATCTTGGAAAAGATAATGAAAAAAACTGAGCTGCAAACAACTAGAAGCAAAATTATAACAAGTAGCCAGCACAGGTTTGTTATAAACAAATCATGCCAAACCAGTCTTATTTCATTATTTGATAAAGTGACTAAATTAGTAGACCAACAAAATGTTGTAGACATAGTATACTTAGATTTCAGTAAGGTATTTGACTAAGTAGACTACTGCTTAGTAAACTAGAAAAAGGCAAGATAGACAACATTACTACCAGATGGATTTGTAGCTGGCTGACAAACTGTATTCAGTGAGTAGTCCTCAATGGTACTACATCCACATGGAGAGAAGTAAGCAGTGGGGTACCACAAGGCTCCGTCTTAGGCCCAGTACTCTTTAATATCTTCATAAATGACTTAGATAAGGGAATAGAAGGGGAACTCATCAAATTTGCAGATAACACTAAACTGACAGAAATAGCCAAAACCCCAGAAGAAGACAAGCTCAGGATCCAAAAAGATCTTGACAAACTTGAATAATGGGTCCTAGCCAACAAAATGAATTTTAATGTGGAGAAAAGCAAAATTTTACATTTAGGCAGGAAAATTCAAAGGTATAAGTTCAGATTAGGTGAGATTATACCTTCCTTTCTCTTTGTGAAGTTTGTGCATTGCATATTACACATTTTACCTTGGCAGTTAAATAAATATCTGAATATTGCTCCTCTCCGTAATGCTGCTCAAAAACAGCAACTGTGAGAGGGATCTTGGAGTCCTAGTGGATGATCACTTGAATATGAGCCAGCAGTGTGCAGCAACAGCCCAAAAAGTTAATACAATCCTGGGGTGTATAAACAGAAGCATAGAATCAAGATCATGTGACGTATTCGTACCGCTTTATCAAACCCTAGTAAGACCACACCTGGAATACTGCAACCAATTTTCGTTAACATAGTCCAAAAAAATATTGAGACTTTGGAAAATGTTCAGAGAAGAACAACTAAAATGATCAAAGGTGTGGAGACTAAAACATATGAAGAATGGCTGCAGGACTTGGGTTTGGCTAGTCTAAAGAAAAGAAGAAACAGGGGTGACATGTTAGCAGTATTCCAGTATTTGAGGGGCTGCCACAAAGAAGAGGGCATCAAACTATTCTCCAAAACACCTGAGGGCAGGACAAGAAACAATGGTTGGAAACTGACTAAGGAGAGAAGCAATCTGGAATTAAGGAAAAACTTCCTAATAGTGAGGACAATTAACCAGTGGAACAACTTGCCGTCAGAAATCGTGGGCACTCCATCAATGGAGGTTTTTAAGAAAAGACTAGACAGTCATTTGTTTGAAATGGTATAGGTTCTCCTGCTTGAGCAGGGGGTGGACAAGAAGATCTTCAAGGTCCCTTCTAGCTCTATTCTATTCTATGTCTTGGCTATGTATTCAAATACCTGTTGATTTTAAACAACCATAAACTAGCAGTAGCTCCAATTTTTCTTTGTCCAAAGCTGTATACCAGCAATATATCTGTGTTTAAAAACATATTATGCAAGTAGTGAGCAGTCTTTTTTCTCTCTACATTATGATCACATGTCTGTGAACAGTGGGTCATTCATATATACAGTACAATTATCTGTAGAGGGGAGCATTTGTATACACGCAAAAGATCTTTAATGCAGTCAACTATATTTTACCTATTGACACTGGGTCTTTGACTGAGATCTGCATATGAAGTTATCACCTGAACAGAACTTGTAAAAAAAAACTTTTTAGATTGAAAAAATAAAAATAGCTTACAAAATGAGTCAACAAATGAGTTTTGTGATAACTTAAAAATTATCTGCCCAAACTCCTAATATACAGTAAGATATCTGAAACAAGATCTAAAAATCCTCTAACCCCTTTCTTCTTTAGATCTATTTTTTTACATCTTACTAATTTACAAGATTGGAACCAGAGGATTTACATATGAACAAAACAGTGGCAAATTATGCTATAGCAAAGCAGAATCAGGAGAGACACTGTGAATGAGAATACTCAAAACACATTTGTGCTGGGACGCCTACATGTGCTGTGTCATACAAAGTGGAGTATTTGTTTTGGACAAGTTGCCTGGCAAAGGAAGGCATTCACTGTATAAAATAAACGTCTGAAATGCTTATTAAAACCCACAATTGTGTAAGCATTTTTAAACTCATTGTCAAACATAAAAAGGATAGGGGGTTGACAATTGACTATGAATGTTCTTTGGGACAGAGTGGGTTGACCAAACATTAAGTCACTGCAGTGAATTCATATTATTACGGAGAGGAGCAATATTCAGATATTTATTTAACTGCCAAGGTAAAATGTGTAATATGCAATGCACAAACTTCACAAAGAGAAAGGAAGGTATAATCTATTTGGAAAGCAATCAATTTTTCAAGTTTCTTTAAGCTTAGCTTTCACATAAGGTATACACCAACAGTTTCACTAAAACAGGTTTTCTCCAGAAACCCCTCTAGGGACTGCTTGTCAAAGCAAAAGGGTACATTTTGTACAAGAGATGATTAGGCATGTTGTGTATTTTAAAGGTTCTCAAGGGAAAAATTCAAGAAAAAGCACAAGTTCAAATAGTTGTCCATGTGTGCTCAATTTCAAGACAGTTTTCTTTTTTTTATTGTTTTTTTTAATTTTTAACAGAAAAAGAAAAATGCTCAAATCAAATCATAGTGTTAAAATAAACAATAAACATAATCACAACATAAATACATATTTCAAAATCATCCATGAACAAAACATAAGTACTTATTTCAATACATCTAATAATAATAACTCAACTGAAAATAATCATAGACCACATTTATCAAACAATTAACATTACTGCTCGGTACCCCCACCACCACATCCCCCTAACCCTAACCTTCCCCCCTCACTTACCAACTAACTACCTACTCTCCTCCCTCCTTCTCTATCTCCCTCCTTCTACTCCACCCAACTATCCCTACTCTTCCCCCTTCTTATCAACTTTCTACTTACATCAGCCTTCACTCCTCCTTCCTCTTTCCATCAGATGTGGTGCCCAGAGGCCACCCGAGCAACCCCTTAATAACAATAATTACATATTCTTGCATCAACCCCAATTGCAGTTGAGAAAACATAATATATAAAATTGTAAACCCTCCCTACCCCCCCCCCCCGACTTCACAGAGTGAGTACAGGGTAAAACAAAAGAAAACCCACTACTTCAAACAAAGTTATTATATAATCCTAACAAGAATTTTAAACTATATACTAAATACAATCTCTACTTAACATTTATTCAACCTTATCAATTCTAATACATATCTAATCCCTCAATCAGTCCATCTAATATCAAACCTTAAATCATTTCAATCCACTAAACAAAACAGACAAATCATCTTGTTAAGAGTATTAATTTTCATTTACATATCTAAACCATCAATCTAACGATCAATCCATCACTTCAATTCATTGAGAGGTTATATAGAGTCACCCAAACAAACAAGTTTAGTATATATCTTCCAATAATCAGTTTCTTTTAACATTCTAGACAATCATTTCAAACCAATAAACATCAAATAAATAAATCATCTTTTTTTAAAAAAAAATAAACAAATAATATCAATAAACCCCTCAATTAAAAAATATATATATTCTTAATCAATTTAGTATATCTTCCATTAAACAACCTCTCTTACATCTTACTCATAAACTTGGTCCTTGATTCAGCCCATAATCTTAGATTGGCCTTAATTCCTTACACTTAATTTTAAATTTTCACTTCTTCAATCGACTTCTGGGCTTTCTCATATGTCAAATAAACCTAAATAACAAATACAATCTATTTAATCCATTTCTAACTTAGATTCCTTCAACCTTATCAAATCACATAATGCTTATCTATCCCATCAATCAATCAATCTAATGTCAAACCTAGATCATTTCAAAGCAAGTACATTCTTCTTCAATTTAATTATATCTTCCATTAATCATTTTACGTCTTAGTCATAACCTTAATATTATATCTTCCGTTAATCATCTTCTCTTACATCTTACTCATAATCTTAGTCCTTGAGTCAGTCCATAGTTTTGAATTACCCATAATTCCTTGCATACAATTTTAAATTTGACTTCTTCAATCGTACTCTTGGTTTTTTCTTCTGCCAGGTAAATCTCCATAACGAGGCCTCCCTTCCAAATAATAAGTCTCTCTTTTTTACTTGCAATATCATTTGAATCCATATAAACCATCTTAACCTTTGCATTAGTCCTCTGTTTCTCTTAACCATAGACTTTCATTGAGGTAACATTTCAAATCTCTGTCTTTGCTTTTCCTGGTCCTCGGCACCATAGATAGATTGCTTCTTAAACTGGATCAATTTCTTTTTTTTCTCAGTTAAATCTTCTTCTTGCTGCTTGTCTGAGAGGAATAGCCATCCCCTCCTGTCTTGAAACAAATCCTCTTCCTCCACTCCGTAAATGAACTGTTTATCAAGCAAGATCCATTTCCCATTATTCTCTTTATTCTCAATACTGTCTTCTTCTTGTTTGGGTTGTTGTATAAAATGTTCAACAGTCGGTTGCAAATCAATTTCATTTGGAAAAAAGGATCTAATTAATTTTAATATTTCTGTATTAGTCTCTTTCAATATTGCAATACTTTCTTCTTTAAATTCATCAATGCGATCCAAAATAGGTTTGACATTAAAACGTAAATTCCACTCAATTTTAAATTTTAAAACAATCGCTCTGGCTTTAATCCAATTTCTACAACCGTCTCTCTAGCTTCGCTTACGAGAACAAAGAAGAAAAAAAATGGAGAATTCACTTTCACTTTCAAGCACTTTCCTTTAGCAGTGAAAGTAGTGAAAGCTATACGCCATCTTGAATGCATTATGTTAAATGTAACAGTTAGAAATATATAGCCAGAAAAACAATAAAAAATACTTGAAATCCAATAAAAACTCCTGTATTCACTCAGTCTGCAAACAGTCTCTCTTGTGTTCTATTTTAAAAGCAGAGGCGGTCGTGGCATCTTTTTCTGTCTGATGACAGAAGCGTCTCTGGGCAGGAGCGTCTTCAGGAGTTATGGGGAGCTCTCACTCTTGATCCCTGAAAACTTTTTCCAGGGATATTAGAGGAGCTCAACCCTTTACTCCCGATGCTCTGCACCTCTTCTTCGCCCGAAGAGGGGATTTTTCACTGCAAAAAACAGCTGATGTTCGCTATTTTTTGCGGCTTTACATACCCAGGGAACGGAGCCTCACAGAGGAGACTCTAGTGACGCCGGCGGAGCCACCGGAAGTCAATTTCAAGACAGTTTTCAATGTGAAATGAACTGCTGCTGATGGAAAGGTGTAGTAATGTAAATAGTTTACTCTGTGATGATCCTAAGTTTGGCTGATCTTGCCACTGCCGTTGTAAATTAAGTCTCTGTAAAGTATGAATTCATGATTTTGTCCTTAATGTTGTTGCATCTATCTATTGTCAGTTCTTTATAAAAATATTTCTAGAGCTGTCGCATCTCCAAAATTAAAAATTGAATAAACATCACATTATCAAGAAATATGACAGTTATATGGGCATAATACCAATATATAACTGCTCACATTTTCTCCTTCTCCACTAACTGCAGCTTCTGAGTATATTTCAAGAGTAATCCCATATAACCTGCCTTGATATTAACCACAATATTTGCCTTTGGGGCTTAATGTAAATGTCAATTATAATTAAAATATGGCGAATATCAAAATAACTTACATTGAACAGAACCTGTACAAGTAAATTATGATTATCTATTAAGAAAATTTCCATTAAATATTGTCCATATCACTGGAGATAGCTATGAGGAAAAAAGTACCAGCTAGCTTACAAGTTTCATTTGTCTTCACAACTCTTTCACCCAGATGTTTTTCAGTAAAATCTATGGCTGAAAGGACCTTCAGGAATTGATATAAAACTTCAATGCATAGAATAATAACATCCCATTTTATTCTGAGAATGAAGTCCCTAATGCAGAGGTCTGCAAACTTTCTTGGTTGATGGACTGGAGGGAAAGGGAAATGGAAGCATTTTATGTGCGCACGCACACACACAAATGGGTCGGCGAGCACGTGTACGCAAATGGGGCAGTGCTAATGCCCGCGTGATACTTGCACTGCCCCATTTTTGCCATGCGGGCACTAGCACCACTGCGTTTTTGCTGCGCAGCATCTCATTTTTGCCGCATAGCACCCTGTTTGCGTAGCAGTGGCACTAGTGCAAGTGGGGGTGAGTGTGCGCACTGGCCAGCCTGTCCCACAGACTGGTGACCAGCAGGCGAAGGCCCGGTAGTGGGCTGCAGCCTACAGGTTGGGGACCCCTGCTCTAATGTGTATTCAACTTAGTATGAAATTAAGATTACTGTACATTAAATTAAATGCGTTTGAAAATAGTAATAACGTCTACTTGTTGATAAGGGTATAGAAGGAAGGAAGCTCACATAGAGGATGTTAGAAAATGTGAACTCATCCTTTAATGCAGGAGTCCCCAATCACCGGTCTGTGCACTGGCACTGGGCTGCAGTATACCAGCAACCGGCCCACACAAACAAGTGAAGCTCCATCCGCTGGATACAGACAGCACACAAAACCATGCCCCCTCTGGTCTGCAGAAAAATCTTTCTCCACAGAACCGGTCCTTGGTACCCAAAAGGTTGGGGGCCTCTGCTTTAATGCATGTATATAGAGAATTTTCCCCCTTTCTGTTGTTTTGCAAAAAAGACAGTCTTCTGAACAATCCCAACTACCACAGCCCCCCCACACACATCTTTCCAGCCCAGTAGCCCTCTCCAGTGACTTGCCACAAGTGGAGAACTGGTCGAAGACTTGATCAACATTTCCACCCCAGAGAGATCAGCAGCTGCCCCTGCCTCCTGCTAGCCCGGCAGCCTGGAGAGGACAAAGGGCCTGGAGCAACCCATCCAAAAAAGGGAACCAGTGGCTGAGAGACATTGTTACTGCCAGAATCTGTGGAGGGGAGATTGTAGCAGCAGCAGAGACAGCCAGCACAGCAGCAGCAGCAGCAGAAGTGCATCGAGTTAGAGAGCTCTGATCTCTAAAGCTGAGTGGCCGGCTGAGCAGAGAAGACAAGACAGTGGAGCTGAGCCGACCGAAAAGCTGAGCGGCAGGCCTGACCACAGCAGAAATGAGACCAAAAACACTTGAGCACCGAAAGACAGAATGGAGCTGGCAGAGAAAATGACAAGAGGCTACAGCAACAAATAATTGAACTAAAGGCAACAATTGTTTGAGGTTCCAATAGGAAGGGAGGGAAGACCCCAGTAGAGAATAAAAATAAATACAGGCCAGAAAATAAAATTTAAATAAATAGGTAAATATTAAGGACAAGAATGGAACACTAGAAATCAAAGAAGAATAGGATTAACAAAGAGACAAATCTTAACAAGGCAAATCTTAAATAATAAGGTAGGAAGAAATTGGGGCTCAAAACTTAAAAAAAATAGAAGAAAGGAATAAATAAATTTAACATAATAGTAAGAAGGTTAAATAAATAACAAGGTAGAAAAACGAGCACAAACAGGCACAAAAAAAGGATAGGAAAAAAAAATAGGCATAATCAGGGCTTTTTTTCTCATAGAACGCCCAGAACGGAGTTCCGGCATCTTTTTTGGATGGAACCTGGTAGGGTAGGCAAGGCGGGTTGTATGATGTGTGTGAGTTCCGGCACTTTTTTTTTTTTTTTTTACAAAAAAAGCACTGGGCATAATTACTTAGAACAGAGAAGGTAGAAACAAGGCTAACAGCAAAGCACATCCACCAACTAAAAAAGAGGAATTTTCAAATAACAAACTAATGGAACAGGCAACTTAGACTATTGTGGTATGCAATGCATGTTCCATGTATGTGCTTATGCCCAAAGAATACCCAAATTATAGATGCATTAAATGTAAACTATGTGAACTATTAGAGGAAAAAGTAAGGGATTTAGAGGCAACTTTAGCCAAACTCCAACCTACACAAGAAAGCTATACCCAAACCGAACCAAATAAAGAACAAATAACTCCCAGAGGATTTGACCCTACTGATAAACCCTTGGAGGAAGACAAATGGAGGAGAAGGAAATACAATAATACAATAATAGAAGGAAATACAATAATAGAAGGAAAGATACAATAGAAGGAAATACAATAATCAAAGAAAGAAGCAGCATACATCTAACAAACCCCTATTGCCCAATCTAACCCAACCAGATGCAGTCCCATTAAAACTGAGCAATCGATTTCTTCCCCAGATGGAAATATGCAGACCCACAACCACCCTCAACAAAGAAAACATGCAGACACCTAGCAAAGAAACAACACCAAATACTCCTAAAAGAGCCACATCAACAAACACACCTAATATAAACAGAAAATAACCCCAAACTGCATTCCCCAAAAAAGGAAGGCAAGTGTTGGTAATAGGAGATTCTATTCTCAAAGGAACAGAAGCAGCCATCTGCAAACCAGATATACAATCTAGGGAGGTATGTTGTCTCTCTAGACTAGAGCAAAAATCAAAGATGTGGCTGAGAACCTGTTGTGGGTGTCTCACGACTGGATGATGACATATCAGAGGATGATGAAGCACAAGCAGGCCCCTCTGGGTATTCCCCCCCCCCGGCAGCCGAGTCAGACAATGAGGAGCTTTGTATGCATTCTGAATCAGACTCTCAAAATGATGAGTCAGATTTAGAGCAAGAAGATAAATGGATTGATCCGAGGTTCCGAAGGTTTGATAAGCGAAGGTGTCAGTTAACTGGCAAAAGGAAGTAATGGGGGGGAAGTGACGTATCGGACACTATATTAGAGGGGGGAGGGAGACTACGCCCTTGTCACGAGCAACGTTAATCAAGGAGAGGCTTGAAAACTTTTGCAGTGCGTTGGAAGTCTGGTGTTTTGAAAACCTACCAAAGAATAATGAGGTCTTGGACAATGTGATAAAGAAAGAGTGAGTAATTGGAAGGTTTGGAAGGAGTATGTTGTAATCTAAATGTAAATAATGAGTCTTGGATGTTTCTGCCAGCAAAATGTCAGCAGCTTGCTTTGAAATGAATCCTTTTGAAATGTGTTAAATAAACCTCTTAAAGACATATTTACGTGGATTTTAATGAGCTGAGAGAGGCCAGACATAACAGATTGCTCGTGACCCAAAAGCAGAAAAGACGAAAATTAGTCCGAGCTTTCAGTGACGTCATGGAGGAACTCCTCGCTGATAACCAGGATCTGCATCTATTAGTTCAAACTCTCCAGCAACAAATTGGACATTTGCAACAGCAGATTCAAGCCGCAGTAGCCCCAGCTCCAGCCCCCCCTCCCAGACGAAACAGATGTTACTTAGCCTTGCCTGATAAGTTTACTGGAGAGCGTAGTAAATTTCCAGCTTTTTTAAACCAATGCAAAACATTCATTGCCTCAACTCCAGCAGATTTCCAGCTTGATGAAACGAAAGTAGCGTTCATTTTAAGTTTACTCTCTGGGCCAGCTGCTGATTGGTCGTCTCCTCTGATAGACGGACAAGATCCTGTTCTGCGCAATTATGCAGGATTCTGCCAGCTGATGGAAAGAGAATTTGTTGACCCCCTTCGTAGACAAAATGCCACCAGGCGGATACGAGAGCTACGTCAAGGATCGCGCTGCGTAGCGGAATATATATCAGATTTTCGCCGCCTAGCTCAAGAAATTAATTGGAATGAGGAGGCTCTCATGGAAATCTTTCAAGATGGCCTGTCTTCCCAGATCTTGAATGGATTGAAAACTACTGTAATACCCGCGACCCTGGATGCATTATACCAACATTGTTTGGCTATGGAGGCGCAAACGCAAGCCATGGATGCCTGCCTGGTCAAACAGATGGTTCCAGTCACCGGAAGTGCCAAGCCAGTTCCTGCACCACGCAGAGGATTCCAGACCCTACCTATCACCCCACCCATCCCGGCACCCAGACGTATTGTCCAAACATGGCCGGCTTACACTGAGAGGCGCCCTGCACCCATGACCAGAGATGAGCCCATGGATCTTGGTGCAGCCAGATCTCGTTTGACCGAGGCTGAGAAAGCAAGAAGGAGAGCTGAGGGCTTGTGCCTGTACTGTGGAGAGATGGGTCACTTCGTCATGGCCTGCCCCCAGAAAAGACGTGGTACGGCAGGTCCTACTCCTGTTCCAGCTCGGCCTCCCACTCAGCAGTTTCAAGCCACCTTGCCGGGAAACGGCCAGAGCCCGGCCTAATGGAAACATTGGGTCGGGCAGGCGCCAAACCCAGTTCCAGTTCCGCAGACAACGACTCCGGTCCTCCGAGACATCTGATCCTAGCAACCAATATACTTCTGGGAAATCATGCCCAGGGTATTCCGGCCCACGCCTTGTTGGATTCTGGAGCCACCACCAATTTCATGAATGAAGCTTTCGCTCGTCAGCATGCCATACCTTTGTGCTCCGTGAAGCCGCCTATGTTGGTTGAGACAATCGATGGTCGTGAATTGTTATCTGGACCGATCAAGTTTATGACCCAGCCCATACGCCTGGTCATAGGACAACATGAAGAAGCCATCCAATTCTATGTTACCAAGGGACTTCATTTCCCCTTAGTTCTCGGCCTAGCCTGGTTGAGAACCCATGATCCTTGTGTGGTGTGGTCCCAGAACTTTGTTTCATTTCCCAGTTTGCAATGCGTAGACCACGTACGCCAAGTTTGTGCAGCCCAGCTACCATCCCACCCTGACATCACCTTGCCGGCCGATCTAGCGGACTTTGCAGATATATTCAATGAGAAAGAAGCAGACCAATTGCCTCCGCATAGACCATATGACTGTGCCATTGATTTGCTACCAAATGCCAAGCTTCCAATGGGACGCCTTTACTCCATGTCAGAACCCGAGTTGGCCGCATTGAAAGACTTTGTGGACAAAAACCTGGCCAGGGGTTTCATTCGTCCCTCTTCCTCGCCTTTGTCAGCTCCTGTGTTATTCGTGAAGAAGAAAACCGGAGATTTACGCCTATGCTGTGACTATCGCAAGCTCAATGCCATCACGGTGCGCAACCGGTACCCTCTGCCTTTGATTCCTGATCTCATGGACCGTCTCCGATCAGCGACCATCTTCACCAAGATAGATTTAAGGGGTGCTTACAACCTGGTTCGCATTCGAGAGGAGGACGAGTGGAAGACCGCATTTGGAACCAGGTATGGTCATTTTGAGTATACCGTTATGCCCTTTGGACTCACCAATGCTCCGGCCGTCTTTCAACATTTCATGAATGACATCTTCCGGGATTTATTAGATCAATTTGTGGTGGTTTACCTCGATGACATCCTGATTTATTCCCCGTCACGAGCCACTCATCTTCAGCATCTCCGGTGAGTTTTGCAACGCTTAAGAGAGCATCACCTTTACGCCAAGTTAGAGAAATGTCAATTCTATCAAACCACCATTGAGTTTCTGGGACATGTGATTTCTCCACAAGGCATCGCCATGGACCCTGGCAAGGTTGAGGCCTTGCAAACCTGGCAACCACCATGTAAAGCAAAAGATGTCCAAAGACTTTTGGGATTTGCGAACTATTACAGGATATTTATTCCGAGATTTTCTGCCTTGACTGCGCCCCTTACTCGACTGTTACGGAAAGGCATTAAGTTCCAGTGGGGCGATGCCGAGCAACAGGCGTTTCAGACCCTCAAAAAGGCTTTTGTTCAGGAACCCATTCTCAAGTATCCAGATCCTTGTCGTCCCTTTGTAGTGGAGGCTGACACCTCAGATGTTGCAGTAGGGGCCGTGCTACTTCAAACACGCCAAGATGGCGGCCCCCTGTTCCCGTGTGCTTATTCCTCCAGGAAACTGAGTCCCTCCGAACGCCATTATACCATTTGGGTGAAGGAGCTATTGGCCATCAAGACTGCTTTTGAGACCTGGAGACACCACCTGGAAGGAGCCCACTACCAAGTTGAAGTTCGGACTGACCATAAAAACTTGGAATTTTTGCAATCTGCCAGGAAATTGAATCAACGTCAAATCCGTTGGTCTTTGTTCTTCGCTCGATTCAACTTCAAAGTCACCTACATTCCAAAAGGGTACAACAAAAGAGCAGATGCCCTGTCCCGTAAACCTGAGTATCTACAGATCAAGGATCCCTTACCGCTTCGAACCATTCTGCCTATCGAATCGATCGCAGCCGTGCATGATCCGGTAGATCTACGACGACAGATTCGGGAAGCGCAACAACTAGATAACTTTGCAATACGGAAGAGACAAGAGGTGGGTCCCGACTCACCTTGGACCTTGTCCGAGGGACTATTACGCTTCCGCAACCTGTTATATGTTCCAGCAGGCCCACTCCGGGGTCTCATCCTGACTCAATGCCATGATAACCCTGCGGCAGGTCATTTTGGTTTCTTTAAGACTCTTCACTTAGTGTCTCGGACTTTTTGGTGGCCCAGACTTCGCCATGATGTGCAATCCTATGTGAATTCCGGTGTACGGTGCCGTCAGGCAAAACATGCCACAGGAGCCCCTCTGGGATTATTACAGCCTTTACCCACGCCGGAGAGACCCTGGGGAGCTATTTCCATGGACTTCTTGACTTGTCTACCTGTTTCTGCCGGCTACACCGTTGTCTTTGTAGTGGTGGACATGCTGACCAAAATGGCACATTTCATTCCTTGCCGAAGAATACCGACAGCCAAGGTCACTGCTCAGCTGTTCATTCAACATATCTTCTGGCTACACGGTTTGCCTGACAAAATAGTGTCCGACCGAGGAACCCAGTTCACCTCGGAGTTCTGGAGAGAACTCATGTCTGCGCTTCAAGTCCAAGTTAATCTAGCCTCCACGCATCACCCAGAGACTGATGGGGGTACAGAGAAAGTGATTGGCATTCTGGAGCAGTATTTGCGTTGTTTCATCAACGACCAACAGAACGATTGGTCCAAATATCTCTCCGTGGCCGAATTCGCTTTCAACAACTCTCAGCACACTTCCACTCAGACCACCCCGTTTTTTGCCAACTACGGCTATCATCCCAGATTTTTCCCGCTCACGCTCCTCGATTCTCCAGTTCCAGTTGCAGAAGACTATTTAACCGAACTGCAGTCAGTCCACGAGATGGTTAAGCAGCACTTGACTAAGGCCAAGGAAGACTACAAGCGGGTTGCAGACTGCTCGCGTCGCGACACGCCGCCGTTAGCTGTTGGAGATCGGGTTTGGCTCTCCACCAAGTACTTGTTTCCAGGGAGAATTCACCGCAAGCTTGATCAATGTTTCCTGGGTCCTTTCCCTGTGGAGACGGTCATCAATCCGGTGACCTATCGTTTGACTTTGCCTAGGTCTTTTCGTGTACATCCCGTGTTTCATCGCTCCTTGCTTGTTCCTGTCAACCCTGATTCTCCGCTTCGACCTCCTGATCCGGGCCCGACAGCTCGCCGTGCTCAAGTTCCTGTTTCCCGGTTGGAGGTGTCCGGCATCCGAGATTCCCGATGGCTCGGCGACCGCTTCCAATATTTGGTTGATTGGACCGGGGGTGGGCCCGCCGCTGGCTCTTGGGTAGATGCTCAGGATATTGAGGCTCCTGAGTTAAAGTGGGATTTTCATACTGCGTTTCCCTCCAAACCACATCCCTTCCGACGGCCCCCGGGGGAGGGGCCTGCGGGGGGGGATAGTGTTGTGGGTGTCTCACGACTGGATGATGACATATCAGAGGATGATGAAGCACAAGCAGGCCCCTCTGGGTATTTCCCCCCCCCCGGCAGCCGAGTCAGACAATGAGGAGCTTTGTATGCATTCTGAATCAGACTCTCAAAATGATGAGTCAGATTTAGAGCAAGAAGATAAATGGATTGATCCGAGGTTCCGAAGGTTTGATAAGCGAAGGTGTCAGTTAACTGGCAAAAGGAAGTAACGGTGGGAAGTGACGTATCAGACACTATATTAGAGGGGGGAGGGAGACTACGCCCTTGTCACGAGCAACGTTAATCAAGGAGAGGCTTGAAAACTTTTGCAGTGCGTTGGAAGTCTGGTGTTTTGAAAACCTACCAAAGAATAATGAGGTCTTGGACAATGTGATAAAGAAAGAGTGAGTAATTGGAAGGTTTGGAAGGAGTATGTTGTAATCTAAATGTAAATAATGAGTCTTGGATGTTTCTGCCAGTAAAATGTCAGCAGCTTGCTTTGAAATGAATCCTTTTGAAATGTGTTAAATAAACCTCTTAAAGACATATTTACGTGGATTTTAATGAGCTGAGAGAGGCCAGACATAACAGAACCTAACCAAAATAATTAGACCCACAGATTACTACACTTCCCTGCTCGTTCACATTGGGATGAATGACACAACAAAAACCTGAGTATAATATTGAGAGATTATAAGCAACTAGGCAATAAAATTAAGAAGCTAGGAACACAAATAATATTCCCATTAATACTCCAAACAAAAGGCCAATACCTATTGAGGGAAAAAAGAATTCTAGAAATAAACTACTGGCTAAAGGGTTGGTGTGGCCAAGAAAACTTTGGTTTCCTGGACCATGGACTGAATTTCCTACATGAAGCACTCTTGGCAAGGGATGGGCTGTACCTCACAAAAACAGGGAAAAATGCACTCTGAAAAAGACTGGCCCAACTCATCAGAAGTGCTTTAAACTAAAATTGAGGGGAAAGGGTGACCAATCTTTAGAATTTCTAGAACACAGAACTAAGAAAACAAATCAAACAATAAGGTACGGAGTGGTGAGAAAAAAGAAAAATTCAAACAATTAGGAGATGCAGGAAACATACCCATGGACAGGCATGAAAGTCTTAAATGCTTATATAAAAATGCTCAAAGCTTGGGAAACAAACAGGGTGAATTAGAAGCAATAGTACACAAGGGCAGGTATGACATAGTTTCGCATTACAGAAACCTGGTGGGATGAAACCCATGACTGGAATGTACTGATGGATGGATACAAATTGTTCAAAAGAAACAGATCTACAAAAATGAGGGGGAGTTGCATTATAGGTAAGAGAACACTATATATCTACAGAAATGCACATGATCAAAGATAAAATTCCTCCAGAATGTATATGAGTCAATATAAAAGGGGAAAAAGTGACATTGCCATAGGTGTATATTACAGGCCACCCAACCAAGCAGAAAAATAGACATGTTCTTTGCCAACTAGTTAACAAATGTATGTAGGAATCTATTGTGTAATGGGAACTGCGAGGCATTGAAGACACGGAGTAGAATTAACACCTCTTTATTAGGGTATTTAAGGAAACAACATGGTGGTTGTGAGGTAGATGAAAAATTGCCATTAAGAGAAATGATAAAGTGCTTTTGAATTATATTTTAATTAACAGAGGTGATATTTTGAAAGCATTAACTAATATTATAAACTGGCTGAGTGTGATGACCTGTGCGCAATTCTATGAAGAAACATTTTTACAAGAAGTGCCAACCGAAAGTCGCAAATGGTGTAAGATATTACACGTGTAGGGGAGTGTGGTTTTCTGCACATTGTATAAACTTCCCTTTTTCCTATGTGTGTGGCCTCAGAACATGAACTTCTCTCTTTTAGTATGTTAAAGGTAGATAACCTTTAGCGTGGGTGGTAAGCTGTATAAAAATGACACCCTGGGAGTAACTCAGGGTTCAGAATTTGTCGTTCGAATACTCTGAACCATTTTGCGCAAATAAAACCTGTTTTCTCCAACCCTTTGTGGTCTTGTCTTCTGATGTAAGTATCGTGGTTTTTCCACTAAAATTATCTGGCGACCGCGGCAGGATGGCAAGGAGACTTGGGGCTCTCTGGAGGGCACACCCCGGTGCCGGGAGCCTGTAGTGTTAGGGGGAATATCCCAGGCGCCATCGGACTTTTAGTCCGAGGGACTTCCCTGTGGCACAGGGCTCCAGCATCGGCGGTCAGTCACTCCAAGAACCACAGGTGAAGAGAAAGGAGACCAGGCATCTTTCCAGCCGGCTAGAGGACAAAGGATTCGCCTGCAGGCAAGTATTGGATGGGAAAAACAATCCCTCCCGGTAAGCAGGGACGGGGGAGAGGACTGATCACCCTGTCTTTTGAATAAGGAGGGAGGACTGTTGTGAGTGCTTGATGTGAAAGGCTACTGAGTTTCCCAAAAGTAACCGTGAGTGTCTGGCACTCTGGGCCAGTAGAGAGTGAGTGGCGTTCGCAATTCCCATCGGAGACCATGATCCTCCAGCTCCCTGGGTCGAGTGTGAACAAGTGTAAATCCTAGTGTTATCCTGAGTGGAAGGACCCCTTACATTCCTCTCATCCCTTTCCCTCATTTGTCTTGTCTGGTGCCCTGGGAGGCTTATGGAGGGTGGTGGAAGTGTGCCCCTTACTCCATTAGGGTGGAGTATGTTAAAGCATTTTAGTTCTGCTTATGGGACCCAGGACTATGGTATTAAGTGGAGTAAGCATAAGCTGAAGATTTTCTGTGAGGTAGACTGGCCAAGCTTTAACCTGGGCTGGCCTGACACAGGGACATTAGATCTCTCTGTTGCTTTAAAAGTACTTCAGCTAGTGTTCCACCCCACATTAGGGCACCCAGACCAGGCACCCTATATTGATGTGTGGCTCGACTTGTTGCAAAGACCTCCATCATGGATCCAGAAATGCAAAACTGTAACCTATGTTAAAAAGTTTTGAGGATAGAAAAAGCCGGGGACAAGCCATAATCCAACCAGATGTCCAGGATCAAGGGACCTAAGCTGGACCTTCAGCAAGAGGTGCTGAGGGGGGGGCGAGGCAGAGGAGGAATGGACAGGACTGCAGACAAAAGATAGAGAAGTGGGAGGACCGATAGCCGAATGAACGAGGGCAAAGACTGAGCAAGCGTCTTTGAACGCCCCCCTTAGACAAGTGGATCAATTAGTTGTCAGTAAGGACGATCTAGCAGAAACAGCCACAGCTCCTCTATTCCAACATGTGCCTTTTATTACATCAGACCTTCTTAATTGGAAATTTCATTATGGCCCATTTAGTGGAAAACCAAAGGAAGTAGCAGATTTGGTGAAGACCATTGTAGACACCCATAATCCTACCTGGATGGATATGCAGCAGCTTATGGGGACTTTGTTCAATCTGGAGGAAAGGGAAAAGATTAGGATAGCAGTGACAAAAATCTTGAAGCCCGATCTACCATTAATGCACTCTCTTGAAGAGTTTGTTGAGCAAAACTTCCCTTCTAAAGATCCTTTATGGAATCCATATCATGACCTCGGGGATCTGTTGATCAGTTAGTGGTGCAGGCAGTTCGTGCGGCAGGAAAACCATCTGTTAACATGTCTAAAGCATCCTTAGTAGTGCAGGAAGCCACAGAGAGTCCGGAAGCATTTTACTCTCGATTGCTTGAAGCCTACCAAATGTATACACCTATTGATCCAACAGAACCTGACAATGCTCAAATGCTTGCCATGGCCTTTATTTCACAAAGTGCTTCTGATATCCGAAGAAAGTTGCAAAGATTGGAGGGAGCCCTGGGAAAGCCCATGAGTGAACTAATGGAAGTAGCCAGAAAGGCTTTTGTTAATAGGGAAAAGGAGGAGAGGAAAAAGGATCAGAAAATGCAAAGAAAGGCTGAATTGCTGGCTGTTGCTATGATGGGGGTGCCAAGAGGAGGTGGCAGAAGTAGGGGAAATGGAATGATTTTAGGACAAAACCAGTGTGCCATATGTAAGAAGGAAGGACACTGGAAGGGTGAATGTCCAGAAAGAGAAAAGGATGAAGAACAGGGAAAGGGAAGAGGCAGGTTTGCAAGGAGCTACAGAGGTGGCCCAGGGAGAAGCCAGGGAGGGAGAGGAAGAAGAAGAGGATTTTCAAGAACTCCCCTCATAGGCCTGGCAGAAGTGGAGGACTGGGACTGAGATTGACCGGGTTCAGCCCGCCTCCCAGAACCTGTGGTCAGTCTAACAGTAGGAGGCAAACCTATTCCCTTCCCTTCCTCCATAGACTGGAGCTACCCGATCAGTCCTAACTCAACCCCTGAGCCAAGCTTCTCCCCACTCTATCAATATACAAGGAGCAATAGTAAGAATCTTACAGCGACCATTTTTAGAACCCTTAAGTTGCACTATGGGAGGAAGAACCATAACTCACCAGTTTGTGTATATGCCAGACTGTCCCATCCCTTTATTAGGAAGGGATCTGCTATATAAGCTAAGGGCACAGATCTCCTTTGAAGAGGATGGTACCATGGCAATGAAATATGGAAAGGTACTAATGGAAGTACCTCGTGCAGAGGAATGGAGAATGGTGATGCTGGCACAAATAATAGAGAAGAATGCCAAATGGGAGGAATTTGATGTACCGTACCTGTGGGCAGAAGACAACCCCCCTGGTTTTGCAAGGCATCATCCACCATCTGCCAGCTGCCTATCCCGAAGAATAGGAAAGAGTTGATTTTTGCGTGCTGCTGGCTTCTGCCGAATATGGATTCCTAACTTTAGTTTAATAGCAAAACCCCTGTATGAGGCCACAAAGGGAGGAGATAAAGAACCATTGCGATGGGAAAAACAGGAAAATAACAGTTTCACCGCTCTAAAGGAGGCATTAATGTGCGCCCCTAGTTTAGGGCTGCCGGACTTGGAAAAGCCATTTCAACTGTTTGTAGATACAAAACATAATGTGGCAGTAGGAGTTCTCACCCAGAAAATGGGGAACTGGTATCATCCAGTTGCTTATCTGTCTAAACAGCTTGATAATGTAGCAAGGGGTTGGCCGGCTTGCCTTAAAGCAATTGCTGGAACAGCATTATTAACACAGGAAGCTAATAAATTAACTTTTGGGCAGAAATTAGATATCCACACGCCGCATGCCCTCAAAGCTGTTTTGGAAGCAAAAGGACATTTATGGCTGACCAACCCACGTATGTTAAAGTATCAAGCCCTAATAACACATAATCCAATGATTACATTAATCCAATCAAACTCACTGAATCCAGCCACGCTGCTGCCTGAACCAGACTTGGAAACCACACATAGTTGCATACAAGCCATCGAAGCCGCCCAGATATGAAGGACGTTCCCCTTCCTAATCCAGATTTTACAATATATACAGATGGAACTAGTTTTATGCAAGAAGGAACTTGGAAGGCAGGATATGCTGTGGTGACTTTGGAGGATATATAGGAAGCTGAGTCCCTTCCCCCAGGCACCAGTGCTCAGCTGGCTGAATTACATGTATTAACTAGAACCCTGGAGCTGGCAAAAGGGAAACCGCGTTAACATTTATACAGACTCTAAATATATGTTTCTAACAGTACAAGTCCATGGAGCATTATACAAAGAAAGAGGTCTAATAACAGCAGGGGGAAAGGATGTTAAGCATGGATCACAGATATTGCGTCTGCTGGATAGTGTGTGGAAACCCGGCGAAGTAGCTGTAATGAACTGTAAAGGGCAACAGAAGGGAGTATCAGATATTCAGCTGGGAAATAATAAAGCAGACCGGGAAGCTCGTATATCAGCACAAAAGGCACTTGCAGTGCAGACAAACTGCCTAGCTGTGTGGGTCCCCCAAGAGCAAGTTAAACCAAACTATTCCCTGGAAGACTTAAAGCAAATTGAGGTGCTTGAAGCATGCCAGGAAGATGGCTGGTGGATCCTGCCAGACCAGCGAGTCTTTATCCCAGGATATATGGCATGGGATGCAGTGCAACAGGTTCATAGGCAACTGCACCTGGGAAAGACAGTGTTGGCAGATGCCCTGAAGCGAGAGGTCTATATTGACAAAATACACAGCATTGCAACAAATGTTTGTGCTAGATGTGAGATTTGTGTAGCTAACAAGTCAAGGCAAGGACCCCAACTACCTCAAGGACATCAACCTAGGGGAAATTACCCCTTTGACTCTCTGATGATTGATTTTACTGACATGCCACGTTCAGGTCCCTATAGAGCAATGCTAGTTATAATATGCACATACACTGGATGGCCAGAGTGCATCCCAACAAGGACAAAAAAGGCAACTGAGGTCTCAAAAGCCTTGCTTCACATTGTTATTCCCAGGTATGGGTTGCCATCTAGAATTTCTTCAGACAATGGTCCTGAATTTATCCATAGAGCTACCCAAAAGATAGCAGCTATGTTAGGAATAACTTGGAAACTTCACTGTAGTTTCCATGCTCAGTCGGGGGAAGGGTGAATAGAACCATTAAGGAAAAATTGGCAAAAATATGTCAGGAAACCCAGCTTAAATGGCCAGATGCTTTAAACCTGGCCCTGGGTTGCAGTACGGTGTGCCCCACAAAGAGGGTTACTTGTGTCACCATTTGAATTATTGTATGGCAGAGTCCCTAATCTACTCAGGCCAATTGTCCAGAACAGCGGTTCTCAACCTATGGGTCGCGACCCCATTTGGGGTCTAATGACCATTTCACAGGGGTCGCCAAACAACGCAGTCCGCCATTTTTTTCCTTTTCCTTAGCTGTGCTACTCCCTCTTATTCTATTGGCTTTTGAAAGCCAATAGAATAGACTCTATTCAAGAGACTCTATTCTATTGGCGTTCAAAAGCCAATATAAACTAAGGAAGTTTCAGTTTCGGAGCACGTGGCAGAAAGTGAGACAGAATAAGTGGCAGAAAGCGAGAGATAACAAGCAGCAGAAAGCAAGAGAGAGAACAAGTAAAAGCAGTAAGTTTCGTCTCTGGCCTGCTGCTGAGCTTCCTCTGCTTGGCCACCAGACACCCAGCAGACCCAGAACACCCTGCCCGCATTTCCTGCAATTTCGCAGCCGGCCCAGCGGCTAAAAAACACCCCGCGGCCACCGGCACTTCTCATAATTTTTCAGCTGGCCTCCCCTCGTGCAGCCCGCCCCGCACCCTCTCTACCTGCCACTGATCGCAGCGGACAAGCCGGGGGGCCACCAGGGAAGGGTGAGGCCAAAGAGCCCGGCCCAGTGGCTAGAAAACACCCCGTGGCCACCGGCATTTCCCGTAAATTTGCAGCCGGCTTCCCCTCATGCAGCCTGTCCCGTGCCCTCTCCGCCTGCCTAATATTGGCCCAAATCTTCAGAGATCGCTCTCAAACCACCCTAACCTGCCAGGAACAATACTAGGGGGAGGGAGAGAGCAACCTGACGAGCGGACAAACATGCACACACATTCCCGGGCCCATGTACTTTCCGCGGCCAAGTTCTTCCATTCCTTTCCCTACCAAGGCACAACCTGCTCCAGGCACCTGTCGCCCTTAGAGCGCAGGCTCCTCCCCAGCCGACTGGCTCGGCCTCCTCTGGTCCATCCTTCCTCACCTGTCCCACGGGTTGACCCAGCTGGTGGTTTTGGTGGCGTGGTCGATGTCGTAGTCGCGAGCTTCCTCCCAGCCTTTGGGCAAAGGCAGCTCCTGCCGGGGCATTTTTCCTGGCAGCAGGTGCAGCAGCAGAGAGACGGACTGAGGCCAGAGGTGGCAGCGGCCACCCCATGCAAAGGGTTCAGCAACTCCCCCACCCAGCCCAGCAGCTGGTACGGCAGGCTGGGGCGAGGGGTCACGGCGAACAAGGAAACTGGAGCCAGGCAGCCGACCAGGCGGGAATCTCGCATCCTCAGCCGTGCAGGGAGTAAGGAGAAGCGGAACGTGGGGGGGGGAAGAAGAGCTTTCTGAATGTTGCAGGCAACACGCGATAGCCCAGGCGAGCCAGGCTGGCTGCCTATTGTCCATCCATCCTCTTCCGATAAGCGAGCTGGTTGCCTCTCCACCGCTTCTCTCTCTCTCTTCAGCAAGAGATCCCCGAAGCCAGAGAAGGGGGCGGAGCTATGTTGCCATGGAGCCTGGTGCCTAGAGAGGTCGAGCCCACTTATTTTACCGTGCTTTTGCTTCCAGCGAAGTAGAGCCGTCAGCTTAGCCAAGGCTCCAGTGCCAAGTGCTGCCCACGTCTTCCTGGTTGAGGCGGGGAAGGGGAAAGGAGGAGGAGGAGGAGCCGCTGCAGCTTTTAAGTGCAGGTTAGGCAGGTTAACAGAAGCCAACCTGATAGCGGAGGGTGGGTGGACTCCCACGTGCTATTAACTTTGTTAGCAAATGGGAGGATCGGGGGGGTTGATCAAAGTTGCTTCATTTATTCATTCATTTATTGCACAATAAAAATATTTGAAACCAACATTTTGTGCTATTCTAATGCACAACTGCACAAATATGCATGTAATCTCTGAGGAGGCTATCACATCTGGGCTACAAAAATTTGGTTAAAGCATTCGTGTTTGCTGATATTTATTTCCTTTAAACTGCTTTGCTTCTTCCATTTATTGTTTAAAGTGGTTTAACACTTCCATTTATTTCCTTTTATTCCCTTAAAACTAGTTTGAATCTTCCATTTGTTGCCATTTATTCTCTTAAAACTGATTTAATTGTTTTGTTCATTTCTGATCCACGAAACCTATAACCTCCATGCCATTTCTCACTCTTCTTATTCCTTTCTGCTTTGCTTTTTATTCCCTCTCTTTCATATGCTTTCTTTTATCTTCACTGAAAGAAAATCCCTCCAGGTCCCCACTATAATCTATGGTTCAAATGAAAGCAGCCTGTTCTTATTTATTATTTACTAACTTTCTGTAAATTTTGGTCTCACATTTAAAGGCAGGATAAACATGCATTAAAATACATATGCGGCGGCACAGCATTAATGTTGGCTGGGGTTGTCTTTCTTGCCACACCCATTTGGTGCCCACGCCCACTCGGTCACGCTCACTTGGTGGCCACACCCACTTGGCCACGCCCCCAGCACCCGGCGATGTAGAAATGAATTTTATGGTTGGGGGTCACCACAACATGAGGATCTCTATTATGGGGTCACGGCATTAGAAAGGTTGAGAACCACAGGTCCAGAACACTGAACCGGTGGCAGATACTGTCAAATTGAAACAACTGCAAGCCCTCAATACAGTAGTACAGAGGCTACAACAATATATCTTGATCCAAAGGCCCCATGTCCTGGTCACACATACACATGATATACATCCAGGACAAGAGGTTTGGGTAAAGGACTGGAAGAGGGAAGTTTTAAGACCAAAGTGGAAAGGACCGTATACTGTTGTTATGTGTTCTCCCCTTGCTATTAACGTGGCTGAAATAAAATCATGGATCCATTGGTCCCGAGTTAAATTGGCTGACCCTGCCCAATGGAAAGTGAACAGTGACCCAACGTATCCTCTTAAGTTAACTTTACATCATAAAAGAAGGAGCCTCTCCCCTTCTGGTGACACTCCGGAAGCTGTCCCCCTGCGAACGGGAGAGGTGAAGAAAACCCCTGCAAGTGTTACTCCAGAAGCTAACACCCAGCGCACGGGCAACAAGACCACCCTGCCCTGGAATCTGCGATTGCGCAGCTAGCATTAGGTTTCTCTAAGTATGGAACTCAGCCAAAGGATGAGAGAAACTGCCTGTATTAGAAAGGGCCTCATCCCAACTATTTGGGTGGTAGTGGTGTTGTTGCTGATTAGTATTGTCATTAATTCCCTGTTAGCTAAGGAGGGAGGAGTGTGTGGAAAATTTAAGCTTACCAATTGCTGCCTATAAATTGATGAGACTGGGAAGGTTATTAAACAATTAACCACTGAAATGAGACTAACCCACAATGCTGACCAAAAATGGAAAGGTTTTGACTTTGCCCAAACGTTTAGCTCTTGGTTTCCAAAACTTCCTGGCTTACAAGCTATTGTGGCCCTTATTGGCTTAATAGTAGCTGGATGTGTAATTTTACCATGTATTTTACCAATCTTTGTGCATGCAATTTTTAATAGCCTTTCTCTGATAGTGGAAAAGAGAGCCAAACCCCAGGTTATGGCCTTATGGGATGAGGAGGAATATGTAAGAATGAGTGCACCTGTTGAAGACCCCTTCACATATGAAACTCCCCAATAATCCTGAGATTTTGGTGAAGTTTTAAAGGGGGGAAATGAGGTAGATGAAAAATTGCCATTAAGAGAAATGATAAAGTACTTTCGAATTATATTTTAATTAACAGAGGTGATGTTTTGAAAGCATTAACTAATATTATAAACTGACTGAGTGTGATGACCTGTGTGCAATTCTATGAAGAAACATTTTTACAAGAAGTGCCAACCGAAAGTCGCAAATGGTGTAAGATATTACACATGTAGGGGAGTGTGGTTTTCTGCACATTGTATACACTTCCCTTTTTCCTATGTGTGTGGCCTCAGGACATGAACTTTTCTCTTTTAGTGTGTTAAAGGTAGATAACCTTTAGCGTGGGCGTTAAGCTGTATAAAAATGACACCCTGGGAGTAACTCAGGGTTCAGAATTTGTCATTCGAATACTCTGAACCATTTTGCACAAATAAAACCTGTTTTCTCCAACCCTTCGTGGTCTTGTCTTCTGATGTAAGTATCGTGGTTTTTCCACTACAATTATCTGGCGACTGCGGCAGGACGGCAAGGAGACTTGGGGCTCTCTGGAGGGCACACCCCGGTGCCGGGAGCCTGTAGTATTAGGGGGAATATCCCTTAATTCATACAAAATAATATCATATCTAAAATACACTTATTATTTATTCTAGTAAATTCTTAATTTATTTTACCATCATATTCTAATTCTCATTTTAATATCATCATTTTTTTAAGTCTAACTCTGGCCTTTCTTTTATGCCAAGCCAGCTTCCATAAAAAAGCTTTTACATCCTCAAGTGTCTCTCCCTTCCTTCCTGGATGTATCATTTGAAACAGGGGAGACCATTCAATCATCAGCCTATCAAGGAAGCCAGTTGCTTCACAGTCATTGAATTGTTGGCCAAATGGTTTAAA
This sequence comes from Bothrops alternatus, assembly GCA_034064705.1. Taxonomy (NCBI): domain Eukaryota; kingdom Metazoa; phylum Chordata; class Lepidosauria; order Squamata; family Viperidae; genus Bothrops; species Bothrops alternatus. The sequence continues at coordinate 36,615,062 of JARGCV010000112.1, forward strand.
TCTCCATATCTGAGTTATTGTATTTATCATACACTCAGGCTGATCTTCTTCCTCTGGTTTCAGCTGAAGTAGATGAAAATTCATGTTCGATGTTGTCATTGTTTTTGGATCATCTAGATTATCTAGAATCTCAGTGTACTGTCATAAATCCTCTGCAAGTTCCATCTTAGCATTGTTTTGTTCAGTTTCTGTTGCTGTTGTAAAGTCTTTAAGTGAGGTCAAAATTTGGGTGTTAAAGTTCTGAGTAGATTGTTCCTGGCATTCTTTAAAATCCACTTTGTTATTAGTTTCTTCTTCTGTTGCTTTTGTGGATTCCTCTAATGGGGTTAAAGCTGTGTTTTGTGGCTTTAAAGTGGCACATAAATCTTTCATTCTAGAATTCATTAGCTCAGTAGCCTCTAGAATTTTTTCATGTATACGTTTGACATTAGGCTGTGGGTGGTATTCCTCCATTTCTGTAATGTTTACAGTCCTTTAGTGGAGGCTATTTTTAATAAGAGTCAATAACTGTCCACCTCCACTATAAAGAAATATTTTCACCACCCAGTTGTTTCAAGTTCTTATCTTTTGGTTGCTGTCAAGGACAAATTTTAGTCTCAGAGATCTCCGAGTCAGGAAAAAATTATTTCACTTGCTGTACCATATTTCACCACTAGATGTCCCCAGTAGGGCTTTTTTTCCAGTTCAAGAGAAAAAACAAAGAACATCCCCTTTTTTCCCCAAGTTAACAAAAAAGTAAAGAAGTAAGTTTTTGTCGAGATACAAAGCTTTTAGTGAGCCCAGGTATCCAGATATTACAAATCCAGGTAAGTGGTCATTTAATCTTGTTCCTTTGTGTGTGTGTGTGTGTGTGTGTGTTTCTTGGCTTTATATTCCTGAAGTGAGCAAAAGCCGCGGAATTCAGCTGGGGGAAAGGGGTATTTCAAAAGGAAAAGGAAAGGAAAAATAGGGTCTCACCCAACTCCTCCAGTTGCTTCTTCATGCTTAGTTGGTGCTTTGGGCTTTTGGCTGGTTCGACTAAGTGAGCGGCCATGTTAATGGTTGCTCTTTTCCTCTTCAGTCCTGAGGAGTTACTGCAGATCAAACAGAGAGGCTGCTGCCCCTCTGCAATCCAGCAAGAGTCCCCCTCAATGATGGTCGCCCCTCCAGGGCAACTTTCAATCCTTTCCTGGGTCTTCCGAAGGAGAAAAACCAGATGGCGGGGAGAGCGATCTCTCTGCGTGTCTGCCAGTGTCGAAAACCAGAACCGGAAGCCAGTGTGTAGCCTTCTTGGAACTGTTAAAAGGTCTGTATTGTAGACTGGAGATAGATGAGAGATGTTGAAAGATGACTGTTCAATTTTGATATAGATGGCCTCTTTGACTCCTCTTTCAAACCAGCAGTCCTCTCTATCCAAAATGTGGACTTTGCTGTCTTCAAAAGAATTGTCTTTGTCTTTTAAATGAGGATGGACTGCTGACTCTTGTCCTGATGGATTTGTTCTCCTATGATGTGCCATACATTTATGAAGTTGTTGTTTTGTTTCCCCAATATATAGATCTGCACATGACTCACTGCATTGTACTGTATATACCACATTGCTCAGTTTGCATCTGGATGTTTATCCTTGGGGTGGACAAGCTTCTGCCTTAGTGTATTCTTAGGTTTGAAGTGTGCATGTATGTTGTGTTGGTTGAAGATCCTCCTGAGCTTTTCTAATATTCCTGCAACGTGTGGAACGACTACGCTGCTTCTTTATTGTTTTCTTTGTCTGTTACGGAGGAGCTCTTGCTAGATCTTTTTTGAGATATAATGAAGGCCCACTTGGGATAACCACACATTTTGAGGGCTTCTTTGATGTGTTTAATTTCTTTTTCTTTTCCTTCTTGGTTGGTTAGCAGGCCTTCAACTCTGTGGTGTAGGGTTCTGATAACTCCCACATCCAGATAACAACTGGGAGACAAACTCTGCAGTGAGTGGAAGAACAAACAGATTCTTAACCAACCTAGCCAACAACTTTGTCATCCAAAAGGTAGAGGAGGGTACTACAAGTAAATCTATACTAGAGAAGAAGTGATAGAGGGAGTTGAGGTTGCCAGAACCTTGGGAGAAAGTGACCATATCATACTGGAATTCAATATAATGCAAACACAAGTAATAAAAAGTAATCCAACCAATGTCTTAAACTTCAAAAGAGCTGATTTTAACACACTCAGAACCTAGGAAAGATTCCATGGGTGAAAGTCCTAAAGGGGAAAACAATTCAAGAAGCGCAGGAAATTCTGAAAAATATGATCACAAAAGCCCAGTCCAGCACAATACCACTGAAAAAGAAAACAAGAAATTCAAGAAGAAACCAGCATAGCTGCAGAAAGATCTCTCTGACAAACTGAAAGACAAAAATGACAAGTACAAAAAAATGGAAAGAGAGGCACATAACTAAGGCTAATTATCAGCAGACAGCCAGAACATGCAAAGGCAAAGTCAGGAAAGCAAAGGCTCAGAATGAACAAAGACTTTCAACAGAAATCAAGGATAATAAAAAAGTTTCTTTCAACATATTAACAACAAGAAAAAAGTCAAGGAAACTATAGGTCCACTAAAGAGAGAAGATGGCAAGGAAGTAACAGGCAGTAGGGAGAAAGCAGGGCTGCTTAACTCATTCTTTGCATCAGTATTCACAGACAAAAAAAATGATACCCCAACATACCAAAAGACAAACTAGAAACAAAAATTAAAATAAGCAAGAAAATGGTAGGAGAACACGTATCCGACCTTGACGAATATAAATCACCAGGACCCGACAGATTACATCCCAGAGTTTTGAAAGAGCTGGCAGATGTTATCTCAGAATCATTCCACCATATCTTTCAAAAATCCTGGAGCATCGGGGAAGTACCTGAGGATTGGAAAAGGGCTGATGTGGTTCCCATCTTCAAGAAAGGAAAAAAAAACAGACCCAGGAAACTACAGACCAATCAGTCTAACATCGATACCTGAGAAGATCTTGGAAAAGATAATAAAAAAACTGATCTGCAAACAACTAGAAGCAAACAAAGTTATAACTAGTAGCCAGAAGAGGTTTGTTATAAACAGATCATGCCAAACCAGTCTTGTTTCATTATTTGATAATGACTAAATTAGTAGACCAGCAAAATGTTGTGGACATAGTACACTTAGATTTCAGTAAGGTATTTGACAAAGTAGATCACAACCTGCTGGTTAGTAAACTAGAAAAAGGTGGGATAGACAACCTCACCACTAGAAGGATCTGTAGCTGTACAAACTGTATTCAGTGAGTAGTCCTCAATGGTACTATATCCACATGGAGAGAAGTAAGCATTGGGGTACCACAAGGCCCCATCTTAGGCCCAGTACTCTTTAATATCTTCATAAATGACTTAGATGAGGGAATAGAAGGGGAACTCATCAAATTTGCAGATGACACTAAACCAGAAGACAAGCTCAGGATCCAAAAAGATCTTGACAAACTTGAACAATGGGTCCTATCCAACAAAATGAATTTTAATGTGGAGAAAGCAAAGGTAAATTCAAAGGTATAAATACAAATTAGGTAATTGAATTAGGTAAATTCAAAGGTATAAATACAAATTAGGCGAAATCTGGCTCAAAAACAGTAACTGTGCGAGGGATCTTGGAGTCCTACTGGATGATCACTTGAATATGAGCCAGCAGTGTGCAGCAGCAGCCAAAAAAACTAATACAATCCTGGAGTACATAAACAGGCATAGAATCAAGATCACACAAAGTATTTGTACCGCTTTATAAAACCCTAGTAAGACCACACCTGGAATATTACAACCAGGTTTGGTCACCATACTATAAAAAAGATGTTGAGACGCCTTGGTCTCTTCAGCCTTGAAAGACAGCGTTTAAGGGGTGACTTGATCGAAGTGTATAAAATCATGCATGGGATAGAAAAGGTGGATAGAGAAAAATTCTTTTCTCTATCACACAATACTAGGACAAGGGGACACTCCCTAAAGCTCATAGGTAAGAAAGTGAGGACAAATAAAGGGAAATATTTCTTCACCCAGAGGGTCGTTGGTTTATGGAATTCACTTCCAGAAGAGGTCATGACAGCTGTCAGCCTTGATAGCTTCAAGGCAGGGTTAGACAGATTCATGGATGCCAAGTGTATCAGTGGTTATTAAAACGGATGTCCATGTGCCGCCTCTATGTTGGTTGAGGCAGGCAGGATTCCCTTGAGTACCATTTGTTGGGGGTCAAGGGAAAGGGAGGGTTTTGCCTTCTCTTTCTGCTCAAGATCCCCATGTGCAATTGGTGGGCCACTGTGTGACACAGAATGCTGGACTCGATGGGCTTTGGCCTGATTCAGCATGGCTCTTCTTATGTTCTTATGAGACTTTGGAAAAAATTCAGAGAAGAGCGACTAAAATGATCAAATGCCTGGAGACTAAAACATACGAAGAAGGGCTGCAGGACTTGGGTTTGGCTAGTTTGAAGAAAAGAAGAAACAAGGGTGAGATGATAGTAGTATTCCAGTATTTGAGGGGCTGCTACAAAGAAGAGGGGATCAAATTATTCTCCAAAGCACCAGAGGGCAGGACAAGAAACAATGGTTGGAAACTGATCAAAGAAAGAAGCAACCTGGAATTAAGTGGAAACTTCCTAATAGTGAGGACAATTAACCAGTGGAACAGCTTGCCTTCAGAAATCATGGGAATTCTATCACTCAACGTCTTTAAGAAGAGACTTGACAGTCAATTTTCTGAAATGGTATAGATTCTCCTGCTTGAGCAGGGAGCTAGACTAGAAGACCTCCAAGGTCCCTTCCAGATTCTATTCTATTCTGTTCTGTTCCATTCTGTTCCATTCCATCTTCTTCACTGCTCAGTACTTTCAAATTATTTTTGAATAAACAAAAATCTTCATATGTTTTTTCCTGCTTGCCAGCTGCTAGCCAATAAATAAAACTCATAGGAAGTAGAGGAAGTGGCTTGAGGCAAGACAGAATGTCGACTGCTGATGGTGCTGGAGTTTGGAGCGTGTCACAAATGAAACTGGGATATTTCAGCCTACAGCATATAAATTCATCTAAAGAAGACAAGATATATCCAGAGAGAAAATAAAATGGGACCATAATGAATAACACAGGATTGACATAGAATCAGAGTCAGGCAAGAGCAGAGCTATGGCAGGCAAAGGAGAAACAGTTTATATTCCAAGAAAAAAAGTGAAGTTTACTTCCAAGTATCTTATCCACATGGAAATTCTAAGAAAGAAATATTGCTCTAAAATGAGTTGGTGGACTAAGAAATTACTCAGAAAATACTTGTAAAGAGGATATGAAAATGAAAGCATTTTAGAGGGGAGGACTAGAAGAATCATAGAGCCCTTAAAGAAATCAGAAATCAAACACTGCATATCATTTATCATCAGTCTACCAACCTTAGAGAAAACACTTAACAGACTTGCCTTTCCGATCTGTCCCTTCACAGCAAAAACATTAAATTGTTAAATTTTAAATATGATTGTTAAATTTTACATATGATACAGAGCTGATTTTTTTTCTCTCTTTATCAATCTATTTGAGATATTACTGAAATTTAATATATATATTTGGAATGCACTGATAGAACCTCTAATCAAAATTAAAATATATAATTGTTATACTATATATGCCAGACCATTCATATTCAGGTCAGGTAAGATTTTTTATATATCTCACAAACTACCCATTCTACTTTAAGAAAGCTCCTATCACTTGAAAAAATAGTTCTAATGGGTTAAAATACATTCTTAATTATAACTCTGGAGCCAAGCAGTTAGGGGACTCCTTTCATGTTCCTGGCAGGAGATGGAGCAAAGGACAAGAGCTTATCCCACCCCACAGCAGCACTCAGTCTTGAATGAGGGCTTGCTAATCTCCAACTCAGTGTCCTAACCACAAGAGCCACCATGCTCCTACCGACCAAGCATAACTGTAATAAATACAGTTATACAGTAAGTGAACCAGAGCCTGAGAGCAGCACAGAGGACAGTGTGGAAAGAGATGATGGAGTAACTGTGGAATCAGTGGCTGTCAGCGAAATGGTGACTATGAGAGGCAACGAAATGGTGACTATGAGAGGCAACGGAACAGTACGGCAGACCAATAGTCAGAGGGCAATGACATGGATTGAGGAAAGAGGGTGGGCTGAATCTCCAGTAGTGGCAGGCAAAAAGCAAGTAGGAAGAGAGGATAAAAAACAACTACAGGACACAAGGCAAAGAATAAAAGGATAAATAAGTAGGCTGAGTAGACAATAGCAAGTACAGGATAAATAAAGCTCATAAGGTGGTAAGGAGGGAAAGGATCAGAAGAAGCCAGGGAGAAAAGGAATCATTATAAAGCACCCCCCCATAACAGGATAAGAACAAACCTTGCATTTAAGCCCCACTCAAACACTGACAATTTTAAAATTCAACACTGACAATTTTAAAATTTGACATGTTTAAATGAACTTATAGAATTTAAAAATTTTAAACTAGATATTTTTCACTACATTTTTAAATTTTTAAATGATCTGTCAGAATATCAAATTTCTAAATTAGACATTTTTCCCTTTTAAAATCAGTGTTAAAAACTTCTACATTTTCATTTTCAATTTTTTACAATGGAAAAAGAAACTGATATTATTGTGATCTGCAAAACATTTCCATGAATATGCTTATGCCCAAAGAAGACCCAGAATACACATGTACCAAATGTAAATTAATTGAGTTACTAGGAAAAAAAAGTAAAGGATCTAGAGAAAACTTTAACCACTCTAAAATTCAACCTACAAAATGAGAAACTCCAAATTTTACAAAAAGATTATGCCCAAACTGAACATAATAATGATCAAACAACTTCTAAAAGAAGTTGTAAATAAATGTTTAAGAAGAAAAGAGATGGAAATATGTCACTCATAGAAAAAACCGCCAACCTAATACAAAACATCTGTTCAACCCAACCCACTCTCATGCAGCCCCAATGGAACTGAGCAATCAATTTCATAGACTCCCTCTGGAAGAAAACACGCAGACACCTAGAAAAGAAGCATCATCAAATGTTCCCAAAAAAGTAGCATCAGCAAGTGCTTCTGTGACAGGTAGACAAATACTCCAAACCTCCCTAGGAATAAAAAAGATGAGTTGATGATAGGAGATTCAATTCTCTGTAGACCAGACAATCAATCTAGAGAGATATGTTGTCTTCCTGGAGCAAAAATCAAAGATGTAGCTGAGAACCTAACCAAAATAGATTACTACCCTTTTCTACTACTACATATAGGGATGAATGACACGAAAATGAACCTGACAACAATATTGAGAACAGCTAAGCAAGAAAGTTAAGGAGTTAGATACACAAGTAGTTTTTTCATCTGTACTACCAACTAAAGGTCAACATCCAGTAATCACAACCAACAGCCACTCTGTTAGGACCCACTTCAAAACCTCACCCTAAGAAAGCAGGACATGCGGAAGCAGTTTCTTCCAAAGGAAACTTTTATTAGGAGAAGCTGATAGCAGGCATAATAAGCAGAATCTGAGGGTTTCCTGCTCAGCTAAATAGGTTAAAAGAGTCCCAAGCAAACCCCATCCCAATAGTTCATCCAGTCAGTTTGAATGGGCCAATCCTTAGGTGTTAAGTCTGTTGTGGGAAAGGAGCTGATAACACAGGTCTTTCCCAGGCTCCCAGCCATGTTGTTGGGTCTTCATACCTTCCCTTCCAAAACGGGAGATAAGCCAGATGGCCGGAGGCACATTCCTTTCTCCCCCCCCCCAGGTAACATCAAGGGAGAGACAGTTCAAAGAGTAGATATGCAGAAACAGCAGAAGGGATACATTGTAGCGACAGAAAGAAACAAAGAGACAGCCCACAGAGTCTTCCCCCCTCCCCTTCAGGAGAATGGCAGAACCCAGAGTAATGAAATAAAAAGAAATAGAAAAGAGTCCCCCCTCGATGGAGCAGCTTCTCCTCAATGGAGAAATTCAGTGGGCTGGAGGTCCGAGGAGCCATTTCATTCACATTGGTAAAGATAGGGGCCGGAATAGGGTTCACCAAGCAGCTGGCTGCCCTGTCCTCCCCTCAGTGGCAACTGATGTTATTGAGCCTGACCGGAGTGATGGGACCCGCACAGCAAGGGACAATGGCAGCCCCCCTCCGATGGTTCCAGAACAGATCCCTCCGACGGTCCCAGAACAGGAGCTGTGGCCCCACAGGTGGTGGCATTGCCACCAGGCTATGTGCTGGTGCAACAGGACTGGGAGCCTCCTCCCTGCAAAGCAAAATTTGATGGCCAGCCCGAAAAGTTGGCCTATTTCCTGACTCAGATGTGGAGTACTTCGAGTGGTATGGTGTGATGTACCCCAGCGAGCCTTCCCATGTAGATGCAGTGACCTTGAACCTGGAGGGAAAGGCCGTGGAGTGGTTGGTGTCATATGATGAAGGGGCCTGTGAGCTGATGAATGTGGACACCCTCATGTAGGAGCTGCAGTTCAGATTTGAGGACCCCGTGGAAACCTGCCAGGCAGAGGCCAAGAGCTGCTGCATTTGGCAAGGGAAGCAGCAAGTTGCGGAGTACATTTGCTTGAGAGAGTGGCCTGAGCCCCTGCTGGTCTACCAGTTCTGGGACAGGCTGGCATGGGAGCTGTACCACAACTGCCTACCCAGGGAGGTGCCTAATGAATTCCGGGTGTGGTACTAGCTGGCTACAAATGTGGAGCTAGACCCGATGGAGTACTGACAGCACACTGCTCACAAGGTTGGCCCTGCCAAGTAGCTGAGAGATGCTCTGCAGCCCGAGGGAGGTGCCTTGCCAGATCCCAGGGACTTGGTTCCAATGCAAGAAGGAAGGTGCATAAGAGGGCAGCTAAGCAACAAGAACTGAGAAAAGTGCTGGGTGCCAGCCACAAGCTTGCAGCTAGGGAGGCGAAAGTGGAACTGGCTAAAGTGCCAACAGAAGGTGAGGGGTTGGAACAGCCCATTCCAGGGGCATAACGTGACCTCACTGAGATGTTTAACGAGAAAGAGTCAAATGTGCTACTGCCCCATCGTCCAACAGACTGCACCACTGAACTTGTGCCATGGGTAAGCTGCCAAAGCCAAAGATGTACTCCATGATACCCGGTAAGATGGAGAAACTTAGAGGGTTCATAGACAAAAACCTAGTGAGGGGCTTCAGCCAGCCAGCCAAGTCAAAGATAGCAGCCACAGTGCTCTTCAAGGAGAAGAAAGCTGGGTCCCTGAGAATGTTTATGGATTATAGAGGGATAAATGCCGTTTGCATTGAGAACATGTACCCCCTCCCCCTGATGAAGGACATGGTGGGCTACTTGTCCAAGGGGAATATTTTCACTAAGCTGGACTTGAGAGGGAAGCATACTACCGAGTACGGATTAGGGAAGGGGATGAGTGGAAGACCATGTTCAACTGCCCTTTGTGATGCTACCACTTCCAGGTGGATGCTGTTTGGGCTACAGGGGGCACCAGCCATGATCATGTAGTTGATAAATTAGGTCCTATACGACATCTGTATAAGGAGGTGCTGGTCTGCTTAAATGATATTGTAATCTATACTGAGAGCTTGGAAGAGCACAAAACGCTAGTGAGAGCTGTGCTAGAGAAACTGCTGAAAGCTCAGCTATATGCAAAGCTATCCAAGTGTGACCTCCACAAGATCAGTTTATACTACTAAGGATACCACATCTCTAAGGAAGGGGTCAAGTTGGACACAGGAAAGGTGAGGGCGATCCTAGAATTGGAGACCCCACAGAGCAGAAGGCAATTGTAAAATTTCCTGGGGTTCGCAAACTTCTATATGCAGCTTATTCCCACATTTGCACTGACAGCCCTACCCACCACGAGCTTGGTAAAAACAGGGAGGGGAATAAAGCCCAGACCATGCCAACTCTTGAATTGGACTGTTAAGTGCCAAGCAGTTTTTGAGAAGCCAAAGAGACTCTTGGCTGCTGAGCCAATCTTGAGGCACCTGAACCCAGAGGAGCCATTCTTGATCCAGGCAGACACTAGCAACGTTGCAGTTTTATTGCAGAGAAATGAAAAGGGAGAGCTGTAACCTTGCACCTATACATCTCGGAAACTATCTGATAGTGAAAAGGTGGTCCATCTGGGAGGAGGCAGCTTACACTGTTTGTTGGGCCCTCCACACCTGGAGGCAGTTCTTAGAGGGTAGTAAAATCCTGTTTGAAGTTTGGACCAACCATAAAAACCTGGAAGCACTGAGGGCCCCAAGAAACTGTTCCCTAAGCAGCTCCAATGGCTCAGTACTTCAACTGGTTCAACGTCACCCTATGTTATTTGCCCAGGGGAAGAAACTTCCTAGCAGATGCTGTTTTGCACCTGCCTTAATATAAAAGCACTAGGGAAGAGATAGTCAATTCTATCATCCCATCTAAGCAACTTGCAGCACTGGCGCACATGAGACAGCCACAGAAAGACCTTCCTTGAACAGGAGGAGACTCTCTGACCCAGCAACTAGGAGAAACCCTGGAAGGGGATGAGTGGTTCCAAAAGCATGAGAGAGACTTAATGCTGAAGCAAGTCTTGGTGGGGAAGGGCAGTAAAGTGTACGTCCAAGCCAGCTAGAGAACCATGGTCCTACAAAGGAGTCATGACATGAAGCCAGCGGGGTACTTTGGGTTCATGAAGACTCTGCATCTTATAAAGAGACAATTTTGGTGGCCAAAGATGAAGAAAGACATAGAATCTTATATAGCAAGTTGCCCTGTATATGCAACCATGAAGCATTTGCCAAGGAAAACCCCTGGACTGCTGCAGCCAGTAACTAACCCAAACCAGCTGTGGGAGGAAATAGCCATGGATTTCATAGTTGAGCTGCCAGATAGTGGCGGGAACACTGTAATATGGGCTATTATTATCCTCTTTTCCAAGCAGGCACATTTCATACTGTGCCCAAACCCTTCCCCAAAAGAGGGTTATCTCAGACTGGGGGGTGCAGTTCACTGCAAAGTTTTGGTGGGAGTTCGTGGTCTTGATAGGCTTTTCCCAGGGGCTCAGTTCCACTTTTCATCCCATCTCATGGGGTGGTAGAACAAGCTCTCAATGGTGGAGCAATACCTAAGGTGGTATGTAAATTATCAGCAGGCTAACTGGGCTGAGCTGCTGCTGTTCGCTTAGGTTACAATAACTCAGTACATAGCAGCACAGGACTTACCCCTTTTAAGGTGGCTACCGGGGTTAAGTTTGTAGCCATGCCAGAGTTTTCCCAGGGAGTACTGTCCTCCCTGAGAAGGACTGAGAGGCACATGAGTAGTGGTATGCAAGGCACTAGGGAAAGCAAGGGAGTCCCAGAAAAAGCAAGCTGACTGGAAGAGAGCACCCCAAAGGGAATCTCAGGTGGGGGATAAGGTATATTTATTCATAATATATCTAAACCTAAGACAAGCCTGTAAAAACCCAGGTCTTAGTATATAGGTCCTTTCCCCATTGTACAGATTATAAATTTGGTCACAGTGGAGCTGCAGATGCTAAGAAGTTTTAGGAGGGTCCACCCTGTGTTCCATTGCAGTCTATTAAAACCCATGGGGGGCTCTAAGCTGAGGCTAGTAGGAGGATTCCCTCCACCTCTGATCCTTAAAAAAGGAGAGGAACACTACGAGAGTAAAGACATCCTGGATTCTAGACACCACCAGGGAAAGTTGTAATACCTGGTGCAGTAGCGGATACAGAATGGGTAGTGGCAAAGGATGTTAGAGCAGCTAGACTGGTGAACAGGTTTCATGCCAGGTACCCTAAATGACCAAAGTAAATCAGTGGTTTGTAAGTGATGAATTGTTTATGCTTTTGTGTGTTTATATTCATTCCAGATGTATCATTTTTCTGGGGGGTCGGCATGTCAAGAGTGACTTGTTCTTTCATCATTTTCTTCTTCACTCTCAACTTGACAACAATTGGGATGGGGTGATATAATGTCTGGGGTGGGAATGGAATGCCAAGGCTCCGTCTGTAGACCGTAAGACCCTGCTTCTCCCTTCAAGGCCATGCTGCGCAGGTGTTTGACAGATTCAGGCAGTTCTCATAATAAAAAGAGTGTATTCTATTGGACAACCCAATGGACTGAAGGGAATGGCCAAAGGGGAATTCAAGTTTAACTATGCGGATTTTGAACAGGAAAACCAGAGCTGGTTTTGCTTCTTTTGTGCCAATGCAGTGTATTCAGTAAAAGTGTTACTTTTGGGAAGAACAATGCCCCAGGAGTTCCTTTCTTGGATTTGCTAGCTGGACATTTGACACTTATATACAAATGCTCAAAGTTTAGGGAACAAAGAGGGTGAACTTGAATTATTAGTACATGAGGGCAGTTATGGTATAGTTGCAATTACTCAAACTTGGTGGGATGAAACCCATGACTGGAATGTACTGATGGAAGGACATGAACTGTTAAAAAAAAACAGACCCCATAAAAGAGGAGGTGAAGTTGCATTATATGTAAAAGTGAGAGGCCGTTGGAGGACCAGGTTGGAAGATGGGCCGAGCAAAGAAAATACAGAATTTTGCATGGTACAAATGAGATTGAAGATACTGTTATGGCACCAAAGCCATTTAGTCCAGGTGACCAGTGAATGTGCTTTCAGCTTTTACACTGTCCCTTGACTAGAAAGGGTCTAATTCAGGGATTGCTCCACTTTTCCTTCAGCATGGCTCAAGCTCCCCGCACTTCTTTCCAATTCTACCTCAAAGCCTCAACGATTCAGTTCTCTCCCCGCCTTCCCAGCATGCAAGCCTAACCCCACCCTCTTCTTTCAACTACTACTTCATTTACCTATTTCCACCCACAAGCAGCAAGCTTTCTTTCTCATTGCATGTTCTTCTCTGGGACTGTTTTCTTGTGGAGGGTCTTTGAGACAGCAGGGTGAGTGACTTTGAGACAGCAGGGTGAGTTTCAATTGCCAGGCATGGCATCTTGATGCTATGGATTCGCTGTGCTGCAAAAGTTTGGATTGGATCTCTTTCTCATACACACACACACACACACACACACACACACACACAGGGGTTGGATCGGATCGCTCTCTCTCACAGGCACACACAGAGGTTGGATTGGATCTCTCTCACAGGCACATACACAGAGGTTGAACTGGATCTCTTTCCCTCTCTCTGGCACACACACACACACACACACACACACACACACACACACACGGGTCCCTAACTCTCGGCCTGCTAAATCTCACTTGAACAGAACTTCAGCACCTATACACCAGGCTGTAGAGGTGCCCTTCCATAAGCCAATCACCAAACTGGGTGGAGCCCTCCAATAAACCGAAACCAATGGGCGGAGCTCCCCTCTCCTTTCAAAACAGGGCATGTTCTGCTGCTGAGAAAGTAAACAGACAAAATTTTACAAGAAAAAAGTCCTGGAGAAGAACATGTGACGAGAAAGAAAGCCTGCTCCTTGTGAGTGGAAATAGGTAAATGAGGAGGTGGTAATTGAAGGAAGGGGGTGGGGTTAGGCTTGCATGCTAGGAAGGCAGGGAGAGAACTGAACTGATGACGCTTTGAGGCAGAATTGGAAAGAAGCATGGAGAGCTTGGGCTGTGCTAAAGGAAAAGGGGAGTGATCCCTGAATTAGACCCTTTCTAGTCAAGGGACAGTGTAAAAGCTGAAACCACATTCATCGGTCACACTGGTCACTAAATGGCTGTGGTGTGGTAACAGTATCTTTTCTACCACCTCATTTGTACCATGCAAAACTCTGTAGTTCTTGTTCCTCCTCCCCCAGCCCCGCCTGGGCTCCCTCATGTCCCACGTGAGAGATGTGAAACTGGCGATGCCCACTCCACACCTCCCAGTCAACCACAATGCTAGGGCTTTACTTTTGGGGTAGGGCTTATATTAGGCCCACCCCAAAAAAATCAAACTAGGGCATATTTTTGGGGAAGGTCTTATTTTCGGGGAAACACAGTAGATTTTAAAAGAGCTGATTTTAACAAACTCAGAGAGAACTTGGGAAAGGTTCCTTGGATGAAAATTCTAAAGGGGAAAACAACCCAAGAAGCTTGGGAAACTCTGAAAATATAATCATAAAAGTCCAGTCCAGCACACCACCTCTGAAAAAGAAAAACAAGAAATCAAGAAGAAATCAGCATGTTTGCACAAAGATCTACCTGATAAAGACAAAAAGGATAAGTACAAAAAAATGGAAAGAAGGAGACATAACTAAAACAGAATATCAGCAGATGGCCATAATATGCAAAATGAATTCAGGAAAGGAAAGGCTCAAAATGAAGAATGACTTTCAAATTAAAATAAGCAAGAAAATGGTAAGAGAACACCTGTCTGATCTTGATGAATATAAATAGCCGGGACCTAATGGATTACAACCCAGAGTTCTGAAGAAGCTGGCAGATGTCATCTCAGAACCATTGTACCATATCTTTCAAAAATCCTGGAGCAACTGAGGATTGTAAAAGAGCTGATGTGGTTCCCATCTTCAAAAAAGGAAAAAAATCAGACCCAGGAAACTACACAACAAACAGCCTAACATCAATACCTGGGAAGGCACTGGAAAAGATAATCAAAAAACAATCTAGAAACAAATAAAGTTATAACTAGAAGTCAGCACGGGTTTGTTAAAAACAGATCATGCATAACCAATCTTATTTCATTCCTTGACAAAGTGACTAAATTAGTAGACTAGTGAAATGCTGTGCACATAGTATACTTAGACTTCAGTAAGGCATTTGATAAAGTAGACCACAACCTACTCCTTGGTAAGCTAGAAAAAGATGGAATAGACAATCACCATCAGATGGATCTATAGCTGGCTGGCAAACCATACTCAATGAGTAGTCCTCAATGAAACTACATCCACATGGAGAGAAGCAAGCAGTGGGGTGCCACAAGGTTCCATCTTAGGCCCAGTACTCTTTAATATCTTCATAACTTACTTAGATAGGGAATTAGAAGGAGAACTCATCAAATTTGCAGATGACACTAAGTTGGCAAGAATAGCCAACACTCAAGTTATTAAGCTCAAGATCCAGATGGATCTTGACAGACTTGAACATTGGTGTTCTGACCCAGCCTTCGCCAGTGCTACTCAACAGCTTACTTGTGAGAAAACCCCCTTTTTATTTTAACAATGTGTTTATGTAATAAACTCCAGATAACCAGTCCTTAGGTGTTAAAACAAACAGTAGCAGTCTCTGCTCCCATTTGGCTGTGGTAAGTACAAAGTCTCTGAATTCTCAGCAGGAAGGCTCACTTAGCAATTCAAACCAAGCACAAAGAAATCTGACATACCTGGATAATTGGCAAAGAGTCCTGGCAAAATAAATCCAACAGAGAAACAAGATACTGAAGCATGAACAGTAGTTGTCTGTGGCAACTGGCGCCTCCCACACCTTTTTATAGACCAGCCAGGACATGGCTTCTTAGAGTCTCTTACTTTTCCTGGAGAGCTGGCCCACTGCCCTCCATTGTCCTGCATGCCTCTCCGAGCATCTGAAACAGGCCCTAGCTGTTCCTCCTCTTTGCTCAGTTCAGCCCCCCAACAGAGCTGTCTCTCTGCCTGAGTGTGAGAAGATAGGCCCGGCTCCGCATCTGGCTCTGAGTCTTCTTGCTCCTCAGAGCCTTCTGCAGACTCCCATGTGAACCCAGGCACCCCTTCCCCCTCACCCACTTCCTCTGACTAGGCTGCCGGATCCTCTGGTAGTTGAGGAACCACAACAATTGCCCCCTACCTAACAAAATAAAATTCAACATAGAGAAAAATAAAGTCTTACAGTTAGGCAAGAAAAACCAAAAGTACACACACAGATTAGGTGAAACCTGGCATAATAGCAGTAACTGTGAGAGGGATCTTGGAGTCCTAGTAGACAATCAATTAAATATGAGCCAGCAGTATACAGCAGCAGCCAAAAAAGCCAATGCAATCGTAAGTTTCATTAACAGAGGGACTGATTCAAGATCACATGAGATACTAGTACTGCTGTATAAAGCCATAGTCAGGACACACATAGAATACTGCATCCAGTTTTGGTCACCACATAATAAAAAAGATGTTGAGACTCTAGAAAGAGTACAGAGAAGACCAACACAGATGACTGGAGGCCTGGAGGCTAAAATATATGAAGAACAGTTGCAAGAACTGGGCATGGCTAATCCAGTGAAGAGAAGGACCAGAAGTGACATGATAGCAGTGTTCCAATATCTGAGGGGCTGTCACAGAGAGGAGAGAGAAAACCTATTTTCCAAAGCAGCTGAAGGCCAGACAAGGAACAATGGATGGAAACTGATCAAGGAGAGACCTAACCTAGAAATAGGGAGAAATTTTCTGACAGTGAGAATAATTAACCAATGGTTTGATTATTCAGATTATTATTCAGTTTGCCTTCAGAAGTTGTGGGTGCTTCATCATTGGAGGTTTTCAAGAAGAGACTGGACAGCCACTTGTCAGAAATGATATAGGGTCTTCTGCTTGAGCAGGGAGTTGGACTAGATGACCTTACAAGGTCCCTTCCAATTCTGTTATTCTAAGAACACATAATATTCTATTAGCACAGTTTTTCTAAATAGACAGCACCATTTTTTAGGAATATAGGTAGTCCTCAACTTACAACCGGTCACTTAATAACCATTCAAATTATGACAGGCCCAGAATGAATGCTTTCTGGGCAATTAAACAAAAAAAGTATGACCCATAAAGCACACATATTCCCACAACCACATGAATGCACTTTGGGTGCTGGCAACCAGCTCACCTTTATGATTAGTTGCAGCATTCCTGGTCATGTGATCATTATTCCAATAAAAAAAACATGGCTTTGCACTTATAATCATAGTGTTTGTTTAATCTCAAAAAAATTCCTAAAATCATGTCATGTAGGTGCCTTGACTTACAGCTATTTTCACATACAAACATAAATCCAGTCCCAATTGTCATCATAAGTTAAGCACTACCTGTAGTTGACTCACAGTTTATAAATTGTGTTGGTTTTGTTTTTTAATCAAGATTATCAGTGGCATGTTAGGATAAGAAACCAGCTGGGAACTTTATTTTAAAAAGTTGGGCAAATAATATTTACTGGTAAAACTGGCATTTCCCACATTGGGTTAATATTCATTTTCATTTGTTTTTAAAATCAATAATATATTATTATATTCTATATATCAGTCTTCTTATACCTCTAGAAATGTTGGATTACAATTTTAAGAATACCAAATCAATATTCAAAGCATTATGGATGCTGTGCCAGTTAGTTAAAACAAATGCTAGGGAACCAAGCCAGGGAAAGCTGAAGTAAATGATGTTGAGAGAAAGATCATGATCAAAATTAAATACGTAAATTAACTAAAAAGTAAATCATATTTCATGTGTCAGTTTATGTACATCCATACATTTTTAATACCTTTATCTTTGTTTTTTTCTTTTCCAAGGGAATCCAGTTTCTTTCTCAATGATTTCTTCCTCTTTTGTTCATCTAGAACATATAAGCAATAAATGTTAGCAAGTGCAGCAGTATTGTCTGCATGAGATGTCAAGTTTAATTTACCAAGGGCTAGGTAACAAATGAATCATTTTATCTATCTGAAATAATGGGTTGGTTCCCTAGAAAAAAAATGTTTTTTGTATTTTTTGCTTTTAACATTCTACAAATCTCATAGTAGGCTTATAAATAAACATGTCCACAAGCAATTCCATCAACAGACATATTGCGTTACAACCAGCCTACAAACCCCTCAGAATCCAAGAATCCACAGCAAACCGGAGATAACACCAATCCTCAAGCAACACACGCAACCCTCTCTCCCTCCCCAGCAGTTCACCTTCCAATGACCCTGACCTGATGTAATCTCCCCATCACAAGACCCATCATCAGCTGATGACTCATCCCTGACCCACTGATAATTCACACCCTCCAATGACCCTGACCTGAAATAACCTCCCCATCACAAGAGCCATCACAAGCCTCTCTCTGATGACTCATCACAAGCCCCTCATTTGACACACCCACACCTGAAGCCCTTATAAATAGAAGAGCACTGACACAGACATCCCCTAAATGCTGCCGAAGATGTTATCTAGCCTGGTAACGAAACGTTCGGAAACCAACCCACAAGCTCGGAGAATGAACCTTCACCCTCATCCTACACCTGAACTACAGATATTCACCACTATTGCATATCTATTTTTCTATGGGTGATTACTGTAATAAAGGGACTCTAAAACGTTTATTCATTGCAGGCTAGATGCATAGATTAGAAAAACTACAAAAATCAGAAAGGTTCAGATAAAAGAATTTCAGGTCCAAAAGAGCATCGTTATCTGATGAATGATAAGCAACTAGACTCTTAACCTGAAATATTAAAAATTAGTACAGATAATACAATCAGTACAGATTTTATCTGAGCCCACGCTATTATTAAGATCATGGATACTAAAAAAAAATTCTTCAGATACCGTACCCAGCTATAGCTTCATTTAGTGTGGCCTACGCTAATCTGATGCCTTATTTATTTACCCAAAAACATCATAAGATTGAAGTTCACTCTAATTTATATATTTTTCCAACTATCCAAACAAATTGTTTGGAGAAAAATCCATCCCATAGAAAAATCAGAAATGGTTCTACATGATCTGAGGGCTTGTAAATAAATCACAGCCAGATGAAAGTGTTTAGCATCAAATAGGAAAGGTTACTTGCATGCTTTGGGGGGAAAAATGAAAGAATAAAGCTGCAAAAATACATCTATCATTATATTACTGTCATTCACATTCAGTCTGATTAATATATGTAGTGCTGGAAATCTCTAAACTGGAATAGTCCTCTTGAATGTATACACTGTGTTTAGAGAAGCTCATGAATTATTTTGTTAAATAAAAAGAAATTGTTCACTTGATTCTAAAAAAAATTAGTTGATCACCGGGTCACTCCAGGACCCTGTGCTTAACTAATTAGCACTGTTTTGAAATGCTTTGTCTGGTAACATCAAAGCTACACAAATAGGAGGCTGCAGGCCATGGGATTTCAGGTAGTCCTCAATTTATGACCACAGTTGGGACCTGAGTTTTGGCAAGAAGGTGACAAGCAATAGGGAGAAAGCAGAACTATTTAACTCATTTTTTGCATCTGTCTTTACACAAAGGGAAAAAATAGACCAACCTATCAAAATAGTGCTATAAAAAACAGAATAGAAACATAAGTTAAGATAGGCAAGAAAATGGTAAGTGAGCACCTGTCCAGCCTAGAGGAGTTCAAATCACCAGGACCAGATGGATTACACCCCAAGGTTCTCAAGGAACTGGCAGATGTGATCTCAGAATCACTGAACTATATTTTTCAAAGATCCTGGAGCACTGGGGAACTACCAGAGGACTGGAAAAGAGCTGATGTAGTTCCCATCTTCAAAAAAGGAAAAAAAATGGATCCAGGAAATTACAGAACTTTCAGCCTGACCTCAATACCTGGAAAGATTCTGGAAAAGATAATCAAACAACAAATCAGCGAACAGCTACAGGCAAACAAAGTAATTACTAAAAGCCATCATGGGTTTGTCAAAAATAGATCATGCCAGACAAACCTTATTGCATTCTTTGACCAAGTGACAAAATTAGTGGATCAGAGGAATGCTGTGGATATAATTTACTTGGACTTCAGTAAGGCATTTGATAAAGTAGATCACAACCTACTACTTGATAAGATAGAAAAATGTGGGTTAGACAGAATCACCACCAGATGGATCGGTAGCTGGCTGACCGGGCATACTCAGCGTGTGGTCCTCAATGGAACTGCATCTACATGGAGAAAAGTGTGTAGTGGGATGTCCCAGGGCTCTGTTCTGGGCCCAGTGCTCTTCAACATGTTCATCAATGATCTGGACGAGGGGATAGATGGGGAACTCATCAAACTTGCAGACAACACCAAGCTGTCAGGAATAGCCAATATACCAGAAGACAGGCTTAAGATACAGGAGGATCTGGACAGACTTGAACACAGGGCGCTATCTAACAAAATTAAATTCAATGGTGAAAAAAGTAAGGTTCTACATTTAAGAAAAACCAAATGGATAGGTACAGTATACCTTACACAATAGTAGTAACTGTGAGAGAGATCTCGGAGTCCTAATGGACAATCACTTAAATATAAGCCAGCAGTGTGCTGCAGCTGCCAAAAAAGCCAACACAGTACTAGGCTGCATTAACAGAGGGATAGAATCAAGATCATGTGAAGTATTAATACCACCTGGTAAGGCCACACTTGGAATACTGCATCCAGTTTTGGTCACCACGATGTAAAAAATATGTTGAGACTTTAGAAAGAGTACAGAGCAGAGCAACAAAGATGATTAGGGGACTGGAGGCTAAAAACAGGTAAGGAACGGTTGTTGGAATTAGGTATGTCTAATTTAACGAAGAGAAGGACGAGGGGGGACATGATAGCAGTGTTACAATATCTCATGGGCTGCCACAAAGAAGAGGGAGTCAAGCTATTTTCCAAAGCGCCTGAAGGCAGGACAAAAAGCAACGGATGGAAACTAATCAAGGAGAGAAGCAACCTAGAACTAAGGAGAAACTTCCTGACAGTTAGAACAATTAACCAGTGGAACAACCTGCCTCCAGAAGTGGTGAATGCTCCAACACTGGAAGTTTTTAAGAAGAGACTGGACAGCCATTTGTGTGAAATGGTATAGGGTTACCTGCCTGAGCAGGGGGTTGAACTAGATGACCTCCAAGCTCCCTTCCAACATTATTATTATTATTACTATTATTATAGTAATAACCCAGACTCTGCAGTCTGGGTTCAGGCCCGGCTACTCCACCGAAACTGCTTTGGTCGCTCTGATGGATGATCTCTGGCGGGCCCGGGATAGAGGCCAGTCCTCTATCCTGGTGCTTCTTGACCTCTCAGCGGCATTCGATACCATCGACCATGGTATCCTTCTACGCCGGCTGATTGGGAGGGATTGGGAGTGGGGGGCACCGTGTTACGGTGGTTCTCCTCCTATCTCTCTGGTCGGTCGCAGTCGGTGTTTGTGGGGGGTCAGAGGTCCACCTCTAGGTTACTCCCGTGTGGGGTGCCTCAGGGGTTGGTTCTCTCCCCCCTACTTTTTAACATTTACATGAAGCCACTGGGTGAGATCATCCACCGGCACGGAGTGAGATACCATCAGTACGCTGATGATACTCAGCTGTACATCTCCACTCCTGGCCATATCAGTGAAGCGGTTGAGGTGATGTGCCGGTGTCTGGAGGCTGTGAGGGTCTGGATGGGCATTAACAGATTAAGGCTCAACCCCGACAAGACAGAGTGGCTGTGGGTAATGCCTCCCAAGGACACTTCAATCTGTCCTTCCATCACTCTGGGGGGTGAATCTATAACCCCCTTGGAGAAGGTCCACAACTTGGGAGTCCTCCTCGATCCACAGCTGACATTGGAACATCATTTATCGGCTGTGGCGAGGGGGGCATTTGCCCAGGTTTGCCTGGTGCACCAGTTGCGCCCTTATTTGGATCGGGAGTCTCTCCTCACAGTCACACATGCCCTTGTCACCTCGAGGATCGACTACTGCAACGCTCTCTACATGGGGCTACCCTTGAAGAGTGTTCGGAGACTACAATTAGTGCAAAATGCAGCTGCGCGAGCAATTGTGGGCCTTCCACGTCGTGCCCACATTTCGCCAACTCTCCGCATGCTGCATTGGTTGCCTATCGGTCTCCGAGCGCAATTCAAAGTGTTGGTTATTACCTATAAAGCCCTTTATGGCATGGGACCAGGATATTTACAGGACCGTCTTCTGCCACATACTTCCCTACGACCGGTGAGAGCGCACAGGGTCGGCCTCCTCCGGGTCCTGCCAGTGAAACAATGTCGTCTGGTGGGCCCTAGGGGGAGGGCTTTCTCTGTTGTGGCGCCCGCCCTCTGGAACCAACTGCCTCCTGAAGTCTGCGTTTCTCCCACTCTCCCGGCCTTCCGAAAGAATCTTAAGACCTATCTTTGCTGGCAGGCCTGGGGATGATTGTGGATTGTTGTGTGACTGATGAATATGTATGTGGTTTTATTTTTAAATTATTTTGCTTGGACTTAGATTGTAATTGTTGTTTTATATATATGTTGTAAGCTGCTCCGAGTCTTCGGAGAGGAGCGGCATATAAGTCCAAACAAAATAAAATAAATAAATAAATAAATACTATTATTATTAATTAAGTGGTTGTAGTTGTAAGTCAAGAAACCCATGTGATGGGACCCTATTTTTCAACTATTTTAGTGAATCAGATGGTTGTTAATCTGAATTACATGGTTGTAAACAAATCCACTGTCCAAAATAGGTGTTTAAACCAGGAAAAAACAACATAAATCATGGTCACATGACTGCAGGACAATATAACTGGTCATAAATGTGAGTGGGTTGCCAAGCGCCCAAAATGATGTAATGTGAACAGATGGTGCAATATTTTGCTATGGTCAGAAGTGGTTTAAAGGCAACCTTTCTGTGGCCATCATAACTTTGAACTGTTGTTAAATGACCGGTCATTAAGTCAAAGACTACTATATCTGTAAAATCAAAAGGTTGCAAATTCAATTCATGCTACTTCTAGTTAACCTTGAAAAATGCTAAGAAGAAATGACAGATGTGGAACAAATTTTAGCTGACATGGCACAAAGTATTGAAAAAGAGACTACAAGTGACACACAAAGAATTATTTGAAATTAAGAAATTAAGATGGCGGTGCCTTGCTTGGCTGTGGCTACTTCAGCTCTCAAAAGTGTGGGGGTTAGGGAGGGAAATAAACGATCCGGACTGAAACACTTTTTAGAAATAGGGACAAGTAAGCAGAGTTGGATTGCTAAACTGTCATATGAACATCAGTCCATATTGGATATGAAGAAATTCAGCGAGAGAGGAACTGTGGAAAAAACTGTTTGGGTGAGTCTGCACGGCCTCGGATTACTACGGAGGATAAAATTAACGATGGAGACGCAGGCGGTTGACATGAAGGGTGAGAGATCAGCTGCAATGTCTGGAGGAGCAGGGAGGAAGAAAGGGAATTGCTGGAGGTGGAAACAGTGTCAAGTGCTCAGTATCTTGAGCAGCGAAGGCAGCATTTCAGGCTGCAGGAACTGATCATCTTCAGAAGAAAAGGAGGAGGTGTGACCAAAAGAGGAAACGTGGCAAACACGGAGGCCTAACATCTAGGCTAAAAGCTAGACCTTAGAGAGTGTCTCTTCCATCTTTTTGTTTGCAAATGCTCGCTCCTTAGAATCAAAAATGGATTACTTGAGGCTGGATTTAACAATAAACCGGGAAGTGAGAAATTGCTCTGTCATCATTGCAATAGAAACTTGGTTAAAGCCCTCTGTCCCAGATAGTGCTGTTAGCTTGATGGGATTTTCAACATTTCAGCTGGACCGGAGTTTTGCTCTTAGTGGAAAATCCCAGGGAGGGGGTGTCTATTTTTATATAAATGACAGATGGTATAATAATGCCAAGGTGGTTTCAAGTCTGTGCTCACCAGATGTGGAGCTTCTGACTATTAAATGCAGACTCTTTATTTACCTAGAGAATTCTCTGTTACCATTGTCACAGCTGTGTATACCCCTGATGCAAACAGAGAAGAGGCCCTGAAGGTTCTCTGACATACCATCAGTGACTCACCCAGAGGGTACATTTATTGCAGTGGGAGACTTTAACCAAGTGGATTTGAAAGCTACTCTGCCACATTTCCATCAATATGTGGACTTTGCAACCAGAGGGGACAGTACACTGGATCTTGTTTATTCCAACATCAAGAAGGCTTTCAAAGCTACCCCCCACCCTCACCTGGGCCCCTCTGACCATCTCTCAGTGCTGCTTATTCCAGCATATAAACCTTTATTAGTCAGAGTGAAACCTATATTAAAGCAGGTGAGGGTTTGGACAGAGGGAGCTATAGAAGCATTACAAGAGTGTTTTGAGTGCATAGATTGGGGCTTGTTTAAGGAAGCAGCTACTAATAACCAACATACAAATCTTGAGGAGCATGCCACCATGGTGTCTGCATATATCCAAAACTGCATAGAAGATGTCTGTGTCCTGAAACGCATTGTTGTAAGGGTGAATGAAAAACCGTGGCTGACTTATGAGGTCTGCAAGATGCTAAAAGCATGGAATGTGGCTTTTAAATCTGGTGACATGCTGGCACTTAGAACAGCCAGAGCAAATCTGAAAAGTGCAATAGAAGGTGCAAAGCAAGCCCATTGCCAGAAAATTTAGAACTTTTTTCAGGACTCAACAAACACCAGGAAAATGTGGCAAGGAATCCAGGCCATTACAGATTACAAGGTGACTCCATCAAGATGCAAGGATGACACAGACTTCCTAAACAAACTGAATATATTTTTTGGTAGATTTGAGGCATCAAATAGCACTCCTGCTAGGAAAGCTGTGCCCCATCCTGATGAGCAAGTGCTAAGCTTTGATGTCACCTGTGTCCAGAAAACACTGTAGAAAGTTAACATTTGGAAAGCAGCAGGCCCAGATAACATCCCTGGACGTGTCCTTAGGGAATTCACAGATGAGCTGGCTTGTGTTCTCACAGATATTTTCAATCTCTCATTGTAGCAGGCAGTGGTCCCAATCATGTTTTAAGATGGCCATCATCTTGCCAGTGCCAAAAAAGTCCACAATTACAGGCCTCAATGATTACCGTCCGGTTGCACTGACATCCACCATTATGAAATGCTTTGAGAAGCTGATAAAGGACATTATTGTATCTAGCCTCCCACCAGCATTTGACCCGCTTCAGTTTGCCAACCGACTAAATCACTCTACAGAGGATGCTACTTCTTCCGTTCTCCATCTGAGCTTGAAGCACTTAGAGGAAAGAAATACTCATGTGCATTTGTTGTTTGTCAACTTCAGTTCGGCATTTAACACAATCATTCCCCAGCATCTAGTAGACAAACTGGGCCTTTTAGGCTTAAACACTCCTTTGTGCAGCTGGATTCTTGATTTTCTTACCAACAGGCCCCAATATGTGCGTGTTGGAATAAATACCTCTAACACCATTTTCTTGAGCATAGGTTCTCCTCAGGGCTGTGACCTAAGTCCGCTGCTGTTCACCATGTTGACCCATGACTGTTGTGCTAGGTTTGCCACCAACCATATTGTGAAGTTTGCAGATGATACAACAGTAGTGGGCCTTATTTATGATGACAATGTAGATGCTTACCGCAAGGAGGTTTAGGGGTTGGTGAACTGGTGCAAGGAAAACAGCCTAGTTTTAAATACTGGAAAAACCAAAGAGACCATTGTCGATTTCAGAAAAGACAGGCACAGCCACATTTCTCTGTGCATTAATGATTTACCTGTGGAGATGGTTACCAGCATCAAATTCCTGGGTGTGTAGCTAAAAAGTAGGCTGGCTTGGTTGCTCAACAGTGAGACCCTGGTGAAGCAGGCACAGCAGCGCCTAAATTTTCTCTGTCGCATGAGAAAGGCACATCTTCCTTCTCCTATCCTTACCACTTTCTACAGGGGGATAATTGAGAGCATCCTGTCATACAGCATCACAATCTGGTTTGGAAGCATCCCTGCTTCAGACAGGAAGGCAGGGCAGAGAGTGGTGAGGATGGCCGAAAAGATCATTGGCAGTTCCCTCTCTCCCATCCAGGACATAGCACAGAAGCTTTGCTTGAGCAGGGTCCGTAAGATACTACACATCCTCTTCATGACCTGTTTTCCCTGTTGCCTTCTGGGAGGAAGCTTCATGGTATCCAAAGCAGAACATCCAGATTCAGCCATAGTTACATTCCATACAGCACTAACCTTGTGAACTCTCAAGCTTCCTCCTTCTGTTCTATATTCAAGATGGACAGTATTTAAATATTTATTTGTTATGTATATGTAGAGGTGTGGGTCTGTACATATGTTGTATATAGTATGTTTAGGTGTGTGTCATGTATGTGTTTCACTTTGAGAGCGGGGAACTAAATTTCATTTTTGATGTGTGCCGTTGTGCCCACAGTAAAAAAAAATGACAATAAAGGTTATCTTATCTTATTCGGGAAAGGACATTTTGCTGCATACAGAAAATAAACTGGCTGCTGTTTTAAAGATTAAAAGGAAAATTCAAATATTAAACAAAGAGAATGACCAAGAAAAAATATTCTTATTGGGTCTACTAAAGATTTGTTAAAGTCTTAAAGAAATATATGGGATAGGGTAAAAAAGAATTGAAGAGAACTCGTATCTTACAACAATATGTGACTGAATTAAAAATTAAAACTTTTTTTGCAAAGTTCTGGTAACCCTTTATGGACTTTTTGCTGATACCAGGATTGAAAATGTTTTATGAATTTGCTTATAGATAAGGCATGGGATATGGGATGAAGAGATATCTGTTTGTAACCTTATAGGGGGAAAAGAGTCATTAGATTTGTTTATGCTTGTTGCAATGCATATTGGAAGTCACTTCTTTATATATTTATTACATTCTTTACTCTATTTTTCTTTTTTCCTGTACTTTTTATTCTTATTTTCTATTTTCTAAATTTAGTTTGTGTCAATTTTCACTATTTTAATTAAATTCTTAATAAAAATATAGTCAAAGATAGTTTATTTTTCTTATTTTTTCCAGCAACCAGAATTGTACATAACAATAGACTGGGGAAATTTATTTGACTTCAGCTACTGGATTTCATATTTTTAGAAATGAAAAGTTTGCTTAGTCGTTCTGAGAAAGCCAAGTAAAGATTTTATTGTTACTTAATACATAGTACACTTGATAAAAACACATTTACATTTTTTTTTAATAAATTTTATTGGTTTTTTTATTTTTACAACAAAGTGCTCAAGGCACACCGTGATGTTGGGGTAGACAATCATCCAAAAACAAAACATTTATGCATAATTCAATCAATACCTCTAGTATTTCCTCTCTTTTTCCCTTAAATAACATAATGTATTTAAAATAGTTCAATCTAGCTTAAATTTAATCAACCTATACCTGTTTCTAAGACTTTTAAAAATTTATACAACCATAATCAAATTAACTTTAAATACAAACTTTATCAATTCGGGTATCCCTTCCAAATATATTCTAGTTCCTTGGTTTTTATCATAAATTTTATTTGATTCTTCTTCCACTAATATCCCTTAATTAAAATAAAGTATTAGTCTATCCTATATGTATCTAGTCTATCAACTAATCAATCTCTTTTAACTAACACACACAAACACAAAATCAGACCTTAAGTTCTTTCGATCCATTAAACATAGTTCAAATTATATCCAATTAATTGTCATAACTAATAACATCGATATTATCAAACAGAAATCATTTTATTAGATTAACTCAAGATTACATAATAATTTTCTTGCAAGTAACCCTATTGTCCTAAAAAAAGAACACATTCTTAAACCATTTAATACATATTTCATTAATCACTCCTTTTTTCTCTTACTTGTAATTCATAATCTTAATCCTAAAACCAATCCATAAATCTAAATTGCCTTTAATCCATTACCTAAAAATATCTCCTTTTTAAGCTAAAATATTAATCTATCCTAAAGCTATCTAATCCATCAATCAATCTCTTTAAACTAACAAGATAACATCAAACTTTAAGATATTTCAATTCATTAATCATCAAACAAATAAATCATCAGTAATTTTCATACAGGTAAATTTTATATATCTTCCATTAATCGCCCATTTTTCTTACATCTAACTTATAATCTTGCTCCTTAAATCAGTCCATAATTCTAGATTGCCTTTAGTCCATTACATAAAACTTTAACTTTCACTCTTTTTTTTCAGTCTTATTCTAGGTTTTTTCAAATGCCAAGTAGGTTTCCATAGCAGAGCTTCCTTTCCAACTGATAGGTCTCTCTTTATTGCTTGTAGTAGCATTTGGATCAGTGAGAACCATTTTGGCCTCTGGATTGGCCCTCTGATTTTTTTAACCATAAAGTCTCGTTGCTTTAACATTTCAAGTCCCAGTCTTTGGTTTTTCTGATTCTCAACGCCATAGGTGAATTGCATATAAGGCAAAATCAATTTCTCTTTATTCTCAGTTAAGTCCTCTTCTTGTGTAGTCTGTTTTATAGAAGAATCAGGTGCAATCTGAAAGTCAGTTTTGAAGTTTGAAGGAGAGATTCTGGCTCTTAATTCTGTAGTAAGCTCTTTCATTGTAACACATATTTCCTCTTTAGTCTCATAGAACTTTTCCAGAATAAGTTTACAGTTTAGATGTGAGTGCAGCTCCATTTTAAAAGAATGTTCAAACATCCAATTAACTTTCTTATAAGGAAATCATCTCCTCTCCAATTGCAATATTAGCTTTTAACCAGTAGATGTCCTCAGTAAGCTAAGAGATCTTTTTTCAGAAGTCATTTCATTTTTTTCCTTTTCTTTCCCTTTCCCCTTCCTCTATTTTTTCAGGCAAAAATAAGAGGAAGAAGTATTCAAAAAAAAAAAAAAGACAACAACATAAACTAATAATAAAGTTCTTAGGGAAAAAAAGAATTTTTTCCAGTACCCCAAAACGTACTTGTATGAAAAAGAAATGTAGTTTTTAAAGCTTGGTTCTATTCTTTTGTTCGCCTTTCTTCCCAAACGAGTAAAAGCTGCTTTTCCAAGCCAGGGAAATATTTCCAACAGAGCTCTTACAGGCAAAAAAAGCAAAAAAGTATAAAGAGAGGGGAAAAAAAGAAAGATCTCACCCGGATTCACCACGGTGGGTTTGAAGTTTAACTGTTCTTTGACTTGCGGTTTCTAGCGGCTAAGTGATCGGCCATTTTACTGGCCGATCTTCTCCGTCAGCCCTCAGAGTCTGGCCCAGACAGCTGGAAGAGCCGCCGCTCCTCCACAGGCAAGCAAAGCCTCTTCGATGGAAGTCGCACCCTCCAGGGCAACTTTAGACCTGTATAAGAGTCTACCGGCGGAGGGAGGCTAGCCGACGAGGAGACGAGTCTCTTCGTACGATTAGGAGCGCCGCGACCCAGACACGGAAGCCTGTCTGTTGGTTTCTCATCAGTCAATTTGACAACATAGCCTAGTATAGACCTACCAGATCTCAGATGCAAAACTAGATTAATAGTAGATGGCAAAAAAAGAGATTCAAAATCCGACTTCTGGGAAGACAGCCAACTGGGTAGCACACCTGAAGGATTTCTTCCTGGGATTCAGCTCTTCAACCTTTTAACTGAAGGGACTGGTATTCCTTCAGTTTTTAAGACCCACTCTGTCAGTGTGGATTGAACAACTTTCCCTCACAATCTTCCAAAACAGCTGCAAGCCGGCAGATGGCTTCTGGAGTCCGTCCGAAGCAATCTGCATGCCAAAAGCTGGGGGGGGGTGAGGGGCTGTAATCTGTTCGAGTTTGAAGAAGCTGATGTTTGAAATCCACCTTTCAAATGGACAGTAAGTTGTACCTTTCCCTTCTTAATCAGCTTCAAAGACTATTATTCTTTTCAAGCCAAGTTAAAAAGATGCTCTTTTTAGTTACAGTCTGATGTTTCTTTTTGAAGACTCATGCCATTTTATGGATTTCTCTTTGTCTTAAATAACAAGGAACTGTTAAGGCTGTTAAGGCAAGCCAAATAAGGAAGTGTGGTGAAGAAAGAAAAAAAAAGCTGATGGAGACCTAAAGAATGAAGGCTGTGCTTTTAGTTTAATATTGTACTAACTTGTGGCTTGGTTTTCTCTGCTGTGGGTGGCAAAGTTTCTGATCCTGACTAAGAGTGGAAGCCAAGATGGACGGACAGAGTATTAGAGATATTCTTGAAAGATCTTTAAACAAAATTCACCAATTTGTTGACCAGCTGTGCTCTAAGGATGATAAAAAATCCTCTCAAATTATTGAAATGCAAACATGTGGAGAATGCTATGATATTACCAAGGCAATTGAAAAGGCAGAAAATGCAGAGCAGCGTATTACAGTTTTGGAAGAACCTACTAACTTTTACTATTATGGTGTTAATATAAAACTCACAACACAACTGAAAAAAGAGCGCTGAGAAAAAAAGAGTAATTTTGAACCTTCTCTTTAAGGACATTAGCAAGGCTGGGGATTATGGTGTAAATATAAAGCTCGCAACACAACTGAAAGAAGAGCACCGAGAAAAAAGTCAATTTGGGACTTTCTCTTTCAGGACATTAACAAGGCTGAGGATTCTATGATGTAAAAAAAACCTCCCAAATAAAACTTCTAGACAAGAAAAAGATCTTATTTTATGAAGATAAGCAGGAAAGAGTGACTTAAACTTAATGAGACAACTGGAACAAGGATGAACTTTTCTTTGTTCAATATGTGTAATTGAAAGAAAGGTTCAATTTAAAATTTGAAAATGTAACCTTTTACATATATATATATATATATATATATATATATATATATATATATATATATATATATATATATATATATATATATATATATATATATATATATATATATATATATATATAATGCTTAAGTAACTTTTAAAGTAGGCAAATGTTATTGAAAATCTATTTGAGAGTACTATCTATTACTATCTATTAGGATGATTTTTTTTTGTTTGATACTTGTAACCGAAATTTTAATCAAAAATTTGAAAATGATTTTTTATTATATATATAATGCTTAAGTAATTTTTAAAGTATGTAACATGTTTTTGAAAATATATTTGAGAGTACTTGTGTTAAGAGAAAGCTAAAGAAAACGATGTACTAGTTTAAAGAAACTTTATGTTCTAAAAGGGATGTTTATAAAAGGAAGAAAAAAAAGATATTATTCTATAAGGATAGTTTGGAGGGTGGGAGCTAAATTCAATATTGAAATTCAAAGCCTGTATGTTAAGAAGTTAAAGGAAAAAAAGCATTAGAAAGTTTTGATTTTAAAAAAGTATTTAAAGAAAGTTTAGCATTTTTCTTTAAAAAAAAAGGGGTGGTGGTGGGGAAAAAGTACATTTTTCAGTAAGGTCAAAGAATTTGAGAAAGTATACAGTTAACTTTGTTAATAGAAATGGTGATAGTTTACAAAGATTAGTAGGGGCAAATAGACATACTATTTCCACAGCAAGGCAAATCAGGAATGGTTAAATTGATCATTCCATTTAAAGAGGAGAATATACTTGAGTATATTCTGGATTTTGCGGTTGTGATTAAAAAAATGTATTTTTGAATTTGGTTTTGTCGATTAGATAGATTTGCTGTTATAGAAATGGCTAGTTATATAACTAGCATTTCTATAACAGCAAATCTATCTAATCGACAAAACCAAATTCAAAACTACATTTTGTTAAAAGAAAAAGTTGAGGCTAGTGCTTTTACTTTGTACTGTGCTAAACAGTCGGAAGTCAACACCTTTTTTTCTTTTCCCTTGTACCTCACACTTTCTCTTCCCCTTTCCTTTTCCCTCCCTTCATCCCCCATTTCTATTTTTTCTTTGTATTTTATATTTTATATATTAAATAAAAAAGAGAAAAAAATAATTAGAAAAAAATAGATTCAAAATCCATCTATTTTAATGGTACCCTAAAGTTTTGCATCAACCTCTGTGAGGATAATGCACAAAATTTGCAAGTATTTTTTAAACTTGAATTGGCTGAATATTCTTTCTGTATTGTTTTTAGATTTTTTTTCCATTTGATGATGTTGATTATTATCTATATTTTTTTAATGACAAGGACTTCTGTTTTCTAAACTGCTGTCTAATGCATTAAGGGATTACTTATAATTCACAGTTTTTAAGTGCTACTAATTTTCTAATCGCAGATTTACTTAAGTTGTTTCTATTCTAGTACTACAAATATCTAAATATAAAGCCCACAGTCAAGAAATAAATAAAAAGTAATAATGTATTGTCCAAAACCTTCCACCAAAACACTAAAGCACAGATTATAAAAAGGATCACTTCCACTGTACAAGAACAACAGAAAATTAAATAAAATGAAGAGTAAAAAAACAAAGTTTCAATAATCCACTTTATGCCAAAACAAACTCAAAAGGCACATTTTTATTCATAGCAGAACAGAAACATACTGGGCACAAACCAAATATGGCATAATAAAGGTTGTGATTGATAAATAGTTCTGCTCGCTTTGGATACAGCTTTCTGAAAGAATTATTTTTTTATATAACTGAGCTCAGTTAGTGATCAGTGAATCAAAATTAATCAATTGGCTAACAAAATCAATTGCAAGTTAGTAAAGTCCTATTTGTGGAGCTTCAGGATCTCCTACTGCTTGCCAGAAAAAGTTGGAGTGTAAGAACAACAAATTCTGGCAATAGATTCAACACCGCCATAAATTTTTATCTGTGTTATAACTTTGAATGTAAAAACAACAAAATCTGTCCAAGCTTGCTCCTAATATAATAAACAAATCTGTTGCATGTCAAATAATAAGGTCAGTCAGTTGAACATGTAGGAATATGACTTTAAGATTTCGATATCTATCACAATTTATATTATTTGTGTAAAGATGTCAAGAAATTATTCTACAAATGATGCAATCTGCATAATTATGTTACTACTCAAATGATATACTCATATAGTGATAAAGGATATAATTTTAATTATAAACATAATGACAACACAATCATCAGAATGAGAGGTATGATGGCAGCTGGTATAACTCTATTAAATGTTTAATTATAGACGTTTAAAGCAAACTTCTATCTTTCAATTAAAAAACAAAAAAGTAAAACAAAATATTGGCTTATGATTTATTCTTCAATACTACCCATTTCATTGCTAGCATCTAAGCATATAATAGTATTCTTACCTTTAGGAATAGTTATTTGGCATCCTAAATCACAGTCCTGCTGCAACTGATAGAAGGCCACTTCCTGTAGTCGGGCACGCTCCAGTTCTGAAAGGCTCTGAATAGAAACAGATTTCAACCGAACGCTGCGCCCTGACATACTGTTCCAGGTGAAATCACCCTGTAAGAATTCAAGTAGGAAATATGTAGTGTCATATATACATCAACAAGTGAGCAAAATATTATTTTATTATATGGGAGATTGGCTGGCAAATGGAGAATCAACAGTAGGCAGATTCTCTCTTAAATAACAGCTCAATATAGATGGGGAAAATTCTGGGGAAAAGCATTCAGAGTCCCCACCTTAATTAACTATCAATAAGGTTGGGAAATTTTTAATACAGCTTCCAAATATTACATTTACCTCAGATTAGTGTTGAAAATAATTTATTGAAATCTGTAGTTTCTGCTTCCTTAGTGTTGCCACCTACTTGAGTCCTGATACTTATACAACACTAAAAATATAACTAAGACTTCATTAAGCTACTGTAAACTTCGTATTTTCCTGCAATAACATTCCATTTTATTTGGTTGGTTTTATATGTGTTAAAGAAATGTATTCAAGTGAATGCTGAATAGATGATTGGACTTAATTGTTTAAATAGACCATTCAAGTTTTATGATTTTATTACAGGTAGTTCTTGACTTGACCATAATAGACCCTGGATTTTTCATTGTAAGTCATAACAGTTATAAGTTGAGGCATCCATATGATTGACTTGATTTTACGACTTCTTTTCAGCAGTCATTAAGTGAACACCATGGTTGTTAAACAAGTCAATCCATTCCTATGGGTGTTTTTGGCCAGTTTCCAGCAAAAAATGTCATAAATTGTATCATATCATTGTGAAATGCTGCAACCAGATTTAAAAGTGAGCAAGTTGCCAAATGCCTGAAATGCAACCCATCGACTATAGGGGGTGTTGTTGTTGGAATTCCAGAAATGATTATAAGTACCTTTGGGGGAGAGTCTGTCATAACTTTGAATGGTCACTGACTGGTCATTAAGCAAAGGCTACCTGCATTCTATTTCAAAAAGGGACATTTTTAATTAATTTAAATAGAGCTGAAGCTTCTGGATACTCATTATTATCATATTTATTTGCCATCCATCTTGCAATTCAAAGGCAGTGCCATGTAGAGTGCAATACAGAAATCCAAAGAGGAGGTGACTAAGGCCTCAGTTGCAGTGAGCAAATCCTTCCAATCTAGGAATGGCTACAACTGGTCACAATATGTGTAAAGGCCTTCCTAGCCATGATTGCCATCAGCTCTTCAATTTTATTTTATTGTAATTGTACATACATATTTCTTATGTTTGTAAGTGTAAGGACCTACCTCAACTAATCAACCCAAGAAAGCAGAATTCTTTAAACAGTCTTTGTCTCAAAAGGAACTTTTATTAGGGGCTAGTGATAGCAGGGAAAACAAGGCGAGATCTGGAGAAAAAACTATCAAGCAGTATATTAAAAACAATATTACTACTCCTCCCCCCCCAGGGTCAGTTTGAATTCCAGCCAATCCACAGGTGGCATAGTGTTTTGGTAACTGGCTCCATTGGCACACTCCTCAAGGTCTCTCTTGCTTTTGTTTCCTTCTGGCTCCAAGCGCCAACTGTCTCCTAGATAAGGGAGATGCATTCTTTCTCCTGGAGGGAGGGCATAGTGGCAAGACAGTGCAAAGCATCCCCAAAGTATCCCCTCTCCCAACAGAATGGCAGGGCCCAAATAATGGTTATAGAAGCAGGTATTTCTTTGGGGACATAATATACAGCCCCCCTAGAAAAACGACAGGTCCACCTGCAGAACACAAAAGTGGGAGAGGGGGAGAAAAGAAACAAAACAATCACATTAATCAGGTTTGTCAGGATACTTAGAGTGAAAATGTTTAAGTAACCTAGGCGTTCTAATGTGGCTTTTTTGTATACCCATTCATTTTGAGAGGATGGAAGATCCTTCCAAGCCACCAAATATTGTTTGGAACCACGATGTTTGTGTGAATCCAAAATGTCTCGCACTTCAAAATGTTATTCCCCCTCTACCAATATGGGTGTAGGCACCAGAGATGCTGGTGGTCTAAGCTTAGAAGTGATCTCAGGTTTCAGTAAGCTACAATGGAAAATGGTGGATTTGTCCTAGATTCTTAGTATGCTCTAATTCAACGGTCACTGGGTTGATGATGTGTTTAATAGGAAAGGGCCTAACAAACTTGGGACCCAATTTTTTGGAAGGTTGTAGAGATTGCTAGTATTTGATAAAGAGATACACCATGTCTCCAACCTTAAAAGATTTTTGCTCCACCCTCCTTTTGTCAGCCTGGGCCTTATAGGCTTCTCTAGCCTCATCTAAGGCCTTTTGCACTACCGACCAAGTATTTTGCAGCTGTTTAATCCATTCTTGTAAAGTGGGAATATCATGTTTTTTAGTGGGTAATTCAGGCATGGGGACAAATGTCTGACCATTTGCAACCTGGAAAGGGGTGAAACCAGTACTTCAATGCACAGCATCATTATAAGCAACTCCAGCAAAAGGTAATAAATCAGTCCAATTATCTTGTTGATAGTTGATAAAGCATCTGAGATACTGTTCTAGAACTGAGTTCAGTCTCTCTGTCCCCCCATTTGAGGATGATGACTAGATGACAACTGCTGACTAGAACCCAAAAGGTCCAGAAAAGTTTTCTAGAACTTGGAGGTGAACTGGACCCCACTGTCTGAGATTATTCGCTGTGGGGCTCCATGAAAATGATAGATGTGTTGCACAAAGAGTTTAGCCAGTTTTGGCTGTTGGGATCTTCGGGCATGGGATGAAATGGACCTGTCTAGAGAACAGATTCATAACCACACAAATAACTATATTTCCAGCATTTTTAGGAAGCTCCACAATAAAATCCATAGAGATCTGTCAGAACCCATTTCTTTGGTGTGTGTGTGTGTGGGGGGGTGCTTTTCCTATTCCTTTCCTTTTCTTTTCCTCTCTCTGGGTTCTGCCAAACTCCTGAGGAGAGAGGACAGGCTTTTGGGGGATTGTATGTATATTGGCCTTTCACTTTAATGCTACAATGTAACCTCTCTGCTTCCTCTATCTGCTTGCTCTTTGAACTATTCTCCCCTTGATGTCAACCTGGGGTGAGAAAGGAATGTGCCTCCGGCAATCTGGCTTATCTCTCGCTGTGGAAAGGAAGGTGTGAAGACCCAACAACGTTTTTCACAGCCTTGGGAATGGAGTCTTATCAGCCTCGTTCCCACAATGGACTTAACACCTGGGGATTGGCCCATTTGAACTGACTGGATTAACTGTTGGGGTGGGCTTTGCTTTTTTGCTCCTTTAACCTATTGATTTGAGCAGGAAATCTTCAGATCCTGCCTTCTATGCCTGCTGTCAACTTCTCCAAATAAAAGTTCCTTTTGGAACGAAAATATCCAAGAGTCCTGCTTTCCTGGGATGAGGTTTTGAAGCGGGCTCTTACATTATCTCTCTCTGGGGTGCTGAAAGGTTCGCTAACAGCTGGAGTAACCCAGGAGTTTTTCTCTGCTGCTGGTTAGCCATGGCGCACATGGGGCAGCCAGCCACATAGCTTTCTATATCCTTTTTCAAAGAGGGCCACCAGAATTGTCTCTTTTTTTTTAAATAAATTTTTTATTGATTTTTTAATTTTTACAGAAAAAGAAAAATGCTCAAGTCACATCATAGTGTTAATATAAACAATCATCCATAAACAAAACATAAATACATAATTCAATCAATACATCTAGTAATAATAACTCAACTGAAACTAATCGACCACATTTGCCAAGCAAATAACATAGCTGCTCGGTACCCCCACCACCACATCCCCTTAGCCCTAACCTTCCCCCCTCACTTACCAACTATCTACTTACTTTCCTCCCTCCTTCTCTATACTTACTCCACCCACCTATCCCTACTCATCCCCCCTCTTACCAACTTTCTTTCTACTTACATATGCCTTCACTCCTCCTTCCTCTTTCCATCAGATGTGGTGCCCAGAGGCCACCCGAGCAAACCCTTAATAACTACCGGTATAATTATATATTCTTACACCAACCCCAATTACAGTTGAGAAAAACATAATATATAAAATTATAAAACCCCCCACCCCACCCCCCGACTTCCCAGAATGAATACAGGGTAAAACAAAAGAAAACCCAATACATCAGACAAAATTATTATATAATCCTAACAAGAATTTTAAACTATATGCTAAATACAATCTCTACCTTACATTTAGTCAACCTTATCAATTCAAATAAATAACTAATCCATCTATCAATCCATCTAGTATCAAACCTTAAATCATTTCAATCCATTAAACATTAAACAAACAAATCATCTTGTTAAGAATAGTAATTTTCATTTACATATCTAATCCGTCAATCTAAGTCAAACCTTAAATCACTTCAATTCATTGATAGGTTATATAGAATCACCCAAACGGCCCAATTTAATATATATCTTCCAGTAATCACCCTCTTTTAACATTCTAAACAATCATTTCAAACCATTAGACATCAAATAAATAAATCATCTTTTTTAAAAAAAATAAACAATTAATATCAATATATCCCTCAATTCAAAAAAATACGTTCTTAATCAATTTACTATATATCTTCCATTAAACATCCTCTCTTACATCTTACTCATAAATTTGGTCCTTAAATCAGCCCATAATCTTAGATTGCCCTTAATTCCTTACATATAATTTTAAATTTCACTTCTTCAATCAACTTCTGGGCTTTCTCATCTATCAAATAAACCTCCATAACAAATACAGTCTATTTATTCCATTTCTAACTTACATTCCTTCAACCTTATCAAATCACATAATGCATATCTACCCCATCTATCAATCAATTTAATGTCAAACCTTAAATCATTTCAGTCCAAGTACATTCTTAGTCAATTTAATTATTTCTTCCATTACTCATCTTCTCTTACATCTTGCTCATAATCTTGGTCCTTAAATCAGTCCATACTTTTAAATTACCCTTAATTTTTTTTTTAAATTTCACTTCTTCAGTCGAATTCTGGGTTTTTTCTTCTGCCAGGTAGACCTCCATAACAAAGCCTCCCTTCCAAATAATAAGTCTCTCTTTTTTACTTGCAATATCATTTGAATCCATATAAGCCATCTTAGCCTTTGCATTAGTCCTCTGCTTCTCTTAGCCATAGAATTTCGTTGCAGTAACATTTCAAATCTCTGTCTTTGCTTTTCTTGGTCCTCCACACCATAAGTAGATTGCTTCTCAAGCTGGGTCAATTTCTCTTTTTTCTCAGTTAAATCCTCTTCTTGCTGCTTATCTGAGAGGAATGGGCATCCCCTCCTATCTTGAAACAAATCCTCTTCCTCCACTCCATAAATAAACTGTTTATCAAGCAAGATCCAATTCTCTTTATCCTCTTTATTCTCAATACTGTCCTCTTCTTGTATGAGTTGTTTTGTAAAATGCTCAGCAGTCGGTTGCAGATCAATTTTATTTGGAAGAGAGAGTCTGGTTAATATTTCTGTAGTAAACTCTTTCACTATTGTGCGCAATTCTTCTTTAAGTTCTTCTTTAAATTCATCAATACGATCAAAAATAGGTTTAACATTTAAATGTAAGTTCCACTCCATTTTAAATTTTAAAACAATCGCTCTGGCTTTATTCAAATTCCTACAGCCGTTTCTCTAGCTTCGCTTACGAGAAAAAGGAAAAAAAAGATGGAGAATTCACTTTCACTCTCAAGCACTTTCCTTTAGCAGTGAAAGCAGTGAAAGCTATACGCCATTTTGAATGCATTATGTTGATTGTAGAAGTTAGAAATATATAGCCAGAAATACAATAAAAAATACTTGCAATCCAATAAAAACTCCTGTATTCATTCCGTCTGCAAACAGTCTCTCTTATGTTCTATTTTTAAAAGCAGAAGTGGTCGCGGCGTCTTTCTCTGTCTAATGACAGAAGCGTCTCTGGGCAGGAGCGTCTTCAGGAGTTATGGGGAGCTCTCACTCTTGATCCCTGAAAACTTTTTCCAGGGATTTTAGAGGAGCTCAACTCTGCTCTTGATGCTCTTCACCTCTTCTTCGCCCGAAGAGGGGATTTTTCACCGCAAAAAACAGCTGGTGTTCGCTATTTTTTGCGGCTTTACAAACCCAGGGAACGGAGCCTCACAGAGGAGACTCTAGCGACGCCGGCGGTGCCACCGGAAGCCCAGAATTGTCTCTTGAGGAGGTGCAGGGTTTTGACAAACCCAAAGTGCCCAGCAATTTTCGAATTGTGTCCTGCTTGTATCATTCTCAATCTTTGAGCTGCTGGAACATAAATTTTCTCTCCAACCCAAGCCAGATTGTCTGTCCCAAGTTCTTACGGGTTTGAAACCACTCATCGGTTTTCAATGCTTTCTTGAACCCTTGAACTCTTGGGCTGCTGTTTTTTCTATTGGCACTGTAGCCCTGGTTTGTGACAGGTGCTGCTAATTGTTTAGGAGTTAGAAATGGTTTAACTACTTCAAATTTCACAGTTATATTGTGGCATTTTGGACAGGGCATCTGCCAGAAAATTCTTTCCCCCAGGGAGGTAATGGATTGTAAAGTTGAATTGGTGAAATGCTGAGACCACCTCACTTGCTTAGGGGACAGTTTCCTAGGGATTTTCATAGCTTCAAGATTCTTATGATCAGTGCACAGTTGAAATGGTATTTTATTCCCCTCTAGGAAATGTCTCCAGGTTAGAAGAGCATAGATTTTCTTCTCCCAGGCCGCCCACCTCTGTTCAGTTTCAGATAACTTTTTGAAGGTGTAGGCACAGGGTTGTAATTGGCCCTACTTATTTATTTGGAGGAGGACCGCGCCTACTGCCACATCACTAGCATCGGCCTGAATAACAAAAGCCTCCTCCGGGTCGGGTGCTTCAATATTGGCTCCGCAGAGAAAAGTCTCTTAAGTTTCTCAAAAGTGGCTTGACATTCCCCCATCCATGGCTGGGTTTTGGTTTATCCCCACCTCTGGTTTTTAACAGATTAGTGATGGGGAGTGCAATTTGTGCAAAGGAGGGGATAATCTGCTGGTAAAAATTTGGAAAGTCTAAGAAACTCTGGAGTTGTTTTCTGGTATGAGGAGGAGCCCATTCCAGGATAGCTCACACTTTCTCTGGGTCTATCTCCACTCTCTCGTTAGAGATAGGATAGCCCAAGTAATCAATGCAATCTTCATGGAATTCACATTTTGATAATTTAGCATACAGCTTAGCGGAGCGTAGTTTATTTAGAACTGCTCTGACCAGTTTGATATGCTCCACCTTGGTTTCAGTGTAAATCAAAATATCATCAAGATAAACCAAAACCCCTTTGTACAGATGCTCATACAGAACCATGTTGATCAATTGCATAAAAAAAGCCAGAGCCCCTTATAATCCAAAAGGAAGCACCTTAAATAGAAAACAGCCCAGGGGACAATTAAAAGTGGGTTTCCATTCATTCCCCTTCTTCATTCTTATTCGTTAATAAGCTCCCCACAAGTCTAGTTTAGAGGAAAATTTTTCCTTTTGACAGGTGTACTAGCATATCTCTCATTAGAGGGAGGGGGTACACATTTTCCAAGAATACTGTATTCAGACCCCTATAATCTACACAGACAAAGAGACCCATCTTTCTTTTCCCTAAATAGTACAGGGGCTGTCACTCAGGATCTGCAGGTTGAATGAAACCCCGCACCAAACTTTTCTCAATGAACTTTTGAAGTTTGTTCAACTCCCTAAGAACCATGGAGTACATTTTTTGTTTTGGGAGTTTTCTTCCCTGGGATAATCTCAATATCACAGTCAGTGGGGCAGAAGCTCATCTGATTTCTACTCACTGAACACTTTGGCTAGATACCGATATTCTGGTGGGAAGCTCGGTAATTCCAGCTTGCTGAGGGCAAAGGCTAATTTGCAATGTAGTCCACGCCTCCTGTCCTTTTCTTTGGATGGGGGAGGGTCCCTTCTCTTCAGGAATTTTAGGCGCTCCTCCCTCCAATCAACCATGGGGTTCCATTTCTTTAACCATGTCAGTCCCAATACTAATGGCCACTCCATGCCAGGAGCCACAACAAACGCTAAAATCTCAGTGATCTCCCATGGTTAAACAGTGGTGGCAAAACTGGTGGGAACCCCCCCCCCCTGCGATGGATCCATTAAGTTGGCAAAAAGTGATTGTAGTCTTGAGTCTCCTGAGAAGCACTTCGATTCTCCCTACCAGTTTTGGGCTGGTTAAGCAAAGCTGCTAATTTTACTCATTTCCCGGTGCCCGGTATGGACAGTTCTAGGGGAACGGTTATGGGGTCAATCAGCCCACTTATCAAGGGGTTGTTCTTGTAGTCGCTTTCAGTCACCTCCAAGTCCTCATTCTGTGGAGTTGGAGCTCGACTCTCTGCCTCTTGGGCTCGGGAAAGCTCTACGAACTCCTTGGACCTCATTGCTGACTCCCTTGGATGTGGTGAAGTTTTGTGGGTCTCCCAGTAGATTGACGGTTTCCCCTCTTTGCTAATACTTTGCTGCGGTAGTCGACTGCTCAGTGCCTCTCTTTTCTGCATTTGAAGCAAGCAGTGGATCGGGGTGTTGCTGGTGATGTGCGGGTGGTTTCTCCTCTCCTTTCAAGCTGCGGCTTGAAGCTCATTCTCACTGGGAAGTGCAGGTGCTTGTGTTGACATATTTCCACTTCTTCGGCCAACAAACACCAATCATATACAGGCCACACAGATGTTGTACAGATCTTTGTTCAGTCTATCATGGAAACAGCTTACCAGGATGTTCTCTGGCCAGTTTAAATGGCTGGCCAGCTCTCGGAACTCCTCTGTGTATTCAGCTACCATCCGTCGCCTGTTTCACTGTTTTTATGCATTTGCGGGCTTTTCAGTCTGCCAAACATTCTTCGAAGCAATGGCGGAGAGCTGTCATAAACCAGTTAAAATTTCTTAATTCTGGAGCATTGCAGTTGTACAGGGTCACCATCCATCCAGTAGCAGCATCTTCCAATGTCAGAGTGACCACCCTGACTTTCTCCCGATCCATGGGCAGCGTTCTCCTGTATATCTGCATGTAGGTGAATACTTGGGCAAGGAAGAACCCCAAGCATTTGGGATTTTTGTCAAGCTTCACCCCAATGGAATTGATTTCACCTCTGCGGGCTCGGGTGGTCCCCCTCTAGGTCCTTGGGGAGGACGCACTCGCTGTAGTGCTGCTGCGGGGTGGCAGCCGGCACTGTTAGCTCTTCTTCCCCCACTCCTTCCTCCTATCCTGGGTGCTCTTTCAGTTGGGCTTTTAATTCTTCAAAAGACTTTCTCACATATAATAATAATAATAATAATAATAATAATAATAATAATAATAATAATAATAATAATAATAATAATAATAATAATAATGTTGGAAGGGACCTTGGAGGTCATCTAGTCCAACCCCCTGCTCAGGCAGGAAACCCTATACCATTTTGGACAAATGGCTGTCCAGTCTCTTCTTAAAAACTTCCAGTGTTGGAGCATTCACCGCTTCTGGAGGCAGGTTGTTACACTGGTTAATTGTTCTAACTGTCAGGAAGTTTCTTCTTAGTTCTAGGTTGCTTCTCTCTTTGGTTAGTTTCCACCTGTTGCTCCTTGTCCTGCCTTCAGGTGCTTTGGAAAATAGCTTGACTCCCTCTTCTTTGTGGCAGCCCCTGAGATATTGGAACACTGCTATCATATCCCCCCTCATCCTTCTCTTCGTTAAACTAGACATACCCAATTCCAGCAACCATTCCTTATATGTTTTAGCCTCCAGTCCCCTAATCATCTTTGTTGCTCTTCTCTGTACTCTTTCTAGAGTCTCAACATCTTTTTTACATCATGGTGACCAAAACTGGATGCAGTATTCCAAGTGTGGCCTTACCAAGGCATTGTAAAGTGGTATTAATACTTCACATGATCTTGATTCTATCCCTGGTCTGCTTTAAAACTGCTTCCATCAGCTTCCATCAACTTCAATTTGGGATCCTCTTTCTCCTTTTTGGGAGGGGCAGGCTCCGGATTTTTCTTTTTGGCTTTTTCGTTTCCTCCGCCTCATGTAAGGGTCACTTTCTGAGCCTTCTCCTTCCAGTCCTCTTTCTTTCCAACGCCGAGAGAACCCTTTGACTGAGGTTCAGCTTCTTCCAGGTCCCTGGAAGTGCCTTCCTCGGGGTCTGCCAGAGCGATGTCTCTGCTCCAAGCCTCCATTTCACCATCTTCCATTCTGCTGTTAGGAAAGAGGCTAATCGGCCACGACCCAACTTGGTAGGGCGACTGTCTCTCCGGGTTGGGCGCTATGCAGATCTCACTTTATGTAAGAACCTACCTCAACTAAGCCACCCAAGAAAGCAGAACTCTTGAAACAGGCATTGTCTCAAAAGGAACTTTTATTAGGGGCTAGTGATAGCAGGGAAAACAAGGTGAGATCTGGAGAAAAACCCCTGCAAGCAGTATATTAAAAGCAATATTATTACTCCTCCCCCCCCAGGGTCAGTTTGAATTTCAGCCAATCCACAGGTACATAGTGTTTTGGTAACTGGCTCCATTGGTGTGCTCCTCGAGATCTATCTTGCTTTCATCTCCTTCTGGCTCCAAGTGCCAACCTTCTTCTAGATAAGGGAGATGCATTCTTTCTCTTGGGGGAAAGGGCATAGTGGCAAGACAGTGCAAAGTATCCCCAAAATATCCCCCCTCCCAACAGAATGGCAGGGCCCAAATAATGGTTACAGAAGCAGGTATTTCTTTGGGGACCTGACAGTGAGCAACTTAAGTTGCAAGTAATGTCAA
This sequence comes from Bothrops alternatus, assembly GCA_034064705.1. NCBI lineage: Eukaryota > Metazoa > Chordata > Lepidosauria > Squamata > Viperidae > Bothrops > Bothrops alternatus. Next base: position 36,658,629 of record JARGCV010000112.1, read on the forward strand.
GTCTTCAATCACTGAGTATCTAGAACCACAAATGTATTTTTCCAATGTTGAAGGAGAAGTCTCTTTAAAGCAGAATGGAGAATCTACCGGTACTGCTGCTATTGAGTTGCCAATATTCATGTTAAAAAAATGCAGTATAAAAGAATATGGACATCCAAATATGTTTTGTATGTTTTAAATCACATACAACATGGAATGTATACAGAAAATCTGCTACAAAACTTCAATTACACAACCATTTTGTAACCATAATAGTTAAAACAGATTTGTTATTATCACCAATATTTAGTTTTCTGTTGCAGTATTGTACTGTTATATTGTTTTACTGTGGCTTATAAATTTATATTCTTTGCAGTTTTTAAAATATTTCATTTATTTTAGAGTTTACAGTTTTATATTGACAAGAGCTTTTGAGTAGGTGGTAACTGATAAAAAGAAATCTTTTGAGATTTTTTTACCCCTAGCAGGGGTCAGTCAGTGCAGGAAAGTTCTACCTCATCTGTTCCATGCCGTGCCATGCTATACTATATACCACTGTTATACTATTTCTTAAGTCCTATCCATTATCACTGACAATTTGATAGATAATTTATAATTCTTTAATTCTGTCAAAGGAACTCCAAAGAAAAAGTGTTTTGCTATTGTACATTTACTCCCAATTGTACTACAAAGCAACAATGCATGTGGTAAACCTTGTCATTCATTCTGAAATCTTTCAAATCAGTCTAACATTATTGTGATGCTGTTAGTGGAGACTGTATTGTATCTGTCATAATATTTTGGAGAAAGGTTATGTTATGAACACTTCAGTTACCTGTTCTACTTAAGATAGTTTTATTTGGAAATTACAACTTGTCAACTCTACAACACACCTGGCTGAAGCCATCTTGCTTGTTCTGAGCATTCTGTCAGAAAGCCCACCAAATTATTCTATTAGGAAACGTAGTAAACTGCATAGTACGGGGTGGGGAGTTTAACTTTGTAATAGTGTAATACTTTGGAGGGAATTTTAGATTTAGTTTCACTTTTAACCACGTCAATACTGTGTGGGCAATAAACATGTTCTTTGAGGAAACTTCCAGCCTTGGAGTTCTGATTTGTTTGGTCTCATCTATTGGAATCCATGACATTAAACCAAGTCTCTTAAAAATCTTTTGCCCCAGGGTCTTGAGCCCGTCACCCATCTATTACTTTTGGGAGAACGACAAAGACTGAGGGAAGAAGCCAAGATGGAGAAGAAATGGGATTGGCCGCTGGCCTCAGTGCAAACCTTGCTGCTGGACACAGGCTAGTTCATGCAGAGAGTGGCACTCCGGCAGCTGGAGCTCGGCGGAAAACCTGTGTGATTCTGCCTGAGAGATTGGGCCAACAAGAAGGGATCCTGACCCTTGGGAGCTTGGCCAATCACAGGTGGTTCCCGAACAAAGGAGCACTGCAAAGCTGCCGAGATAGAATTCCCACTGATTTCATCCCACAACCTTAAATCGCCTGTGGCGAGGAAGGTGAAACAGTCACAGGATGGGATAAATCTGGAGAGTGGAGGTACCCGACAGCTATCCACAGCCACTTGTCAAAAGATTGAGAGAGAAGTTTGACCAGCTCAAGGACAGGGAGACAGAGCTGATTGCTTATTCTGTGATCTCTGCTGGATATCCTGCCTCCCCATTGGAGCCCAAGCCCAATCGCGATGGCCTGGGCCGCTTACCCTGACGATGCTGGGATGGTGGATGTAGTAGCAGCAAACGTAGAAGGGGAAGTGGCTGAATGGGTAACCAGCCTACACAATGAGCAAGCGCCAGAACTGTGGGACATCAATCTGTTTATGGGTGAGCTGAGAGCCAGATTTGAAGATGAATCCCAGGCCCTACAAGCTGAGAAGGACATCCACGGCCTGAGGCAGAAAGGGCGATCAGCTAAAAACTATGTTCAGGAATTTTGGAAAATTGCTGGCAGGATCAGATAGTGGCCAGAATGGTCGCTGATTCACCATTTCAAAGAGAGACTAGAGGGTTTCCTGCCAGAGCAGTGTGTTGGACTAGATGACCTCCAATGTCCCTTCCAAATTTTTTTTATTATTATTACTACTACTACTACTACTACTACTACTACTACTACTACTACTACTACTACTACTACTACTACTACTTGTGGCTATAAGGTGCCTAAAGCAAAAGCTCAAATTGCATAGCATGAGGTTAAATACTTAGGATATGGCATCTCCGCAGGACAGCAGAGATTGTTAGCCCCAAGGAGGGGAGCAATCTGCCAATTAAAGCCCCTTACTAACAGAAAACAACTAAGAGGATTCTTGGGGATGGTTGTTTTTTGTAGAATTTGGATTCCTAATTTTGGATCAATTATTGTCCATTTATGAAGCAGTTAAGGAGGGGGGAACAGGGAAATATTTGAATGGACTAGAGCCGTGATGGCACAGGTGGCACGCAGAGCCCTCTCTGTGGACACACATGCCGTCGCCCCAGTCCTAGGCCTTCAGTTGGGTTTTATAAACCCGTTTCACTTTAGGCCTCTGCCGTCATGTGCAAAAGAAAAAAAAGGTTCAATCAATCAATTAATTTCAACTTCTTGTGGGGAAAAAAAAAGATCTCGCAAAGTTGGAATTGATTGAATTTTTAGTCCCACACAGCAGATGAGGAAGTGATGTGTTCCCTGGGATTATCCCAGAAATGGCAAAAGACTGGGCCCCACTGTCCCAGTCCTGGCCCATTCCAACCCGGCTGGGCACCCTCCAGGTGCACACACAGGAAACGGTGAGCACTCAGGGACTGGTGGTTTGCAGCAGCAGCTGCAGCTCATTTGCCTCACCCTGCCACACCCCACCCCTCCCAGCCTCGCCTGTCACACCAGTCCAATCCCCACTTTGCTGGGCCTCTCCTCGTCTGGTTCTGCTGCACCATGCCTTTCCTCGCTTGGCCCTTTGCATCCTGTAAGCCTAGTGCCCCAGGGCATGCCTGGCCTGTGGGATGAAAGGCATGGAGGTGGGAGTGCGCAGTGGCACAAGCTGAGCATCGGCTGGCTCCCATTTTCCCTCTCTGCCACGTTGTAGGACCGGAGAGGGGAATGCAGCAGTCATGCAGAGCTGCAGCCTGGAACTGCTGGCAGCCGGCGTGAGAAAGAGGAGAAAGCAGGAAGGCTCTCTCTCTCTCTCTCTCTCTCTCTCTCTCTCTCTCTGTGTGTGTGTGTGAAAGAGAGGGAGAGAGAGCACGAGAGATACAGGAGGGTAAGAGGAGGAGGAGGAAGCCCGAGTTGTTATAAAAAAGGGGAGCCTCCCCCTTTCTTCCCCCCTTCTCTTTTTTTAACCTCCTCCCACTCCATTCATGTGCAGCTGGAGGAAAAGGGGGAGAAAGCAGGAAAGTCTGTGTGTGTGTGAGAGAGAGAGAGAAAGAGAGATTGAGCCAGCAGGGAAGCGAAAGTGTGGGGAAAGGAAAGTGTTGCATAGTAAGCAAACTTACAAAAAGGGGATCCGCTGGCATTTCCAGGCTGTTTCTTTATCCAGCGTGAATGCTGCGTTCCCCTCTCCAGCCCTACCACGTGGGGGAGAGGGCGACGCTCGGCTTGTGCCTCTGTGCTTTCCCATCTCCCTGCCTTTCATCCCACAGGCCAGGTGGTGGGTAGGCTGGGCCTCTTCTTTTGATCGTCCTCCAGGGCAGCCCTGAGGATCTAAAACTGACCACATTCTGGATGGCCGACACAAAGTTTAGATCAGCGCCACCCCCGCCACCAGCACCTCCATGGCCCCCTGCCTCGCATCACAGCCTGTCAGCGTTTCTCTTTCCCCACCCCTGCCTGGGAAAGCCATGGCCACTGGCAGCAAAGAGAAGCAAGATGACAAGACTAGATGCCAGGCAGTTTGCAGAAGGTCAGCGAGAAGGTGAGGCCATTTGGGGGGTCGGGTTAGTTGCATTGCGATTCTCAGAAAAGTGAGAGGCCTGAAAGAAATATATGGAATTATCTGCAAAGACTTCTGGGGAGAGGGCTTGAAGCTATGTGCTGCGTCGGTGAGGTGGTGTGCAGGCAGGCGAGATCGCAAACTCGCAGATTGGCTTTGTGATTTATTCTTGCCACCTCCCCTCCCTAAAATCATAGAACTCTTTGGATTGAATGGGAAGTTAAGAGTCAACTCCCCGCCCCCAATTATTTTGTCAGAGGCGTGGAAAGTGTTTCTTGCTTCTACTTATCTGCTCTTTTATAATTTAATCCAGCCTTACCCAAACTAATGTCTTTTGGGTGTCATGGACCACAGTTTCCATAATCCTGTGGCTATGCTGGCTAGAAATGCAATGCCTTACTTTCTCTGCAGTATGCGCCTAGGAGGCAGTAGGTCTGTGGGATTTAGATGTATTTAACATTTTGTTTCTTCTGCCTAATTTATTAAATCAACATCTAATTTGAAATTAAATGTTTCTGAGAAATCCAGGGTAGTTTACAAAAAAAACTCTCAAAGATAGCTATTGTAAAGCATCACCAGCACTGCTTAAAACAATATTAAAAGTGTATTTTAAGAAAGAAAAATATTAGTAGTAATTTACTTAGTGCTGTTTGACCATAAAATGTGTTGTTGTTCTACATATGCCTGGCTGAACAGTGTTTGCAGTTGCCTCTAAATGGGTGAGGGATGCACTGTTCATATTTTCCTTGGAAGAAAGTTCTATAATTGGGGTGCTGTCTCTGAGAAGACTCTGCCATGGCCACTGTTCTATAAACCAAACCAGGGGGACCATCTGGTCTAAATGGATGGTAAACATAGATGATTAGGGGACTGGAGGCTAAAACACATGACAAATGTTTGTGGGAATTGGGTGTGTCTAGCTTAGTGAAAAGTACTAGGGGTGATAGTACATGATAGCAATGTTCTAATATTTGTTGGCTGCCACAGAGAAGAAGGGGTCAACCTATTTTCCAAAGCATCAGAAGGCAATAATAGATGGAAACTAATCAAGAAGAAAACCAGCCTAGAACTAAGGATCAGTGAAAAGGCTTGCCTTCAGAAGTTGTGGATGCTCCATCACTGGAGGCTTTTAAGTAGAAATTGGATATTCCATTGTCTGGAATGGTATACGTCCCTGCTTGAGCAAGGACTTGGACAAAAGACCTCAAAGGTCTCTTCCAACTGTCTTACTCTTTGAGACAAGCACTGCCAACCTCTCCCCCTCCCCTCGTTCCTTCCTGGGCACAGAGGGAGGGAGGGAGGGAAGGAAGGAGGGGAGGGAAACAGGAGGAAAGAAAGGGAAGGAGATGGGAATGAAAAGGAGGGAGGGAGGGAGGAAGGAAGGAAGGAGATTGGAATAAGAGGAAGGGAGGGTCTGAGGGAAGTCCTGCCTTAGTACTTGGCCACCAGCAGCCCTATTGCCCTTTCGCCATCCTATTGCTTTGGTTACAAAGCCAGGTCTCCTTGTATGGAGAGGCACTTTGCCCTCCTGCACCCACCATGAGCAACCTGGCCAAGGAGAGCGAGCACAGACAACATCTCATAGTCAAGATCCCACACAGGGTTCAAGAGATTATGGAAGTAAAGGGAGCATTTTAGATGACTGGGAGCTGCCAAGCAAAAATATCAGACCTTCTGGCTTGACCTCCCAGCCATACAATTAGAGATATGCAATACACTCAATCCAGCTATACTTTTACCCCATGTGGATACTGAATTGCATCATGATTGTGGATAGGTGGTAGACGACTGAATGGTTTACAGATGGTAGGATATGCGGTGGTCACACCACGGGAAGTTATAGAAACCAAACTATTACCAGTAAACACATCTGGCTGAATTGGTCACTTTAACTAGAGTCTTACAGCTGGCTGTGGGACAAACAATAACTATTTACACAGATAGCAAATATTCCTTTGGAATCTTGCACACCCATGGAGACTTATGGAAGGAAAGAGGATTACTAAATGCAAAAGGATCAACTATTATGGCCCACAAATTTTAGAATTATTGGAGGCAGTATGGCAGCCAAAACAAGTAGCAGTCATACATGTCAAGGGGCATTCTAAGGAAGACACCCTTTACACAAAAGGGAACTGGCCTGCAGATAGGGCTACTAAGGAAGCCACCCTAGGGCACTCAGAACTAACAGCCTCTCTAATTCCAATTTCTCCATCCATACCCACTTCTCCACCCTCTTACACACCCAAAGACAGAACATGGGCCATGTCAATTGGAGGCAGGGAGGGAAGTGATGGGTAGATGGAAAACTTATTCTGCTAAATAAGGATTCTTTTATCACAAATACATGGAAGCTCACATCGGGGACAAAAGCCCTGGTAGACTTTGTGACACACTATGCCAGGGGTATCAAACTCAAATTTCATTGAGGGACGCATCAGCATTGTGGTTGTCCTTGGGGAGGGTGTGGCCAGGATGGGCGTGGCCTGCTGGATGGGCATGGCCAGCTTGACATCACTCACTTCAGGGGTGCCTGGGCAGGACTGGGGCAGATCTGAGGGTCTCCGGAGGAGGAGGGTGGGACTGGGAAGAGTGCTGGGACATGGTCCCTCCCACCCTCCCTTCCTCTGTTCCTTCCTTCCTTCCTCCCTCCCACCCTCCATTCCTTCCTCCCTGTTCCTTCCTTTCTCCCTCCCTTTTTCCCTCCCACCCTCCTTTCCTTCGTCTCTCCCTGTTCCTTCCTTCCTTCCTCTCACCCTCCGTTCCTTCCTCCCTGTTCCTTCCCATCCTCCCTTCCTCTTGTTACTTCCTTTCTCCCTCCCTGTTCCTTCTTCCCTCCGTTCCTTCCTCCCTCCCACCCTCTGTTCCCTCCCTCCCTCCCTTTTCCCCTCCTTCCCATCCTCCCTTCCTGTTCCTTCCTCCCTCCCACCCTCCATTCCTTCCTTATTGTTCCTTCCTCCCTTTTTCCCTCCCACCCTCCTTTCCTTCGTCCCTCCCTGTTCCTTCCTTCCTTCCTCTCACCCTCTGTTCCTTCCTCCCTGTTCCTTCCCATCCTCCCTTCCTCTTGTTACTTCCTTTCTCCCTCCCTGTTCCTTCTTCCCTCCGTTCCTCCCTCCCTCCCACCTCCGTTCCCTCCTCCCTGTTCCTTCCTTCCTCTCCCTTTTTTCCCTCCCTCCCACTCTCCATTCTTCCCTCCCTCCCTCCATTGCTCCATTCCTTCCTTCGCCTTCTCATCTCTTTCCTTCCCCCGCGCTCAGGAAGGGGTGATGGGAGGGAGGGGAGAGAGATTACCAGCACTAACATGCTGCTGTCAGCCATTTTCTATACCATGTGGGCGGGCGGGGGTGGTCCCGTTGAAAGGGATGCTTCGTGAGGGTGAGGCTGAAGATGCTGGTGGGGGTGTGGCGGGGGTGGTCCCGTTGAAAGGGATGCTTCGTGAGGGTGAGGCTGAAGATGCTGGTGGGGGTGTGGCGCTGATCTACAACCTGGTTGCGTCCATGAAAGCCAGAACGCGCTCAGCGTTCCGGACAGACAAGCCAAGAAGAGGGAGAATGAGATAGGTAGTTGGCAAAAAGGCTTTTTATTCTCTCTCCGGAGAATAAACTTCCTCACTGTGCCTTCTCTTGGCTTGTCTGTCCGGAAAAGAGAAAATAAAATCATCTTCCCCCAGTCAATCTCCTCTTCCCCTTTAAAAAATCCCTCCCCAAAAGCCCCGCCCTGCTGCCAGCCACCGTGGAGGCTGCCGGAACTCCCCACCCCTCTGCCGAATCCGCAGAGCTCCAGCAAAGCCTCCCAGTCAGCGCCGATCCCAGCCAGTGCCAATCCCCCACAACTCCCCTCTCCACTACACTTTCTTCCTTCTCTCCTTCTCATCTCTTTCCTTCCTCCATGCTCAGGAAGAGGTGATGGGAGGGGGAAGAGATTGCCAGCGCTGCCATGTTGCTGCCGGTCTTGCTATCCTGCATGGGGGGGGGGTCTGTCCCGGTGAAAGGAAAGCCTCGTGGCTGCGAGGCTGGAGGTGCTGGTGGGGGTGTGTGTAACTGATATACAACCTGGTTGCGTCCATCAAAGCCAGAATGCGCTCAGCCTAAGATCCACTGGAACCAGCAAGCACCTCTGCCCTGCCTCCCAGGTGTGTGCACAGGAGACAGACAGCGCCGGCGTCCTGGGTAGTCAGCCTGCGGGGCAAGACAGCCAGCTGGTCTCTGCTTGCGCGCACACCCAGGGGCTGTGGCTGGCTTCCCTGTGGATTTAAAACTGAACGCGTTCTGGCTTTGATAGAAACAACCAGGTTGTACGGTAGTTCTGCGCCCAGTCAGCCTGGGGCAGGCTGAGGTGTGGCAGGCCAGTCCTTCGCTCTTTCCAGAGCAGGTCCCCGGGCTGGATGGAACCACATATTGGGCCGGATTTGGCCCGCGGGCCTTGTGTCTGACATGTCTGCACTATGCAGTAGGCAAGGGTCTCTATTCCGCTGCCTCCCAAGCTGTAGCAGCTTGCCTGATCTGTGGCAGAAATAATCCAAAAGTGGCTAGGCGCCCACCCCTAGGAGTCCAACTTAAAGGCAACTTACCCAGGGGCCATTTGGGAAATAGATTTCACTGAATTACCTAGAAAGCAAGGTTTCAGGTATGTTTTGGTACTAGTATGTACCTTCACAGGATGGCCTGAGGCTTTTGCTTGTAGGACTAATAAAGCCCATGAAGTAGTAAAAGTCCTACTGAAAGAAATTATTCCTAGGTTTGGGCTGCCAAATAGTATAGTCTGGCCTACGTTTCACAACTAAAGTTGTGCAACTATTGTGTGAACAGTTAAACACCACTTGGAAGCTTCACTCAGACTACCTGGCAAGTAGTCCTATGGTAGAAAAATGGAATGATTTACTAAAATGACACCTAGCTAAGCTGTGTCAGGAGGCTCACTTGTCCTGGCTGCAAACCTTGTCACTCTTGTTGTTAAGTCTTTGCATTGCACCTCAGAAGCGAACAGGCTTGAGCTCCTTTGAGGACAACCATACCCCTTCCTAAAGGCAGAGGAGAGGTTCATCCTATAGATGGACAAACTGATCTTGTACCAATATGTAAGACAACTCATTGGGGTTATGAATTCTCTTTCATTATCTACAGGAAAACTGATACCCTGGATTAGATCATCCAGTGCATCCATTTTAACCTGGAGACTGGGTGATCGTAAAGATGTGGTGATCAACAACCTCCTTGGATGAAAAACGGAAGTGACCATTTCAAGTGCTTCTGATTACCCATACATAAAAATGGAAGGCCTGGCATCTTGGATGCATCATTCCAGAGTGAAGAAATACCACAATCTGCTATTCCCGATTCTTGGACTGTGCAGCCTGAAGATGATCTGGGATTTAAGTTATTATTCTGGAAACAAAAGCCCCTGGAACCATTGTTGCATGGGAGGAGAAATACCTCCCATAGTTATTCTCTCAATTAGAAATTTCCCCCCAAAGATATTAGTAGTTACCCACACTAGAATTAGGAGAGTCACCCAATTATTGCCATTACCAGATTGCGAAGTGAAGGCTAAGACATTAAGAGAAATAGACTTAGCAACTGTCAGAATAAGACCATAGTTGGGAAAAAGCTCACTCTCAGGAGTATTACAACCCATCATCTACAATTGAAAGGCTACACTAAAGCTAACTTATGGGAGGGTCTAGAACCCCCTAATTGCAGATCAAGGGAATATTAGAAACACCAAAACAAAGGAATCTCAACAAAGACCCAAGCTGTGAAGGCCTAGTTTGACATAAGTGTATTGGACTGAGAAAGTAGACCTAGCAGTCCAAGCTGACTATAAAGGGACATATCATACTTTTCACCTGCTCTCAATCTGCTTATCAGAGCAAACATTTCTTTTTCCCCCTCCCCAGCTAATAAAAATTATGAGGACAGAAAGGGCAAGCTGGTATGACCTGGCTGGTCTTTGGGTTGTTTTCTGTGGTTAGTGGAGATGGGACAAATGTATGAACTAATTCTGGACATAACCTCAGTGGATGACACCTTCATTTATAGCAATGTCAGAAATTGTTGCCACAGCTGTGGTAACCCCAAATATTAGGTCTGCACTTTGATGCCTGTTAAACTCAGAATATGGACTCCCTCTGATTCCTCTGCCATTAAACTCTAGTTAGATGGCAGAAAGGGGAGAAAGGTTAGCAGATCCCAGGTGGCTTAGGGATCGAACATTTAACACATGGGAAAATTCAACAAATTTAAAAGACAATAACAATGAGTTCATACATGTAGTGGTAACTAAAGGACATTGGTGTTTTCGCCAATATTGTTGATTACCAAAGGCAGATTGTATGGAACTCCACAAAACCATAGGCAGGAAGTTGAGAACATCTTTTGGGGTTCATACTACACCCCATTTGATGAAACTGGAAGGTTGGCCAGGGGTCTGGATTTAATCACAACCTGCACCAGCTGTGTTTGACCCAAACTGACAACTATATTCCAATATCAGCCTATGCCAATTACTTATGAGCTATGACAGAGACAGCTAGCTCCAATGTGGAAAGCAACTAACTTTGCTGGGTATTACACAACCTTATTCATTAGACCATATGGGTACAAAAATAGATACTATGATAAAAACACAATTAAGGTGCACTCTAGTAGGACAGTATTTTGTCTTTGGAGATTGTGCCTGTAAGTGACTTCCGAGAAACTGGAAAGGGACTTGTTACAGAGTTGTGCTCCTCCCACCCACCTATATTACACCACTTTACCTGAAGGGAAGATTAGAAACCATAGGGATCTTGGACAATCCAGAAAGTACCTGAAAGACTACCGACCCTTTGTCTGGTTTGGTGGGCTCCAGTCCCTCAATAATGCCATGTATCGTATACAGACAGTGGTGGAAATTCTAGCTGAAATTGGGGAGCTTTTTATTGCTGCAGCAAAAGAACAAGAAGACATATGACAAATGACAGTTCAGAATAGAATGGCTCTAGATGTGTGTGGTATTAGCATCCAAAGGAGGTGTTTATGAATTAATTGGACAACAAATCAGAAGAATTCCAAAACCGAGCTGAGCACATAGCAAAGATAGCTGCAACCCCCATATGAAAAAATAGGAAGGCTGGTAGCATTGGCTGACAGGATGGTTACCTGATTTCATATGGTTAAAAACCCCAATGATGACCCTGGTGGGTATAGTCATTGTTCTCTTAATCACTGTTATAGATTATAATGCCTTCTGCTTTGCCTTTCTGCCTGTAAGCAAACTACGGGGTCTCTCTGTTCATGGATATTAGTGTTGGATGAATCTTGGAAAATTAAATCATTTTTAGATTCAAAGGGGGAGAATGATGGGCTGTCTGCTAAAATGAAACAAGGCTATGGCATGCACTTGAAAGAAAACTGGGATGCCTGTAATTGTGGAGTCTGTCTGGCAAGAACAAAGAATGTTTATTCAGAGAATATGCACATGTAACACTTGTATCTGGGTGGTTAGAGGACTGATGGTCATCCTGCATACTTCAGGGATGTTCTGGAGCAAATATACTGTGTATTAGATAACTCCCGGAACATTCATTAGTCAAGGCTTAGGAAAAGGGATGGCTAGAGACCAACAGGACAATTGTTAGATCATTATTAAAATGTTTATTAAATGATTTGTTTTATATATCCTGCCTTATCCAGCCTTCCGTTTTAGTGAAAATGTATAAAGCTTTCTTAATTCTATTGTTCGAGGTTCCTTGGCATTTTCTAGTCAGATCTCTTTTCTCGGAACCCTTCAATAAAAGGAAACAAAACATGCACTTCGTGTCTGGTGTTGTTCATTGGTTTCGGCACTAGGTTCAGACCCGAATTGGGGACAACAGTTCCATGAGGCTGGGAATTTATTGTCCTATGTATATGAGCACTAGTTTTGCAAAAGCTATTCCATTCCAGCCAAACAGAATATCCATATATAATACACACAATGAACTATTTTCTTCTCCAACCAGTGACAAATTATGCTTTTTTATGCATTTGGGCAAAATTGCAATAATAAGGTTCTTGTACTCTTATTATTTTTATGAAAATGTTTTAGAAGTATGGAAGCCATGCATGGAACTTTAATCAATGGATTAAATACATAATACATCAGAATATTTTGTATTGAAAAGCACATTTAAATACTAATTAATCAATTTTATAAATCAATTTAAACACATGCATAAATTTACAGTATTTACACTTACAGGGTACAATGACAATTGGGGCTGGAATTTCTATCACTACGCAATGCAGTTTAAAGCACAATATTATATGACTTAGGGAGTGCAATCCCAGCTCTCCCCATTACTGTCACTATGCAAGAGGTGCTGAAACCATATCCCAGGCAATCAGACCAGTGGGTGATAGTTATGGAAGAGCAGGTGTCAATACTACAGAGTTCAGGCAGGTGGTCAGTCACCAGCACTGTGATTGTGGATGGGCATAACAGGGTACGAGATTGCTATGTTGCCCAGGAGATCTTCAGGGGGGAAAAAAGCTGTGGCAACAGGATCAACCTGCAATCTCCTGCTGGCTTCCCCATCTACTTTGCTTGTTGGAAGCCAATAGGGAAGGTCGCAAATGGGGATCATGTGACTGAAGGCACTGAAACCTACAAAATTGTGAACTAGTTGCCAAGTGTCAATTGCAATCACATGACTGCTGTAACAGCCTCAACTTCAATCACTGGTTGTAAGTATTTTCATTCAGTGCCATTGTAATTTTGAACAGTTGCTGAACAGGCTTCCAACTCTTGCAATTTTAATACAGTGTGGTATTTTATCTTGTGTTCATTTACTGTCAGCTTTTCCAGGTAGTCCAGACAAAAAACACAACCAGATGAACTAATTATACTTTATTGTAATATTTATTTATTAATTCGACTTGTATGCCGCTCCTCTCCGGAGACTCGGAGCGGCTTACAACATATACAAAACATCAAAAAATCTAAATCCAATCAAAATATTAAAAATAGACACCCAACACACGTACAACTTTCGAACAACAACCCACAATCATTCCCAGCCCTGCCGGCAAAGATAAGTTTTAAGGTTCTTTCGGAAGGCTGGGAGAGTGGGAGAAACGTGGACTTCAAGGGGCAGTTGGTTCCAGAGGGTGGGCGCCACAACAAAGAAGGCCCTCCCCCTAGGACCCACCAAATGACATTGTTTCGCTGACGGGACCCGGAGGAGGCCGACCCTGTGCGCTCTCACCGGTCGTAGGGAAGTATGTGGCAGAAGACGGTCCCGTAAGTATCCTGGTCCAATAGTATGTTAACAGAAAGTTTGAAAGTTTGAAAGTACAAATTTCCAGCCATTCTTTTACTGCCTGTTACGGAGGTTCATTTCTGAATTTCTTTCTCTGCTTGTTACACAGCTGTGGATCATACTTTCTCTTATCTGAGGCAGCATTTCCCCCCACCAGCTCTCAAGATCATTCCCATATATAATTACAGTTGCATTGATCAGCTTCATCCTTATGGAGAATCTTTAAACTTAGATAATTAGATATTATTTATAGGGTTTAACAGTGCTTTTTTTCTAAAAAAAAAAAAAAGGTGCAGGAACTCACACACGTCATAAAACCCGCCTTGCCTACCCTACAAGGTTCCATCCAAAAAAGGTGCCGGAACTCCGTTCTGGGCGTTCTATGAGAAAAAAAGCCCTGGACCTTCAAACTTTATATGATTACAGTCAGTGCACTATATACATGTGGCACCTCGTGGTGGTCAATGTATTTGAAAATATCACTGAGAATATACATTGTGTAAAAATAAAGGTGAAAGCCATGTAAAACATGGGACATAACATATTAGAATGTCTGTATCTCTCTGTTCTGACAACTTAAGGGAAGTTCGACTATATACACCATTGTGAGATAGCTTCCAGATGCAACTCACTTCCTGCAACTGCTGAATACTAGGACCTGCATAGATCCTAAAACAAAAATGATACTGTCATCTAAACCAGGGGTCACCAACCTGTGATCCACGGCCCACTACCGGGCGGTGGGCTGTTGGCCACTGAGCCACATGAGTGACTGGCTAGTGCATGCGCATGTGCACTCTTGCACCTTCACACTTGCACTAGCATTGTGGCGTTGCGCGGGTGTTAGCAATGCCATGAGTGTTGCACGGGCGCGTCACCACGAGCACATACCCCAACTCACACTAGCATCACGGCATCATGCCGGTGCAACATCCCCATCACGCCAGCATCGCGCATTGCGCGGGCACTAGCATCACCTCATCATTGTGCAGGCACTCATGGCCCCGTTTGCGTCGCATGTGCAATCACGGTCCCATTCATGCTCGCATGCATAAAGGTGCCTCCACCACCATGCCCCGGGTCGCCAACCCAGAAAGGTTGGGGACCCCTGATCTAAACAACAAATATCCATTAGTTCCTGGTAGAGTCTGAACACCATAGAATAATATCTGATTTAAGTTACGAATTTCAGCCAAACTCTCTTTTGACCAGAGCTTGACTCCTCTGACTAGATAGATACATCAAAATGGCTTTCTTGGCAGCGATACAAAGTGGTTTGTCATATCTTTCTGAAATGTTTTTTCCAACTTCCCTAATACCCTGAACTTTCCTAGTGGTTTCCCATGCTAGATTTTACAAACTAGATTTGATCCATTTTAGTTTTTTTCAAGATTAAATTTTTCTATTGCTAAAGCAAATGAATCAAGCAATAATAATAAACAGAATGGGTTTATTAAGATCAAAATTTCTACCCATTTATTTTTCTTTCACTCTGTTTGGTCAGTTCCATTTTAGCACTTTAAAAGAATTGTTGCACTGCAATAAACTTCTGTAATATTGTAATTCCATAACAATATGTTTTAAAGCAGTTCTATAGCTGCTAATCAAAGAGAGAAGCAACCTGGAATTAAGGAGAAACTTCTTAACAGTGAGGACAATTAACTAGTGGAACAGTTTGCCTTCAGAAATCATGGGTGCTACATCACTGGAGGTTTTTAAGAAGAGACTGGACAGTCACTTATCTGAAATGATAGAAGGTGTTGAAGCCATAGGAACCCTGGGAGGAAGTGATCATGCAATATTGGAATTCAACATTATGGAAGCACAAGCAATAGAACACAGTCAAACTAGAGTCTTGGACTTTAAGAGAGCTAATTTCAATAAACTTAGAGAGGGCTTGGGAAGGATTCCATGGATGAGAACCCTCAAGGGAAAAACAACTCAAGAAGTTTGGGAAATTTTGGGCTTCCTGTTCCGGCCAGCAACGTCATTGGCTAAGAGACTCAGAATGCCGAGCTCTTCAGCTGAGTTTCTTCTTGTTTGGGGACCCTAAATGGGCCGGAAGCCACCCCGGAGAGGTGGCAATGAATGAAGGTACTTCCAGGGACCTAGGAGAGATGCGGTCTCTCCGATCGGTCCAGGAGAAGCCTCCCAGAAACCAACAGAAGAAAGGCTAGCTAACTCCATTGTCTAGCTCTAGCTGCAAGCAAACGGAAGTCAACAAGCTCTACCTAAACTGATTGTAAACAGTGTGTTTGAAGCTGGGTAAGAACTAATTTTCTATATCCTGCTTATTTTCCTGAGAAAAAAAAAAGAAATCCCAAGAAGCAAAAATACCTCTGAGAGTGAAAAAAGGGAGGGATTCTCCCCCCTTTTTTGGCTACTGGAAGTGGCGAATCTAACTCTTTAAGGAGAAAAAAAAAGACTAGAAAACTGAAAAATGATCCAACACTGACACCTACTGGTGGATGAGGAGCTATAAAGCTTTTGTGTATGGCTTTTAAAATCAAATGTCTATACACAAATGCACAGAGTATGAACAGCAAACAGGGTGAACTAGAAATTCAGGTTAACGAAGGCAGATATGATATTGTTGCCATAACGGAAACATGGTGGGATGAAACCCACAAATGGAACACACAGCTAGAGGGATTTAAATTATTTAAAAGAAACAGACCAAATAAAAGAGGAGGTGGAGTTGCTCTCTCTATAAGAAATAACTACATCTCTACAGAAATAGAGCACAACAATGATGAAAATTGTTCTAAATGCATATGGGTCAATATAAAAGGGGGGGACGACATTGCCATAGGTGTATACTATAGGCCACCCAACCAAACACAGGAAATAGATGAATTTTTTGCTAGTCAGCTAACTAAGGTATGTAGGAAGCACATCACAACAGTAATGGGGAACTACCCTGACATCAACTGGGAGACAAAAACTCTGCACCAAGTGGAAGATCAAACAGATTCCTGACAAACCTAGCAGACAACTTTGTCTCCCAAAAAGTAGAGAAGGGAACTAGAGGATTAGCCATTTTGGACCTAATTCTCACTAACAGAGATGAAATGATAGAAGGTGTTGAAGCCATAGGAACCTTGGGAGGAAGTGATCATGCAATATTGAAATTCAACATTATGGAAGCACAAGCAATAGAACACAGTCAAACTAGAGTCTTGGACTTCAAGAGAGCTAATTTCAATAAACTTAGAGAGGGCTTGGGAAAGATTCCATGGATGAGAATCCTCAAGGGGAAAACAACTCAAGAAGCTTGGGAAATTTTGAAAAATGAGATAATAAAAGCCCAGTCTAGCACAATACCAACAAAGAGGAAAAATAACAGCTCTCAAAAGAAACCAGCATGGCTGCATAAAGAACTCTCTGACAAATTGAAACATAAAAAAACAAGTATAGAAAGTGGAAAGAGGGGCACATAACTAAGTCATAATATCAGCAAACAGCCCGAGCCTCCAAAGATGAAGTGAGGAAAGCCAAGGCTCAAAATGAACTAAGGCTTGCAACCAAAGTCAAAAATAACAAAAAAAAACTTCTTTCAACATGTAAAAAACAAGAAAAAGTAAAGGGAATGATTGGTCCATTAGTGGGTGAAAGTGGCAAGAAGATGACAAGCAACAGGGAGAAAGCAGAACTATTTAACTCATTTTTTGCATCTGTCTTTACACAAAGGGAAAAAATAGACCAACCTATCAAAAATAGTGCCATAAAAAACAGAATAGAAACACAAGTTAAGATACGCAAAAAAATGGTAAGTGAGCACTTGTCCAGCCTAGATGAGTTCAAATCGCCAGGACCAGATGGATTACACCCCAAGGTTCTCAAGGAACTGGCAGATGTGATCTCAGAACCACTGAACTATATTTTTCAAAGATCCTGGAGCACTGGGGAACTACCAGAGGACTGGAAAAGAGCTGATGTAGTTCCCATCTACAAAAAAGGAAAAAAAATGGACGAAGGAAATTACAGACTTATCAGCCTGACCTCAATACCTGGGAAGATCCTGGAAAAGATAATCAAACAACGAATCAGCAAACACCTAGAGGCAAACAAAGTCATTACTAAAAGCCCACATGGGTTTGTCAAAAATAGATCATGCCAGACAAACCTTATTGCATTCTTTGACCAAGTGACAAAATTAGTGGACCAGAGGAATGCTGTAGACATAATTTACTTGGACTTCAGTAAGGCATTTGATAAAGTAGATCACAACTTACTACTTGACAAGATAGAAAAATGTGGGTTAGACAGCATCACCACCAGATGGATCCGTAGCTGGCTGACCGGCCGTGCTCAGTGTGTGGTCCTCAATGGAACCGCATCTACATGGAGAGAAGTGTGTAGTGGGGTGCCCCAGGGCTCTGTTCTGGGCCCAGTGCTCTTCAACATCTTCATTAATGATTTGGATGAGGGGATAGATGGGGAACTCATCAAATCTGCAGACACACCAAGCTGGCAGGAATAGCCACTCCAGAAGACAGGCTTAAGATACAGAAGGATCTGGACAAACTTCAACACTGGGCACTATCTAACAAAATGAAATTCAATGGTGAAAAAAGCAAGGTTCTACATTTAGGCAAGAAAAAGAAATGCACAGATATAGTATAGGATGACTAAACCGCCCTGTTTAGGGTGACTCGCTCCCTCCTTAATCAGGGGGAGGGATGATGCACCCTTGCAGGGTAGTGCTGAGGATTTTAATAAGTTTTTCGCGGATAAAATCGGCCAGATTCGGATGGACCTTGACTCCAATTGGAATGCAGTGTCGGCTGACAATGAGTCAGTCGAGATGACAGGGACTCGTCTTGATCCTGTTGTGTGGACGGAGTTTGACCCTGTAGCACCCGATGAAGTGGACAAGGCCATTGGAGCTGTGAGTTCCGCCACCTGTTTATTGGACCCGTGCCCCTCCTGGCTGGTTTCGGCCAGCAGGGAGGTGACACGGGGCTGGGTTCAGGAGATTGTTAACGCCTCTTTGAGGGAGGGGTCCTTTCCGGCTCCCTGCAAGGAGGCAATTGTGCGCCCCCTCCTCAAGAAGCCTTCCCTGGACCCAGCTGTATTAAACAACTACCGTCCTGTCTCCAATCTTCCCTTTATAGGGAAGGTTGTTGAGAAGGTGGTGTCACTCCAGCTCCAACGGTCCTTGGATGAGGCCGATTATCTGGGCCCTCAACAGTCAGGATTCAGGCTCGGCTACTCCATGGAAACTGCTTTGGTCGCGCTGACTGATGATCTCTGGTGGGCCCAGGATAGGGGATTTTCCACTATCCTGGTGCTACTTGACCTCTCAGCGGCTTTCTTTTTTTTTTTTTTAAATTTTTTTATTGGTTTTTTAATTTTTAACAAAAGAAAAATACTCAAATCAAATCATAATATTAAAGTAAACAATAAACATAATCAGAACATAAATACATATTTCAAAATCATCCATAAACATAACATATGTACTTATTTCAATACATCTACTAGTAATAACTCAACTGAGAATAATCATAAACCATATTTTCCAAACAATTAACATTGCTGCTCGGTACCCCCACCACCTCATCCCCCTAACCCTAACCTTCCCCCCTCACTTACCATCTAACTACCTACTCTCCTCCCTCCTTCTCTATCTCCCTCCTTCTACTCCACCCAACTATCCCTTCTCTTCCCCCTTCTTATCAACTTTCTACTTACATCAGCCTTCACTCCTCCTTCCTCTTTCCATCAGATGTGGTGCCCAGAGGCCACCCGAACAACCCCTTAATAACAGTAATTACACATTCTTGCATCAACCCTAATTACAGTTGAAAAAACATAGTATATAAAATTATAAACCCTCCCTAACCCCCCCTGACTTCCCAGAGTGAGTACAGGGTAAAACAAAAAAAACCCCACTACTTCAAACAAAATTATTATATAATCCTAACAAGAATTTTAAACTATATACTAAATACAATCTCTATCTAACATTTATTCAACCTTATCAGTTCTAATATATATCTAATCCCTCAATCATTCCATCTAATGTCAAACCTTAAATCATTTCAATCCACTAAACAAAACAAACATATCATCTTGTTAAGAATATTAATATTCATTTACATATCTAAACCATCAATCTAAGAATCAGTCCATCACTTCAATTCATTGAGAGGTTATATAGAATCACCCAAACAATCAAGTTTAGTATATATCTTTCAATAATCCATCTCTTTTAACATTCTAGACAGTCATTTCAAACCATTAAACATCAAATAAATAAATCATCTTTTTGAAAAAAAATAAACAAATAATATCAGTAAACCCCTCAGTTAAAAAAAAATATATATTCTTAGTCAATTTAGTATATCTTCCATTAAACATCCTCTCTTACATCTTACTCATAAATTCAGCCCATAATCTTAGATTGGCCTTAATTCCTTACACTTAATTTTAAATTTCACTTCTTCAATCGACTTCTGGGCTTTCTCATATGTCAAATAAACCTAAATAACAAATACAATCTATTTAATCCATTTCTAACTTAGAATCCTTCAACCTTATCAAATCCCATAATGCATATCTATCCCATCAATCAGTCAATCTAATGTCAAACCTAGATCATTTCAAAACAAGTACATTCTTCTTCAATTTAATTATATCTTCCACCTCTCAGCGGCTTTCGATACCATTGACCATGGTATCCTTCTGCACCGACTGGAGGGGTTGGGGGTTGGGAGCACTGTTTTGCAGTGGTTCACCTCCTACCTCACTGGTCGGTCACAGTCGGTGTTGGCGGGGGGTCAGAGGTCGACTCCTAGGTTCCTCCCTTGTGGGGTCCCTCAGGGATCGGTCCTCTCCCCTCTGCTGTTTAATATCTACATGAAACCGCTGGGTGAGATCATCCGACAACACGGGGTGAGATATCATCAGTATGCTGATGATACCCAGCTTTACATCTCCATCCCGTGTCATTTCAGTGAAGCAGCGGAAGTGATGTGCCGATGTCTGGAGGCTGTTAGGGTTTGGATGGGTGCCAACAGGCTCAAACTCAACCCCGACAAGACGGAGTGGCTATGGGTTCTGCCTCCCAAAGATAACTCAATCTATCCGTCCATTAGCCTGGGGGGGGAGCTTTTGACCCCCTTGGAGAAGGTCCGCAACTTGGGCGTCCTCCTCGATCCACAGCTAAATCTGGAACATCATTTCTCGGCTGTGGCGAGGAGGACATTTGCCCAGGTCCGCCTGGTGCACCAGTTGCGGCCCTATTTGGACCGGGAGTCTCTTCTCACAGTCACTCATGCCCTTATCACCTCGAGGCTCGACTACTGCAATGCTCTCTACATGGGGCTACCTTTGAAAAACGTTCGGAGACTTCAGATAATGCAGAATGCAGCCGCGCGAGCAGTGTTGGGCCTGCCCAGAAATGCCCACATTTCGGCATTACTCCGCGAGCTGCATTGGCTGCCTATTGGTCTCCGAACGCAATTCAAAGTGTTGGTTATGACCTATAAAGCCCTACGTGGCATCGGACCAGGTTACTTACGGGACCGTTTGCTGCCTCATGAAACCCAGCAACCTGTTAGGGCCCACAGAGTGGGCCTTCTCCAGGTCCCGTCAGCCAGACAGTGTCGCCTGGTGGGGCCTAGGGGAAGAGCCTTCTCTGTTGCGGCCCTGGCCCTCTGGAATCAACTCCCCCCGGAGATCCGTATCACCCCCACCCTCTCCGCCTTTTGTAAACTCCTTAAGACACATCTTTGCCGACAGGCCTGGGGCGGTTGACATCTTGCCCCTAGCCAGTGTATGTTTGTGTGTACGTTTGTTGAATGAATGGTTTCTTAAATTTAGGGGTTTTCTTTTTATATATGTATTTTTTATATATTTATTATGTAGTATTTTAATATTGGATTTCTATTTATGCTGTGAGCCGCCCTGAGTTCTCGGAATAGGGCGGCATAGAAATTTAATAAAAAAAAATAATAATAATAATAATAATAATAATAATAATAATAATAATAATAATAATAATAATAGGGGGTACTTTGCTCAATAGTAGTAACTGTGAGAGGGACCTTTGAGTCCTAGTGGACAATCACCTAAATATGAGCCAGCAGTGTGCTGCAGCTGCCAAAAAGGCCAACACAGTGCTAGGCTGCATTAACAGAGGAATAGAATCAAGATCACGTGAAGTGTTAATACCACTTTACAATGCCTTGTTAAGGCCACACTTGGAATACTGTTTTGGACAGTTTTGGTCACCACGATGCAAAAAAGATGTTGAGAATCTAGAAAGAGTACAGAGAAGAGCAACAAAGATGATTAGGGGACTGGAGGCTAAAGCATATAAGGAATGGCTGCTGGAACTGGATATGTCTAGTTCACAGGTCAGCAACCTGCAGCTCCAGAGCCGCATGCGGCTCTTTGAGCCTTCCCCTGTGGGTCCCAGCCTCCTCTGCCATTTACAGAGAGAGACAGAGACAGAGAGAGGCACTTGCGCTTCCCTGCTTCTGTGTGTGTGTGTGTGTATGTGTGTGTGTGTGTGTGTGTAAAAGAGAGTGGACTCACGGTGTTCTTCGACAAGTTGAAAAGCTTTTTGGGTGGGGCTCCTCCCTTTGCTGTGTTTCTGCAAGAAGCAGGAAGGGCAGGAGAGAGCTAGCTAGCCCAGCTATGCTGACTCAGGAAGTCCATGAGTCATAAAAGAGCTGAGATTGCCTACCCCTGAGCTTGTTGAAGAACAGCTTGAAGCCAGCTTGCCAGGTGAGCAGAAGATCGGAGAGAGAGGGGGGAAGAGAAAGAGAGTGAGAGAAAGGGAGGGAGAGGGGGAGGGAGAGGAAAGAAAGAGAGAGAAAATAAAGAGAGTAGGGGAAGAGAACTGGCAGACCAAGGGCAGAAAGAGAGAGAGGGAGAGAAAGAGGGAGGGAGGGAGAGAGAGACAGAGAGACCCTTTTGAATCTAAAATGAAGATAACACTGCATATATCCTTTTTTATCTTTATGATACACACACACACACACACACATTTTAAAGGTAAAAAAGGATATATGCAGTGTTATCTTCATTTTAGATATGAAAAGGGTTTTGCGGCTCCCAGTGTTTTGTTTTCGATGGGAAGCAGGTCCAAGTGGCTCTTTGAGTGTTTTGGGTTGCCTACCCCTGGTCTAGTTTAATGAAGAGAAGGACGAGGGGGGACATGATAGCAGTGTTCCAATATCTCAAGGGCTGCCACAAAGAAGAGGGAGTCAAACTATTTTCCAAGGCGCCTGAAGGCAGGACAAGAAGCAACGGATGGAAACTAAGCAAGGAGACAAGCAACCTAGAACCAAGGAGAAACTTCCTTAGAACAATTAACCAGTGGAACAACCTGCCTCCAGAAGTGGTGAATGTTCCAACACTGGAAGTTTTTAAGAAGACACTGGACAGCCATTTGTCCGAAATGGTATAGGGTTTCCTGCTTGAGCAGGGGGTTGGACTAGATTACCTCCAAGGTCCCTTCCAACTTTACTATCATCATCATCATCATCATCATCATCATCATCATATGGTATAAATTCTCCTTCTTGAGCTGGGGGCTGAAGACCTCCAAGGTCCCTTCCAGCTATGTTCTATTCTAATTCTGCTTGATATAAAGCTCAGCTGAAATTCCAAATAGTTATAGTATATTTAAAGTAGGGATAATGGAAAATAAAGTTCAATACATTGAATAACATTCTGGGAAAGCAAGTCTAGGTTCTGGTAGTCGATTTGTCCCTATTTATTTTTCATGCTAATTCATTCATTTTACTGATATTTTCATGTTTTGAACATATAATGAAATAGGATGTAATTGTAAAAAGTTACTGTTAAAATGATGAAATTCAGGATGGGCTAAACATTATTGTTTTCTCAAGTATGTACATGTCTTTAAGGAACAGAATGTGGCAATCTTTAACCATGCATTTAGGCCAATAATATACATATTTGATTCATTTTGGCAAGCAGTTAATAAAGCAAACAAAGACACAAAGTATTTATGACTATTTTCTCTTCTCAAACCATCCCATAAATATTGCAGATGTTAGACTAAAGGAGAGCTGGCAAAATAATTTTCAATCTTTGTCTAATGCTGCTGGACTTTTTCCAAGCCCAGTGCAGTAGTCCTCTTCTGTGTTTTGCTTTCCCCCCCCTAGTGCTCTCTTTCACAGACACCACTCCCACCCTTATCCTAAGAATGAATTCTTTTCAAATTCCTCAGAGTCAACAAGATGCTTCCATTTTATTTTGATTGCTGATTTTGCAGAAAAACAGGAAGGCTAGGCGTGTAAATTGATTGATAGGCTGGACAGGAGAACAATTTCAACTTCCTTTTTATTTCCCACCTTTGTTCTGCCTTTCTGCATTTCCAGCCTCATTTCATTCTGTATTAGAAATGGGGGGAGGAGTTTGATTGTGATAATTCACTAGCAGAATTGTGCAAAGAATACTTGGAAAGATGAAAAAACGCACTAGTGTTTTTTGGGATAAAGGGAGACGTGTGCTAGAGTAATATTTTCTCGGGGGCTTAATAATTGGAAACAAATCAGTAAATCTTTCACTCTATTTTGGGATTTGACTGAAATCACCACTCTATACAAATACTTTTGTAGCTACTGACACTAAGCTCCCACATAACAAAGTGGCAGAAGCACACTCTTACAATGATTTTAATTTCTTACAAACTCTCACTCTTCACAACCTACCACATACCACCTTTCTAACAGTTTATATATTCTATGATTTCTTCATTTTTCCATGTTTAGAAAATATTCTCCTGATTATGTAAATTATTTCTAAGATTTGGAGGTTTCCCCTTAATTAAATTTACTATTTGTATTTTGTAATCATAATTTCTATCAAACATAGTAAGTTATTAAATTCAGTATAGTTTTATATGAAGTTTGCTTATGTAATTGCGGATTGAGAAAACTGAATGGGATGGAAAGATATATGAAGCTATGAAAAGAAACAGATGATCAAACCTGGATCCTAAGGGTTTGTCTAATTATGACATTTTTTTCTTTCCTCAGTATCCAGGCCTTTCTGAGTACTATAAATTTAAATCCAATTGCCAAATCCTCAAAAATCAAAATAGAGATCAATCTGCAGAAAATGTATGTATAATATCATGGATGAAATCAATGATGAAATCAAACATTCATTTAATTTATACTGGGTGGATATTCTTTAGGATTCATTTTATAACTACTATTTTTGCAAAAGGTTTTATTTTGATGTCTATTATATTTACAAATTCTACAGTAATAACCACACAATTGTTAATGAAATTTAATAACATAATAGTTGGAAATTACAATGTAATGCTAATTAACTTAAGTATCATACAATTATTTCATTTAGCATACTCAGCTAAGAAACATAACATCATATAAAATGCTGGATCTGTATGTCATTATCTTCTACATTCCAGGTTAATATATACAGTTTAATATAAATGACAGAAAGTGAACAAAGACTTTATCATCATCTGTCAAGAGTTAGAGAAAATACTATATGTAATATATTTCTACTGAATTGCATTTGGGATGTGTAAGATTTGGCTACTTTAATCTTGGCTAAACGTAATCAAGGTAACAATTCAGTGCATTTTATTAAATGATTAAGTAAATTTAACATATTAATCTCAGGTATCATCTTTTGTTTCTTTCCCAAGACAGAACTGAAATCCTCTAGAAATCAAATACCATAGAGCAGTGGTGGCGAACCTATGGTACGCGTGCCAGAAGCGGCACTCAAAGCCCTCTCTGTGGGCACACGCGCCGTTGCCCCAGCAGAGTTCACCAGAGTAGCGAGCACGTGGTGTTTGGAAGCGACAGGGCAGGAAGTGAGTGAGCAAGCTGAGATGGCTTCCCGGGGATGCCCTGGAGATTGCAAGGGACTGGCCCCGGCCACGCTCACACAGTCTGCTGTGACCACTGCAGCCATACCCACCCAGTGGGCTACGCCCCCCCATGCCCCCCCTGAGGGTACCACAATGCTGATTCAGCCCTTTGCGATAAATAAGTGGGTTTTGGGTTGCAGTTTGGGCACTCGGTCTCTAAAAGGTTCGCCATCACTGTCATAGAGCATATTTCCAAAAATCAAATAATTTAAGTGTTTTCCTTTATTTTCAGTCTGTGTTTTAAACAGTACATTTATCTTGGACAAAGAGGAAAAAAGCCTATAAAATTTCCAAGTGTTACAAAAACGAAACAATTCCTAGCATTACAAGATACTCCCAAGATTTTAGTCAGAAAATAAGCATTACTCTAAGCTTATCATACTTTGAAAAAAGTTATAAATATGGAGATTTAGTTCAGGTTAATCATATGATGTATTAGTCTAATATCTGGGCAAAGTTGGAAGATATCCTATCTAGCACCAAAAGCTGTTACAGCTTTAGGGAGCAGGCATTCTCAAGTACAATTTGGGCCTTTACATACAAATGCCGAAGATATTTTATGTTACATTATGGAAGGGTTCTATTTTCTGGCAACACAAAACCATTCCCTTTTCTCTGACATAAATACAGAGGAAACTGGTGAGTATGCTTTCATGAAAAGTTTATACAGTTACTAGAAATGCAGAGGTCAGAGCTGGTACATAGTGCTGATACATTGTTTTTTTTTATTAGAATGCTTTATAAACTGTGGAGGAAGACTCTACATACACTGAGCTACAATGCCTGCAGTTAAACATAATTAAACGTCTAGCATGCCCCATCTGGCAGATTCCAGTAACTAGAATAATAGAGTCTACATGTTCAGTTATAAAGATGATAAAAAATTATCAGACATTTCAGTACTTTCAACTAAACCAGTATAGTCTAGTCATATAATTGACTTTAATTACACAATACTCCTGCTGACTGAAGGATATTTTTCCTCTCACTGGAGTGTTAGCAGTGTAAGATCATAAAACAGACAAAAATAAAGATCTTTGAAAATGTGCTGTTTGTTGATTTCTTTGCCTAAGTGGTAGGTAGAACTGTTTCTCTTACCAAGCAAGAAAAATATTGCAGATAGAACAGTATTATTTGGATATAGTACTTCTATAAAATTAAAAGCAAAATAAAAATCAATCTCAAGTATAATCATAAAACAACACAATCAAAGCTTTGGAAAAAGTATTTTCTTACCCATTAACCAAAATCTGAATTTTCCACCAAAGTTCTTAAATAATTTGACAAAGTTAATATTGAAGAATAATCTGCTATGACTCACACAAATATTCCTGCAGCCTTATACATCAGATAACTTAGAAATGATAAAATTATAAATCCTATAATCGCCTTAGTTGCTCCATCAATTGGAATAGTTAAAAAGAGATGGAAATGTTTTTTTAAACTGGATTTCTAGTTTAATATTTCCAAATATGAAAAAAGGAGAGTTATTCTCTAAATGCTCCTTATTCCAAAGAGATTATTTTGAAGTAATACAAGGAGTGGTTATCTCTCTCCTCCTTTCAA
The DNA here is from genome assembly GCA_034064705.1 of Bothrops alternatus. NCBI lineage: Eukaryota > Metazoa > Chordata > Lepidosauria > Squamata > Viperidae > Bothrops > Bothrops alternatus. The sequence continues at coordinate 36,685,278 of JARGCV010000112.1, forward strand.
ATAAAATCATTTTCCACATGTTTAAACGAATGCAGAACTGCTCTGTAACTGTACAAGTTTTCCTTATTAGGAACAATCCAAAGAATGCTGCACACATCTGGTAAAATCTCTTCAAGAATGCTAAAGACATCTGATGTTCCTGGTCTTGTCTAAGATAGCCAGTTCTTTATTTTTTAGGTTTTCTCCAATTTTTCTGACCCTATCAAACAAGGTATTACTGCACAGTATACTACAGTACATTTAAGAACAAAACTATCAAAGTACTGGCTATCATTTCCTGTTTCTGTATCATAATATTAAGTTTTGATATATTAGGTTCAGTAATTAGTTTTATTAAACTAAAGTAAGAAAATTTTTGGTAGAAATCTATGGAGATTTCATGCTAGTTATTAGTGTGGAGAAAGCTAAGGTAAAATGTTGTCCAAATCAAAGTCAAATTGGATGCAACCACTCATACTTGTTGCAATCTATGCTTTTCTCCAAGAGCATACTAGAGAATGAATAGGCAAAAGGTTGATTTATATATGGATTTTTTTACACTATATCAGTGTTGGCGAACCTATGGCACAGGTGCCAGAGGCGGCACTCAGAGCCCTCTATGTGGGCACGCACACCGTCGCCCCAATCCTAGGCCTTCAGCTGGGTTTTAAAAAACCTTTTCGCTTTAGACCTCCACTGCTGTGTGCAAAAAAAAAAAAAAAAGTTCAGTCAATTTCAACTTCTCGCAGGAAAAAAAAAAGATCTTGCAAAGTTGGAATTGATTGAACTTTTTAGTCCCACCCAGTCTGCTGTTACCACTGCAGCCATGCCCACCCAATGGGCCACACCCAGCCAATGGGCCACACCTACCCGGCACCCGACGATGCATAAGTGGGTTTTGGGTTGCAGTTTGGGCACTCAGTCTCTAAAAGGTTTGCCATCACTGCACTATATCAAACAGTTATAGTTTATCTATCAGGAATTTAATTTCTTTCTTGACAGTTAGTCTTCTACATAAAGAATAAAATGGATTGGAAAAAATAGCTTCACGAAATAATAGAAATCAGATGGTCAAAACCAAAAAATTTTTTCGTATATATTTCTATTTTATAAATGAGGCAAATAAGAGATTTACCAATCAACATTAGATTTTGGAGAAAATATTGTGCATTATGATTGCCTCATCATTTTAAGTTCAGTCTATACTTTACATGCTCCAGTGGCTACTGTTCAAGTAGTCCTTTGAACTTGAGAGGAATACCATGAGGCTTTATATATTAAACAATGTGGAAGATTATTCTAAACTATTTTACCTTGATACATAGGATTCTAACCAAGAAACTTTTAAAAACTTGTTTTGGTAAAGAATATCACTCAACTAAGGCTAACTTAGTAGACCATTCAGAATGGCTAAACATAAACATGACCACCTGTTCTAAAATTTCTTTCATGACCTGAATGTGGAAGGCTTCTCAAAGAAAAAAAAATAAAATGGCAGAGGAAATCAGGAAATATTGTTGTGGGTAGCCTCAGATAGTCATTCTGCTGCTTTCTAGCACCTAGTTAAGTATTTTGTTCTCAAACAAATGTTTGGTCCCCAGAGGTTTTATTCCACTGATAACTACTATATTTGGTATGCATCATTTATATTTTCACTTTTTCATATTGCATGGTTGGACTGCTACAGATATTATTTACTTCTTACCTGCAGACACCTCACCCAAAGCCTCAAGGGATGTAGTGAAGATCTCCTTGGTTACCACTGTGATCAAGAGATATTGGGCCTGGTCACCATGTAACAAAATACCTATAGCAATCTAAGAAAAGTGAGGTATTTGTACTATGCACAGCACAGCACTGCATTTCTATTTCTATTTAGTCTCCAACCATAAATTAGTAAAGTAAAATAATGCTGTGCAATGTTAGACATGAGAAAATGCTATGCATTTTCGTTGCCATAGTATTGTATATACCAGTGATGGCGAACCTTTTAGAGCAGTGGTTCTCAACCTTTCTGAGGTTGAGACCCCACTTGCCCCGCCCATGCGCGCCGCGACCCCGACCCGGGGGCGCGCGCGTGTGCGCAAAAAAAATTTTTGTAAATTTTTTTAAAAAAATCAAAAACAAAAAACAAAATGGCGGCCGCGATGGGTGGATCTGCGCATGCGCGCATCACACGCGCCACGCATGCGCGCATCCGCCCATCGCGGGCCGCCATTTTGTTTTTTTTATTTTTTAAAAAAATTTTTTTAAAAAAAATAAAAAAAAACAAAATGGCGGCTGCGATGGGCGGATCTGCGCCTGCACAGATCGGCCCGTCGCACACGCCGCGCATTCGTGGATCCGCCAGTTGAGGTCCGCCATTTTGTTTTTATTTTATTTTATTTTATTTTATTTTATTTTAATTTTTTTTAAATTTTTTTTCCAGCGCGACGGGCAGATCTGAGTGTGCGCGGCGCGCGCACGCCAAAAAAATTTAAAAAATTAAAAAAAATTTTAAAAAATTAAAAAATTAAAAAAAATAAAAATAAAAAAAACAAAATGGCGGCCGGCGGTGCCTGGCGACCCCCGCGAAATGGGGTCGTGACCCCAAATGGGGTCGCAACCCCAAGGTTGAGAACCACTGTTTTAGAGCCTGAGTGTCCAAACCGCAACCCAAAACCCACTTATTTATCGCAAAGTGCCAGGGCCGCCCTCAGGGGGTGCCTGCCCTCAGGGGTATGGGGTGTGCGTGGCCAACTCAACATCACTCACGTCAGGGGCACCTGTGCGGGCATGGTGGGTGCAGAAGGGCAAAGTGCATGGGTCAGAGGGAGGCCCACTCCCTCTCCATGTGAGGAGACCTGGCTTTGTAACCAAAGCATCCTCAGCAATAGGATGGGAGACCACCAGGGGATGGCAAAAGGGCCATAGGGCTGCTGGTGGCCAACTGCTAAGCAGGACTTCCCTCAGGCCCTCCCTTCCTCTCATTCCAATCTCTATCCCTCCCTCCTTCCTTCCTCCCTCCCTCCTCTCTCTCTCCCCCCCTCTCTCTTTCTCCCCCTTTCTCCAAAGTCCAAACGTGTGTGCTACTTCCCTCGCACGCCCTGTTCACGGCACGCATGCCTATAGAAAGGGCTCTGTGATAGAGGATTAAACAGCTGGGTGATTTTGGGCCAATCATTCTCTCTCAGCCCAATCCACCTCCCAGGTGTGTTGTGAGGAAAATAGGAGGAGAAAGGTATGTTGGAGATGTTCATTGCCTTGAGTTATTTGTAAAAATAGTATAGGTGAGATATAAAAATAAAATTAATTAATTCATTAAATAAATACTGGATTTCAGGACATGTACTGATTTTCTAAACATGTAGGAAAACCAATCTAAAGTAAGCAGCAGGTTGTCTAGAAGATAATATGAGATCCCTTCAGAAGGCTCCACTTTGCAAAAGATATGGGGGGGAGGAGATTCCAAATGCTCATCTGAATGGAAATTCATCTTTTCCATCTCCAAGTGTAGTGATGCAAATATGAAAGTTGGATTAATTGAATGAACAGATTAGAATGTAGATTCATTATAGGAAGCTACTTTACTTTACTTATTGATAATTCATTTGTATTGTATTTAATTTGGCCTGTACTGTAGGACCAATGGAGACGGATATTAATTTTAAATTAAAGAAAAATCCATCTCCATTGATCCTTCAGTACAGGCCTGATCATTCTTTCCTGTTCTACAATAAAGTAAATAACAATATGCATAAACTTGTACATATAAGGCTTGCTTAAGTGGCATCTGGTTTTTTAAAAAGTGTATGCAAGGTAATGGGACACTGATCCCTTTGCTGGTCTTGAGAATATTGGCAAACACCTACTCTTGAATTTACTGTTCCTATTTGGCTCTTGGACTGTCCATGTCCCATCATTATGTGGTAGTACTGCTTTTCCAGCAGAAAAGATTAATATATTTCTAAGGATGCATCCAAAAGCTTCAGGAAGTGCTACTCTTGATTTTGTACAAACAGGTTGGATCTGCTTGAATAGAACACAATTAGTTCCTGCTCCTTTATCACTTCTTGAAAATAGAAGGCAATAAGAAATTGCACAAGCAACAGTCCATGGGCCAACAGATTCTTTTTGAAGACCACTGGTACTAAAACAAGTCATGTCTTTAGTTAATTATAGACTCTGGATTTAAACAGTCTTCCAAACAGGTTACCTATCTTAGACATCTTGAAGCACTGCATAATGCCAATCAAACGATTATACAATTTATTGCACACTTGCTTTTGGTGACTTATATCCCACCACTTCTCCACAGCAGCTATAGATCTGTCCTCCTCTTGAGGGTTACTCTTTGGGAATAGTGATTATATTCCCAAAATGCAAAAAAAAAAAAAACAATTGTGGAAACCTTCCTGGTTTGTCTTAGACTACAGCTCCCACAACTCTCAGACCAGATTGGGAATTACAGGCTATGTTTAAAGGGCTGCCTTTAAACAAGGCCTGGCCAGTTCATGGATTGTAGGAACCAGCGGAAACAGGGTTGGTCTAGGATTGCCAAACCGAGTGCTTAGCCCAGACTACAGGACAAGATGCACCAGGTACCCAGACAATCTTCCCTCTCATTAGGGCCTACCGACTACGGTTTGCACTGCATTCTGCGGATAAAATCCCAGGAGTTTTACAGCTGAGAGTCAAAGTCCACTCAGCACAAGGCCCTCAAGCTGCTCAGCTCCTACTGCAAAGAGCGGGGAAGCCAAAGATGCCAGACGTACTGGCGACGGCGACTGCTGAAGTGGCACCGTCAGCAGGAGAGTCTGCGTGGGAGAGGGCCGGTGAGGAGCACATGGCAAAGCTACCGCTCCCTCCGCCATCGGCCAGCCCTTAGCAGGCACTGAGCAGAGAACAGACTTGCAGCATGACAAACCCCCATGGCCTCGACAAGGCGCTGAAGATGTCTCTGCAGAGGAAGACCAAGATTCATTCAGCAGCTGGTGGGTGTGCACGCTTATCGCAAATGACTTTGGGAGGAAGAAGGAGGAGACTGGATCCCTCCCTCTCTAATCCTACTCTGCACAGCAGCAGACCTCTGCTGCCCTCCCTTTATTGTACATCTTCCATGGGACTCATGTTGGGATTGAATAGCAATGTTACGGTTTCCCCACTTCGCTCATGCAGTCAATTCACGTCAGTGTGTGTGTGTGTGTGTGTGTGTGTGTGTGTGTGTGTATTTGTGTAACTATGTGTGCCCGTGTCTCGCCTCCCATTTCCTGCATTCCACGGAAAGGAGCGGGAACGAATAAATAAGGACTGTCTTGTACCAGCCTCCCTAGGTCCAGTCAGTTTCCAGTTTCTTCTTTTAACACTCTCAAGGGAGAAAGAGAAGATTTGGAATTTCTCTCAGGCTAGTTTACTGTTGGAATTGCTCAGAAGATTGGAAGCTCTGTGTTTTGTTTGTTTGTGCGTGTGTGTGTATGTGTTTGCATTCTGTGTTTCACAGCCTCATGAGTTTAATGAGATTTATTCCTAGATATAGATGTGCAGGACTAGTATCTTAAAAATAGCTGTCCTCTCAGTGCACACAGATCCATAGCTGGCTGACCGGCCATACTCAGCGTGTGGTCCTCAATGGAACCGCATCTACAGGGAGAGAAGTGTGTAGTGGGGTGCCCCAGGGCTCTGTTCTGGGCCCAGTGCTCTTCAACATCTTCATCAATGATTTGGAAGAGGGGATAGATGGGGAACTCATCAAATCTGCAGATGACACCAAGCTGGCAGGAATAGCCAACACTCCAGAAGACAGGTTTAAGATACAGAAGGATCTGGACAGACTTCAACACTGGGCACTATCTAACAAAATGAAATTCAGTGGTGAAAAAAGCAAGGATCTACATTTAGGCAAGAAAAACCAAATGCACAGATATAGTATAGGGGGTAACTTGCCCAATAGTAGTAACTGTGAGAGGGACCTCGGAGCCCTAGTGGACAATCACCTAAATATGAACCAGCAGTGTTCTGCAGTTGCCAAAAAGGCCAACACAGTGCTAGGCTGCATTAACAGAGGGATAGAATCAAGATCACGTGAAGTGTTAATACCACTTTACAATGCCTTGGTAAGGCCACACTTGGAATACTGCATCCAGTTTTGGTCACCGCAATGTAAAAAAGATGTTGAGACTCTAGAACAGCGGTTCTCAACCTGTGGGTTGCGACCCCTTTGGGGGTCAAACGACCGTTTCACAGGGGTCGCCTAAGACCAGGGCTTTTTTTTCTCATAAAACGCTCAAAACCGCATTCCGGCACCTTTTTTTGATGGATTTTTTTTCAACTTTTCCATGAGTTGTGCTACACCCTCTATTCTATTGGCTTTTGAAAGCCAATAGAATAGACTCTATTGAATAGACTCTTAATCTATTGAATAGATTAAGAGTCTATTCAATAGACTCCATTCTATTGGCTTTCGAAAGCCAATAGGAATTGTCCAGACAGAGCGCGCCAAAAGACCCAGCCCCCAAACATTGCATTTGCAAGTTATCTGCAGCAAAGGCACGTTTGCAGGAACTTTTCATGTCTCCCTGCTGAGCAACCACGCCATCTCCTACTTGTAAGTAAAAGAGAACCAGGGGTGGGAGGTGGGGAGCAGCACTTAATTCTGCCCTGCCGAAAAAGCGGAGTCCATGTGCACTCCTGCCTCGTGCTCACACGTGTCAGCCAGGCTCTCCAGGGTCGCACTGCAGCTGGTGCTGTGGGAGCTGCGGGGCCCGCTCTACACGGAGGGGCTGCACAGGGTGAGTGGCGGAGCTTCCCCCCACGCCATACTGCCCACCTCCTTCACCTTCGGAGGCCGCCCCGGCTGGCCTCCACAACGGAGCTTCCCCCCGCGCCACCCGGCCCACCTCCCTCACCTTTGGAGGCCGCCGTGGCCGGCCTCCACAACGGAGCTTCCCCCGGCGCCACACTGCCCACCTCCTTCACCTTCAGAGGCCGCCCTGGCCGGCCTCCACAACGGAGCTTCCCCCGGCGCCACACTGCCCACCTCCTTCACCTTCAGAGGCCGACCCGGCCGGCCTCCACAACGGAGCTTCCCCCCGCGCCACGCTGCCCACCTCCTTCACCTTCGGAGGCTGCCCCGGCCGGCCTCCACAATGGAGCTTCCCCCGTGCCACCCGGCCCACCTCCTTTACCTTCGGAGGCCGCCGCGGCCGGCCTCCACAATGGAGCTTCCCCCCGCGCCACGCTGCCCACCTCCTTTACCTTCGGAGGCCGCCCCGACTGGCCTTCACAACGGAGCTTCTCCCCGCGCCACGCTGCCCACCTCCCTCATCGTCGGAGGCCACCCTGGCCCTGTGTTCCAATATCTCAGGGGCTGCCACAAAGAAGAGGGTGTCAAGCTATTTTCCAAGGCACCTGAAGGCAGGACAAGAAGCAACGGGTGGAAACTAATCAAGGAGAGAAGCAACCTAGAACTAAGGAGAAACTTCCTGACAGTTAGAACAATTAACCAGTGGAACAACCTGCTTCCAGAAGCAGTGAATGCTCCAACACTGGAGGTTTTTAAGAAGAGACTGGACAGTCATTTGTCTGAAATGGTATAGGGTTTCCTGCCTAAATAATAATAATGATGATGATGATGATGATGATGATGATGATGATGATGATGATTAAAAATAGCTGTCCTCTCAGTGCACACAGATTTGAAATGTTGGTAGTGCTGGATAGACTGGATTTTTCCTTGTTGCAAAGAATGGCTTCAAGTGGGAATGATGCAAGGAGCCCAATAATCTTCCCTCCTTTCTCTTTTTTTGAAAGCAGAACCAGCCTTTTTTGTTAAGGCCCTGCTTGCCTTCTCAAACTCCAAACTTGTGCATCTTACTTTCCTCACTCGCCTTCCCAAACTCCAAAGTTGTGCGTCCTACTTTCCTCGCTCGCCCGTCTGCACTGTCGCTTCCAAAGGCCATGCTCTCTCGCTCACTCACTACACTTCTCCCGCCAAACCCTGCTTTTATAGGTTCCCATCTCCCCGCCCAGCTCTTGCAGCTATTCCCAGACTCCCAGTGCAGAGAGAGAAAGAGCGAGAGCACTGCCGGATTTGGTTTCCCTGCTTTCTCCAGGTCCCATTAGTCAGGCTCGTGTGAGGGCGAGGGCGAGGGGAGCGTTCTTCTGGGGCAATGGCTTGTGTCCCCATAGAAAGGACTCTGCATGCCGCCTGTGGCACCTGTGCCATAGGCTCGCCACCATGGGTATATATCCATGACTTAGGTGGTTTTGGGGGTGGGGGATATTATAATAATATTCTCAAGTACAAAAGTATATACCAGTGGTGGCGAACCTATGGCACGTGTGCCAGAGGCGGCACTCAGAGCCCTCTCTGTGGGCACGCACGCCATTGCCCCAGCAGAGTTCGCCAGAGTCGCAAGCATATGGCATTTGGAAGTGACAGGGCAGGAAGTGAGCGAGCGGCGTTGGCCCCCCGGGTATGCCACACTCACCCAGTCTGCTGTGACCACTGCAGCTATGCCCCCCACCCCCCAAGGGCACCACAATGCTGATGCAGCCCTGGCACTTTGCGATAAATACGTGGGTTTTTGGTTGCAGTTTGGGCATTCGATCTCTAAAAGGTTCACCATCACTGGTATATACAAATCCAGAAGACTGGTGAGCCAGGCCAACCCAGCCATGCTTTCAGAGACTTGTCACTTTATATAAATTATGGATATGGGTATTTTATATCTAAAGCAGGTCATCTAAGACAGGGCTTTTCAACTAGTGGTACATTAACAAGTGGCAGATGGTACACAGCCCTCCTAGCCAAGTGTAGTGGGGGAGGGAAAGAGCCAGCGCAGGCAAGGACTTACTGTGAGAGAGTCCTCTGGAGCTGCAGAGTGGCTGAGGCTGAGCCTCATTCCAGGCTCACTTCTGGCTCACCCTCCCCCATGAGAAAGGAGGAGGAGGGGGGCGGATACAGGAGGCAGTTTGGGTGCAAGAGGGGAAAAAAAGAAGCAGCCTCAGCTCTAGCTGCACCGAAGGGGAAGGAGGAGGGGGGGCAGAGGAAAGGAGATCAAGGAGTCCAAGCAGTCCGGCCATGAGCCGATCTACAACTTCAGTGGCAGCCACCTGTGCTGGCAGCAAGAAACAGGCAAGAAATGCAGCAGGGGAGGGGTTGCCCTTCAGGAGGAATGAAGGAAGGTAGCATCAGCTGGAGGTAAGACAGGGAGGGAGGGAGGAAGGGAGGTAGATGGAGAATGGAAGGATTCTTATGTGCTTTTGTGACTTTGAAGTTCTGGGATTTGTGCAATGTGGGCTTTGTGTTGTTAAGGAGTGTTTGGCAATTTCTATTTGGCTGATGGCTGATGTTTCCTGTTAGCGTCTATTGTTCTGCTATTATTAGCTGTAAGTTTTGCTGCAAGCTATTTTGAAGTATTTTTCTCCTGAATGGATTTTGCCTGTAGCATTCCTTTACTTATGAATGGAGCCATTTGGGGAGGCTGCCTTAGCTGGCAGCCAATATTTATTACATTTTTTTTCTTCCTTAAGTGCCAGCTGCACTCATTAATTTTCCTTTCTAGGCAGTAGCTAATTCTTAAAGGGGAATGTGCCTTTTTAAGCTATTTCTCTCAGCAGCTTCACTTTTTTGTCTCTGGAGGCTTTTCCTTGTTTGATGAATATATGGAAGAAGGAAAATATGGGGGGGGGGGGTGGTTCAAATTCTTCCTTCAGAAGGAGGTGGGTATGAGAAAGAGGGAGGGAAGGAAGTCCCGCCTTAGCACTTGGCCACTAGCAGCCCTGCCATTGACTTTGCTTGTCAAAAGGTTGCAAAAAGGGATCATATGACCCTGGAACACTGTAATCATCATAAATGTGAATCAGTTGCCAAGCATCCAAATATAAATCACATGACCCTGGGCATGCTGTAATGGTCATAAGTGTGAAAATGGTCATAAGTCATTTCAGTGCAATTGAGACTTTGAACAGGTTTTTTGGATTTTTTTTGGTCATCAAGTTTTTGACACCTTGGTAGGTGGTACTCAAATATTACCATAGCCTAAAAGTGGTACAGTCGGTGAAAAGGTTGAAAAGCCCTGATCTAAGAGATGGTACAGGTACAAGTAGTTCTTGATTTATGACTACAATTGAGCCAATACTTTTGTTGCCAAGCAAGACAGTTGTTAAATGAGTTTGGCCCCATTTTACAACCTTTCTTGCCACAGTTGTTAAGTTAATCATTGTAGTCATTAAGTTAGTAACATGGTTGTTAAGTGAATCTAGCTTCCCCATTGACTTTGTCAGAAAGCTGCAAAGGAAAATCATTTGACCCTGGGACACTGTAACTATCATACATATGAATCAGTTGCCAAGCATCCGAATTTTGATTACACAACCATGGGGAATATTGCAATGGTTATAAATGTGAAAAATGGTCATAAGAAACTTTTTTCGATGCAATTGTAACTTTGAATACTCACTAAATGAAATTTTAACTCAAAGACTACCTGTACTCCCAATAGTTCTGATCTACCTATTCTTCTCTACCATTCTACCTTGGTTTTACCTACTTAAATCTGTTACTGCCTTTTCAGCTTTAGCTAAATTTCCATGATAGCTAATAGGAACTGTGATGTTCAAAGACATTTCTGCATGCTACAGTTATAAAGACCAAAGAAATCTTTGTTTGGATTTAAACTCTGGAAAAAGATGAAATCCTATTGTCTTTGGGTATACACAGAAGCATTTGATTTGCACTGGATTAGGGACAATGAATTTATTAAAAGGAGAAAACAAAGAAGTTTAAGATTGGATTTTTTGCTAATCACTAGACTTCTAAATATTATGCTATTTGATTCATCATTTGCTTCAATGACATGAAGTCTCTTGGAACCGTTCCCTTTATCCCTACACTGACTTAATTTTGCAGAGAAAAGGGGGGGAAAGTAGACATTAGGTGCCAATATGATTATTTCCCACAAAGGATCAACAGCTTACGACATTATTGTTAGATAAGAGATAGCAATAGCAATTTTGGTTCCAACATGGCGGCAGCGTAGGGGAGAGAAATAACCAAATTAAGTAGGAAGATACTAGGAGGGGTGGAAGGGGGGAAAAAGAAGCACAAAGTTAGATAAGGAAGATAGAAAGGATGAAGAAAAAGAAGAAATTGGGGCAAAGAGGAAAACACTAGCAAACAAGGGCGCAGCGAATGAATGGCTGCACGTGGAGTCGGAGGCAGCTGGCAACAGAGAGCAGAGAGCCAGCTCCGCAGCACAGCTAAGCAGCCCAACGCTGTAAAAAGAGGCAACTGAGAGCAGCAAACCGGCATCTGAACAGCAGACAAGGGAGACCTTTGGAAGCAGTAAACCGGTGGGTCACAGCATTTATGCAGCAATTGCCTAGGCCCACAGCCCAATCAAGGCAGCCCGACCCAGGGCCCAGCAAAGCAGAGACAGCCGGCTCCCACAGCCCTCTCCCTGCCTCCCTCCAGCCCCGCAGCCCTCCGCAGGGGAGACTTGCCTCAGGTGGAGGACTGGATCAGCGTTCCCTCCCCAGCGAAACGAGCAGCCCCCTCCCCTGCCTCCTGATAGCCTGGCCTGGCAGAGGACAAAAGGCCTTCAGCAATCCTTCAGCTGTGAGGAATTGGAGGCGGCAAAACTGGGGGGGGGGGGGAAGGGGAGGAATGCAGTCAGCACAAACAGCAACAGAGAGACTTCGAGCCAGAGAGCTCTCCGATCTCTGAAGCTGAGAGGCCGGCTGTGAGGAGACCAGAAAGCTGAATGGCAGGCCTGACCAGAGCAGAGACGAGCACCGAAGGACAAAAGGAAGTCGGCAGAGAAAACAATGAGAGGCCAGAGCAGGAAGCAACAGAAGTGAAGGCAACAATCAAGTTTGAGGTCCCAATAGGAAGGAAGGGAAGACCCCCAGTAAAGAATAAAAAGGAATTGGAGCTCAAAAACTTAAAAAAAGAGGAAAGAAAAGGATAATTAAAACTAATATAATAGTAAGAAGATTAAATAAATAAAAAGGTGTAAAAATGAACACAAACAGGCAGATAAAAGGATAGGGAAAAAATAACAGGCACAATTACCTAGAACAGAAGCTAGAAACAAGGCTAACTGCAAAGCACATCCACCAACCAAAAAGAGGAATTTTCAAACAACAAACTCATGGAACAGGCAACTGATACTATTGCAGTATGCAATACATGTTCCATGTATGTGCTTATGCCCAAAGAACCCCAAACTATACATGCATTAGATGTAAATTATATGAACTACTACAGGAAAAAGTAAGGAACTTAGAGGCAACCCTAGCCAAATCCCAACGTAGAAAAGAAAGCTCTACCCAAACGGAACCAAATAATGAACAAATAACTCCCAGAGGATTTGACCCTACGATAAACCCTTAGAGGAAGACAATGGAGGTATGTCACACATAGAAGGAAACACAATAATCAAAGAAAGAAGCAGCATAAATCTAACAAACCCCTATTGCCCAATCCAACCCAACCAGAAGCAGCCCCATTAAAACTGAGCAATCAATATCTCCCCTTAGATGGAAACATGCAGACCCACAACCTCCCCCTCAAAGAAAACATGCAGACACCTAGCAAAGAAACAACTTCAAATATCACCAAAAGCCACCTCAAATATCCCTAAAAAAAGTCATATCAACAAACACACCTGAGACAAATAGAAAAACACCCCAGACTGCAGCACCCAAAAAAGGAAGGCAAGTATTGGTAATAGGAGATTCTATCCTCAAAGGAACAAAATCATCCATCTGCAGACCAGTCTTACAATCCAGAGAGGAATGTTGTCTCCCTGCAGCAAAAATCAAAGATGTAGCTGAGAACCTAACCAAAATAATTAGGCCTACAGATTACTACTCTTTCCTCTTCCTCCACATTGGGACGAATGACACAACAAAGAACCTGAGTACAATAGTGAGAGATTATAAACAACTAGGCAATAAAGTTAAGAAGCTAGGAGAACAAGTAGTGTTCTCATCAGTACTCCCAACGAAAGGCATCACGCACTGAGGGAAAAAATAATTTTAGAAATAAACTATAAGGGCCCGCTTCAAAACCTCATCCCAAGAAAGCAGGACTCTTGGAACAGTTTCATTCCAAAAAAAACTTTTATTAGGAGAAGCTGATAGCAAGCATGGAAAGCAGGATCTGAGGGTTTCCCACTCAGATTAACAGGTTAAAGGAGCCTCAAGCAATAGGTCATCCGGTCAGTTCAAACGAGCCAATCCCCAGTTAAGTGTGGGAACAGGGCTGATAACGGAGTCCGTTCCCATGCCTGTGAAGACGTTGGATCTTCCGCAACTTTCTCTTCTGCAGTGAGAGATCAGCCAGATGGCCAGAGGCACATTCCTTTCTCACCCCAGATTGACATCAAGGGAAAACAGTTCAAAGAGCAAGCAGACAGAGAAGGCAGAGAGGATACATTGTAGCTAAGTGAAAGGAGAAATAAGGCATCCCAAAGGGCCTCCCCCTCCCTCTCAGGAGAATGACAGAACTCACAGAAAGAAGCCAGAAAAGGACAGAACCAACCCCCTCAACAGGAAATGGGTTCTGACATGCTGCCCCCCTTAAAAAAAAGAAAGATCCACCTGTAGATAAAACAGAGATAGAGACAACTATTAGTCTGGTTTATCTGGATATGTAGCATGAAATGTACTAGCAATCTAGGGGCTCTAATGTGACATTTCTGAACCCATTCATTCTGAGAAAGAAGCAGGTGTTTCCATGCTACCAGGTATTGGGTGGAACCATGATGTTTCCTAGAATCTAGAATCTCCTTGATTTCAAAATGTTGTTCGCCTTCTACCATGATTGGAGGAGGGGGAGGAGCTGCAGCTGGCCTTAAGGGTGATTGCAGCTCACATTTTAGAAGATTGCAGTGAAAAATTGAGTGAACTTGTCTAAGCGTCTTAGGGAGCTCCAATTCTACTGTGACAGGATTGATTATTCTTTTAATGGGGAATGGTCCCACAAATTTTGGCCCTAGCTTCTTTGAGGGCTGCAGGGATTTTAGGTATTTTGTGGACAGATATACTTTCTCCCCCACTTGAAACTGGGTTTACTTCGTTTTTTATCTGCCTGTTTAAAAATATGTCAGATAGATGTTGGAAATGTAAACATAACTCAGGCATGTATTATCATGTTTGGTGGACATGTGATAAAGCAAAGAATTATTGGAAAAAGATACACACTTTGTTAGAAAAGATGTTGGGAGAATATGTAGATTTTAAACCTGAACTTTATTTATTAGGTATAATGCCAGAAAAGATTTAACAAACAAAGCCTATATTTGATTTTACACGTCACAACAGCAGCATGAATAATAATTGCGCAATATTGGAAAAATGAAGGAATACAACCAGAGGGGCGCGATGGGTCCATTTACCAGGGGTTCATCTTCCAAGCTGTCCTCTGAGGAATCGTATCCTCCTGGCTGGATTGGAGTTCCTCCCATCTGGCCTGACGGGGCTGGAAACTCGACAACCTCCACACTTTTCATCACTGTCTCCTTCGGTTTCGATGGAGTTTTCCCAGGCTTCCCCTTGGTGGCTTGGTCAGGGTTCCGAATGGGGGTTTTTGAGCGGTACTCAGCATGATGCCCGTCCTTCCCACATTTTCCAGTCGGCCAAAAGGTCTTCGAACCATCTCTGGAGACCTGCCATGAATTGGTTGAAATTTTGCAGCTCTGGTGCACTGGCATCATGGAGATCCACTACCCATTCAGCAGCGTTGCCATCTAGGGCTGTCTGTACAATCTTTATTCGGCCGTGGTCACTGGGTATTTCTTGGCCATATTCTTCCATGTAGTTTAAGACTTGAGTCAAGAAAAATCCCAACAGACGTGGCTCTCCGCTATACCTCACCCCCAGTGGAAGGAACTTCTTAATGGTTAGATGTCCTCTCCATCTCCTGGGTCAGTGTCCATCACCGTCAGCTGCTGAAGCTTTCCTTAAATTCCATTGCAGCCATTCTGCTAATTCTGCCTTGTTCTTATACTTTCTAAACACAGGCAATTTCTTCCAGCTTTAAATTACAATGCAGTCCTTCGTAAGCTCTGGGCCCATAACTTGTTAGAGAATTTTAATTTCTCTATTGGCGAAAATAAATCAAAAGCTCTCACAGTTGACTGCATTTAGCTGATTCAAATAACCTCTTTATATTCATATCAAAATATTTACAATACCATACATTCTTCATTACAGCAACATAGCACAATGAAGACTTCTTACAGAGAGATACAGAGACAGACCTGAGACTAGATAGAAAAAATCCAGCTCCTTACTCAATACCTTTTTTTGCACAGACTCAGTAGCACTTTACTCACATTGGCTGACTGAGTTACCACATGACTCTTCCTGCTCATAAATATTCCAACAGAAATATTAGACTTTGGTATGAATAGGGACAAAGGAAGAAGTTGAGATAAGGGAAACCTTTGGTCACATAAAGTACTTGAAAATCGTAAATAATAGTGTTCCTTTGAATAATGATGGAAAATTAAAGCCGGGAGGGGGAAGCAATAATAGGACATTGATTGTATGCAAGGATTAAGTGCAAACGCAATTAAGATATGTATAAGCTAAAAATTATTGATAACAGTAACAAAGATGTTTTTATTTAGGTGATAACAGTAAGAATTGTACTAACCCAATATGAGATAACAGATATTAATGGAAAAGGAGAGGAAATATTTGATGTTGAACATGAGATTTATACTAAAGATTTATGTACACTATTGAACTACTGATTAACCCAGTCATCACACTGCTTTTTAAATATTCAGTAGTAAAATGAGAAAATCAATAAAATATTATATAAAAAAAACTTTGTGTGGCTTCAAAAATCAAACAGAAGGAGATAGATATACCCACCAACAAAAATATAAAAGGAACAATCAAGAAATATGTTCATGGGAGAGCTAGCTTCAAAAGCTATTAACTATGATGATTAAACAAAACACTTGTAGAAAGGCGATATATGTTTTGATTAACACATGATGTAAGAATTATTTACAGGTAAAAACAAACTAAATTTTGATATCTTTAAGTTTCAGATTTCAAAAGGTAGAGTAGCACACTTAATTTCATTTATACAGATAGTTCTCAGCTTGCAACCCCATAGTCACATGATCAAAATTCAGATGCTTGGCAACTGGCATGCATTTATGATGGTTGAAGTGTTCCAGGGTCATGTGATCAACTTTTGACCAATCAGAGGAAGCCAGATTCACTTAACAAGGAAGCCAGATTCACTTAACAACTGTGATACTAACTTATTAAGTGAGTGTTGCCCCATTTTATGACTTTTTGCCACAGTTGTTAAATGAGTCACTGCAGTAAATCATGTGGCCTTTAAACAAATCTGGCTTTCCCCATTGACTTTGCTTGTCAGAAGTCAGCTAGAAGATTACAAATGGTGATCACATGACCCTAGAATACTGCAATTGTCATAAACAGATAACAGTTTCCAAGCATCTAAATTTTTAATATCTGACAGTGGGAATGCTGCAACATGACTTATAACTGAAAAATGGTCATAAGTCATTTTTTTCAGTACCATTGTAATTCCAAATGGTCACTAAACAAATGGTTGTATGTCAAGGACTAATTTGATTATTATTTGCATTTAGTTTCAAGACATATCACAATTGCCCCTATCTGTCTCTCCTCAAAACTATTACTGCTCCCAAACATTTGTGTTTCCAATTTTTTATTATTTCCTTCCTTTCCATTCCTGAATTTGTGGATTTGTTCCCAATCCTCAGCTTTGGCTCCCTATTATTTCCATTTTGTTGCCTTTCAATTATATATATGGTATATTTTAAAAACCTACCTACTAAATAAAATGATGTATCAATATAGTCGTGCTGCATCTGTATGATCACATCTTGTGTTATTTTTAACCATTACATAATCATCTTTGTTCTATTCAAAGACATTGTATAAGATTTCAAATCAGGATGTGTATTTAGTCTCATTTTCCTTCTTTTTGCTTATGATGAGAAAGGAATAACAAAAGGAAAATGGGGAATGTAATTTTTCAGCTTTCATCTACAAGCTGAAATAGAGATGAACAGATGAAGAAATTCATATAGTCTTAATACTAAATTTGAATTTTTTTTCAAATTATGACAACATTCTAAAATATTATGACAGTATTTTAGGCAATTGCACTTTTTAAAATTTCTATTACTTTTTTTTACAGTTTTGTTATGTTATACAGTAACATTTGATAATCTGTTACTAGGGAGGAGAAAATTTAATTCATTACAATGAAGCTATTTTTAATTTCTTAAAAGTAATTTAAATAGTGGATTTTTAATAATTCTCTAAGCTTCAACAAAAATGAATGGGTTTTGTTACTAAGTAATTATTAACTTCAATCAGACTGAATTATTTTGCTGTTCATATACATTTTTACCAGAATTTAATTTTTAGAAATGTTACTTAGGCTATGGTAATTTTTGCACTGTTTTTATTATGTTTCTTCTTTATTATGTCCAAAATTCACTTAACAACTGTCTTGCTTAGCAACAGAAATTTTGAGTGTAATTATGGTCGTAAGTCAAAGATTACCTATATATATATAGAGTGGTGGTAATAGATGTAGTGGTGCCAAGTGATAGCAACATCAGGAAGGAGCATGAGAAGGGGAGAAGTACAAGGGTCTGAAGGAGAAACTAGGATGTAGAAAGTAAAGGCCAAAATTGTCTCAGTGGTGGTAGGAGCACCTGGATCTGTAACTCCTAAGTTGGGAGAGTGCCTCCAACAGATCCCAGGAAAAGCATCAGAGCTCTCTATCAATGTCACTAATTATTTTATTATCTTGAAGAACCAGAGTATATGCCCCAAAATATTTAAATAGTACTGGTTTACTTAGCGTTTAGGATTATTTTTTAAAATCTAATTATATGCAGTCATTTAATTTAGAGAAGGGTTTTTCTCTTTTTTTATTTTTACTGTAAATAATCATCACTCAGCCTAAATGCTATTCACTTACATCATACTTGCTTAGGCAAGGAAGCTTTCCTGACAGTGAATTACAAAACTCTTTCAGCTGCCTAAAATTATAAGTTAAACAGATAACATGACTAAGACTGTTTAAAAATTGAAAATAAAGCAAACATAGAAACATGTGTCATAAGCACTGACACATAACTTCATAATTATACCTACACCAAAGAATCAAATGTGCATTATTTATTTTATTGTAATTAGGCAAACACATCTATATGATTTAGAATTTAGAATAGAACAGAGCTGGAAAGGACCTTGGAGGTCTTCTAGTCCAGCCCTCTGCTCAAGCAGGAGAACCTATACCATCTCAGACAGGTGATTGTCTAGTCCCGCAGTGGCAAACCTATGGCATGCGTGCTAGAGGCAGCACACAGAGCCCTCTCTATGGGCACATGTGCCATTGCCCCAGAAGGACGCTCCCCTCCCTCTCTTCACATGCGCCTGACTAATGGGACCTGGAGAAGGCAGAGAAACTAAAGCCAGCAGCGCTTTCGCCTGAGTTTGGAGTTTGGGAAGGCGAGCGAGGAATGTAGGACGTGTGAGTTTGGAGTTTGGGATGGTGAGCGAGGGAAGTAGGACGCGTGAGTTTGGAGTTTAGAAGGCGAGCGAGGGAAGTAGGATGCGCAAGTTTGGAGTTTGGGAAGGCAAGCAGGGCCTTAACATAAAAGGCTGGTTCTGCTTTCAAAAAAATAGAAAGGAGGGAAGATTATTGGGGTCCTTGCATCATTCCCACTTGAAGCCATTCTTTGCAACAAGGAAAAATACAGTCTATCCAGCACTACCAACATTTCAAATCTGTGTGCACTGAGAGGACAGCTATTTTAAAGATGCCAGTCCTGCACATCTATATTTAGGAATAAATCTCATTAAACTCATGAGGCTGTGAAACACAGAATGCAAACACACAAACAGAAACGCAGAAATTCCAATCTTCTGAGCAATTCCAACAGCTAAACTAGCCTGAGAGAAATTCCAAATCTTCTCTTGCTCCCTTGAGAGTATTAAAAGAAGAAATTGGAAACCGACCAAACCCAAGGAAGCTGGTGCAAGACAGTCCTTATTTGTTCCTGCTCCTTTCTGTGGAACGCAGGAAATGGGAGGTGAGACACGGGCACACACAGTTACACACACACACACTGATGTGAATTCACTGAATGAGCGAAGTGGGAAAAACGTAATGTTGCTATTAAATCCCAACATGACTCCCATGGAAGATGCACAATGGAGGGGCAGCAGCAGGGGTCTCCTGCTGCACATAGTAGGATTAGAGAGGGAGGGATCCAGCCTCCCTCTTCCTCCTTCCAAACTCATTCGCGATAAGCGCGCACACCCATCAGCTGCCCAATGAATCTTGGTCTTTCTCTGCAGAGACATCTTCAGCGCCTCATCTTCATGCCTGCTAAGGGTTAGCCAATGGCAGAGGGAGCGGTAGCTTTGCCATGTGCTCACCGGCCTGCTCCCGCTCAAACTCTCCCACTGACGGTGCCGAAGCAGCAGTCACCGTCGCCACTGCGCCTGGCATTTATGGTGGCAGGAGCTAAGCAGCTCGGGGGCCTTGTGCTGAGTGGACTTCAACTCTCAGCTGTGAAACTCCCGGGATTTTATTCACAGAACACAGCACAAACCGGAGTCGGTAGGCCCTGCTGAGAGGGAAGATTGTCTGGGTACCTGGTGCATCTTGTCCTGTAGGCTGGGGCTAAGCACTTGCTTTGGCAATCCTAGACCAACCCTGGTTCCGCTGGTTCCCACAATCCACAAACTGGCCAGGCCTTGTTTAAAGGCAGCCCCCCCTCATATCTTTTGCAAAGCGGAGCCTTCTGAAAGGATCTCATATTATCTTCTAGGCAACCTGCTGCTTACTTTGGATTGGTTTCCCTACGTGTCTAGAAAATCAGTACAGGTCCTGAAATCCAGTATTTAATGAATGAATGAATTTTATTTTTATTTATATCTCACCTATACTATTTTTACAAATAACTCAAGGCAACGAACATATCCAACATACCTTTCTCCTCCTATTTTCCTCACAACACACCTGGGAGGTGGATTGGGTTGAGAGAATGACTGGCCCAAAATCACCCAGCTGTTTAAGCCTCTATCACAGAGCCCTTTCTGTAGGCATGCACGTTGTGAACAGGGCAAGCAAGGGAAGTAGCACACACATTTGGACTTTGGAGAAAGGGGGAGAAAGAGAGGGGAGAGAGAGAGAGGAAGGAGGGGAGGGAGGGAGGGAGGAAGGAAGGAGATTGGAATGAGAGGGATGGAGGGCCTGAGGGAAGTCTTGCCTTAGCATTTGGCCACCAGCAGCCCTGTGGCCCTTTTGCCATCCCGATGGTCCCCCATCTTATTGCTGAGGATGCTTTGTTACAAAGCCAGGTCTCCTCACATGGAGAGGGAGTGGGCCTCCCTCTGACCCATGCACTTTGCCCTCTTGCACCCACCATGCCCACACAGGTGCCCCTGATGTGAGTGATGTTGACCTGGCCATGCCCACCCAGTGAGCCATGCCCACCCCACCCCCGAGGATACCCTGTGCAGCCCTGGCACTTTGCGATAAATAAGTGGGTTTTGGGTTGAGGTTTGGGCACTGATTGATATAGGAAATCAGAGTGAAGGAAAAAACCCAATATTTTGTGCTTGTTTATTTATTTCATAAGCAACCTGCAATTTGGCATGGTGAAAAAAACACAACTGCCCCTTTAGATTTAGATGGTGTCAACTGGTTACACTATATTTAGTGAATTGATGCCCCAAATATTTCCATAATTGGTGATATTATGTTGCCTATTCCTGCACGACAATTAACTACAGTTAAAGGTGTTCCAGCATGAGTTGTTTCTTCAGGTTTTCTTCAGGCCCAGCTACAATATCCAAAATATTCATTGTTTGTCAGTCATTTGTAGATTTGCTTGTATGTTTGAAATCATCTCATTCACTTGCACTGTGGTTTCAGCCAGCAGATAGCCTGTTCCAGTGCAAAACCTAACTAACACTTTATCAAAACCACTCCAAAAGGGTGTTTGATTTCTATCAGACTTAACAACCATACCAGGATCAGCCAGGTGATTTTTAGCAAATTTATATGAAAAGTTAGTATATTTCTTAAGTGAGCAATAGCTTAGTCTTCTCATTCTCATGTGAAACCCAGTTTTACTTGTGCTTTTGTGATAGTGAAGTCATGAACACTGATTTTTGTCAAGTAAGATCAGCAAATTCTTGGGGTGTTTTTTGGGGGAATAGATGGGGGAGTAGCTTTACTTCCTGAATCATTTTATGCTGCACTCTTGAAATGATTTTGTCCCAAACTGTCTCTATTTCAAGTCTTTGCTTCTGACTGTAAATCAGTGGAACTCCAGAACTTTAGAAATAATTTTGTAAACTTCCAGGGTGATAGGGTTGTTTTTTTTTAAACAACAGTCTTCAGAAACCTTTTTGACTGGGATGTAATATGCTTCAAGAATCTCCAAGGTGAGAATTTTGCTTTGATGAGGGGAGCCAAGGTCTGTGAAATTGATATAGATTAGGGCACAGTGCATGCTGCATAATCATAAATAAATGACACAAGCACTAGATGTTGGTATTAATTTATGACACAGAATCCCATTTTATATATTATTAGGTTCCTCATCAAGGTGATACATTCAGTGGAAAAAATAAGCAAAACTGCAAAAAAAAAAAATCAAATGTGAAAATTAATACCTCTAAATAAATCCAAAGAAACTTTCAATCCCATTTGAGTCTAATCAACTAAAAATGTATGCAATCTGATTTCCGAGTTACCTATAATATTATTTTTATCCCAAATAATCGTAAAGTTTAAATTTTTTGCTCAATTTTAAAGATTTTTTTGCTTATAACTCCCACCCTCAAATGGAAGCCTTATTTGTTCATACAAAAAGAACTACAAGTATGGTTGGACAGAAAATCTAAATTTCATTGAATATACATTATTTATAAAACTCTGTATCGACTATTTTTAAATTTTTTATATGCAGAGAGAAAAGTATACTTGGTATGTATTATAAATCAGAGACATGGGGCTAATATGTGTTAGAAATTTTTAAAAATGGAGAAACTAAATGATAGTGTCAGGTCCACCATTCATACTCTAGTGTCCTACCATCATGCTGAGGGAGGTGGGGAGATGGCATGTTTGGGATTTTTCGCTTCTGCTGTTATCTTGGGAAATTAGGGAGGGGGATTGTCTTTGGAGACAGGATGGGCTCCTTCCCATCCAGTTTTCACCAGGTTTCAAGGCCATCGCACCCTGATTGTGAACTATTATCTGCCTAGCACCTCAGCATTCTCAAAACATCTTGGAATCGCTTTGGCTGCCAATGGACTGGTCAGGGGGTTTGGGATTGAGAAACTGAAAGAATTGATTTTTGCTTTGCACGGGACCTTCAGATTGTGTGTGACTTTACTGCATCCAGTTTTTCTCAGTAAAAGTTCTTTTGATTCAACTCGATGGATTCAAGAGTCTTACTTTCCTGAGACAGATTTTCCCCCATTTTATTACTTATATTAAATTAATATTCCATCTTTTTTGTTATATGTAAGATGGACTTCTCGAGTTAAAACAAAGGTCGTGATGATTCCATTGGCCACCTAATGAGAAGGAAGGACTCACTGGAGAAGAGCCTAGTGCTGGGAAAGATTGAGGGCAATAGAAGAATGGGACGACAGAGAATGAGGTGGCTAGATGGAGTAACTAAAGCAGTAGGCATGAGCTTAAATGGATTCCAGAAGATGGTAGAGGACATGAAGGCCTGGAGGAACGTTGTCCATGGGGTCGCGAAGGGTCAGACACAACTTAGCAACTAACAACAACAACATAAACACTAAATGTCTATAATAATAATTGTGTTATGTAAAAACATTAATGTAGAACAAGAGTTAATTTCAAGGAATATTGTTTAATTTCTTTTATTGCACAAACAGTTACAAAATAATTTTTGATAGAGATAGAATTAGCCTTGACTCAGAAGCTAGCTATGGTCAGGTTGGTTCAAGACAGGAGATCACGTATTTTGGAAAAAGCAAAGAAGTACTTCTGTGATATTGCCATGAAAATGACATGGATATGTCCATGCAATCTCCAAGAAATCAAGTTCTAATTGAAGGAAAAATTATTTTATAAGTAGTAAAAATAAAGTAATAATATACTTAATTTTAAATTTTATATCAAAAATAAGACAATTTGGAAAAACTATTAATGAAAGCAAGGATTAAATCCACCATCATCTCAGCCAGCTCAGGCAATTTGAAGAAACAAAATAATATGTTTTAATTTGTGCATGCATAATGAAAGACTGCATATTTTAACCATAATACTCACTTCCATGTGTGTTTTGATGTCTCAAAATATATGATACAACAGATATTTAAATGTGAAGGCTCATTGGTTGTTCCCTATGAAAAAACTGTTTAAATATGAGCCAAATAAAGAAAAAATCCTTGAACTACCAAGGCTTCTGAAGCAACCATCCAACAGAATTATCAAAGGTAAGCTTATTCATTTTCTCAATTTATTGTTCATTTTCATTATTTACAGAATAAAACTATAGTCAATCAAGAATATATATATGTATGTATGTATGTATGTATGTATGTATGTATGTATGTATGTATGTATGTATATTTTTTAGATTGCACCCTGTAAACCCAAATATGGGAGGAAGAAATCTTACTTTCCTTTGCCTGTTTCAGCTCAACCCAGAGCCATCTGCAGGCACAAATATATATATATATATATATATATATATATATATATATATATATATATATATATATATATATATATATATATGTGTGTGTGTGTGTGTGTGTGTGTGTGTGTGTGTGTGTGTGTGTGTGTGTGTGTGTGTGTGTGTGTGTGTGTGTGTGTCAAGTGTCATATATATATATATATGTGTCATGTGTCAAGTCCACTCCCTGACTACTAACAAAGCGGGACAGAGCCTGTGGCTTGAGGCTAAAGCTTCTGCCTAGCATGCAGACTGCCCAGGTTCGAATCCCAGAAAGGGTGAATTCTGACTGAAGAGAGGTAAATAACTCGAAATAGCTATATATATGTTTTTAGGAAAGTAAGATTTCTTCCTCCCATATTTGGGTTTACAGGGTGCAATCTAAAAAAGAAATACTTGATGCACATCTTCCCTCCCTGACTACTGACAAAGCGGGAGAGAGCCTGTGGCTTAGAGGTTAAAAGCATCTGCCTAGCATGCAGACTGCCCAGGTTCGAATCCCGGAAGGGTGAGTTCTGACTGAAGAGAGTTAAGGAACTCGAAATAGCTATATCAGAAATCCCTTATTTCTTTGTTAACAATTCTAAAAACATATATATATATATATATTTGTGCCTGCAGATGGCTCTGGGTTGAGCTGAAACAGGCAAAGGAAAGTAAGATTTCTTCCTCCCATATTTGGGTTTACAGGGTGCAATCTAAAAAAGAAATACTTGATACATATACACACATACATACATAAAGCTGACATATAAGTTTTTCTTCTCAAATGGTAAAAAATGAATCAACTAGTACTTTTATATTTAAATATATTTCTCAATATTGTTTATTTTAAGTTTAATATAAAAAATCTAATAAAACTTTTCAGCTTCTAAAACAAGATAAGTTTCTAAATTTCAATAATACCTAAATTCACATTGTAGGAGTACTCAAAATTTGCTTTTGAGCTATTGACATTTCTTTATTCATCCTTAACATTTAATTAAGTGCTATTTTGTTTCACATATTTTCCTTATTCCTTTCAACGATCAAGCAGGCTTTAGTTTAAAGTAGCATTATCAACAAGTTATCTTATGTTAAATTTATATACAATATATTATGTGAGTTCATGAATTAACAAAAAATTACAGATATTTACATGTTATGCTTTAACTTATAGAACCTGTATAACGATATTCCACAGGCAAGT
Source organism: Bothrops alternatus (assembly GCA_034064705.1). Taxonomy (NCBI): domain Eukaryota; kingdom Metazoa; phylum Chordata; class Lepidosauria; order Squamata; family Viperidae; genus Bothrops; species Bothrops alternatus. The sequence goes on from JARGCV010000112.1 coordinate 36,710,208, forward strand.
TCAAAGGCACCCTAATATATTCTCTTATTAGATGTCATGGAAATCTTCATTCTGTTTATTCAACATAAGGACTTTAAAGATGGTAGTGAAAAAATGTTGGATTGGTTTGTATGTGCTAAGCAAATTTTGTCAGAAATGGAAACAGAATTGAATTTAGGAAAAATCTATTGAATTTGCAGGATGTGAAATACCGGTATATTAGAAATAGTCTCCAGTATATAAGATGATCTGAGAATGTGTTGGTTTTGTCTTAAACTAAGAAACATACTGTGTTATCATGCCAAGATACAACTGCAGGAAACATCCACTATAATTACCTTTTTCCATGAACCTAATAAACTAATCACTTGAAGGTTCATTAGTTTCAGTGGAAAGGGGATATTTTTCCTGGGTTATAACTTCAGCCATTGACATTCTACAGAGATACAATATTCTCCTTTACCCTTAATAATTAATAATTAGTTTTAACAATACATTGAGGAAATATTTGGGCCAACGGTGCATCAAAAAACACTCAAGGTAAATCTCCTCCCCCTGTCTCGTCCCTCCCTGATACTGCTGACAAAGTGAGAAAGAGCCTGTGCAGCCCAGGTTCGAATCTCAGAAGGGTATGTCTGGCTGAAGAGAGTTAAGAAGCTCGAAATAGCTATTCCAGTTCTCCCTTTATTCTTTGTTAGCAATCTAATATATATATATATATATATATATATATATATATATATATATATATATATATATATATATATATATATATATATATATATATATATATATATATATATATATATATATATATATATATATATATATTTAAGGCTTCATGGTATCATGAGACAAAATTATTTCTTTTTATGCTGTAGGATTTTTTTATGAGAAAGATGGAGAGCTGGACTTTGGTTATGTGCCTCTTAAGTTCTGCATTTGCAATCCCAGTAAGTCTTATTAAGTACTGTAATCTCAAAGTACTGAATTAAGGGGGAATATTTAGCACTGATATCAACCTACAGTAATATCTGTATATTTCTTCCTTTATATACTTATATTTTGAGATTGTATATTTCTTGCTTTATATCCATATATTTTGGGATTCACACCTAGGTTCTATACTGACTGTGGTTTCAGACAAGTTTCCATTTTAACTTTCAGAAATAGGAAATTATTTCTTTACAATCACTGAGTTGGAAGAGGCTAATCTGCTCTTCAGTGCAGAAGCCAATGAAAACACACCTTAGCAGACAGCTGTTCAGTCTCCACCTGAACATCACCAGTGAATGTGAGCTCATGACCTCTGAGAAATTGATTCCATTGTAAAATTGCTTCTACTATTAGGATTTTTTTCTAACATTCAATTAGAATTTGTCTTCCGGTAACTTAATCCTATTATTCTATGCCTTGCATATTGGAATGGCAAAGAACAGGTCTTAATTGTTTTTCAGCATGCCATCCTTTCAAATATTTGAAAAGCATTATAAGCCCTACCAGTTTTCTCTTTTCATGAAATTCTAGTTTGTTTTTTAATCCCCTCTTGCTCTTCTTCTTGCTGCTTTTCTTTAAGCCTTTTTTTTGTCTGAATCTTTTTAACGTGCAACACTTAGAACTAGACCCAATATGAGAGATAAGATCTAACTGAAACTAAATGTGGGTAAAAATCACATTTGCTATTTTTCTTGCTTATCACACTATTTAATTTGTAATCAACTATTATTGCAACATAATTTTCATGAATACAGTTACCAAGACAAGTGATCCCATCCTATTCTGTATATTTTAATTTCTTTTTCCTGAATCAGTCTATGTTAAATTTATTCGTTTTCCATTTGTGTAATTTATTAAGATCATTTTGAAATTTAGTTTTGTCTTCTAAGATAATGATAGTTCGCCCACTTTCTTGTGATATTCTTTCATACAAATCATTCATTGTATCATCCTTAAAATCTATCCATTGTGGCACGCAAGTTGATATTTTTCTCCATCCAATGAGGAACCACTGCTGGGGACCCTACTATTTTCAAACGAGCTATATGGCTACTTAATTTTTCTTTCCATACTTATCTTGCAATGGTCATAAGTGTGAAACACTGTCATAAGACACTTTTTCCAGTGCTGCTGTAACTTCAAACAGTCACTAAACAAACTGTTCTAAGTCGAGGATTACCTATATGTACATGATACTTTTTCAAATACTTTATGAAATACAGCATGAATGGTATTTCCTCAATTTACTAAAATACTTGGTTGGTATTCCCTCAATCTACTAAAAATGTTAGTCAAAAAGCAAGGTAAGGTTGGACTGAAAAACCTTCTCTCGATAAATCCTTGCATTCTAGAAACGTATTGTTTTCAACCATTCTTTTTGATATCTATACCGAACCAAAATGGAAACTCCTTTTTCCAGTTTTTAATGCTATGAATATTCATCCCCTGCAATCACCTCACACTGCATCGAATTCTGTAGGATTTGTTAAAGATAAATACCTAAAGGCTCAGCTATATCAACAGCAAGTTATTTCATTACCCTGGAAGGTAATTCATCTGGTCTGAGAGCAGGGGTGTCAAACTCGCAATGTCATATGATGTGTCACAACATTTCGCAACTTTTTTCAATTGCCGGCAATGGAGTGGGCGCAGTTTCGCCATGACGCATCCAGCCTGTGGGCCAACAGTTTGACACTCCTGTCCTAGAGATTTAAACTTGTCCAAAGTAAACAGACATTCTTTGACCATGTTTCTATCAATTTCAGGCTTTAATTTTGCTGCTTCATCTTGTTCTTCACAGTTGCCTGTTGGAAAATATACCCTCCATCCTTGTAAGTGCCTAAAACCAAAAGTGATTCTTTTACAAGCAAGTTTCTCAAAGCGCTCTCTTTATCAGGATTTAGTGAGATGAATTTTTCCCATTTGGGACCAATACATCCTTGTGTACATAAGAGTGGAACCTTTCTGATCTTCTTTCTAATAGCTTTCCCTGTGATCTGCCTAAGAGACAGGATTTTTCCTTTATAAAGAAGATTTAACCCAGCTATTTACATAACAGTATTTTGAATCTTGGAACCAGCTATTACAGTCTTGTTACAAAAAAAGTAAGTCAAAATATGAGTTGAATATCTCTGTCTTTCTCCATTAGCTTTCAGCATTTTGATTCTTAACTCAAAAGCAGTCATTAGTTTGAACAGATCTGAGAAAAAAAAATTTAAAAATGTTTTTGGCATCCTTTATTAATATTTGGGTGTCAGTTTTCCTAATGGTACTACTAAAGTTCCAGTTATATGTATGGTAACCTCCTTCTCTTCTAATATACTATACTGTGTATCTTTTTCTTTTCATATATTCTTAACATGTTATTCCACTTCTTTCTGCCATCTTATGCTGTTCATGTTTCAAAAAATTATTATTAATTTTGTTAGAATCCCACACCTCATAGCTTCGTATTGTAACAGATTCTCCTACCTTGAATTCTTTTTTCTTATGAGTTTTCATCTCCAACTCCTAAATTCAGTTTAAATGTATTTTATTCAAGTTTGAAATACTATAATTAAACATTATTTTTCTTTTACAATTTATAATGTCAGATAGTAACTTCACCTTTCTTGGGTATCTAGTTTAAAGTATCCTACATATATACATTTAAAGCAGTACAGGATTTCGCTAATATTTCATAATAATACAGCTATCTTAATTTACTAATCCCACTAAAGTTCCAGATATGCTTACTATTGGATATCTTAAAAATTTAAATAGGTTCTTTCCTACAGTCTAAATATGTCATTTTTTTTCAGCTACCACAACATCCTGGTTATATCAATTTCAGTTATGAGGTAAAAAATTTAAATGTTGTGTTTTGTTTGTATTCATACATGTACAGTAAAGGATTAGAAAGCACAGGATTACTCAAACTAAATCTAATGTTTCTCTTCAAGTGACTTGGTAACTTTCAGCAAGGAAGAATACAGTGAATTTATACAATCTTACCTTCAGATGAAATGATTAAGTACAAGATATATTGTATTTTTTACTATTTATGCTGGGAAACAAGGACAGTTTCATGAAGGGTGTGTTAAAAACTCTATGTTTAAAGTATTCTAAAAATTAAAACAGTCTTTCAGAGCATTCCGTGCACCTGAAACAAAACACAGTACATTTCATAGTTTTGTCTCATTTCAAATAAAACATTGGAGCACTGAAATCCAAAATGTTAATTCACGTATGTCTTGTGACTGACATACTGTATTAATCTGCCTTTTTAAAAAGTGTTTGAAGCCATAGGGATTTGTAGATGGCACATTTGGAGATGCTGTTTCCACTCACTGAAGTTAGCTGAAGAGATTAGGAAAGTAGATTTTCAGAGATAGAGGCCAAGTTTTTTTATAGGTCAGGTGACAGGTAGCATGTAATTATTTTCCTTCTTTTTGGGAGGAGGGGGAAAGTTAGTATAAAAAAAAAGATTCGTTTGAAATTCCCATTGTTCCCATGGCTGAATACCCCAAAATGTTCCCAATTGGTTCCAGTGGAATATGGAATTGAAGCAGTGGTGGGATTCAAATACCTGAACAATTGGTTCTTTGCATGGCCGCCTCTTCCAGAAGTTGGTTCTGAGCCGGAGAGGCCTCCAGGCCCAGAATGGCCCACCAGAAGTTGCGTCCATGCACTTCTGGTGGGCCGTTCTAGGCCTGGGATGCCTCCCCGCCTCAGAACCAACTTCTGGAAGTGGCATCCACGCAATTCTGGTGGACTGTTCTGGGCCTAGGAGGCCTCTCTGGCTCAGAACGGACTTCCGGAAGTGGTGTTCATGCACTTCCGGTGGGTCTTTCTGGGCCTGGGATGCCTGCCCAGCTCAGAACAGACTTCGGGAAGTGGCATCCACACACTTCTGGTGGTCCGTTCTGGGCCTTGTGAAAAAGGGCTAGGGTATCAGCCGGTTCACCGAAATCAACAAAAAATTAGCTACGGGTTCTACTGAACCAATGTGAACCAGCTGAATTCCACCACTGAATTGAAGTCATTTTGAGTTTGATTCACTCAGCATCCCACTTCAAACATTCTGAAAAACATTCCAACTTGTTTTATTCTGAATTTAATTTGCATACACCTATCAGCTGAGCAAGATCAAAGGAAGATTTACAGATATCAATGCTTCAGTAAGGTGACTGTTATGTTAGTATTAGGGGTAAATAAAGAAACTTGGAAACTAAGATTTCCAATCTTCATTTTTCAGTGACTTCATTAAGGTGGGGGGTCTAATAACATTTTGAATAGTCCTCCAATCCCCTAAGATTTTAGGCACCTAGAATAAATGCTGTTTATGAATAAGCTACCAATGCATTCCCCTCAGATCTCTTAGCTGTTTATATCTAACATTCCTTCCATTACTAGTCTCACTTTATCCGTAGGCTATTATAACTGGAAATACAATGCAATGAAGAAAGACTTTGTTCAAGCAATGCAACGTTGGCTTTTTAGTCATTTTTATACAAGAAGAAAATAATTAACCAATGCTTAGGCATGTACAACATAGGCTTTTAATTAAAAGCAGTCCACTATCTATTTGAAAAGGAAAAATAATGAAACATAATTTACTAGTAGATATAAAATACTAGCAACATGCTGTATGCTCTAATTCTGTAGCATGTAATATTAATTATTAAAGACATAGAAAGGTAGCATGAAATATTTGTAAAGAATACTTGGAATACATTAAGAATGCATCTTAATAAAAATTTGTTACCCTAAAAACAATTGCACATTTTATACAGTCTGGCTTCACAGACCACATTAAGCCAAAGTCATAAAATACCACTGTAAATTATTTATAAATTATAAATTATATTTATATTTAGCCTTACTTCCAGATGGTGCACATAGCATTCCTTTTTCTAATATTTTCCTATAGTAACAACTCTGTGAGTTAACTCAGAATGAGAAGAAGTAGTGACTAGCCAGTGAGTTTCCATAGCAAAAGAATGCCTTAAACCTAGATTCTCCATCTTTATCCAAAACTTTAACTACTACTGGTAAATGACATTGGTTGAATGTGATTTATGGAAGACAGACCCAAAGTAAACTATCTATACTGCTTGTCAGATTTCATAAATTGTTCTTGTTTTTGTATCTTCTAAGGTGATGACACCTTTGAAATGGTATCAGGGCATAATTGGACATCAGGTATATCAGATATCTTGCCTCTTATGAGAAATTGTTGATAAATTCATAACAGTGACAACAATGGAGACAGAAATGGGATATACATTTTATCTCACATATGCATAATTCCACATTGTTCTGTTTGTTTAATATGTCCTACAATTCAGGTGATTCCGGAGACCATGAATTCCAAATATTTATATATTTTTGATTCATGTAAAAATGATTTCTTATAATCTTTATCATAAAGGTCTAAAACAATTTCTTTAAAATGTTCAAACAAAATTCTTTTGATATGCTGGAAATGTAACTGTAAAATAGTGCCAACTGTTTCCCTGCAGATTAGGTAAGTACTGATAAAATTGATATGTTGTTGTTCTAAGGCCAACTTGACCTTTTCCCCCTGATAAAAATAAGAAATAGCCTTCAACACAGTAAAAAATGAATGGCCCAACTGATTCTACTCAGTTTAGTTTTGGGTACTCAAGTTTTCTTATGCATAATCAGAGCTCCAGTCAAAATGGTACAGTATTTCAATCTGTGGAGTTAATTTTCACATGTTCCTTGTCCACATATGTGTATTCCTGATGCAATCAACCTAATGCTCATAGTCCAGAAACAGAAAATATAGGTAGTCCTCAACTTACAACCACAACTGAGCCCAAAATTTATGTTGTTAAGTGAGTTTTGCTCACTTTGCTTATCAGATGGTCACAAAAGGGGATCACATGACTCTGGGACACTGCCCACTGTCATAAATGTGAGTCAGTTGTCAAGCATCTGAATGTAAATTACATGACCATGGGGACACTACAACAGTCATAAGTGTGAAAAATGGTCATAAGACACTTTTTTCATGCTGCTGTAACTTTGAACCAAATGAACTGTTGTAAGTCAAGGACTACCTGTAGTCAAGCAATATACAGCAGTTGCGCTGTAGGAGAAATTAGTAGGTATAGTTAAGTTACATGTGATCAACTCATATTGAATAATAATACCTGTTACAGCCACTATCCTTCAAATAGCAGAATAAATTGTTAACTTTCTTGATACTGCAGGAATACAATTTATAGAAATATTTGTATAATAATATTATTTTGTGAAAAATACCAAGCTGTCTGATTTGTAGTAATTGATATTCTATACGCATGAGTAACTTTAATTTTTTTCTCTCATTTCAGTATCCACGTTATGGCTATGAGCCCATGGGAGGATGGATGCACCATAATGCAGGACCAATGATGCATCCAACTCACTTTCATGGGGTCCATGCAATACACCCAGCTCTCCATCAAATGCAACCACTACAGCCCCCTCAGAACCCACATTTGCAGCAACCAGGTCTTAACCCATTTGTTCCACTAAATGGGCATAACACATTAATTCCACACTATCAGTCTGTACAGTATCCACTTCAACCGCAAACAGGCGAGCATCCAATGAAACCCCAGCCACCAGTAAATCCAAATCAATCAATGAACCCTCAGCAATCAGGGAATGCCAATCAGCCCATATACCCATTACCTCCCCTTATCCCAGATACACCTCTTGAATCATGGCCAGCTGATAAGACCAAGCAAGAAGAAGTGGTAAGTAATCTTTACTGTAGTAATGCAATTTCCAGAAGACTAGCTATGTGAGTCTGTTTCTCCCTATTAAAGAATAACATTTTTAAGGTCCATAGCAGTATCAAGATGTTTTTGTTATACATCTGAAAATAAATTATATGTTAAATTGTATGTGTGTGCACACACACACGTTATATTTTTTGTTTACTAGTCAACATGCAAAAAATATATATAGTGATTTTATGAGAACAGGTAGTCCTTGATTTACAACCAGAATTACAGTTGTAAATTGTGGCAGTCATTTAGTGGACTGTGACCACATTCAGTTTTACAATTATTTAATGGTGGTCAGTAAGCAAACACTTACTGTGTTGTTTGTTAAATGAACTCAATTTCTTCAATGGGTGCTTTTTGCTGGAAAGTAAATGCCACTAATCAGCAAAAAACCTGAAAATTATGGTCACATGACTGCAGCACTCTGCAAAAAGCTGTAAATGTGAGCTGCTTGCCAAGTGTCCAAGTCACAATCACATGAGTGCTCAAGATAGTGCTGGTATTGCAGACGATAGAGCTCTGGAACCGGGTCATAAGTAGCTTCTTACTACTTACTATGGTCTGTGGCTACCTTCTTAGACTCTTGCTTCCTTACCACACTTCCTACCCCTCCCCTGTTTCTATGGCAAGTTGAGTAGCAGATAGATGTTAGCAGGCATATTAGTAATTCAACCTTGACATGCTGGTCCCCTGAAAGAAGTGTAGACATAGGAAAACAGTAAGCACAATTAACCAAACATTCAAACATCATTCCTTTGGACGCTGAGGATATTTATCATGAAACGTTCTTATTAATCTGTCAGCCCTAACATTATGTACTCTTACCCATTCAGCATCAGCTAAGGGGTAACCTCTCCACTGGACTAAGTACTGTAACTTCCCCCTAAAAATCCTTGAATCTAGTATTTTCTTAATCTCATAATGCTTCTCACTGTCCACTAATATAGGAAAAAGAGGTTCCTCTCCACCTGGTCTTAAGCTAGATCTTTTAAACTGTTTCAACAAACTGCAATGGAACACTGGGTGGCCTTGCTTCAATTCTTTTAATGACTTTCACAACTGAGAAAAGTCATATGTACTTAGAACTCAGTTTTCTACAAGGCTGCCTCAGCTTGAGATACTTAGTAGACAGGTACACCTGATCCCAATCCTATAAATCTCTTGAGGAGCCCTCTTCCAGTCAACTTGCCTCTTATATGATTCCATAGCTTTATCCACTACCTTCTGCACCTCCCTCCATGTAGTTTTCAGGTCATCCATCCAATCAGCTAAGGACAATGAGGAGGGAGATTCCCTCGGCAGTTCTGGCATCTGCACAAAATCCGCTCCTGTAGCTATTTTGAATGGGGTGAACCTAGTGCTACTATGTAAAGAATTATTGTATGCTACTTCAGCAAAAGGCAGAAGTTCCGTCCAATTGGTCTGTTGGTAGTTCACATAACAATGCAAGTATTACTCTACCACTTAGTTAGCTCTCTTGGCCAATCCAGTAGTACTCGGATGGAACCCAGAAGGGCCCAGTGAGGAACCTATTAGTTTGATCAACTCTCACCAAAACTTTGCAGTAAGGTAAACTGCATCCCCTTTGCAGTAAGGTAAACTGCTGGGGTTAGCAACTGGCTGCAACAGTCCAGGAGGCTTCCCTGGCAATCTTTCCATGGAAGCGCAGGTCGGGTACCCAGCAATGTAGCTCTCTATGTCTTTGTTCATCTTAGGCCACCAAAATTGCCTCCTTGCTAGGTGGAGGGTTTTCAGAAAACCAAAATGGCCCATGGGCTTTACGTCATGACACCTTTGCAAGATCTGAACTTTTAAGTTGGAACCCTTCCAGGCCAGACCCACTCTCATTGTCATCTCCTCTCTCTGTGTTCCTTAAACTATTCATCCTTCTCCAGGGTTTCCCTCAACTTTTGGGTGAACTCACTATCAGCTGACTGAGGGAGAGCTGGTAAGCTTTGCCTCGTGGTCCCTTGTATTGCCAGCTGCCCAGAGAGGATGATCGAGTTAACTATTTCTTCCCTGCAACTCTTGTACTAAGGCAGGCAAGATAGCACATCTGCCAGAAAGTTCCGATCCCCCGGCAGGTACCGAAGGGTGAAGTTAAATTGATTGATATATTAATCCCATCGGATCTGCTTGGGGGATAGTTTTCTTGAGGTCTTCAGGGCCTCTAGATTCTTGTGGTCCATCCACACCTCGAAAGGGATCTTTCCAGGTAAATCAGGTAAACCAGCACTCCAGATAAACCTAAACCAACAGCCCTTTGTACAGGCGATCATGCAGCACCTCGTTAATTAGCTGCATGAACAAAGCTGCTCCTTGTAGTTCAAAAGGCATCACTCAGAATTGGTAGCACCCCAAGGGGCAATTAAAAGCTGTCTTCCACTCATCCCCCTTTGGTCTTCACATAACGGTACGCTTCTCTCAGGTCCAGCTTGATGAACACCTTCCCCTTGGATAGGTGCCCCAGCATTCTTTCATGAGGGGGAGGGGATACATATTTTCTATGCAAACCCTATTAATCCCCATGAAATCCACGCACAATCTCAATGATCCATCCTTTTTCTCCTTAAAGAGCATAGGTGCTGCCAACTTGGATTTAGCAGGCTGGATGAAACCCCTAGCTAAGTTCTTATCCACAAAGGTTCGGCACTCCTCCATCTCCCTCAGGGTCATGGGGTACATTTTTGGCTTGGGGAATTTTGCCCCAGCAGCAACTCAATTGCACAGTCTGTGGGGTGGTGAGGACGGAACGCATCTGATTCCCCCTCACTAAATACTTCCGCCAAGTCTCAATACTCTTTTGGGAAGCTTGGCTCTGCTGGGCTGCTCTCTGCTAGTGGCTAATTGCCTCCGCTTTCACTTTCGCAGCCAACTGCGCTCACCTAGCTTTCAGCAGTTTTTCCATCCCCCGCCTGTTCTCGGCTTTGCTCCTCAGTCACCACTTGTTGCTTCCCCAGTCAATTGACAGGTTCCACTTTTTTTAGCCACAACAACCCCAGTATTATTGTCTCTGCCATCTTTGGTACTACAATAAAATGGATTCGTGGCTTCTTGCCCTTAAGCTCACTGGCTCAGGCAGGCAGGGTGCAGGCACACACACTCGGGTTACTGCAACCCCCCAGGAGATGAGGCTGCTTTCCTCACACTGGCCATCCACTGGATTTTAGAGCCAGTGTAGAGGGATCCTGCCACGGTTCCCTCTTTTTGCACCAGTGGTTGCTCCCCTTCCATGACACAATTCTATCTTTGAAGTTGTATAAAACTGTTATCTGTTTCCTAGGCTTTGTTACTTTATAAACGGTATGACCAGACATCTTGTAGCTCATGCCACCTTGAACCATGGCATATGATTTTTACTTTAAAAAATAGAACTAGTAATTCCAATTATCACAGTGAGGTTTCTCATAAATAAGAATCAGGTTTTAATTTTGTCATCATGGTCTTACTTTTTTCAGGATTAAGAAGTGAAGATACCAGGATTAAAGAAGTGAAGACATCAGAACAGTGCAAGCAAAGCAATAATTTAGATACTGTTACATGCTCTCAAGAGTCCAAAGTTTTTCTGCAGTCAGTAATAAAAGTATCCATTAATCCAGATCGATAGAGATTATAGCTAGAAGCAGACAAAACAAGAAAACAAAAATTGTTCAAATCAGTAATTGTTGAGGTATGATTTTTGAAGTATAACCAATAAAGTAATACAGCATCATAGCACAAGATTGTCTCTTCTGTCAAAGGGGGAAATAGTGCTGTTGTTTATACGACTTATAAAAAAATTTAAAAAATTATATACATGGTCATAAATACACGTCATCTGAATTTTGATCACATGATTATTGTTTCTCAGTTGTAACTGTGTAAAACAGTCATAAGTCACTTTTTTCAGTGCCATTCTAACTTTGAATGATCATTAAATGAACTGTTGTAAGTCGACTAGCTGTACTTTTAAAAATCCTTGTTATGTACCAAATTCAAAATAAATCTCTGGACTATGCTACTAACTACCCTTATTTCCTTTTTGCATCTCTTCTTATATACTTAACCTTTGCCAGCATTTCATTTTTCTCTCCCTAAAAAGTTGCTTGCAATGATGTACCTTATTCTTATCCTCTCCTTAATTGCAGGCAATCAAGAACCTCTAGCTGAAAGTTTATCTATTTTCTTCCTTTCTAACAAAAAGCACACCTTCACAATCTTAGTTTCCTATCTGTTAAATTACATTAGTTTTACTAACCACTTTAAAAACCTGCAATTATGAGAAACTTTAGCCATTAATCGCAAGTTAAGTAAAAGTATTATACTAATACAGGGCTTTTCAACCAGTGGTACGGGTACCACCTGTGGTACATTGGCACCTGGCAGGTGGTACGCGACCATCCTAGAAAAGTGGTAGTGGGGGAGGGAAATGAGAGTGCCGCCGGGCGGGCAGGCAGGTGTCTTGCTTGGCTGTGCCTTGGGGGGCACTTTTTTAATGCCATTGTAACTTTGAACAGTCACTAAGCGAACTGTTGTAAGTCGAGGACTACCTGTACTTTATCACTTTTTTCCTTTTTTGGGGGGGTCATCAAGTTTTTGACACCTTGCTAAGCGACTGGTGGTACTCGGATATTGCCATATCCTAAAAGTGGTACAATGGGTGAAAAGATTGAAAAGCCCTGTTCTAATAGAAATATTACACGTGCAATACTAGTTTCATTAATACACCCTAAATTGATGGATTTAAAAATGAACAGATTTTTACAACATTTGGTGAGAGCCATATTTTATCTGAGAATCCTGGGTAAAGAGGGGGAGTCATGATTAATTATGAAGCAACAATTGATTGGAAGCCAGAAATCTTCCTTTTGTTGATGGAAAAAAAGCAGATCTCCTTCTAAGAAGTTTAAAATAACAGCGTTCCTAAAAGTTAATCAACACTACCAAACATTAATGGAAGAAATGCCAATGAAAAATAGCCATATCAGTCAGATTCAAATCACAGATATTTCTTGTAATTCAAAGGAAGAAATACTTAAAGAATGTTTAAGATGAACCTACAGCCATCCTACCCCAAAAACACCTGATCTCAGAAGGGGCGTTGTCTTACCTGAATGCCTTTTCTCAGCATGATGTAGAATCCTCCGGTGGGTAATCTCAGCCTTCCTGCTCAGTTGAGACTAAGTCAGAAATCTGCCACACCTCCTTCTGGGCTGGACCTTACCCAGTTTTTGACCAAGGCGAAGCAAAATATGATGAAGTCTGACGCTCTGGCTCCTCCTATTTGGACACAGGCTCAGACGGCCTTTAAGGGAGGGTGTGGATTCTACATCATCATGCTGAGAAAAGGTGTTCAGGTAAGACAACACCCCTTTTCTCCAGCATGATGAGTGTAGAATCCACCGGTGGGACATACCAAAGCCGCTCATGTCCCTACCGGGGGGGGGGACTAGTCTGGGCTTGTGTCTCACCAGAAGAAGTCACTTGCTGCAACACCCTCCGGCCAAACGAAGCATCCATAGAGGCAAACTTGTCCAGCTTGTAATGCCTGAAGAAGGAGAAAGATGAAGACCAAGTTGTCACCTTGCAGATTTCCTCAATGGACGCCTGGGTAGACCAGGCCGCTGACGTGGCCGCACTGCGAGTGGAGTGAGCAGTGATGCGTCCAGGTACCGGTAGGGATTGAGAGAGATAAGCACAGGCAATGCACGCCTTAATCCACCTTCCAATGGTCTAAGAGGAAACCTTCTGGCCCACGGAAGAAGGTTGGAATGACACAAACAAGGCCTCTGACTTGTGAAAGGCAGAGGTTCGTTTCATATAATAATGCAGAGCCCTGCGTACGTCCACTTTATGCCACTGTCTTTCCAGCCTATGCAGTGGATTGGGACAAAAGTCCGGAAGTACCAATTCTTGGGTCCTATGGAACCAGGTATTGACCTTCGGAATGAAGGATGGATCCAAGGAAAGGACTACTCTATCCTCATAAAAGGTACACAGGTCACTCCTAACTGAAAGGGCAGCCAGCTCCGAAATACATCTGACTGACGTGACTGCAATCAAAAAGGCTACCTTCAGAGAGAGGAGTCTTAATGAACAAGACCTGATAAGCTCAAATGGTAGTGAAACTAGCGCTTGTAGTACCCATGGTAGATCCCAAGAGGGGTAGCTGTGAACCGCCGGTGGTCTGGTGTTAGTCACCCCCTTGAGAAAGGTGCTTACTACTGGGTGCTGGGCTAAAGGGACCAGATTGTCACAAGTAAGCACCATGGACAAGGCCACTACCCATCTGCGGATAGTGCTAGGTGTTAACCCTTTATCCATACCTTCCAACAGATAGTCTAAAATATTGGGAATGGTGACAGAAAGAGGCTTGAGTTGGTGCTTAGTGCACCACAGGCAAAAGTTTCTCCACATGGCATCATATATCCTATTAGTCGAGGGGCGCCTGGAAGCTTGGATCATCGAGATCACCCTGGACGAATAGGATTGTCTAGCTAAATTTCTCCGCTCAAGTGCCAGGCGGCCAACTGGAACCACTGGGGATCCAGGTGTTGAAGGGCCCCCTGGCTGAGGGAAATGCGGTCTGGAGGGATCCTCCATGGCAGTGAGATTATTATTATTATTTATTATTATTATTATTTATTAAACTTATATGCCACCCTTCTCCCAAGACTCAGGGCGGCTCACAACAACAATACAAGTATAAAAAACATAACATAACACGAGATAGGCAAACCACGGGCGTCTTGGCCAGTGTCGAACAACCAAGATGACTCTGCCTGCTCTTGAAGCAGCTTGCGGACAGTTGCCGGAATCAGTGGAAGGGGAGGGAATGTGTACAGCAACCCTTGGGCCACTCGCTGTGAAGAGCGTCTGTTCCCACTGCCCCTGGGGATGGGAACCTGGTGAAATACCTGGGCAGTTGGAAGTTGTTCGGGGAGGCAAAGAGGTCCAACTGGGGCTGGCCAAATCTGTCAGAGATCTCCCTGAACAGAACTGGATCCAGGCACCACTTTGAGTGGTCCACCATAGACCTGCTCAGGGAGTCCGCTTGATGGTTGGCATCCCCCGATATATGCTCTGCTTTGATGGATCCTAGATTGGCCTCTGCTCAAGAGCTCAGACTGTGGGCTTCGAGCATAAGGGACTTGGATTGGGTCCCTCCCTGCCTGTTCACGTGCGCCTTTGCTGCAACGTTGTCTGTCAATATCAGGACGTGCTGCCCCGCTACTATGGTGGAGAAGTGGCGGAGTGCTAGGTGAATGGCCCTGAGTTCTAGCCAGTTTATACTGTGGCTCAAGTCCGAATGGGACCATTGACCCTGGGCTAGATGTGTCTGGAGGTGAGCACCCCAGCCAAACAGGCTGGCGTCTGTGGTCAAGATGAGCCTGGCAGGCTCCTTGAAGAGGGATTCCTTGGCCATTGCCGGTGAGGTCCACCATGGGAGAGACGACAATGTCTGGTGTGGGACCCGCACCCTCCTGGTAGAAGAGCTCATGTTCCACTTCTGAAAGGGGAGAAGGAACCACTGGAGCTCTCTGGAATGCAGTCTGGCCCATGGGACGATCCCCATACAGGAGACCATCTTCCCCAGCAGTTGTGACAGTTGGACTAGAGGAACTACCTTCTCTCTCTGAACACGGTGAACAAGGGTCCAGATGCTGTTCCGGCGTTCCTGGGAAAGGAAGACCTTGCACAGATTTCAGTCTACGACCGCCCCCAGGTGGAGGAGGTGAGTTGAAGGGACCGTGTGGCTCTTCTGGAAGTTCACGGAGAATCTGTGAGCTTGAAGAGTCCTGATGGTGATTTCCAGGTTCGACTGGGCCAAACGGAAGGAACACAATTGGATAAGGATATCGTCCAGATAACATTGAACGTGCACCGGGATCATTTTCAAATGGGCGGCTAATACCACTAAGATCTTCATGAACATCCGTGGGGCCAAGGAAAGGCCAAACGGGAGTGCCTTGTACTGAAAATGCCAGTGTGCGTAACAAAACCGGAGGAATTTGCAGTGTTCGGGGAGGATCGGGAAGTGAAGGTAAGCTTCCATTAGGTCTATGGAGGATAGGAAATCCCCCCTCCTGATGCTGGCCAGGATGGAATTGAGAGTCTGCATCTTGAACCATTTGTAGGCCAAGAAGTAATTTAGTCCTTTCAAGTCCAATATCGCCCTCCAGCCCCGAGGCCTTCAGTATCACGAACAGAGTGGAGTAAAACCCCTGTCCCTTCTGTTCTGTGGGCACTGGCTCGATGGCCTCTATCTCCAGTAGGTGGGAGATGGCCATGGACATGAGTCCTGCCTTGGTGGCGTTTCTCGTGTTGGGGCACGCTAGGAAGCACCCTGGAGGTATGGATAAAACTCCAGGGCAAGGTCATGTCGGATGGTGTCTATCACCCATGAGTCTGTGGGGGTGGCCTCCCAGATGTTGCTGAATAGGGACAGACGACCCCCTATGGGAGAGGGCTCCCTGGCATCACTTCTTCTGTCTGTACGGACGGCCTCCAGAGCCCCGAAAGGGCCGCTTCGTCTGATACTGGGCCCTGGCTCTGGGGATCTGGTGGTCCTGCTGGCGATCCTGTCTGGGTGGAAAGGACTTAGAGTTCCGGGGCCAATCCCAGGACAGTCCGGTCCGAAAGGGCTGTCTCCAGTCCCAGTCGGTCCTGGCTCGAAAGGGCTGCCTATGGAAACCTGTTGTGGTTTTCTATCCGCTCTCCTAGAGGGATGTGAAAGAACCTTGCGCTTGACCTTTCCCTCTATTAGATATGGTTTGAGGACAGGGTCAAAGAGATGTGTGCTGCTATAAGGACCGTTTGCCAGGTGCCACTTGCACTTCAGATTGGCCTGCCACTGTTTTAGCCAAAGAAGTCTGCGGGATGAGACAGTGGTCACAATAAACCTGGCGGAGTACCTGGCAGAGTGAAGCGATGCATCCGCCACGTATTCAGACGCTGCTACTAATTTGCCCAATGTCTGCTGTGCTCATGCCTGGTCAGGGAAAATAAGCACTTGGAGCTCACGGAGCCACATGATGGACTTGGTGTGCACTACAGAGGGAAAATTTGAATCTCTTTCCCTCCGCTTTCAAGGCCTCTGCCATCTCTCCTGGAATGGTGGAGGAAGAAAACAGGAGGTTAGTGAAAAGCTTTTTTTCCCTCTGTCCCACTGGGAGAGGGTAGAGTGCCCAGGGAAGACCACTGCTTTTACACCGTGCTGCAGAAGAAAGGTGGGCAAGGAATCTGTTTCTCCTCGACCATTGGCTCTGAGAACAGAGGGGTCGAGCCCTGGGTGGTGGTGGCTGCCGGCTTAGGTTCCTGCTCAGGAGTGATGTTGGCCTAAGTACAGGCCTTCAGGAGCAGTAACCTGAATAGAGAAGGGTCAAGTAGGCCAGATGCCGGGGACGGATCCAGAGCCGTCTCCTCGTCCTCTGACATGGGTATGTCTGAAGTTTCAAAGTCCACGGAGTCATCCTCTCCTACTTGGGAGGATGTGTCTGAATTGCCCAAACTGGGGAACAGGGCAGGTCCTGTCTGAGGCAGAGATGCTGGGGGAGGAGGGGGCATCTGCCAAGGCCGCTGACCCATGGAGGAGGCCATGTATTGTGCAAAGGCCTGGTGCATGAAGGTCTGAAATTGGTCCGGCCACATCCCGTTGGTCTGTTGGGTGGATGCCAGCTGCCGTAGGAGTATATGTGGCTTCTGGGCCTTGTTGTGTCATGGGGAAGGGGAAATTCCCCGAGTGTTTGCAAGAGAGGGGAGAGGGGGACCAACCTGTCCAGTTTCCCCCTGAGGAGACCATGCCCTAGGGCACAGGTCGGCAAGCTGCGGCTCTGGAGCCGCATGCGGCTCTTTGAGCCTTCCCCTGTGGCTCCCAGCCTCCTCTGCCATTTGCAGAGAGAGACAGAGACAGAGAGAGGCACTTGCGCTTCCCTGCTTCTTTCTCTGTCTCTCTGTCTCTGTCTCTCTCTCTGTGTGTGTGTGTGTAAAAGAGAGTGCACTCACAGTGTTCTCTGAGGAGCTGAAAATCTTTTGGGGCATGGCTCCTCCCTTTGCTGTGTCTCTGCAGGAAGCAGGAAGGGCAGGAGAGAGCTAGCTAGCACAGCTATGCTGAGTCATAAAAGAGGTTGCCTACCGGAGCTTGTTGGAGAATGCTTGAAGCCAGCTTGCCAGGTGAGCAACAGATAGGAGAGAGGGAGAGAGGGGGAGAAAGAAAGAGAGAGAGGGGGGGAGAAAGAGAGAAAGAGGAGAGAGAGAGAGAGAGAGAGAGAGAGAGAGAGAGAGAGAGAGAGAGAGAGAGAGAGAGAGAGAGAGAGAGAGAGAGAGAGAGAGAGAGAGAGAGAGAGAGAGAGAGAGAGAGAGAGAAAGAGAGTGGGGGAAGAGGACTGGCAGACCAAGGGCAGATAGAGAGAGAGGGAGGGAGGGAGAGAGACAGAGAGAGAGACCCTTTTGACATCTAAAATGAAGATAACACTGCATATATCCTTTTTTTACCTGTGTGTGTATGTATGTATATGTGTGTGTGTGTGTGTATATATGTATGTATGTATGTATGTATATGTGTGTGTGTGTATATATATATGTATGTATGTATGTATGTGTGTGTGTGTGTATATATATATATGTATGTATGTATGTATGTATGTATATATATATGTGTGTGTGTGTGTGTGTGTGTGTGTGTGTGTTTTTAAAATTGTTAACAAAGAAATAAGGGATTTCTGAGATAGCTATTTCGAGTTATTTAACTCTCTTCAGTCAGAACTCACCCTTTTTGGGATTCGAACCTGGGCAGTCTGCATGCTAGGCAGAAGCTTTGGCCTCAAGCCACAGGCTCTCTCCCGCTTTGTTAACAGTCAGGGAGTGAATATGTGTGTCAAGTGGTTATTTTTTAGATTGCACCCTGTAAACCCAAATATGGGAGGAAGAAAGGAAAGAATGATTTCTTTCAAGAGCCCCAGAAGATATAAAAACCCACCACTCCCTGCTACATGTGGTCAGTTTTCCCAGAGCCTTCTTTCTGTCTGGCTCTCCCCTTCAATAAATTGCAACCTTCTTTCTAAACCAGTCTTCATTTTGATTATTTCCAGCTTGGACTGGATCCTAATGAAGATTTTTCTTTCAACAATATGAAAGGAGATTATGGGGAAAAAAACCTAGTTTACTTGCTTCTAGGGCAATGGTTCTCAACCTGTGGGTTGCGACCCCATTTGCGGTCGAACGACCATTTCACGGGGGCCGCCAAACAACGCAGTCTGGCCCAGCGGGTGCCTTACCTCCCTTGGGCTGGGCCAGCTGGTGGCCCAGCCGGTGGTCGCCCTGCGCTGTCACTGCCCCTTGCCAGCTACGCCTCGGCTGGCGCAGGAGGCGACACCACGCATGCGCGGCGCTCCCGGGCAGGGAAATAGTCCTCAACTTACGACTGGTTGGAAAGTCCTCAACTTACGACTGGTTGGGAAGTCCTCGACTTACGACCAGTTGGGGGTCGTGGCATTAAAAAGGTTGAGAACCATTGTTCTAGGGCAGCGGTTCTCAACCTGTGGTTCGCAACCCCATTTGGGGTCGAATGACCATTTCACGGGGGTCGCCAAACAACACAGTCCGCCATTTTTTTCCTTTTCCTTAGCTGTGCGACGTCATTTTTCCCCCCCTTTTCCTTAGCTGTGCTACTCCCTCTTATTCTATTGGCTTTTGAAAGCCAATAGAATAGACTCTCTTGAATAGAGTCTAATTCTATTGGCTTTCAAAAGCCAATAGGAATTGTCCAGGCTGTCTCCGCCCTGCTGAGCCCGCCAAAAGTCCCAGTCTGCAAACAGTGCTGCAAGTTGTCTGCACAACTTTGGGGCCACAATGTAAAGTTTTGAAGACTTTTCATCCATGTTGATACTTAGCTAAAGTGAATATTGATCTAAGTTCTCCCAAGTGAAAAATTAACAAATATTTACACACAAGCCTGTGAGACGGATGCAGTTTAAAGACAGGTGATTGGCCTAAAGTCAATTTGGCTGGTATCACTTTTCCAAAACTAAAACAGGTTTGAAAAAACACTCTTTGAACTTATAGGTCCTCACAGAGACTTGAGAAGTAGCAGCCAAAAGTGAGGAAATGTAATCAAAGTACAACAGAAAAGAAAACAATGATTATAAGATAAGGAGAATGATAAAGGACAATAAAACAGTCCATGCCCAATTCCTCATGATTGTTAGATGCTGCTGAAAAAATATAATGAAAGAGAATCTTTCCCTACAAGACAAGAATCTCTAGTGGTAATTTCCTCTGATGTAAATACGAAGAGCATTTGTTTCCACTGGGGAGTTTCAGACCTTGATGGAAAAACTGCTCTGCTAGAATTAAAGCACTGTCTATAATTTATATTATTCTACTTCTGCTATGCATTCAAAGAAGCAAAAGAGACTGTTCAAAGTAGTTTGTAAGTACACTCCAAGATTTTAGGATTACTATCAAATGCTGATCTTTGAAGAGCTTTAGGCCACAGAGGTGAAACTCTCCAACCTTTTAATGAAAGCAGCAGGATGTTCAAAGTTCTTTTGTGCACCGGGAACCTATTTTCCTCTTTCTTCAGGAAATGACTTAAATATTATCTGAAAGTGGGAGGGGGGCTGGGGGTGTTGCAAATACAAATTTCTCATTTGTTATGGTTTTGTCAATAGATATTTCTCTGGATTTAGTTGTTTCTGTTTAACTTTGCATCACTTCATGTCTCATCTTTTAAAAATGAAACGGTATTAAAAGGGTTTTAGCAGACCAGTTAAAGTAAATACCACTGAATATAAAAAATGCATGATTTGAAATAATGGATGTTTCACTTTAAGGTCTGATGAATCCTTGATGAAGGTTTGAAAAAATAAATCCTCACCATTGCTTCTTAAACCAATTTGGCACCCTCATTTCGACAAGAGAAATAAAAATGCCACATGTATTGCTTTAATATATTTCACAGCCCTCATCTGCAGTTGCAACAGTTGGAAGATTGATCTGCAAATTGTACCATTTATACAGAAGGCTCCTCCAAGATAATGCCCTATTCCTTCCCTTCCAACACTGGTAACATGTTGCCACAGAAGGCACCATTCAGCTGAAAGTGGTTTTTGTAAATAGGAAAAATGCCTATGGAAATTCTCAGTCATCCAGGTCATGGTTATCGCAAAAGTGCTTTTTCAAGAGGCAGCTGGACTTCCCTTGTTTTTCTTTAAGATATTTCGCTTCTCATCCAAGAAGCTTCTTCAGCAGCTTCTTGAATGAGAAGCGAAACGTCTTCAAGGAAAAACAAAGAAAATCCAGTTGCCTCTTGACAAATAGGAAACATGGGAAATTTCTGAGTCAGCAAGAAGTGCATCTCTCCCTATCTTTTCAATCTATTAAAAAGTTACAAGTGACTTTTAAATAGAATATTTAAAATATTTAGAATATTAAAATGACATTTAAAATATGAAGCAAATAAGAATTAAAATACAATTATTAATCAAACACTGGAGAACGCTTGTTTACTCCAGTAGTAAACTTGGTAAAGAGGGTTGCTCAAAATATGTGGGCTGCTAGTTAATCTTTCTATATCTGCCTATTTTTTCTATTAATCTGTTTATGCTCAAGAACATTTTTTCAGTATTTTTTTTTAAAAAATAGGTTATACTGGAGGTTTTATTTTTATTAATTTTATGTTGCCCATTTCCCTATCAAGTTACTCTAGGTTTGATAATGAGTGACCACAGGATATTTTATAATATGCCATGAAAATTGAGACTTAACTACAGTAATGATGAACTTTGCAAATACAGTCACAGAAACTACACAACACTTTATATGTACTGTAGATATAGATACACTCTTTGGGGCCTCCAAACATATATTTTGTCAAATGCTCCATCAGTGGATTTTTTTATTCCTATCTGCAGGAAACAAAACCGAATAAGTAAGTACAATAACTATGCCTATGGAAGTTTTATTCAATACAAAATTCTGCACAAGTAGAATATTTAATAAAATATAAATATTCTATATTTATAGAATGCTTGATTCGGTTGTGGCTAAAACATGATGTTAGGTAATATCAATTCCATTTTAGTTATAAGGGCTATTAAATGTCTTTGAAAGAGAATATTGGAGAAAATAAAATGCCATAATTCCACTTCCAATTTGTTTCATGCATGAGCAACTTTACATATAGAAAGATGTTGTATTTATTATTGCAGTTAGCCAGATGTTTATACTGGATTTGGCTGTCAATGCTGCTAACATTGGATGTTCTTGCTTTGACAACAGATGAAAATGCAGCCATTGCCCCTCCAGAAGCCCAGATAGCCGCTGGTGACACAAGAGCCCGAGCCGCCACCGGAACAGCCGAACCCAGACTAACGTGCCTACCGGCCAGCAATATCTGAATAAGAACCTAGAAAGGAGATTTATCAAATGGGCCAAATCTCAGGTGGGAGCTCCGGTGTTATTTAAAGAAAAAAAAAGACAGGTTGCTTCGTCTCTGTGTAGACCAGCGGTTCTCAACCTGTGGGTCGCGACCCCATTTGGGGTCGAACAACCATTTCACGGGGGTCACCAAACAACGCAGTCCGCCATTTTTTCCCCCTTTTCCTTAGCTGTGCTATGCCATTTTTTCCCCTTTTCCTTAGCTGTGCTACTCCTTCTTATTCTATTGGCTTTTGAAAGCCAATAGAATAGATTCTCTTGAATAGAGTCTAATTCTATTGGCTTTCAAAAGCCAATAGGAATTGTCCAGGCTGTCTCCACCCTGCTGAGCCCGCCAAAAGTCCCAGTCTGCAAAAGGTGCTGCAAGTTGTCTGCAGCGAAGGCGAGCTCTCTGAAGGTTTCCACCCCTCCCTGCTGAGAACTACTAAAACTGTAAGTAAAAGAGGGCCAGGGGTGGGAGGTGGGAGGCCGGCGGGCGCAGGGAGGGTTTTTGGCACGCGTGGGGCCCGGCGGGTTGCTTACCTTACTTGGGTTGGGCCAGCTGGTGGCCCAGCCCGTGGTCGCCCTGCGCCGTCGCCGCGGCCACCCAGGAGCACCTGGGCCTGCCTGCCGCCGCCCCAAACATCCTAATTACTTAATTACCTGCATAAGCTGCTAAAGTACTTTCCCCCCTGTGGTGAGGGAAGGGGGATTTTAGCCTTCCCTCCAGAAACAGCGGCTATCAACCACTTGGGAGTTTACGTTGGGAAAAATACTGGGATCCTAATTGGAATTCTATTTTTTAAAACTGGTGGATTATAAGATTTGTAACTTTATGTTCTCTATTTTTTTCTTCTTCTCTGATTTTTACTCTATTATTGAAGATTTGGGTTCT
Source organism: Bothrops alternatus (assembly GCA_034064705.1). Lineage (NCBI taxonomy): Eukaryota > Metazoa > Chordata > Lepidosauria > Squamata > Viperidae > Bothrops > Bothrops alternatus. Next base: position 36,733,260 of record JARGCV010000112.1, read on the forward strand.
TTTTCTCCCCCTTACAATAGAGGGGGAAAAGAAAACTGAAAAGATTCAGCTAACTCTGAGATGACATTTCCTGGCTAAATTTGAGACTGTAACCTGCTATTCTTAAAGAAAGACTTGTTGATTGCCTTAAAAACAGATAAGATTCAAAGTAACCTTGAAGTACCAGCTGCAAGAAACTCAGCTTAGCTTTTTACTTGGTGGACTTTCTGATTGTAAGTTCTTTGTTTAGTCTAATATATGACAATGGAAGAAGAACAGGAATGGATTTCTCCCACAGAGGAAGTACAGGAACAAACTCTTTATATGTTAAAAGCAATTATCCAAACTCTCCATATGCAAGCTCAAACTATGACTTCAACTAAAGAATCATCTATACAGAATTCTATAGAAAAGGGGAAACAACCAAATGTTATGACAGAAGACTTAGATACTCAACAAATACAAACTGTGGAAAACATGGGAAGGAAACTGATAATAGAGAACAAGGAAAGGACTTTTCTTATAAACCAGAAGGAATTTGAAGACAAAAAAGAAAAAAAAACAGATGAAAGATAAGATAAATACTTCGGGACAACTGCACCAAACTAGAAAAATAAAAGAGACGACCTGTCAAACCAGCTAGCCCTCTTAAGAAAACAGCAACTGAACGCCTTTATCAATATCAAACAATAGTTACAACAATACAAGGAGATTTTTTTGATGATTTAAAAGCGAAGATACGAAAGATGATTTGGCAGAGGAAAAAAGCTAGAATTAGACTGAAAGGGATTGGGGTTTTAATCTATATATGAGATCTAAAATAGAATATATTTAAATGGATAGAATATGTATTTTGAATATAAGATATTGTAATGATTTGAGATAAAAAATTGGTTTTATAAAATTTATAAATATAAATATTGAAATAAGAATATTATATTGTCTTATTAGTTTGTTAAGATATATGATAGATTTTACATATAAGGTCTGTATTTTAAATATTAGATCATATGTGGAATTTGACAAAAGAATCGTGTTTAATTAAAATTTGGAAAAAAGATAAATATTAAATGTTAAATTAAAATATTAAGGGAAAATCAATTACCAGGTTACTGATTTGCTAAAAGTTTGAATGTTTATAGATAATTAAGACTTGAATTTAAGATATTGTCATGAGTTGAGATACAGGTTAAATAAAACTTAGAAGTATAAATACTAATAATTAAACTTGTATATTAGCTTTCTCTTTTTCTGGAAAGGAAGAAAGGAAAGAAGTAGAAAAAAGGAAAAGAAAATTATTAGCCGTAAATATGAAAGAGAAGACTGAGAATCTGGGGTCATTTAAAATCTGGAAATGATAAAGATTAAACGTTAAATTTAAATATTAATGCAAAATTAAACTTAAGAAAAACTTATTAGGTTATTGTCTAAAAGATGGAATGTCAAATTAATCAAGATATGTATAGACTGAAGATTATTAATGAATATTAAAAAGGTATTTTTTGTTTGATTGATAGAATAAGAACTGTATTGATCTGAATATGACATTAGATCTTATAGGGGAAAGAGAGGGAATTTTGTTATTGAAATACTTTGAGATTTGTACTGATGATATTTAAATGTAATGGAATCACGATGCTCAACCGCCACGCTACTTTTCAAATATGTAAAGGCAATATTGGAAAATTAATAAAAAACTTGGATCAAAAAAAATAAAAAAACAAAAGAGGGAGATGAGTGGAAGACTGCTTTTAACTGTCCCATGGGGAGCTACCAATTTAAAGTCATGCCATTTGGACTACAGGGGGCTCCAGCTGTCTTCCTGCAATTGATCAATCAGGTACTACATGACCATTTATACAAAGGTGTTTTGGTGTATCTTGATGATATCCTGATATGCAGCACAAATATGGCTGACTACGTAAAACTAGTGAGAGAACTAAAGAAACTGCTGAATGCCAGACTTTATGTTAAACTATCAAAGTGTGAGTTTCACCAGAGCCGATTAGATTACCTTGGCTACAGAATTTCTGGTGAGGGCATTGAAATGGACCCGGCTAAAGTGAAAGCCGTAATTGAATGGCAACCCCCAAAGACTTGCAAACAGCTTCAGAGCTTTCTACGATTCACCAACTTTTATTTATTTATTTATTTATTTATTTATTTATTTATTTATTTATTTATTTATTTATTTATTTATTTATTTATTTATTACTCGAACTTATATGCCGCCCTTCTCCTAGGACCCTTTTACTGCCAGTTCATCTCCTCCTTTGCTGAAATTGCTTTACCCCTTACGGACTTACTGAAAACAGGCAAAGAGGGAAGGAGGCCGCGACTGGGCCAGCCACTAGCATGGACTATGAACTGTCAAACTGCTTTTGAGAATTTGAAAAGGCTATTTGCAATCGAGTCGGTCTTAAAACATCCTTGTCCAGGGAAACCCTTTGTGATCCAAGCCGATGCTAGTGATGTAGCCGTCGTAGCTGTGCTATTGCAAAATAACCAGAATGGGGTCCTACAACCCTGCACCTACACCTCAAAAAAATTCACTAATTGTGACAGGAGGTGGGCTGTGTAGGATAAGGAAGCTTTCACAATTCATTGGGCTCTATTAAACTGGCAACACTATCTAGAAGGGAGCAAGGTGCCTTTTGAGGTATGGACTGATCACAAAAACCTAGAGGCACTGAAAACTCCCCGCAAATTGTCCTTGAAACAAGTACAATGGGCGCAATACTTTAACTGATTTAACTTCACCCTAAAGTACATACCGGGGAAAAAAACTTTTTAGTTGATGCTTTATCCAGACTGCCCCAATACAAGAGCCAGCATGAAGAGGTTAATGAAGCAATTTATATCTACTCCACAAACTGCTTCTCAACTAACACCGCGCAGAGTCCTACCTTTGAGAGCCCCAAACCCCGATGACCCTGGAGCAAAGAAAATAAAACAGAAACTCCTTACTGACCAATGGTTTAAAGACAATCAAACCTCCCTAACATGCAGGGATGGTTTGGCTTACAAAGGGGGGAAGCTGCACTTGCCTGAAACCCTCCGCCTTAACATGCTCTGGCATGGCCATGATGTAAAACAGGCTGGGCACTTTGGATATTTAAAAACACACCTAATCTGCTGGCAATTTGGTGGCTGGGATTGAAATGGGATGTAGAGAACTATGTCAGGAGTTGTGCTGTATGTGCCACCATGAAAAGAATCCCAGGGAAACCCCCTGGACTATTACCGGTGGCGGACCCTTCCCAACCATGGGAAGAAATTGCTATGGATTTTAGATCTGTTTTCAAAGCAGGCTCACTTCATTCTCTGCAAAGGGCTCCCGTCCACCCAGTGACTAACCAAGATGTTTCTGAAACACATCTACAGACTGCATGGTGCACCAAAATGTATAATCTCAGACTGGGGGGGTGAAGTTTACAGCCAAGTTTTGGAGGGGTTTTCTTAAGCTAATTGGCTCGTCTCAAGGACTGTCATCGGTTTTTCACCCATCTACCAATGGAGCAGCTGAATCTGCGAACTCAATGGTGGAGCCGTATCTCAGATGCTATGTGGATTATCAGCAGATGAACTGGACGGACCTCCTCCCTTTTTCAGAGGTGGTTTACACTAACTCTGTTCACAGCAGCACTGGTTTCACACCTTTTAAAGTGGCCACAGGAAAAGAGTTCAGCCCAATACCCAAATATCCTCAGGGACCCTCCACTTCCCAAACTCTTGATCAGTGGGTGAGGGGGTGGGAAGAAGTCTGGAGAACCATGACAATTGCTTTGAAAAAGGCTTTTGAGACATAAAAGCAAGCAGATAAAAAGAGAGCTCCTCAAAGGTCATTCCAAGTTGGGGAAAAGGTTTATTTGTCCACAAAATATTTATGGCTTAAGTTACCTAGTAAGAAGTTAGGACCGAAATACTTAGGACCCTTCCCATCGTAAGGATCATTAACCCGGTCACGGTAGAATTAAAGCTTGCCAGACTCTTAGGAAAAGTCCACCCTGTGTTCCATTGTAGCCTGCTGAAACCTTTTCGGGATTCCACCTTACAACCTCCCCCTAAGAAGGCACCTGGACCTCTCGTAGTAGCAGGACAGACTCATTCATAGTATTCTTGATTCTAGACTTTTTAAAGGGAAGCTACAGTACTTAGTGCAATGGAAAGGGCATCTGTTGTCTGAAGCCAACTGGGTAAAATCTAGCGATGTAAAAGCTGACAGACTCATTAATAAATTCTATAAGAAACACCTAACAAACCAAGAGGCAACCCCTAATGTATGATTTTGTTTGCATTACAGGATTTGTCCTTTTTGTAAGGGGGGGCGGATATCAATGCTGCTAACATCGGATGTTCTTGCTTTGACAACAGATGAAAATGCAGCCATTTTCTCTATGCTTTTAGAATCAGTTGGTGCTGGGGGGGGGATTGGGATGAGAGTTCAGTTAGCCGTAACAATAATAACTCTACCATGGGAATCCAAGGACAAACTGGGTCCAGAGCAGATAATGTTTAGCGGGCTGGAGAGCTGGGGAGAAAGCCCGTGCTTCAAGCTAATTGGGGAATGTGATTTATGACTGTTTATTGGGAGTAGGAATTGTATGTTGTTACTTTGTATCCAAGGGAGGGGAATTTAGTTTTTGGGTTCAACTATATAGTGCTGATACTTTGTTTCCCGAATAAAGGATTCTTTAAGGAAAACAATTCCTTGAAGTTCTTTTGAAGGGTTTCATCTGTCAGAACCATGACATTGGCATTTTTATCCACCTATGAAATCCTTTACAAAGACCAAGAATAGGCAGATATTGTTTGGTGGTGTTAAAGGTTGTATGCCACTTACTTCAAGTAAAGCTGACTTTTGCAATTGATTGATAGGGATTTTTGTCAATGCAGATTATCTTGAAGTTGGGTTCCAGATGTTTTGGTATTCCACCAAAGTGCCCATTATTATTGAAGCTATCTTTGCTTTCTTTTGCCACATTTTTCTATTACTATTTGCAGATCTTTGCATTTTGTGATTTTCTCCGATTCTTTCTCTTCTGTTCTGCTGTCCTAGGTACTGCCATGTCCACTATTCAGACTTTTTTGTCTTTCTTATTGACAATTGTTAAATCTGGTGGTTATGCAGCAGATACTTGTCTCTTTGAATTTTAAACTCCCGAAGCACTTTAACTTCTTCATTTTTTATAACTTTATTTATTTTGTGGTCGCAGCAGTTCTTTTCTGCAGCCAAATGATATTTCTTGCAGATGTTCCAATGCATCATTGTTGTTACTTTGTCATGCCATTGTTTGTAATCAATTTGTGTGATTTCTTGTAGCAGAAAACTGGTGGTCCATTGTATCTTCAGCTTCTTTGCAGATATGGTATTTGCTGTCTGTTGCTATCTTCCCACTTCTGGCCTTATATGCATTTGTTCTTAAGACTTGGTCTTGTGGAGCCAGAATTAGCCACTTTCACTTTTTTCAACTTTCCTGCTCTTAATCATGGCCAGGTCAATATCTGCTTTGCTTGTTATTTTTTTTTAAATGCATTAGCCATGTAATACTTTGCCATACTGTCAGAACTCTGTCTTTCTACAGGCATTGTTCTATTTCGGATTCTGCCATTCTTCTGGAGGGAGGGGGGAGCTTGAGGTTGCTGCAGTGTATTTCCTTGCTTTGTTCCTTGCTGCATCCTCTTTGATGTTTCTTTCTCAGAGTGAGAATGGAATGTGCCTCCGGCCATCTGCCTTATCTCCGGGCACGGAAGAAGAGATTCGGAGACCTAATAGCCTTATCGCTCTGTTCCCACAACATTTTCACACCTGCGGATTGGCCCATGTGAACAATCCAGATGGACAGTTGGGGTGGGGTTTTCATTGACTCTTGACTTATTGATTCACGCAGAAAACCCTGCCTTCTATTGCTGTTGTCAACATCTTCCAATAAAAGTTCCTTTTGAAATGATATCCATTTCAAGAGTTCTGCTTTCTTGGGAGGACTGATTGAGGCAAGTCTTTACACATATCATATATTTTTAAAATTCTTGATTTGATCTTTCTTGTAGGCCAGTTTGGTCTCCCCAGTATTCAGCAAATCTTCATGATATATTAGCTTCAATGCATCTTCTTCATTGTCTTTCAGATTTTCTTCCAATGTCTCTTTTCCTTCAACTATTTGGTATGTTTACAACATTCCACATCTCTTGTGTGGATGAAAAGCATGATTCATTGTCTTTATTTTTCTGGCCTTCCTATCCAGGGCTTTTAGTTCTGCTTAAGTCCACTATTCCAGTTGTGAATCTCATGACTAAAATTGTCTAGGTGTTAACTGCTTTGACACTATTTCCTCCACTGAGTTTTGACTAAGATCTTCTTCACTCTCATGATGTATACACTTCTAACCTTCCTCTTTACTTCAATGTGCTTCATGTCAGTTTGAAAGATGCTTCAATATTTGTAGACATCTTCTTCATCAAGACTCTTGATTTTATTTTTATATGCCATCTTGATTTCTTCAGTTTTCACTATTTTTCCCCTGCCTGTGGTAAGGTTGGCACATCTGTCCAGTAAGCAACTTTTCTTCCAGTAATCCTGCAAGTGCTGGCCATGGTTGCTCAGCAACAGTTCTGAATCCTATGGCCCACTTGTCACCAAATGTCCTGGAATGCCAACATCTAGCATTATCCTGGCTGACCCAGGTGACAACCCATCTAGTATAGTTTTTTGTAAATTATCTGTCAAGATATTGTTTATGGTAAAGGCACTCTTCATCTGACTATTATGTCACACAAATAATCAATGCACACAAATTTAATCAATAACCGACAATCCATGAGTCATTGGGTTATTATTTCAGACATATTTCTTTACCTAAACAGATAAACAAAATGAGCATGGGTGGGCAAAAAAAGCAGGGAGAAAATCTAAATCTAACTTCCTGCTGACTTCTTGGTTGGCTTTGTGAAAAGCTGGCAAAATGTATCAAAATCATGGATTGTGTGACTGTAGTGGCACTGCAGGGCAGCTCAGTGTTGCTGCAGTGGCCATAACTTTGCCAGTGCAACTGGCCTGAGAAACAATGCACTGAGCTTTGAAACGTCAATCTCACAGGAATAGTGGAGTTGGACACATTCATTAAATTAGCCCATTTGAGGTACTTTAATTCATTATCTCAAGATGGCACCGCTGACAGTAGCCTCAGTGAAATGCTCTCTGATAGTTTTGTTGTTTTTTATTATTCAAATAAAGACAGACACAGACTTCAACAGACAGTTAGAACTGCAGAAAAAACAATTGCTATCAGCTTGCCTTCCACTGAGGACCTGTATACTGCACGAGCCACAAAGAAAGCTGTAAAAATATCTACAGATCCCTGACATCATGGACATAAACTGTTTCAACTTCTTCCCTCAAGATGATACTATAGGGCATTGCATGCCAGAACAACTAGACACAAGGACAGTTTTTCCCCCATGCCATCACTTTGCTAAACGACTGATTCCCACAACACTGTCAAACTACCTAGTAAGGCTGTATTACTATTATTCTTCTCATCTTCCCTATTACCAATCTCCTTATCTTCTTATGACTATAACTTTGTTGCTTGTATCTTATCATTAATATTGTTTTATTTAGTATACTAGTATGATTTATGTTATTTACTTATTTAGTAATTTATAAATTGCTGACAGGTGGTAGATGTGATAGAACGTGCACTGCAGCAATAGAGGGAGAGTATTTTGCCAACTCACAGCCTTCCCAGAAAGAGGGCAGATTAAAAGACTGTTCAGTCCTCAGATGGATGGTGAAGGGGGAAAGGAAGTTCAAGGTAAGCATATCCTAGAACAGTGATGGCAAACCTTTTAGAGACCGAGTGCCCAAACTGCAACCCAAAACCCACTTATGCATCATCGGGTGCCAGGTGGGTGTGGCCCACTGGCTGGGTATGGCCAATTGGGTGGGTGTGGCCCATTGGGTGGGCATGGCTGTGGTGGTAACGGAAGACTGGGTGGGACTAAAAAGTTCAATCAATCAATTCCAACTTTGCAAGATCTTTTTTTTTCCAATGAGAAGTTGAAATTGACTAATTGATTGAACCTTTTTTTTTTTTTGCACACGGTGGACGGCTAAAGCGAAAAGGCTTTATAAAACTCAGCTAAAGGCCTAGGACTGGGGTTCGCCACCACTGTCCTAGAATCTGTTGGAATATATCTCAATATATATTATTATATGCAAGGAAATAAAAAAACTGAACTCAATTGGATGTCACTGTCTCCTCTCTGGGCTTTGGCCTAAGTAACATATGAGACCTCTGTAATTCTTTTGCTATAAATCCAAAGTACTCTCTGTATACAAATACAATTATTATAATTTTAATTAATTTCAATTATTATAACAATATATATAGGAAAGGAAGAAGTACAGGTAATCCTGGATTTATGATTACAATTGAGTCCAAAATTTATATTGCTAAGTGAAACATTTGTTAAGTTAGTTTTGCCCCATTTTACAACTTTTCTTGCCAAAGGTATTAAGTGAATTACTGCAGTTGTTAATTTAGTAACACAGTTGTTAAGTGAATCTGGCTTCCCCGTTATCTTTGCTTATCAGAAGGCTGCAAAAGGTGATCACATGACCCTGGGACACTGCAACCATCATAAATAGAAGCCAGTTTTCAAGCATCCAAATGTTGATCACATGACCATGGGGATGCTGCAAGTAAGTGTGAAAAATGCCCATAAGTCACTTTTTTCAGTGCCGTTGTAACTTTGAATGGTCACTAAATGAACTATTGTAAGTTGAGGACTAGCTGTATAAGCTATGTTCATAGCTGTATAAGCTATGTTGAGTTATAAGCTATTTTTCTTAGGCTGTTGATGAGTTGTGTTATTTTACAGCTTTATAATTCTGTATAATATATAGTTAATAAATCTTGTAATATATTATTTTCTACATAATGGACAATATTTAATCTAGCAAAAGTTTTGTAATAGTGTATCTTCTTAAACAAATTCTTTTTTCATGTTTATGAACATCTGTTGCTCTTTTCTTTCTACAGTATAAATTATTTCTTTATAAACGAAGATTTGCAAATAGTTTCCAGCTCACAAAAGATGCATTACTTTTGCAGAAGCAAGTAATCAACAATGAAAACAAGAACAGCCCCTGCATGCTTTGCTTACATGAAAATGCATCAGAGTCCCTCTAACACTGGATTAATGTTAAAAATACGCCACAAAATGTAATTTAATATTGTCCAGATTCATCACATCATGTGGTGTCACAATATGTGTCCTAATTTTTAAATATCAATAAATTGATTGAGAATACAAAATATGAAAGCCAAAAAATTTAATCCTTTTTAAACTTATTAAACTTCTCTACACCAGTACACTTTATCTGATTCACCTGAAATTAGTAGCAATAATATATGGATGTTAACTCAGGTCCTCAGGTTAGAATAACAATGGAAACTAGGATTGCTGTTGCTAAATGATGCAGATGTAATGCATTGCCTAATGATGGCAATCCAGTCAAATAAGTAAAAAGCAGCGGGAGTCCCAGGTAAGAAGGGAGTCAGTGCTATAAGTGGGTTGAAGTGAGAGAGAGCCTGGGAGAGCCTACATAGGCTACATGAAAGTTGGGGAGGGGATGCTGTGGTTTGGGGCAGGGAGGCCAAGGGAAGGAAGGCACAGGTTGGTACAAGGGAAAGAAAGCTGAGGAAAAGGAGGGCATCATTCAGTGTAGTGCAAGAAGGCCAGGGGACGGAGAGCACAAGTCCATGCAAGCCACAGAAAGGCTGAAGAAAAGAGATGCACCATGGTATGCAGGAAGAGGGAGGGGAATTCCAGAGCAACTTGAGACTTTCCTACCAGCTTCCATTGATCTTGCTTGTGGAAAGATCATATGACTACATAATACTGCAACCATTTTAGGCACGAGTTGGTTGCTAAGTGCCTGAATCGCAATCACAAGACTGCAGGGACACTGCAACAGCCAGAACTTCAAGGACTGGTATTTAATTAAGTAAACACAAATATCTCCAATATAGCAAACAAATAAATATGTATATATTATCTTATAAAAATTATTATACACATAAAATGAAACACTTATTAGGTATGTTCGTGGTCTTAAGTTATTTATAAAAATAACAAAGATGAGATAAATAAATGCATAAACAAAGATAAAGTTTCTCTATCACACAATACCAGGACAAGGGGGCACTACCTAAAGCTCATAGCTAAGAAAGTGAGGACAAATAAAGGGAAATATTTCTTCACCCAGAGGGTCGTTGATTTATGGAATTCACTTCCAGAAGGGGTCGTGACAGCTTTCAGCCTTGACAGCTTCAAGGCAGGGCTAGATAGATTCATGGATGCCAAGTGTATCAGTGGTTATTAAAACGGATGTCCATGTGCCGCCTCTATGTTGGTTGAGGCAGGCAGGATTCCCTTGAGTACCATTTGTTGGGGGTCAAGGGAAAGGGAGGGTTTTGCCTTCTCTTTCTGCTCAAGATCCCCATGTACAATTGGTGGGCCACTGTGTGACACAGAATGCTGGACTCGATGGGCTTTGGCCTGATTCAGCATGGCTCTTCTTATGTTCTTATGTAAAGTTATTTTTCTTAGGTTGCTGATGAGCTTATTTCAGTGCACTTATTGTAATGAATGTGGCCATCTGAATTAATTACATCTCCGAAGTGCCACAACTCCTTATAAATCAGAGACAATATTTCTGGATTGGCTGTAGCACTTTTTAATGTTTAGATATATTTAGAACACCACTGATACCAGTGAGAGCTGATTTATACTTCTAGATTAAAACTGTATGATATAGTTAGAATTGTTACATATTTGACAATAACCCTAATTTAATGCAATTTACTTCCAAGTAAAGATATTGATGATCATAGTACTGAACAAATTCTATTTTATATGTGAGCATAATTAGAGTTGTGTAATTGAAGAATTTTAATAACTGGTCATGACAATGTGCTAGTATTAAAATTCTCTACAGCAGTGAACTATTACATGCTAAATTCCATGTTAGCTAAATTAAGCAGTACAGCCAGAGATCAATTTAATTATTAGAATGTAGAACTGCTGGAACTAATTTTATTCATTTTTTATTTAATCCAGCCTTTCTATTCACGTTATAAGGTGAATATCTGCCTTTTTTATTTAAGTGTGTGTCAAATTCAAAAGTAAATGATTTTCATTATTGTAGCACTGACAGAAATCATTTGGTACTTAAATCTTAACATTCCTCATAAATGACTCAAGGACACAAAAAACATTCCCACTATCCGATCAGAAGCACATCATGTTTCCCACACATAAATAACTGACCAAAAGCATTTTTATGCTTGTTTTGTTAAGACAACTTCCAACTGTTATGTATATAGCTAAGATTAGGCAAATAATTATGATAAAACTCACACACAGTTTTTAAGTAATTTATAACCAGAGAAGGAATAGTGAAGCACAGATACATAGACATATACTGCATATGCATAAAGAATAAACAAAGTTAGCATATTTTGTATAGAAGAATGCTGTAAGATGAATGATAAAATAAAACATGTAAAATTCATATGATTCATTTCACAATCTGCCAAATTAATCATAAAAATATACATGAATCCTAATAAAATATACTGTACTGATTTCAGATAAACCTATAAAAATGTAGATATAAAACTATGTGCTTCAATAAATGCCCTAGTTCCAGGTTACTAGATTTTGAGGACTTATAACAGACATGTCAAGCACAAGGCCCGCAGGCCGGATGCTTCCCACAAAGTGGTTTCATGTGGCCCGCAAAGCCATCCTAGAAACAGTGAGGGAATGGCCCCCACTGCCTTGGCCCTGGCCCAGGCTGGGCAGGAGCCAATGTACAATTTTGTGGTGGCCATCTATGCTGAAATGCATTCAGTCTTAGCTCCACATGGCCATCTGGAAACAGCGAGGAACCAGCCCCTGCCACGTCGGCCCCGACCCCTGGGTGCATGCTCAGGAGGTGTCACCCTTTGTGAGGAATGAAGAAATACACCATCACCTGGAAGTGGCCAGCAAATGGCCCTCGCCTACTTCATATATCTGGCTTGATGGGCTCTGGGGGAGGGGTTTTGGCAGGTAGCGGGGCGCTCTCCTCATATCGCCAAGAGGCTGAGCAAAGTGGCGCGAATCCCAAAAGAAGCGTGAGGCCGCCCAGCTCCCAGTCTACCCGGTTTCAGCAGGTAGCGGGGCGCTCTCCTCACAGCGCCAAGAGCTGAGCCGGGTGGCGCGAATCTGATGAGAAGTGCAATGCTGCCTAGCCCCCACCCTGCCCAGTTTCAGCAGGCAGCACAGTGCAAAGCTGGCAAGCTTTGCAAATCTGGCAAGCTTTGCACCACCTGGCTCAACCGCTGCCTGCCAAAACTGGGCAGGCTGGGGGCTGGGCGGAATTGCGCTTCTTCATTCCTCATGAATGGTGACACCTCCCAAGCTGCATTTCTTGCCTGTTTTTCTCCCTCCCTCATCTCAAATATTTTCCCACCACTCTGTTCTTAGGAAGGAAGGAAGGAAGGAAGGAAGGAAGGAAGGAAGGAAGGAAGGAAGGAAGGAAGGAAGGAAGGAAGGAAGAAAGGAAGGAAGGAAGGAAGGAGATGGAGGGTCTGAGGGAAGTCCTGCTGCCCTTTCACCATCCCCTTGCCCCCTCCTCCTGGCCTATCCTGGGGGTCTCCCATCCTATTGCTAAGGAAGCTTTGGATACAAAGCCGGGTCTCCTCCCATGGAGAGGGAATGGAACTCCCTCTGACTTTGCACTCGTACCCATCATGAGCAACCTGACTAAAGAGAGCAAGCACAGCAACAGCAGCCTTGAAGAGGAGGTAAGTGCAGCTGGGCACCCCCTTGGGGAAGTGGGGCTGGGCTTGATACTGCAGGTACTTGAGGGCCAGGCTGGGTGTTTGACCTCTGCTGCCCAGGGCTCCGGGCAGCCCACACCACCATCCAGCCCCTCCCAGCATGGCCTGAGAGGAACAGTGAGGCTCCTCCAGTGGACTATGCCTTGGCACCTTCTGCCAGAGACCCTCAGATCTGTCCCACTTCTGCTCAGGCTCCCATAGGCACCCTTGACGCGAACGATGTAGAGCTGGCCATGCCCACCCAGTAGGCCACACCCATTCCAGCCATGCCCACCCAGTAGGCTGCACCCACCCTGGCCACACACCCCGCCCCCCTGAGGGCAACCACAATGCTGATGTCGCCCTCAATGAAATTGAGTTTGACACCCCTGCTTTAACCAAATGGTCTTTCTTATTTCAAATAATATACACAAAAACAGAGGAAAAAGTACTTGATGATTCAAATGCATTGACTTGGAAAGTTAGTTGGCAAAGAAAGAAAGCTAGAGTAAGACTGAAGAAAATAGAGATTTTGATTCATTAGATGGGATATTATATTATTAGCTAGATGTTTGAATATGATGGATAATAGATAATTGCTAGAAATAGAAGTACTATCATAACTAGAAAGATATGATTTGTAACTAGAATATTAGATTTTGGTATAAGAAGGGAAACAGGAAAACGCTAAGAAGTTTGAATAAGGGAAGTTTTTGGTTACCCAAATATAAGTTACTTTGAAATTAGAAATAATAGAGACATTTTGAACACTGATGGGAAATTAAAATTTAAAAAAAAAAAGCAAAAACAGGATACTGATTGAATATATGGATGTTAAGTGCAAATGCAATTAAGATATGTTTTGGTTAGAAAAGTTATCTAAAATTGACATTATTGATATTATGAGAAAAATGTAACAAAGATGTTGATATTCAATTGTATATTTATTAATAACAATAAGAATTGTATTTGCCTAGTGTGGGAAAACAGGTATGACCGGAAGAAGAGAGGAAACATTTGATGGTGTAACATTGGATCTAGATTGAAGAAGTTAATATATACCACTAAATTACTAATGGACCCAGACAACATGTTGTCTATTAAGTATTTGATTGTAAAACTAGAAAATTAATAAAATATTTATATATATAAAAAAGAAGAAATAGATGAACTCTTTGCCAACCAGTTAACAAATATATGTAGGAAGCAACCACAGTAGTAATGGGAGACTTCAACTACTCAGATTATCAACTGGGAGACAAACTCTGCAGCAAGTGGGAGATCAAACAGATTCCTAACCAACCTAGTTGACAACTTTGTCACCCAAAAGGTGGAGGAGGGAACTTGACGTAAAGCTATACTGGACTTAATTCTTACTAATAGAGAAGAAGTGATAGAGGGAGTTGAAGTTGCCGGAACCTTGGGTGAAAATGACCACATCATACTGGAATTTAATATAATGCAAACACTAACAATAGAAAACAATCCAACCCATGTCTTAAACTTAAAAAGAGCTGACTTTAGCAAACTCAGAGAGAACCTAGGAAAGATCCCATGGATGAGAATCCTAAACGGGAAAACAAGCCAAAAAGCGTGGGAAACTCTGAAAAATGCAATCATAAAAGCCCAGTCCAGCACAATACCACTGAAAAAGAAAAACAAGAAATTCAGGAAGAAACCAGCATGGCTGCACAAAGATCTCTCTGACAAACTGAAAGACAAAAAGGAGAAATACAAAAAATGGAAAGAGGGTCACATAATTAAGGCCAATTATCAGCAAACAGCCAGAACATGCAAAGATGAAGTCAGGAAAGCAAACGCTCAGAATGAACAAAGACTTGCAACACAAATCAAGGAAAATAAAAAAAAGTTTCTTCCAACATATTAACAATAAGAAAAAAGTCAAGGAAACTGTAGGTCCGCTAAAGAGAGAAGATGGCAAGGAAATAACAGGCAAGAGGGAGAAAGCACAGCTGCTTAACTCATACTTTGCATCAGTCTTCACAGAAAAGGAAACTATAGCCCAACATACCAAAAAACCACTCTAAAAGACAAACTAGAAACAAAAAATAAAATAAGCAAGAAAATGGTAAGAGAACACCTATCCGACCTTGACAAATATAAATCACCAGGACCCGACAGATTAAATCCCAGAGTTTTGAAGGAGCTAGCAGATGTTATCTTAGAACCATTGTACCACATCTTTCATAAATCCTGGAGCACCGGGGAAGTACCTAAGGATTGGAAAAGGGCTGGTGTGGTTCCTATCTTCAAGAAAGGGGGGAAAATGGACCCAAGAAACTACAGACCAATCAGTTTAACATCAATACCTGGGACGATCCTAGAAAAGATAATCAAAAAACAGATCTGCAAACAACTAGAAGCAAACAAAGTTATAACTAGTAGCCAGCAGGGGTTTGTTAAAAACAGATCATGCCAAACCAATCTTATTTCATTCTTTGATAAAATGACTAACTAGCAGACCACTGAAATGCTGTGGACATAGTACACACAGATTTCAGCAAGGCATTTGATAAAGTAGACCACAACCTACTCCTTGGAAAGCTAGAAAAAGGTGGAATAAACAACATCACCACCAGATGGATCTGTAGTTGGCTGGCAAACTGTACTCAACAAGTAGTCCTCAATGGCACTACATCCACATGGAGAGAATGGGGTACCACAAGGTTCCGTCTTAGGCCCAGTATTCTTCAATATCTTCATAAATGACTTAGATGATGGAATTGAAGGGGAATTCATCAAATTTGCAGATGACACCAAACTGGCAGGAGTAACCAACACCCCAGAAGACAACTCAGGATCCAAAAAGATCTTGACAAACTTGAACAATGGGCCCTATGCAACAAAATAAGTTTCATAGTGGAGAAAAGCAAAGTTTTAAATTTAGGCAGGAAAAATCAAAGATATAAGTACAGATTGGGCAAGACCTGGCTCAAGAACAGTAACTGTGAGAGGGACCTTGAGTCCTAGTGGACGATCACTTGACTATGAGCCAGCAATCTGCAGCAGCAGCCAAAAAAAGCTAATACAATCCTGGGTTGCATAAACAGAGCCATAGAATCAAGATCACATGAAGCATTAGTACCACTTTATAAAACCCTATAAGACCACACATGGAATACTGCAGCCAATTCTGGTAAAGAAGAGGAGCAACTTTTGGCAGAAGCAGCATTTGCTGCAGACAGCAAGGGAGCATGTATCAGAGCGGACAGGGAGCAAGCGAACACGAGCTGACAGCGGTACGTTTCAGCGGCCGGGGGTGGGTAGGGTTGCCTTGCCTCGGCCTTGTGTGCGACGGTGGCGGCAGCAGAGAGATAATGGTGGCCGGGGACAATGGTATGGTATGGGGGAGGCCTGGGTAGGGTTGCCTTGCCTTGGCTTCGTGTGCAGCGGCGGCAGCAGCAGAGTGGTAATGACAGCCGGGGACAATGGTATGGGGGAGGCCTGGTGTCTGAAGCTGCCTCAGTTGGCCACTGGCCTCAGTAGACCCCAATGAGGCAGCATTCACACTCACCGGCTGCCCAGCCTTGTGGGGCGGTGGCAATGGTGGGGGGGGAGCGGCCTGGTGTCTGAAGCTGCCTCAGCTGGCGGCTGGCTTCAGCAGGTCCCAACAAGGCAGCATTCACACTCACCGGCTGCCCAGCCTCATGAGTGTGTGCCAGAGTGTGAAAAATGGTCTTAAGTCACTTTTTAAAGTGCCCTTATCACTTCAAACAGTCACTAAGTGAACTGTTGTGAGGACTACTGTACTTTTATCACTTTTTTCCTTTTGGGGGGGGGTCATCAAGTTTACATCAAGTTTTTGACATCTTGCTAGACAACTGGAAAAGCCCTGTTACAGTACCCGGATTGCAGCTGCCCTCTTGCAGGTATGTAGAATGGCATGGGACCCACAGGGTTTGCAAAGTGAGAAAGTTGGTTACAGCTTATTAGGAAAGATAAAATAGACAACAAAGAATGCTTTATTGACCATTCTTAGTCCAGATTTTATATCAGTTGCATCTGCTAATACAGGTGTTCTGCTTCTGATTTCTCTGCTATTTTCAGTATCTGGTAAAATGAATGAGTACTTTTTCAACAACCTGTAAAATCCAAGACATTGCTTTCATTGTTTAATCCCCCCCTCCTAGATTGTTGATTCAGGGAATATCCATTTCTTTAGTGTTAACTAATAGTGTTATTTATTTACAGATAGATTTGTATTGGTTGCTTCATTTTTTTTAATTTTGTGTTTTTTTAGACTCCAAGTCTTGTACACCCACCCAAATATGACTACAGCCAAAAAATCAAAAACAGATAGTGGAAGATCATTCCAAGAGGCCTGGACACAGTCATTTGGAGTTATTGAATGCAATGGGAAAGCATTATGTGTTCTATGCAACGAAAGTGTTGTGTGTCGCACATCAAGTGTCAGACGGCACTTTGAAACCAACCACAAAAATGTTGCCCAACTTGGTGATACTGAAAGAAAAGAGTTTCTTGAAGGGAAATTGAGGAGCTATCATTTCCAGCATCATAGTTTTTCCAACTATCTTTTCAGAACAAATCATCTGACAGCTGCCAGTTTTAAAATTACACTGTGTATAGCAAAACATGATAAGCCCCTCTCTGGTGGGGATATTATCAAAAGGGGCGTTGTCTTACCTGAACGCCTTTTCTCAGCATGGTGGTGTAGAATCCACTTGATTGGGTTATTTCAGCCTTCCTGCTCAGAGAGACTAAGTCAGAGCTTTAGTCACGCCTCCCTTTGGGTGTGTCTTCCCAGTTTTGACGAGGCGAAGGATCCTGACAAAGTCTGACACAATGACTCCAAAATACACAAGAAAAAATGACAACACAGAAGCCTAGACAACTATCCAAGGGAGGGTGTGGATTCTACACCACCATGCTGAGAAAAGGCATTCAGGTAAGACAATGCCCCTTCTCCAGCATGATGGATGTAGAATCCACTTGATTGGGACATACCAAAGCCCCCCCCATGTCCCTAAGGGAGGGAAGGTCTAGGCTGGTGTCACTCTAGAGGAAACGACCTGTTGAAGAACCTGTCTGCCAAATGCGGCGTCTGCCGCGGCAAACCTATCGATCTTATAGCGTGTAATGAAAGATGATGGAGACGACCAAGATGCCGCCCTGCAAATCTCCTCCACAGAGGCCTGGGTAGACCAGGCTGCAGAGGTTGCTGCGCTGCGCGTGGAGCGAGCTGTGATACGAGACGGGACCGGAAGTGACTGGGACGCGTAGGCCCTAGCAATGCAAGCCCTGATCCACCTGCCGATGGTGGAAGAAGAGACCTTCCTGCCCATGGCAGAGGACTGAAAAGAGGCAAACAGGGCTTCCGACTTGCGAAAAGTTGAAGTACACTTGATGTAAAGACGCAGAGCCCTGCGTACATCTAGCTTGTGCCACTGGCGTTCTAGACGGTGAGAAGGATTTGGACAGAAACTTAGCAAAACTAAATCCAATGACCTATGAAAACCGGTGTCCACCTTGGGAATAAAAGAGGGGTCTAATTTAAGGACCACTCTGTCTTCATGAAAGGCACAGAGATCATCTCTGACTGAGAGGGCGGCCAATTCCGAAATCCTTCTGGCTGAAGTGATTGCAACTAAGAAGGCAACCTTCAAGGAGAGAAAATGCAGAGAGCAAGACTGGAGAGGCTCGAAAGGAGCGGTGGTTAAGGCCTGCAACACAGTAGGTACCTCCCAAGAAGGGTATCTATGTACTGTGGGAGGACTAGAATTGGCCGCCCCTTGTTGAGGACTGAGGACAGGGAAGCAACCTGCCTATGGATGGTGTTAGTGGACAAGCGCTTGGAAATGCCCTCCAACAGCTAATCTAAAATATTGGGGACTGTAACTGAAAGGGGGTCCAATTTGTATGAGATGCACCACTGGCAGAAGTTTCTCCATGTGGCATCATAGACCCGGTTCGTCGAAGGTCGTCTAGAAGCCGGAACCATAGAGATCACCCCCGAGGATAAGGCCTGTTTAGCTGGACTCTCCCGTTCAAGTGCCAAGCGGCTAATTGAAGCCACTGGGGGTCTGGCTGCTGGAGCACCCCCTGGCTGAGAGCTACTCGGTCCGGAGGAAACCTCCATGGAGGAGACAGGGACAGATCCACTAGATCTGCAAACCACGGGCGTCGCGGCCAATATGGAGCAACCAATATTACTTCCGCCTGCTCCAGGATCAGCCTGCGAATGGTGGCCTGTAATAGGGGCAGGGGAGGGAAGGGATAAAGCAGACCCTCCGGACACTTGCACCAGAAAGCGTCCGTCCCCTTGGCCCCCCTTGCCGGATATCTGGTGAAGAATCTGGGGAGCTGGGGGTTGGACGGGGAGGCAAAGAGATCCAGGCATGGCCTGCCGAACCTGCTCGCGATCATCTCGAACAGTCTCGGGTCCAGGCGTCACTCCGAGTGGTCCACAGTCGCCCTGTTCAGGGAGTCTGCCTGTCGGTTTGCCTTTCCCGAGATGTGTTCTGCTCTGACTGAGCCCAAGTTGGCCTCTGCCCAAAACCCTAGTTCCATGGCCTCCTGCAGGAGAGCCCAGGAATATGTCCCTCCCTGTTTGTTGACGTGAGCCTTGGCTGCCACGTTGTCCGTCAGGATCAACACGTGCTTCCCTGACACTAGGGAGGAGAAATGAAGGAGAGCCAAATGAATCGCCCTGAGTTCCAGCCAGTTTATGTTTTGTTTGAGGTCCACCCTGGACCATCACCCCTGTGCCAAGTGGTTCTGAAGGTGGGCCCCCCAGCCGAACAGACTGGCATCTGTGGTCAGGACGAGCCTGGAGGGCTCCTTGGACATCGCTGAAGAAGTCCACCACTGGAGGGATGAGAGAATGTGGGGTGGAACCTGGACCCTCCTGGTGGAGGCACTGAGGTTCCACTTCTGAAAGGGGAGAAGGAACCACTGAAGGTTCCTCGAGTGCAGTCTTGCCCACGGGACTATCCCCATGCAAGATACCATCTTCCCCAGGAGCTGGGACAGTTGGACCAGAGGAACCGTCCTTGCCCCCCGAATCTGGGATACTAATTTTCGGATGCTGACCCAGCGTTCCAGGGAGAGGTAGACCCTACAAAGGTCGGAGTTTATCAGGGCTCCTAGATGGAGGAGCCACTTTGCGGCAACTGTGCGACTTTTTTTGAAATTCACAGAAAAGCCGTGATCCTGTAGGACGTGAATGGTGGTAGCCAGATCTGACCTTGCTAATCGTAGGGACCGGGACTGGACAAGAATGTCATCCAGGTAACACTGGACGCGCACCGGCTTCATCCGTAGGTGGGCCGCCAACACTGCCAGGAGCTTCGTGAAAACCCTTGGAGCTGAAGACAGGCCAAACGGAAGAGCCCTGTATTGATAATGCCGGTGTGCGTAACAGAAGCGCAGGAACCTGCGGTGCTCCTGGGAAATTGGGATATGGAGATAAGCCTCCATGAGATCTATGGAGGAGAGAAAATCTCCCTTCCTGATGCTGGCCAGGATGGACTTTAGGGTCTGCATTTTGAACCGTCTGTAAACCAGAAATCGGTTCAGGCCTTTTAGGTCCAGTATCGCCCTCCATCCTCCTGATGATTTGGGGACCACGAACAGGATGGAGTAGAAACCCTTGCCAATTTGATCCCTTGGGACTGCCTCTATGGCCCTGATCTCTAGAAGGTGCGTGATGGCAGTGGTGACCAATCGTGCTTTTGAGGGGTTTCGCGATACTGGACACTGTAGGAAGTGGTTGAGGGGAAGCGACTGAAACTTGAGAGCCAGACCCCGTCTGATGGTGTCTCTGAGCCAAGAGTCAGAGGTGGTCTACTTCCAGACCTGGTAAGATTGTTCCAGGCATCCCCCTATCGGGATGACCCCATTGGCATCACTTGGAGCGTCTGTAGGGACGACCTTCTGAACCTCTGAGGGACGTTTGGCCTGTGACTGACCCCTGGCTCCACTGTTCGGGCGGTCCTGTTGACGATCCTGACTCTGAGGAAAGGATCGTGAGCCCCTGGACCAATCCCAGGACTGCCCTGCCCAAAAGGGCTGTCGCCATTCCCAAGAGCCAGAAGACGGAAGGACTGCCTGCGGAACTCATGCTGAAGGCGCCTGTCAAACTTCTTAGAGGGGTGAACCATGACCTTGCGCTTGTCCATACTCTCAACCACGAAAGGATTGAGGATTGGGCCAAACAGGTCCTTGCCGATGTACTTGGCAGTGGAAAGACGCCATTTTGCCTTTAGATCTGTTCTCCATTGTTTTAACCACAGTAGTCTATGAGAGGCCACTGTGGCAGTGATGGATCTGGCTGAACACTTGGCCGAATGTAGAGCCGCATCGGCCATGTACTGGGCGGCTGCCACCAGTTTGACTAGTGTCTGGTGTACTCTGACCTGATCTGGGGGAACCGAGGCCTGAAGGTCGCGAAACCACATGATGGCTGCACTGGCGAAGAATGAGGCAGATGTCGCAGACTTTATGGCCAACCCCGAGGCCCGATGAGCTCGTCTAAAGGAGAACTCGAACTTCTTGTACTCCGCCTTGAGAGCCTCTGCAGTGATGCCTGGAGAGGCGGAAGTAGAAAACAGAGAAATCAAAGGAGAATCAACAGATGGAACCTCCAATAAAGAAGCGAAAGAAGGAGAAACATTATACAGCTTCTTTTCCATACTGTTTTCCTTTGGATCAGAGGCCAGAGAGGACCACTGACTCTCCACTTCATCCGAAAAAACCAGTGGGCAGGGAATCTGTTTTTGTTCAACAACCTTCACCGCAAATGAAGGATTAGACTCCTGTTCGGCGGAGGTAGAAGGCCTCTCCTCCTGAACTGAAGTCAGGTTGGTGGTGTTGCAAGCCTTCATGAGAAGGAATTTGAAGAGGAAAGGGTCAAACAGACCCGAGGTAGAGGCCTGCTCTGGTGCTGCCTCCTCATCCTTTGACATGGGCGTGTCGGCTATGGCCAGATCCACGGACTCTCTCTCCCCTAATTGAGAGGAGGATTGAGAGATGTCCGAGGGACTGGGAGGGGGAGGCAATTGTTGGGAAGGAACCTGGGAACTCCTGGAGGAAGACATGAATTGAACAAAGGAATGATGCATAAATGCCTGAAATTGGCTGTGAGACCATATCTCCCCCTGATCCCTGGGAGCAGCCCCAACCACCATTGGAGCATGAGCAACCACAGGGCCACAGGGCTCTGATGGATGGAAGGTGAAGAGGAGTGAGGGGGACCAACCTGTTTGGTTACCCCCAGAGGAGAACTGATCCACGAGGCTTGTTGCACAGGGGTAAAAGGAGGCTCCAGGGAAGAAGTATCCAGTGGAGCAGGGGGAACCGCTTCAGCCCCACTGGATAGGAGCCACTGCGCTTTGGAGAATTCCCTCTCCAGTGCCTGATGTCTCCTTGAGGCCTCTCACTCAGCTGCTTTTGAAGTCTCCTTAGTAGACAAATGTTTGGTTTTGGCCTTTTTCTTCCCCCCTGCCTCCAATTCAGGAGATCTATACTTTGGCTGTGCAGGGGGTGCACCAGAGACTTGTGTTGGCTGAGGCGAAGGGCTGTCTGCCATTGCCGTCTAGATAGAGCCGTCCGAGGTTATCTAGAGGTGGGGGGAACCCAAGCATGCAGATCAAGGTCAGAGATGGAGCGCAACTGATCCTCACACTGAGCCTTGACAAAGGCAGGGACAGTCAGACAGCAGTCTAATCCTGTCTGAATAGGTCCGGTGGCTAAAGGCCCCAGCTAACAGAAACAGGTGGTCAAGCAAACTCCCCACTCCAATCGCTGGTCTGGAGACCTGTATCCAATACCAATCCACTAACTATTGTTCCTTAATCAACAATTATTACAATAATTATATTTTATTTTATTTTTTTTCAATAATATAACCACATATATATGGGTAAATCCGATCTGCCCTGTCAACAAGGGCCTGGCCAAACAACAAGAATCCAGCCTAGCTGGCCTTAAAAACTCCAGAGGTCAAGAGGCGTCCACCTATACCTCTCAGACAGTTTTAACTGTGAATACTGAAATAGTCCCCCCGTTCGGACTTGTCAACACAAGTCAAGGCAAACTGTAAGAAATTAAACCGGCCTAGTAGGCCTGAACCTTAGGGCCCAAAATGGCGACCGCCTGGCGACCACATGGCCAAAATGGCGGCCATGACTCCCGTATCTCCCCACAACGACAAGGGCGACAAAGGGGAGAAGAAGAATGAATTTCGGGCCGGGTCGAGTGAATGGAGCCGCCCGCTTCCCCCCCCCCCACAGCGAAAGAAACTTGTGGTTCGTTGAGAAGCTCCACCGAAAAACTGGGGGGAAAAGTCGTCTGGAACCTCATGGAACTCCTCTGGGAGTGAAGATCTCCGAGGAAAACGCCAGTAAAAGGAGCGGAGGACCACGATCGCGGGTAGCCACTCGGATCGGATATGGGGAGTACCCGGGGATCTGGCTTGAAGAGGCCTGAAGAAGTCTGAAGGCCAGAAAAAAGGGGAGGGGGAGCAGAGCTCTTTCAGAGCCCACAGGGCTCCAATCCTCAAGAAAAAAGGACAGAGTCCTTGCCTAATTGCCAAAACCAGAACCTCTCAAAACAATTAGACTGATTTTAAGAGAAAAAAAGCTATGGAGCCAATACAACCTGCGTTTTGCTGAGCCTAAGACTAAGTCAAAACTGGGAAGACACACCCAAAGAGAGGCGTGACTAAAGCTCTGACTTAGTCTCTCTGAGCAGGAAGGCTGAAATAACCCAATCAAGTGGATTCTACATCCACCATGCTGGAGAATGGCTAGTCCCAGTTACCAATAGTTGGTAAGTGAGGACTACTTGCACTATCCCAATTGCAAGACCCTGGATAGTGCACAGCAAAGAAAACCCAGAGATTATGATCTTCCAACTTCAATATGAACATGATCAGATGCTAACCTAGGAATTGCTCACAATCATTTGAAGGGTTGAAGTCATTCCCTAGATGCTTGAGAAGCAGGAAAACTTTTCCAGCTTGAGAAGCAGGCCTTCATCCCTCAGAGGGACAACTGCATCCAGTAAACCAGCATCCAGTAAACCAAGAGCAGTAAAGCAGCAGCAACAACTTACAACTTGCAGCAAAGAATACAGAACTTTTCCAGCTTGAGAAGCAGGCCTTCATCCCTCGGAGGGACAACTGCATCCAGTAAACCAAGAGCAGTAAAGCAGCAGCAACAACTTACAACTTGCAGCCAAAGAGCAGCAGAGCAACTTACAGCTGAAAGGCAGCAGCAGCAGCCGGACCGGTGAACCAGCATCCAGTAAACCAGCATCCAGTAAACCAACAGCCAGCAACCAGCAGCCTGCAACCTGCAACCAGCAGCCTGCAACCTGCAACCTGCAACCGGCAGTCTGCAGCTAGCAACTGGCGACCAGCGGCCAGTGACTGGCGACTGGCGACTGGTGACCAGCAAGTCCAGGGGGGCTTGGAGCCTGCTCACCTGTTGGAGGTGTCCATCTTGTCCTTCGCTGGCTCGTCCTGCTTCTGCCATTGCTGTCTGGTTTTATGTGGCTTTTGGGGGATTTTCAAACAGGAGAGCTTTTTGGTTTCCCTGCTTTTTGCCACCAATTGTTTCTCGGCCTCTACTTTGCCGAGTTCTGGTCCCGATGCTGGCTTGTCCTTCATTTTCATTGTACTGGCTTGCCGCCTCCCCTTTCAAGGCAGGCTGCCAGAGATCTTGGAATAGGCTAGCTTCGGCTTTGACGGCGCTTTTCTCCTCCTTCTCCCGGCGACTAGAACGGAGGGAAATTTGGAGGAGACTTTTGCTGGCCTTGACCCTGGACTATTGGAAAGGACTGCAATTGTGGAAGTGGTTATCGTGGCTAGTGGGCCTGCTCTGTCGGCTGGGTGCTTCCTGCTAAATTTTTAAGACCTGTGGGTGAGGCCTTTGTTGCTGCCGCCATTATGTTGGATTTTTTCGAAGGCCTTATCTTTGGGACGTTGGGTTCCATAATTACTGTTAGTATAATTATTCCTCCTGTGGGTTCTGTTTTGGACTCTACTACAAGTTTTATCTTAGGAGGGACTAATACAGGCACAGCTATAGTTATTGCGGCAGGATTAACATCTGGCATGCCTGTTTTTATTTTTTTATTACTATGTTTTTAAATTGTTTTAATTACTATTTGTTTAAATTTTTAAATAATTCAAGTTATTTAATACTGTTTTAACTTATTTTTGTTGGATGTTATGAATGATGTGGGGGGGGGATTGACTGATTGTGGAGTGAATCGGGTTGAATGGATGGTTAGTTTATTGTTTTTAATGTGTTTAGTTTAAAGAGTGGGAGAGATAAATTAATGATATGGATGGAGTTGTGGTTGAGTGGAATGAATGTGATGAACTGGCTAACCTGCCTGGCATGGCAGAGGCAGAGGGGAGGGGAGACGCTGGCTCTGGGGTGATAGAGGGCCAAAGTATACCGGTCTTGCTGGGGAGAGGCAGATATGGTGGGAGCCATAGGGTAGGCCATTCCCGGGGAACAAGAGCTCGCTGTCTAAAAGCGATCCCTTGCTCCGACCCTGTGAGTTCAACCCGAAGTACTGGTAATGGGCAAAATCCGGACCCTGGGCTCAGGCTGCTGCTGCTCAATGCCAGGTCGGTTGTAAATAAAGCTCCCCTCATCCATGATCTTCTCCTGGATGAGGAGGCCGACCTCGCATGTGTGACCGAGACCTGGCTGGGCCCGGAGGGAGGAGTTCCTCTCTCTGAGATGTGTCCAGCCGGGTTTCAGGTATGGCACCAGCCACGACCCCAGGGAAGGGGGGGAGGAGTGGCTATTATAGCCAAGAAGACTTTTAGCCTACGCAGGCTCGCTGTTTCTGAGATTGCGGGTTGTGAGTTGCTCCTTGTGAAGTTGGACCTAGGGGTTCAGGTGGGCTTGTTGCTCACGTACCTGCCTCCCAGCTGCGTGTCAACAGCCCTGCCTGCGCTACTTGAGGGGGTTGCTGGGCTGGCGGTTGAGTTCCCCAGGCTTATTGTCTTGGGGGACTTAAATCTTCCATCGCTCGGCGAATCCTCTGGGTTGGCGCAGGAGTTCATGGCCACCATGGCAACCATGAACCTGACTCAGGTAGTTCAGGGTCCGACTCACGAGAGGGGACACACTCCCGACATGGTATTCCTCTCAGAACAGTTGAGCAATGATCTGAATTTAAGGGGCTTAGATATTTTGCCTATGTCATGGTCAGACCATTTTCTGTTGCGGCTTGTTTTCAAGGCTCCAATCCTCCCCCGCAGGGAGGCGGAACCGATTAGGTGGTTCCGCCCCAGACGTCTGATGGATCCAGAGAGTTTTCAGAGGACGCTTGGGGAAATACCGGATTCTCTCATTCACAGTTCGGCAGAGTCCCTGGTTACAGCCTGGAATATGGCTGCAAAGGGGGCTCTTGACCGGATTGCGCCGCTGCGACCTCTCTGTGGTAGCAGACCCAGGAGATCTCCTTGGTTTACTGAGGAACTCAGGGGGATGAAGCGCCAGAAGAGACGCCTAGAGAAGCGATGGAGGAAAAGCAAATCCGTATCTGACCGAACACTTGTAAGATCTTATATTTTTTTAAGATTTTTTTTTTTAAGATTTTAAATTTTGTATGTTTTGGGTTTTAAATGGGATTTTGGCCAAATGATTTAATTTATTTTTAATTATTTTAAATTTTGTATATTTATACGTTTTTTAAATTTTAGGCTGTACACCGCCCCGAGTCCTTCGGGAGAGGGGCGGTATAGAAATTTAATAAATAAATAAAATAAATCAGGTGGCGCTCAAGGCGGCAAGATGCGCGTATCATTCCGCCTTGATTGCATCTGCGGAATCCCGCCCAGCCGCCCTGTTCAGGGTAACTCGCTCCCTCCTTAATCAGGGGGGGTTGATGCACCCTTGCAGGGTAGTGCTGAGGACTTTAATAAGTTTTTCGCGGATAAAATCGCACAGATTCGGATGGACCTTGACTCCAATTGGAATGCAGTATCGGCTGATAATGATTCAGTCGAGATGACAGGGACTCGTCTTGATCCTGTTGTGTGGGAGGAGTTTGACCCAATGGCACCTGATGAAGTCGACAAGGCCATTGGAGCTGTGAGCTCCGCCACCTGTTTATTGGACCCGTGCCCCTCCTGGCTGGTTTCGGCCAGCAGGGAGGTGACGCGGGGCTGGGTTCAGGAGATTGTCAACGCTTCTTTGAGGGAGGGGTCCTTTCCGGCTCCCTGCAAGGAGACAATTGTGCGCCCCCTCCTCAAGAAGCCTTCCCTGGACCCAGCTGTTTTAAACAACTACCGTCCTGTCTCCAATCTTCCCTTTATAGGGAAGGTTGTTGAGAAGGTGGTGTCACTCCAGCTCCAACGGTCCTTGGATGAGGCCGATTATCTGGGCCCTCAACAGTCAGGATTCAGGCTCGGCTACTCCACGGAAACTGCTTTGGTCGCGCTGACGGATGATCTCTGGTGGGCCCGGGATAGGGGATTATCCACTATCCTGGTGCTACTTGACCTCTCAGCGGCTTTCGATACCATTGACCATGGTATCCTTCTGCACCGACTGGAGGGGTTGGGGGTTGGAGGCACTGTTTTGCGGTGGTTCACCTCCTACCTCACTGGTCGGTCACAGTCGGTGTTGGCAGGGGGTCAGAGGTCAACCCCTAGGTTCCTCCCTTGTGGGGTCCCTCAGGGATCGGTCCTCTCCCCTCTGCTGTTTAATATCTACATGAAACCACTGGGCGAGATCATCCGACAACACGGGGTGAGATATCATCAGTATGCTGATGATACCCAGCTTTACATCTCCACCCCGTGTCATTTCAGTGAAGCAGCGGAAGTGATGTGCCGATGTCTGGAGGCTGTTAGGGTTTGGATGGGTGCCAACAGGCTCAAACTCAACCCCGACAAGACGGAGTGGCTATGGGTTCTGCCTCCCAAGGATATTTCAATCTATCCGTCCATTAGCCTGGGGGGGGGAGCTTTTGACCCCCTCGGAGAAGGTCCGCAACTTGGGCGTCCTCCTCGATCCACAGCTAAATTTGGAACATCATCTTTCGGCTGTGGCGAGGAGGACATTTGCCCAGGTTCGCCTGGTGCACCAGTTGCGGCCCTATTTGGACCGGGAGTCTCTTCTCACAGTCACTCATGCCCTTATCACCTCGAGGTTCGACTACTGCAATGCTCTCTACATGGGGCTACCTTTGAAAAATGTTCGGAGACTTCAGGTAATGCAGAATGCAGCCGCGCGAGCAGTGTTGGGCTTGCCTAGAAATGCCCACATTTCGGCATCACTCCGCGAGCTGCATTGGCTGCCAATTGGTCTCCGAACCCAATTCAAAGTGTTGGTTATGACCTATAAAGCCCTACATGGCATTGGACCAGGTTATTTACGGGACCGTCTGCTGTCCCATGAATCCCAGCGGCCGGTTAGGGCCCACAGAGTGGGCCTTCTCCAGGTCCCGTCAGCCAGACAGTGTCGCCTGGCGGGGCCTAGGGGAAGGGCCTTCTCTGTTGCGGCCCCGGCCCTCTGGAACCAACTTCCCCCGGAGATCCGTGTCGCCCCCACCCTCTTCGCCTTTCGTAGATTGCTTAAAACATACTTTTGCCGGCAGGCCTGGGGCAGCTAACACCTTGCCCCTAGCCAGTGTATGTTTCTGTGTATGTTTGTGGAGTGATTGGTTTCTTTTAGCTCAAGGGTTTTTTATAGATATGTGTTTATTGTAATTTCTATCATGCTGTGAGCCGCCCTGAGTTCTTTGGAATAGGGCGGCATAGAAATTAAATAAATAATAATAATAATAATAATAATAATAATAATAATAATAATAATAATAATAATAATAATAATAATAATAATAATAATAATAATAATAATAATAATAATGTTGTCTGGGAGTGATTCTCTTTTTCATGATTTCCCAAACAAGGATAAAATTATTCAATGCATCTCTGAGATATCACTGAACAGAAATATTGTGAAAGATAGAGTCCAGCAAGGGCTGTTCGTCAGCAGCTCACCACTGACTTACAAAAGGCAGCCTGTTACTCCATGTGCTTGGACAAAAGCACATATATCAATAATCATGCAAGGCTGGCAGTAATTTTGCGTTATGCTGTTGGTGACATCATGAGAGAAGAGCTGCTGAAACTGATGTCTTTGCCTGAAAGAATATAAGGTGTAGATATCTACAATGGTGTGAAGGAAACTTTTTTGTCACAAGACAAAAGACCAGAAAAGGTGGTTTCAATTACAAGTGAAGGAGCACCTTCTATGGTGGGGGCAACATCTGGTTTCATACAGTTGTTTCTTCAAGAAACAAAACATAAAGTAATTCAATTCCATTGTATTATACACCAGGAAGCTCTTTGTGTCAGGGAAAGCAACAAAAAATTTGACGATGTCCTCAAAGACGTCACAAAAATAGTGAATTACATCAGAATTACATCGTGCTCTGAATTGTTGGCAGTTTCAAGTACTTCTTTTTTTTTAAACAAGTTTTATTAAATTTTTCAGTTTTTACATCCAAGTAATTAGGAAGCAGCATGGTGATAGGGTAATCAATAATCCAATAACAAAATCATTCATATATCTGTCAGGTTACATTGTTAAAATTCCCTCTCTATTTCCCTTAATTATTATATCATATTCAAATTAATACATTTCTAAATAAAGCTCAATCAATCAATACATTTGTCAATAACATTTTACTTATACATATCCAAGTCCTGTTTTTAAGTTTTACTTAATTCCAATTACCATGTTGTTGTTGTTAACTGCAAAGTCATGTCCGACCCATCGCGACCCCATGGATAACGTTCCTCCAGGTCTTCCTGTCCTCTACCATCTTCTGGAGTCCATTTAAGCTCACGCCTACTGCTTCAGTGACTCCATCCAGCCACTTCATTCTCTGTCGTCCCCTTCTTCTATTGCCCTCAATCTTTCCCAGCATTAGGCCCATCTCCAGTGAGTCCTTCCTTCTCATTAGGTGGCCAAAGTATTTGAGTTTCAACTTCAGGATCTGGCCTTCTAAAGAGCAGTCAGGGTTGATCTCTTCTAGGACTGACCAGTTTGAACGCCTTGCAGTCCAAGGGACTCGCAGGAGTCTTCTCCAGCACCATAATTCAAAGGCCTCAATTCTTTGGCGCTCAGCCTTTCTTATGGTCCAACTTTCACATCCATACATTGCAACTGGAAAAACCATGGCCTTGACTATACGCACTTTTGTTGGCAGGGTGATATCTCTGCTTTTTAGTACGCTGTCTAGATTTGCCATAGTTTTCCTCCCCAGGAGCAAGCGTCTTTTAATTTCTTGGCTGCAGTCCCCATTTGAAAATAAAATCTGTCACTACCTCCATTTCTTTCCCATCTATTTGCCAGGAATTGAGAGGGCAGGATGCCATGTTTTTGATTTTCTTAATGTTGAGTTTCAAGCCCACTTTTGCACTCTCCTTCTTCACCCGCATCAAGAGGCTCTTTAGTTCCCCTTCATTTTCTGCCATTAGAGTGGTATCATCTGCATATCTTAGGTTGTTGATATTTTTCCCGGCAAGCTTAATTCCAACTTTTGATTTATCTAGCCCTGCCTTTCTCATGATGTGCTCTGCATATAAATTAAATAGGCAGGGCAAAAGAATTCAGCCTTGTCGGACTCCTTTCCCAATTTTGAACCAATCAGTGGTTCCGTGTCCAGTTCTCACTGTTGCTTCTTGGCCTGCATATAGGTTTCTCAAGAGACAAATAAGATGGCCTGGTACTCCCATCTCTTTAAGAACTTGCCACAATTTGTTGTGATCTACACAATCAAAGGCTTTAGCATAGTCAATGAAGCAGAAATAGATGTTTTTCTGGAACTCCCTAGCTTTCTCCATGATCCAGCGTATGTTGGCAATTTGATCTCTAGTTCCTCTGCCTCTTCGAAATCCTGCCTGTACTTCTGGAAGTTCTCAATCCACATACTGTTGGAGTCTAGCTTGTAGGATTTTAAGCATAACTTTACTTCCATGTGAAATGAGTGCAATGGAGCGACAGTTTGAACATTCTTTGGCATTGCCTTTCTTTGGAATTGGAATGTAAACTGACCTTTTCCAATTCTGTGGCCACTGTTGAGTTTTCCAAATTTGCTGGCAAATTGAGTGTAGCATTTTTACTGCATCATCTTTTTAAGATTTTGAATAGCTCAGCTGGAATACTGTCACCTCCACTAGCTTTGTTGTTGCTCAGATTTCCTAAGGCCCATTTCACTTCACATTCTAGGATGTCTGACTCGAGGTCATTGTGGTTATCTGGGATGTTAAGTTCGTTCTTATATAGTTCTTCTGTGTAGTTTTGCCACCTCTTCTTAATCTCTTCTGCCTCTGTTAGGTCCCTGCCATTTTGGTCCTTTATCATGCCCATCTTTGCATGAAACGGTCCCTTCATATCTCCAATTTTCTTGAAAAGATCTCTGATCCTCCCTATTCTATTGTTTTCTTCTATTTCTTTGCACTGTTCATTTAAGAACGTATTCTTATCTCTTCTAGCTAGTCTCTGGAATTCTGCATTCAATTGGGTGTATCTTTCTCTTTCTCGCTTGCCTTTCGCTTCCCTTCTTTCTTCAGCTATTTGCAAAGCTTCCTCACACAGCCATTTTACTTTCTTACATTTCTTTTTCTTTAGGATGGTTTTAGTTGCTACCTCTTGTACAATGTTGCGAACCTCCGTCCATAGTTCTTCAGGCACTCTGTCTATCAGATCTAATTCCTTAAATCTATTTGTTACCTCTACTGTATATTCATCAGGAATATGATTTAGTTCATATCTGAGCGGCCTAGTGCTTTTCCTTACTTTCTTCAATTTAAGCCTAAATTTTGCAATGAGAAGCTCAAGATCTGAGCCACAGTCAGCTCCTGGTCTTGTTTTTACTGACTGTATAGAGTTTCTCCATCTTTGGCTGCAGAGCACATGGTCAATCTGATTTCTGTGTTGACCATCTGGTGATGTCCATGTGTAGAGCCGTCTCTTGGGTTGTTGGAAAAGTGTGTTTGTTATGACCATCGTATTCTCTTGACAAAATTCTATCAGCCTGTGCCCTGCTTCATTTTGTACTCCAAGGCCAAACTTGCCTGTTATTCCGGTTATCTTTTGGCTTCCTACTTTAGCATTCCAATCGCCAATGATGATAAGGACATCATTTTTGGTGTTAATTCTATAAGGTGCTGTAGGGCTTCATAGAACCGATAAATTTCATCCTCTTCAGCACCAGTGGTTGGGGCATATATTTGGACTACTATGATATTGAATAGTTTGCCTTGGATTCGAACTGAGATCATTCTGTCATTTTGGGGATTGTATCCCAGTACTGCTTTTCCTACTCGTTTATTGATTATGAAGGCTACTCCATTTCTTCTGAGGGATTCTTGCCCACAGTAGTATATACCTGATGGTCATCTGAGTTAAATTCACCCATTCCTGTCCATTTGAGTTCGCTGATTCCTAAGATGTCGATGTTCAGTCTTGTCATCTCGTTTGACCACGTCTAGCTTGTCTTGATTCATGGATCTTACATTCCTGGTTCCTATGGAGAAAAGATCTTTACAGCATCGGACTTTCCTTTCACCACCAGATGCATCCAAAGCTGAGCGTCCTTTCAGCTTTGGCCTAGTCGCTTCATTCTTTCTGGCACTACTAGTACTAGCTCTCTGCTCTTCCCCAGTAGCATATTGGAAACCTTCCGACCTGAGGGGCTCATCTTCCAGCGTCATATCTTTTTGCCTTTTGGTACTGTCCATGGGGTTTTCATGGCAAAGATACTGGAGTGGTTTGCTATTTCCTTCTCCAGTGGATCACATTTTGTCAGAACTCTCTGCTATGACCTGTCCATCTTGGGTGGCCCTGCACGGCATAACTCATAGCTTCATTGAGTTATGCAAGCCCCTTCGCCACGACAAGGCAGTAATCCATGAAGGAGTCAATACATTTATCAATAGCATTTTACTTATACATATCCAAATCCCGTTTTAAAATTTTACTTAGTTTCAGTTACCATATTCCAATTTAGCCTTTAACAACCATAATATTTAAACTTCGGGTAAGCCTAATTTCCTTCATTTCAATACAAGATAATTATCGTATCCTGTAATTATTCTTACTTTATTTCACAAATATATTTTATTTTCATCCTGATAGCTCCTCTTTTACTAGTAAAATATCTTTCATTGTCACAAACCCATTTCCATATTACCGTTGAAAACTATAATCTGTTAATTTTCATTTCCATTATAAATCTAAATCCTAAATATTACATCAATCAATATCTCTAAAACTCTCCTTAACCATCAAGAAAATTTTAAATCCCATTTGTAAATCTAACTCTGGCTTTCTTTTTGTGCCAAGTAGGCTTCCATGCCAGAGCCTTTAAATCCTCAGATGCATTTCCCTTCATTCCTACACCTGTTGTTTGAATCAAGGGAGAGCATCCAGATGTCAATTTTTCAAAGGAACTGGCCCCTTTGTAGTTATTAGGTTGTTGACCTAGTAATTCAATTCTCCATGTTTGCTTTGAAATATTAATCATCAGTTCAGTCTGGTCTTCTTGTTATTCCAGTTCCATCTGACTAGAATAAAAGGTCATGTCCGGTGTTCTCAATATATTGTGTTTGTTGATCAGTTTAAGGCAGACCCTTCTCAACCATGGGAAGAAATAGCTATGTACTTTATAGTAGACCTACCTGAAAGTAGTGGAAATACTGTCATCTGGACTGTAATAGACCTGTTTTCAAAGCAGGCTCATTTCATCGCCTGCAAAGGACTCCCATCTGCCCAACGACTGGCCAAATTGTTCCTGAAACATATCTATCAGCTGCATGGCACCCCTAAGCGAATAATTTCGGACAGGGGGGTGCAGTTCACAGTGAAATTTTGGAGAAATTTCCTTACATTAATTGGATCATCTCAAGGGTTATCATCTGCTTTTCATCTGGCCACCAATGGGGCCGCAGAAGCCGCTAACAAAATGGTGGAGCAATATCTTAGATGCTACGTTTCTTACCAACAGACGAACTGGGCTGATCGCCTCCTTTTTGCGGAGGTGACGTACAATAATTCTGTGCACAGCAGCACCGGCTACACGCCTTTCAGAGTGGCCACAGGGAAAGAGTTTAGCCCAATACCTGAATATCCTCAGTTGCCCTCCGCTTCCAAGACACTTGATCAGAGGGTAAGGAGGTGGGAAGAAGTTTGGAGAAACACAAAAACTGCTTTAAAAAAGACTTTTTAAACCTATAAAAAGCCGGCTGATAAAAAGAGGGCTCCCCGGCTTCCGGTGGCTCCACCGGCGCCGCCAGGGTCTCCTCTGTGAGACTCCGTTCTCTGGGTTTGTAAAGCCGCAAATAACAGCACACACCAGCTGTTTTTCGCGGTGAAAAACCCCCTCTCCGGGCAAAGGAGAGGTGTAGAGCATCGGGAGCAAGGTTGAGCCCCTCTTAAATCCCTGGGAAAGAAGTTTTCAGGGATCAAGAGTGAGCTCCCTAAAGCTCCGGAGGACGCTCCTGCCCAGAGACGCTTCTGTCATCAGACAGAGAAAGACGCCGCGACCACTTCTGCTTTTTTAAAATACAACACAGGAGAGATTGTAAGCAGACTGAGTGAATACAGGAGTTCTTAATGGATTGCAAGTATTTTTTTTATTGTTTTTCTGGCTATATATTTCTAACGTCTACAATCAACATAATGCTTTCAAAATGGCGTATAGCTTTCACTGCTTTCATTGTTAGGGAAAGTGCTGGAAAGTGAAAGTGAATTCTTTACTTTTTTCTCTCTTCCTGTTCTCGTAAGCGAAGTCAGAGAGACGGCTGTGATTGTCTTAAATTTAAAATGGAGTGGAATTTACAGTTAAATGCTGAACCTATTCTGGACTGTATTGAGAAATTTCATGAAGAAAGGCTTGAAATAGTGAAGAGTTTTACGCAAGAGTTTAAAGCAATATTGAAAGAAACTTTTACAGAAATATTAACTAAATTTCTTTTTCCAAATGAAATTGACTTACAACCGACTGCTGAACAATTTATAATACAATCTAAACAAGAAGAAGAGCAAGAACAATTAACTAGAATCTTTCTCCCAAATGAAACTGATTTACAACTGACTGCTGAGCATTTTATAATACAATATAAACTAGAAGAACAACAGGAAAAAGAAGAAGATAGTTCTGAGAATAAAGACTATAAAGGGAAATGGATCCTGCTTGATGAACAGTTTATTTATGGAGAGGAAGAGGATTTGTTTCAAGAAAGGAAAGGACGGCTATTTTTTTTTAGTTAAGCAGCAAGAAGAGGATTTAATTGAGAAAAAAGAGACATTGATTCAGTTTAAGAAGCAACTTATTTATGGGACTGAAGAAATAAAGAAGAGAGACATTATTTGGATGGGAGGCCTCGTTATGGAGGTTTACTTGGTTAAAAAAAAACCTAGAATTCGTTTGAAGAAATGAAATTTAAAATTGTATGTAAGGAATTATGGGTAATCTAAAATTATGGACTGAATTAAGGACTAAGATTATGAGTAAGATGTAAGAGAAGATGATTAATGGTTGATATAATTAAATTGATGAAGAATGTATTTGTTTTGATGATCTAGGTTTGACATTAGATTGATTTATTGATGAGATAGATAAGCATTAAGTGATTGGATAAAGTTGAAGGAATGTAAGTTAGAAATGGAATAAATAGACTGTATTTGTTATGGAGGTTTATTTGACAGATGAGAGAGCCCAGAAGTCGATTGATAATAATTTATAATTAAATGAAAGGAATTAAGGCTAATCTAAGACTATGGGTTGAATCAAAGATCAATTTTATAAGTAAGTTGTAAGAGAGGATGTTTAAATGAAGATATATTAAGATATATTAAGATATATTAAATTGATTAAGAACATAATTTTCCTTTTTGAATTGAGGGATTTATTGTTATTGATATTATTTGTTTATTTTTTTTAAAAAAAAAAGAATGGTATATTTTAAACTTGAT
This sequence comes from Bothrops alternatus, assembly GCA_034064705.1. Classification (NCBI taxonomy): domain Eukaryota; kingdom Metazoa; phylum Chordata; class Lepidosauria; order Squamata; family Viperidae; genus Bothrops; species Bothrops alternatus. The sequence goes on from JARGCV010000112.1 coordinate 36,769,114, forward strand.
GGTTTGGGTGATTTTATATAACCTCTCAATGGATTGAAGTGATTTAAGATTTGACTTAGATTGATGGTTTAGATGTAAATGATAATTATTATTCTTAACAAGATGAGTTGTTTGTTTTGTTTAATGGATTGAATTGATTTAGAGAGTGTATATAGTATATAGTTTAAAATTCTTGTTAGGATTATATAATAATTTTGTTTGATGTAGTGGGGTTTTCTTTTGTTGTACCCTGTACTCACTCTGGGAAGTCGGGGGGAGGGTTAGGGAGGGTTTATAATTTTATATATGATGCTTTCTCAACTGTAATTGGGGTTGGTGGAAGAATATATGTAATTACTGTTATTAAGGGGTTGCTCGGGTGGCCTCTGGGCACCACATCTGATGGAAAAGAGGAAGGAGGAGTGAAGGCTGATGTAAGTGGAAGTTGATAAGGGGGAAGAGTAGGATGGAGATAGAGAAGGATGAAGAAAGAAGAGAAGGAGGGAGGAAGGTAGGTAGTTAGTTGGTAAGTGAGGGGGGAAGGATAGGGTTGGGGGGATGTGGTGGTGGGGGTGCCGAGCAGTGATGTTAATTGTTTGGGATGATTATTTTCAGTTGAGTTATTAGTATTAGATGTATTGAACAATGTATTTATGTTTTGTTTATGGATGATTGTTTATTTTAATACTATGATTTGATCTGACTAATTTTTTTCTTCTGTAAAATTTTAAAAAAACCAATAAAATATATTTAAAAAAAAAAAAAGAGGGCTCCCCAAAGAACATTCCAAGTTAGGGAAAAGGTCTATCTGTCAACCAAATATCTACGCCTCAAATTGCCCAGCAAGAAATTGGGACCTAAATTCTTGGGGCCTTTCCCCATAGTAAGGATCATCGACCCAGTCACAGTGGAACTAAAACTCCCTAAACTTTTAGGGAAAATTCACCCAGTTTTCCATTGTAGTTTGTTGAAGCCTTATCAGGGCTCCACTCTAAGACCTCCTCTGAAGAAGGCGCCTGGGCCCCTCGTAGTTGTGGGACAGACCCACTATGAAGTAAAACGTATTCTTGAGTCTAGAATTTTTAAAGGGAAATTGCAGTACTTAATACAATGGAAGGGATATCTGTTGTCTGAAGCCACATGGGTGAAATCGAGTGAAGTGAAAGCTGACAGATTGGTCAAGAGGTTTCATGTGAAACACCCCAACAAACCGAAAGATAACCCTTAACATATGCTTTTGTTTACTTTACAGAATCTGTCCTTCTTGTAAGGGGGGCCGGATGTCAATGCTACAAATACTTGCTTTGACAATATGTAAAACTGTCTGGTATTTATTGGGTTAATACAGAGCTTAGAGTGGGGGGGGTAAAGCTGGGAAAGAAAGAGGAAGAAAACCTTTGACCTTCACACTAATTGGATAATGTGATATATGACAGCTAGTTCAGGGAGGGAACACGCTGATAAATTAACTGCTCAGAGGAAGAGAAATTAGATCTTAGCAAACTTTGTTATGCCTGTGCCGACATTTTGAAACAATAAAAGACTTTTAGGAAAATGATGCCTGGAAGTTCTTTTAAGTGTTTCATTAACCGGAACCATATCACAGTTCCTGCTGGTGTTGAAGTTACAGGTATTTTAAGTAAAGTCAGTGTTTGATTCTCAAATTTTTCAATAGGTTGTGGATATTGTTGTGCAGCATCCTCTTTGCTGTTAACTTGTTCGTCTTCTGTTGTTTTTAGGTTTATAAGTTGATCAGTTGAAGTCTGGGGTTGAACTTGTAGTTTCTGGGTAGCATCTTTGGCTTTCACTCTGGCATTCATTAGCTCAGTGGCTTCAATAATTTTTTTCAAGTATATGTTTATAGTTAAGTTGTGGGTAAGGTTCCTCCATTTCCATAGTGATTAGAGATAGTCTTTTAGTGGAGGTTATGTTTAGTAAGTCAGCCAATATCCACTTCCACAATTTCTAAAAGTTATTTTCATTATGCAGCCGTTTCAACTTCTTATCTTTTCCTTAGATAATATGAAGGACAAATCAAGAGAGTCAGCAGGCCTCATAATGAAAGAAATTCAATTGTTATACCAGGTGTAGCCACAAGATGTCCCCAGTAGACCATAAAGTCTTTTTTCCAGACGTCAATTAGGCTTTTGTCCAGTTAAAAGGCAAAAAAAAATATTTTTCAGACTTAGTAAATATATAAGATGCTGAGTCTCTATAATAGGAATTTTTGGGACCCCCAAGTCTCAAAAAATGTGGGGAAAGTAAAAATCCAGTTATTTAGTTATTAAAGTTAGATATTCCTTTTTTTCCCTTTTGTTCCAAAGCTTAGATTCCCAAGGTATGCAAATGCTACTATATTGAGAGCAGTGAAAAGGTTTCAGGAGGCTTTCATAGGAAGATAGTTAGGGTAAAAGAAAGGTAAAGAAGGGTGTCACCCAGATCTTCCACTGTGCTTCATTGTGCTTAGTAGTACTTTTGGCTTTCGGCTGGTACGGCTAGGTGATCGACCATGTTAATGGCCGATCTTTTCTTTGTCGATCCAAAGGAGCTGCCTCAGATCAAACGGAAGGGCTACCACCCTTCCGCGATCAAACGAGGGTGCTCTTCAGTGGTGGTCGCTCCTCCAGGGCGACTTTCGACCCTTTCCAGGGTCTCTCATCGAAGGGAAACCGGACGGCGGAGAGAGGGCTCTCCCCGCACATCCGCTGGCACCGCAATCCGGAACTGAAAGTCCAGCAGTTTCAAGTACTTCTTGAGGAGGTTCAGGCACAGTATGATTGTTTATTTATGTACAATAATGTCTGGTGGCTGAGCAGAGGATGAGTCCTGGAGAGATTTGTAGCCTGCTTGGATGAAATTAGGCTGTTTATGTATCAAAAAGGGCAAGAATATCCACAGCTCACTGATATGGCCTGGCTTACCAACCTCATGTTTTTTACAGACTTTACATACCACTTCAGTCTACTGAACAAACAATTACAAGGTGCAGGGAAAACAGCAAAAAAGATGTTTTGTGATATCAAAACATTTGAGAGAAAACTGCAGGTTTTTTAAAAGAGTCTTTGAAAGTGGGCAGCTGAAATATTTTCATAATCTAAAAGTTCATTTAGAAAATTCTACAACATTTGCAGACAATCCTATAAGCCATCAGGAAATCTACAAGGGGCTTCCAGTTGCAGATCACAGCACTGCGGTCATGCAAAGAGACTCGTCTCTTTGCCGGCCGAGTTTCCCCCATCGGTAGACCCTTGATTGGGTCGAAAGTCACTCTGGAGGGGCGACCACCGTTGAGGAGGCTGCCTCTTTGACTGCAGAGGGGCAGCGGCACCCTCTGCTGTCCAAGCAAGCTCCTTTGGGCCGGTGGAGTAAAGATCGGTCAGTAAAATGGCCGATCACTTATCTGCACCAGCCATAAGCCACAAGAACATCTAAGCGAAATAGAACCACCGTGGAAGATTTGGTGAGACCTTTCCTTGCCTCTCCCTGTCCTATTTTCCTGTGAAAAGCCTTTGGAATCATTTCCCTATCTTTTTAAAGCGGTTTTGTTGATGGGGCAAGAAAAGCCTTGGAACAAAAGAAAAAATAATTTTAACTTTTTCAATGGTTGATTTTATTTTTGAATATTTGGGAGTCCTAAAATCCTTGTTATGCTAGCAATTTGGAGGATTTTTTTTATTTTCTACTATTTTTATAACTAAAGAAAAGAAGGAAAAAAGGAAAAGAGGAAAGAAATTATTTTTATTGGGGATCTGGAAAGACTGAACAACTGGTTAACCCTCTGGGGACATCTTGTGGTGAAATTATTTACTGCAATTGTTATTCCCTTTTTTTGTACTCTGAGTCTGACTTTGACTTTCAAATTATCTCAAAAGGGAAAGATAAAGAAGCTGTATAGCTGGGTGGAAGCAGATATTGACTGATAGTTATTAAATACAGCCTCCACCAAAAGAATAATGGCTTTATATACTACTGAAATGGAGGAACTCCAGATTTCAATTACAAGTATATATTGGACAAAATTCTTGAAAATACTGAACAAATAATTGCCTATACAAACGAGATTATTTTTCAATGACAAATTAAAGCGCAAGGTGTAAGTGAGCACTTTGCAAGTCAAGAAACAGCAGAAGGGGTATATACTCAAGAGACCCGTCTTCAACCTTATCTACAATTTACTGAGATGGAGGAATTAAACGTACATCAGGACTACCAACCTACACTGGAAAGAACTGTTGATGCTAATGAAAAATGACTTTTAGCATGGAAACTAAGGATGTTACCCCAGAAGGGCAGGCTGATCTCCAGACTCCAACTGATTACCTGACAGATAAAAAACCAATAGAAGGAGAGCAAAATAATATTAAAGAAGACTCTACATTATTTTATAGACAATCTATTGAGATTTTGGATGATTCAAAAATGACTGTAATTAAACTAGACGCAACTTCAAAAAAGACGAAGATGAATGTTCAACCACGAGCTATTGAGAATTGCTACAACTTTTTCACTAGCCTATTAAAATGGACAATGGGAGATTCTCCCGACTTATGCGTTATGGCAAGAAATGGAGGGAGTTTTATTTGTGGACTTAGAGGCTTTACTATGGAAACCCATTTGGAACAGAAAGCTAGAATAAGATATAAATATGGAATTTAAGATTACATTTACGGGTTGCAACAGCTTTATAGAGATGTGGATTGATTTGGATTTGGATTTTTAAAAGGTGTTTTTAGGATAAGATTTAGAATTTAATATTGAAATATAGTAAGAATATATTTTTTGGAATGATCTTCCTTCTTTTTTCTTTTTCTTTTTTTTGTTTCTTTCTATTATTATTTTTCTATTTTTCTTATGCTTTTTTATTATTAGACATGATAGCTAATTTGTGGAGCTATAATGATAAAAAGATTGTAATGATGGAAGAGATGAAATTAATAAATGAAGAATTACTGAATAAGAAATAGAATATAGTTGAGAAATGTAAGAATGTAGTTGTGGAAATAATATGCTTAAATAAGAGAAATTATGGACATCCGAATTGTAAATAATATTTTTGTTTAAGGCTAAGTTACACATGGTATTTGGAAATTAATAAACCTAAAAATAGGGTTTGATTTACATCGATGAAAGGTTGCTGATAATTTCTATTGATTAATTTTAAAGAGCATTATTTGAGCTATATACAGTATGTATGATGTTATTGTACCTAACTGATTACCCTATCTCCACGTTGTTTCTTAAGCGTTCTGATGTAAAAAGGGAAAAATCAATAAAAATTGTTTGGAAAAAAAAGGAAATCTACAAGGAATTTTCTAGCATTGTAGCAGCTGCAAAGGTAAATTTTAGTAACAGATGTTCACAGTTCCATAAGATGGAAACAACTCTATGTTTTCTTACTTCTCCAGATAAAGCCAAATTTGAAGAACTTGATATTTCCTGCTTAGAGTGGTAAGATTTAGGAAATCTGGAAATGGAGCTACTGGAATTTCAAGAAAACACTATCTGGAAAAATAAATTCTGTGACCTGCATGAAACACTAGAGAAGATGGAAGGGATGACAAAGGACAGCACAGTTAGTTCTGAGAACGAAATCCTCAAAGTGTGGAATTCTCTGCCAGATAATTTTAAATCCATGAAAGCACTTGGGATTGCTTTCCTTATTTTGTTTGGATCATCTTATGCTTGTGAGCAGCTGTTTTCATCTTTGAATTATATCAAATCTGACACCAGAAGCAGACTAACAGATGACCTGAATGCTGCATGTGTTGCTCTCAAACTTACAAACTATGAGCCAAGGGTAGATAAATTATCAGCAGGCATACAACAGCAAAAATCACATTAATTCTTTAAAAGCATGCCAAATGCAAACTTTTACTTTTCAATAAAAAGTTGTTTGTATCATTGAAAGCTCTGTTATGTTTTTGGGAGGTAGAGTAAGTGGGAGATTTTTCCTTTTTGCCTCGTTTTGCTCTTTTAAAAAGAACATGCCCCAATGTCCCCCCGCACAGCCAGAAGCCTTGCGCCATCACCGTTCTCTTTCCCTTCCTTTGAAACAAACAACCCCCTCCCCAATCCTCCCATTCCTTCCTTTTAAATTAAAATGAGAGAAAGCCAAGTTTTTTCTTTTGTGGTCTTTACATATTTAATCTGCAGCTAGAAGGAAGTGGGGAAGAAAACCATCGCGAGACACTCTTCTATTTTAACTTTTTTTCCTTGTCGCTTTTGGGAGTTTTCATCCTGCTTTCATGAGAGGGCAGCGTTTGGGAGGTGGTGTAGCTGCCCTTCTCCTCCAAGCCATCAGCTGAGCAAGACGCCACCAAGAAGAGGGGGTCACATTATTCACCAAAGCACCAGAGGGCAGGACAAGAAACAATGGTTGGAAACTGATCAAAGAGAGAAGCAACCTGGAATTAAGAAGAAACTTCCTGACAGTGAGGACAATTAACCAGTGGAACAGCTTGCCTCCAGAAATTGTGGGTGCTCCATCACTGGAGATTTTTAAGAAGAGGCTGGACAGTCACTTGTCTGAGATGGTATAGCTCCTCCTGCTTGAGCAGGGAGCTGGACTAGAAGACCTCCAGGGTCCCTTCCAGCTCTATTCTATTCTATTCTATTCTATTCTATTCTATTCTATTCTATTCTATTCTATTCTATTCTATTCTAGATACAATTGGGTAACATCAGCATATTGATGATACTTAACTATGAACCAACAGATTACTTCATCCAACAGTTTTGGGTATATTTTAAACAGGAGAATGTTTCAAACCCTGTGCCATCCCACAAAAGAGGGGCAAGAGGGCAAACCATCCCTACTGTCAACATCAACTAGCACTGACCATGAAGGAAGGAATGGTACCACTATAAATGATAGCATGCTCCTCTGTTTATTAGAACTAGAATAGGTTAAGTGGCAGGAAAGAGAATTGCTATATCCCTATAGGAATTCCTTTTTTTTCTTCTCTTTCCAGGCTTCTTGTCCATTCACATTCTTATCTTATTGCTTGCTCACACTTGAATGCATGAAAGCCTGAATAAATTTCTATTACAGAATATAGGTAGTCATCAACTTACAACCACAATTGCCACATTTGTTAAGTGAATCACTGCAGTTCTTAACTTAGTAACATGTTATTAAGTGAATCTGGTTTTGTTTCTCAGTGTGGAAACCGACTGAAGTACAGAGCCCATCGAACTTGCTTAGGGAAGAGTTTTCAGGGAGTCCTCAGTAGCTCTAGATTGATGTGATCAGTCCAAACTTGCTTGTCAGAAGGTTGCCAAAGGTGATCACATGATCCAGGGACACTGCAACCATCATAAATATGAGCCAGTTATGAAGCATCCAAATGTAAATTACATGACCATGAGGATACTGCAATGTTCATAACTGTAAAAAAATGGTCATAAGTTATATTTTTTCAGTGTAACTTCAAACAGTCACTAAGTAAACTGTTGTTAAGTCGAGGGCTACCTGTATATATTCTGTGTTTATTCTTGAGAACTTTTAAACTTTATTACGGTCGTAGACCAGCAATAGCCATCACTTTTTACACTATATTAAATAATAATAATAATAAAAATAGTACTAACATTAATAGTAAATAATAACATTCCTGTTAAGAAAATACATGTTCTCAAAATGTTTCGGTCACTCCCTAATTTACGTGAATGGATAGCCGATTAATATGTGAGTAAATATAATGTTCCAAACATAATTAGAGATATCTCTAAAAAATTGGCACAGGTTGACGACTATAAATCTGTAACCAATTTTTTTCTTGTGGACATTGCCGCTACACAGTATTTTGCCACTGCATGTGTGATAGAAGGGTTTGAGTCTTGGAGGAGAAAGCCTACATAAAAATGGTCTGCCCTCCCTGGCAATCTCTCTAATAAAGGGAGAATATATGCTGTCCTATAAACTTGGTATAACTCACAGTACAATAAAACATGTGAGATATCTTTGACTTCTCCTTTACCACATATACATACCTATTCTGCTATTGGTGTTCTCTTATACCTGCCCTGTAGGAGTGCTGAGGGAAGAATGTTAAATCTGGCTCTGAAAAATGCTATTCTTTGTTTTGGGAAGGTCAGATTATTCCAATATCTTGCCGCTTCCCACACACCCTGTTTGATTCTATCCCTACTGTGGCTAGGCAACCTATTTAGTTCTTCTTGGAACTCCATGTCCTTTATTCTATTGGATATTACTTGCTTTGCTTGGTCAAAGCCTAGGGATATTAAGAATATTGAAGAGAGCCCATAAGAGCCCAGTTTATGATCTATTGCCTGCTTCCAGGGGGAAGGAAAGTTGTCAGTCAGCACTAACAGGGACAATCCCTCTGGAAAGAAATGCATTTTAAGCCAATGAATGATCATCATCTTCCAGGCTCTTATCTGGATTTGGGGCATGCCTGTCTCAATTCTTAATTGGGCATTTGGGGTTCCTTTGGGTGCAGCTAAGATGGCTCGCAGGAATTTGGTTTGTATGGTTTCCAGGAAGTTTTTCTTTGCAAGGATTCCTGTTTGTGCCCCATATAGAATTTGCGCCAATGTTTTGGTCTCAAAAAGTTTTAAGGCAGCAGGTACTAATTGACCTCCGCCTGTGTAAAAGTAATGTTTGATTGCATTTAAGGACCTATTGGCTGCTTGCAATGTGTGATCCAGGTGTGCCTTCCATGTCCCTTGCGAGTGGAAAACCACCCCAAGGTATCTAAATGTTCTAACCTGTTCCAAACCATGTCCTTCTATTTTCCAGGAGTATTGGCTGGGTCTCTTAGCAAAAACCAAAATTTTTGATTTATCAAAGTTAAGGACCAACTTGTTCTGTCTGCAGTAGCCAAGTGTTGCCCTAATGGCTCTCTTCAGTCCTATAGGAGTTTGCGAAATAATGACCGCATCGTCGGCATATAGAAGAATCGGGATTTTGCGATGTGCTAGGTTGGGCGGATGCAGATCAGGGTTCTGTAAGAGATCGATCAGGGGGTTGATATAGAAGTTAAAAAGGGCGGGAGACAGGATGCAACCCTGCCGTACCCCTTTTTGTACCCTTATTAAGCTGGTTAAAGTCCCTTGGGGATTACACCTCACTTTCAAGGTGGAATTCACATACAATTTTTGTATGAGGAAAAGGAGGCGTTTATCAATAGTAGTGCCTTCTAATTTCTCCCATGGGGTGTTCCTAGATATTGAGTCGAAGGCCTGTTTAAAATCTAGGAAGGCCACAAACAGAGAGGATTTTTTTTTATATGTGTATTTTTGTACTAGATGGTGAAGTACCAAGATATGATCCACTGTTGATCTTCCTTCTCTAAAACCGGCTTGTTCATCTTTAATTATCCCCCCCAAAATTAGCCAATCCTGAAGTTTATAGTTTAGATGTTTGGCATACATTTTACTAATAACACTCAGAAGACTAATGGGTCTATAATTTCCTGGGTCATCCATCGCGCCCCTGATGGCACGCGATAAAATCCTAAAACAAGTAAGAAAAAATCCAAAAAGTAAACTGAGACCAAAACAAAAATTTGAACAACCCAAAAAAGCTGTATTTTTTTAAAATAATAATTAGTATAATAATAACAGCAAACATAAAATAACAAGAAATGGAGATAGATAGCCGGCAGACGGAGGGGAGCTTCCCAGTGTTTTGTATTGAGTGTCACATGTATGACTATCTGTCTGCTGGACAGAAGTCTTGGGTGTGTGATCGGTGCAATGAGCTCCTGGCTCTCAGGGAACAGGTTCTTTCCCTTGAAGCCAAGGTAGCAGACCTGCAGAAGCAGAGAGAGATAGCGAGGCAGGAGAAGATCTTCAGGGATGCAGCAGGAGCATCCCACTCCATGCTGAGCAGCTCTCCAGCTGCTTTGGAAAATGGAGATCTTGGGCAGGGAGGACATCAATCTGTGGAAGAGGGACAGGCTCCCTTAGTTGAGACCCCTTCCCTGGAGGATGTGCCCATATCCTCTTGCACCGAGGATATTTCTCCGCGGGTGGGTGATTTGATTGTTAGAAATATAGAGAGATGGGTTTGTGATGGAAGCGTTGACCGCATGGTAAACTGCCTGCCGGGTGCAAAGGTTGCGGACATCACAAGGCATCTAGACAGGCTGATAGACAGTGCTGGGGTGGAGCCAACTGTTGTGGTACATGTCGGTACCAATGACATTGGGAAAGCTAAGCGGAAGGTCCTGGAAGCCAAATTTAGGTTGCTAGGTAGAAGATTAAAGTCCAGGACCCCCAAGGTTGCATTCTCAGAAATGCTACCTGTTCCACGCGCAGGGCCAGCTAGACAGGCAGAGCTCAGGAGCTTCAATGCGTGGATGAGGCAGGGGTGCCGGGAGGAAGGGTTTAGATTCATTAGGAACTGGGAAACATTTTGGGACAAGCCACACCTGTACAGAAGGGACGGGTTACACTTGAACCATAATGGAACCAGACTGTTGGTGATTAATATTAAAAAGGTTTCAGAGCAGCTTTTAAACTGATTCGTAGGGGCAAGTCGACAGGAGCTGGGCAGCTTCCGGTTCGAGAAGGCGCACTGCCTAATATGGAGGGTGGAAGTTATGCACACATTGGTGAGTCAACAGGAAAACTAAATTGTAATAGTCAAGCAGAAGGACATGGTAGACCATCTACAAATTCTACAACCAAATTCTACAGTCAAAAATCCACAGTCAAAGTTGAAAGTGCACCAGAAAATTACATATAAGTGTCTGTACACGAATGCTAGAAGCATTCGAGCAAAAATAGGGGAATTGGAATGCTTGGTGAAGGAAAATAATATTGATATTATCGGCATAACAGAAACCTGGTGGACAGATGATAACCAATGGGACACAAGGATTCCAGGTTACAAATTGTATAGGATGGACAGGAGAGGGAGAAATGGTGGTGGCGTAGCCTTGTACATAAATGAGGAGTTAGAATCTCATGAACTCGAAATTCAAGAAAATTCAAACTCACCCACAGAAACATTGTGGATAAAAATCCCAGGACAGGAAACTAATCTGACGTTAGGGATCTGCTATCGCCCTCCCAACCAAACTCCAGAGGCAGATTGCTATTTGGAAAATGAATTTAAGGAGGCCTCAAAAAGAAATAGGGTAGTTATAATGGGGGATTTCAACTATCCCCAAATAGATTGGATAAATTCTTGTTCTACACATGAAAGAGAGACAAGGTTCCTCGATATGTTAGCCGATTATTCCCTTGAGCAGATGGTCATGGAACCAACCAGGGGAAAGGGGATCCTGGACTTGGTTCTAACTAACGCACAGGATTTGGTTTATGATGTCCTTGTAACCGAGCCCATAGGAACCAGCGATCACAACACAATAACCTTCAACTTAACCATGGATAGCAAATTGTCAGTGAAAACTAACACAGAGACCTTAAACTTTCACAGAGGGAATTTTGACAAAATGAGGAAAATAGTAAAGAAGAAACTAAAAAGAACAATAAAAAAGTCAAATCCCTCCAAAATGCTTGGAAACTGTTTAAAAATACGTTATAGCAGGCTCAAATAAAATGCATTCCTAAAAGAAGAGGACTGGAAAGTCCAAGAGGATACCAGTATGGCTTACGAATGAGGTAAAGGAGGTTATTGGAAAGAAGAAAAACTCATTTAAGAAATGGAAGGCTCTTCCTACCGAGGAGAACAGGAGGGATCACAAACTCTGGCAGACCAAATGCAAGGCGATAGTCATGAAAGCCAAGAGAGACTTTGGGGAGCATATAGCCAAGAATATTAAAAAATAATAACAAAACCTTTTTTAAGTACATCAGAAGCAGGAACCCAACCAGAAAATCAGTTGGGCCACTCGATGACAATGGTCAGAAGGGGATAATCAGAGAAGACAAGGAGATTGCTGAGAGGCTAAATGACTTCTTTGCCTCCGTTTTCACTGAGGAGGATAGAGAACATTTGCCTGCCACTGAATTAGTTTTCCCAGGGAGGGAAATCGAAGAATTAAACCTGATAGAGATAAACGAGGAAGATGTTCTTGCATGCCTTTCTAAACTAAACGTCAACAAATCGCCGGGTCCAGATGGCATCCACCCTAGAATTCTCAAGGAACTCAAGTGTGAAATTGCTGAACTTCTAGCTAAAATATATAATCTTTCCCTAAGATCAGGCACTGTACCGGAGGATTGGAGGGAAGCAAATATAACCCCGATCTTCAAGAAAGGATCCAAAGGTGATCCAGGAAACTATAGACCAGTCAGTTTAACCTCAGTTCCAGGCAAACTGATGGAAACCATTATTAAAGATAAAATTACAGGGCACATAGAAAAACAGGCATTGCTGAAAGAAAATCAACATGGTTTCTGCAAAGACAAATCATGTCTTACTAACTTGTTAGAATTCTTTGAGGGTGTAAATAAATACATAGATAAAGGGGCCCCGGTTGATATTGTATATCTTGACTTTCAAAAGGCTTTTGACAAAGTCCCTTACCAAAGGCTCCTAAAAAAGCTCTCCAGCCACGGAATTAGAGGACAGGTCTTGTCCTGGATTGATAACTGGCTAAATTGTAGGAAGCAAAGGGTGGCAATAAATGGACAATTCTCTGGATGGAAAGAAGTGAGAAGTGGTGTACCCCAAGGTTCAGTTTTGGGACCATTACTTTTTAATTTATTCATCAATGATCTGCATGTAGAAGTTAATAGTGAGGTAGCCAAGTTTGCTGATGACACTAAATTGTTCCGGGTTGTGAAAAGTGAAACTGATTGTCGGGAGCTCCAGAAGGATCTCTCGAAATTGTGTGAGTGGGCAACAAAGTGGCAAATGCATTTTAATCTAAACAAGTGCAAAGTTATGCACATCGGGGCAAAGAACCCCAATTATACTTACCAACTGATGGGGACCAAACTTTCTGAGACAACCCAAGAAAGGGATCTTGGGGTTTTGGTGGACAGCTCGATGAAGATGTCAACCCAATGTGCAGCAGCAGTAAAAAAAGCAAATTCCATGCTTGGCATGATTAGGAAGGGAATCGAAAATAAGTCAGCAAGTGTTGTATTGCCTCTGTACAAATCGATGGTGAGACCACACTTGGAGTACTGTGTACAGTTCTGGTCACCGCACCTCAAGAAGGATATAATGGAACTGGAAAAGGTGCAAAAAAGGGCAACAAGAATGATCAAGGAAATGGAGCGCCTCCCTTATGAAACCAGATTGCAACGCCTTGGTCTCTTCAGCCTTGAAAGACGGCGTTTAAGGGGTGACTTGATCGAAGTGTATAAAATCATGCATGGGATAGAAAAGGTGGATAGAGAAAAATTCTTTTCTCTATCACACAATACCAGGACAAGGGGGCACTCCCTAAAGCTCATAGCTAAGAAAGTGAGGACAAATAAAGGGAAATATTTCTTCACCCAGAGGGTCGTTGATTTATGGAATTCACTTCCAGAAGGGGTCATGACAGCTGTCAGCCTTGACAGCTTCAAGGCAGGGTTAGATAGATTCATGGATGCCAAGTGTATCGGTGGTTATTAAAACGGATGTCCATGTGCCGCCTCTATGTTGGTTGAGGCAGGCAGGATTCCCTTGAGTACCATTTGTTGGGGGTCAAGGGAAAGGGAGGGTTTTGCCTTCTCTTTCTGCTCAAGATCCCCATGTACAATTGGTGGGCCACTGTGTGACACAGAATGCTGTACTCGATGGGCTTTGGCCTGATTCAGCATGGCTCTTATGTTCTTATGTTCTTATGTACTCACCTTTTTTATAGATTGGTATGATAATTGCTAACCCCCAATCTCTTGGCATATGACCTGTTCTATCTATAAAAGTAAACAGAGATGCTAAAAGTGGGGCCTACCAACTGGAATTATTTTTTATTATTTCTGGCAGGACATTATCAGCACCGGGTGCCTTATTAGCCTTGAGGGCTCCAATCAATCAGGATATCTCACCTGGTGTAACAGGGGGCCAATAAGGGGTTTGGTCCAAATTAATTTGGCTCTCATTAGTTACATAGTCAGGGTCTGCATATAGCTCTCTAAAATAGTCTTCCCAGGCATAAATCGGTACCTGATTAGTTGGCGGTAGAGAGGATTTCCCCAATCCTCTGGTAATGTGCCAAAAAAGGGATGTATTTTTTGTCCTGACTGATGCAATTAGTCTATGCCAAGACTCCTTCAGAGCCGCCCTTTTCTTTTCTTTTCTTTTCTTTTCTTTTGTTTTCTTTTCGAAGAGTCTTATATTGTGCCTTCAACTGCTTTAAGCAGTGAGTGTGATCCTCAGAAGGGGCATTTTTACTTTTTCTGTATTCCTTGTTATATTTTTTTTAGTTGCACACAATCCCTATCAAACCATCTTTTATTCTTTAAAACCTGTTTTTTGGGGTGAACTAATATTCTGTTAATGAGAACCGATTTCAAATTTAAAATTAAAGTTTCAAACCCCTCTAAGTATGATCCTTCAAACTTATTCCTTAATAGAGATGTATGTAATTCTATGGTTTCTGGGGCTAACATCCATTCAGTAACTTCCTTTGCATTTTTCTCTGACCATTTAACTTTTATCTGGGTATTTTGGTTCTCTAACCTAGGTAGATAGGTTGAGCTTGAGAAATAACAGATTCTGTTGGTGAACCATCAACACTTTTCCTTCTCAACTCTTCTGGCGGCTCCGCAGGCGTCGCCACAGCCTCCTTTGGAGGCTCCGTTCCCTGGGTTTTGTTAAGCCGCAAAACAGCGAACATCAGCTGTTTTTTGTGGTGAAAAATCCCCCCTTCGGGCGAAGAAGGGGTGAAGAGCATCGGGCGCGAGTTGAGCTCCTCTAAAAAACCCCTGAAAAAGTTTTCAGGGGGAAAGAGTGAGAGCTCCCCAGGCGCCTGAAGACGCTCCTGCCCACGGACGCTTCTGTCTTCAGACAGAAATAGACGCCGCGACCATTCCTGCTTAAACAGATACTTAAGAGAGATCTACATGCAGGCGGAATGAATACAGGAGTTTCATATTGCAAGTAATTTTTTATATTCTATTTTTGATTACAATTATTTTTACAATCCACATAATAGTATTCAAGATGGTGATCGCTTTCACTGTAAAAGGAAAGTGACGGGAAAGCGAAAGTGAATTTTTTTTTCTTTCTTGTTAGAACAAAGCCAGAGCGATCGTTTTAATTATTTTGATTTCAAAGAAGATAATCTACTGGCCAAAAGCTAATTGTTGACTATTTGGAGATGAGATGACTGGTTTTTAAACTGTTTTTTTTTTGAGAGAGAGAAAGATAATTTGATCCAGCTGAATATTTTTTAAAATGGAGTCGAACTCATACTTAAATTGTAAACCTATTTTGGATTGCATTTGTGAAGTTAAAGAAGAAATATGTGCTATAACGAAAGAGTTTAAAGAAGAAATACGTGCTATAATGAAAGAGTTTACTACAGACTTAATGGCTAGAATTTCTCTTTTAAACTTCAAAATTGATTCACAACCGTTTGCTGATTACTCTATAAAACAAACTACACAAGAAGAGGATTTAACTGAGAATAAAGAGAAACTGATTTTGCCTGATAAGCAGTTCACCTATGGTTTTGAGGATCAGGAAAAGCAAAGACTGAGATTTGAAATGTTCCAGCAACGAAATTTTATGATTAAGAGAAATAGAGGACTAATGCAAAGGCCAAGATGGTTTATATGGACTCAAATGATATTGCAAGCAATAAAGAGAGACTTATTATTTGGAAGGGAAGCTTTGTTATGTAAATCTACCTGGCAGAATAAGAAGCCCAGAATTCGACTGAAAAGAAGTGAAATTGAATATTTTATGCAATGAATTAAAGGCAAAGAATTATGGACTGATTTAAGGACTAAGTTTATGAGCAAGAGACATGAGAGGGTGATTAATGGAAGATATATATTAAATTGACTAAGAATGTATTTTTTGAATTGATGGGTTTATTGACATGAAAATTATTATTTTTAATAAGATGATTTGTTTGTTTGATGTCCAATGGATTGAACTGAAAAGAAGTGAAATTTAAAATTTTATGTAATGAATTATGGGCAATTTAGAATTATGGACTGACTTAAGACTTAAGGATTAAGATTATGAGTAAGATGTAAGAGAAATGGGTGATTAATGGAAGGTATATATTATATGGAAATTATTATTTTTAACAAGATGATTTGTTTGTTTGATGTATTAGATATGTATAGGATAGATTAATATTTTATTCTAAATAAGGGATATTTGTATAAGAAGATATAAATAAGTTCTATGATAAAATTAAGGAATTGGAATATTCGAACTGAAAAGATTGAATAAATTTAAGTTAGAATCGGATTAAAGAGACTGTTTTTAGCATATAGTTTAAATTTTTTGTTAGGATTATATAATAACTTTGTTTGATGTACTGGGTTTTCTTTGTTTTACCCTGTATTCATTTTGAGAAGTCCCGGGGGGGGCTAGGATAGGGGAATTTTTTTTCTTTTCTTTGTTTTTTAAATTTTAAATTATAAAATTAATTAAATATTTTGGAATAAGGTATGTTATCTAAGGGATTAAGAGAGGGAATACTAGATGTATTGATTGAAATATGTACAAATGTATTGGTTTTGGATATTTGTTTACCCTAATACCATGGTGTGCTTTGAGCTTTTTTTTTCTGTAAAAATAAAAAAACCAATAAAATTTATTTAAAAAATTAAATAAATAAACAACAGTTTGACTGACTTAAAAAAAAACACTTTTCCTTCTCTCTGCTTCCCATATTCTGATCCCTGGTATTCCAACACTTAAACTTGGGATGCCACTACTTTTTTAAAAAATTATATTTTTATTAGTTTTTTTTAAGTTTACAATTCATAAATGCTTATTGTACAATGTGTTGTCTGGGTCTTAGCTTAATAACATATAATAAAAATCCTAATTCTACCCCATTTTTCCAGCCATTGGTAAAATACATCCCATATTTGAAAATATTCTGTATCTTCTTTTTCTTTAATCTTCAATGTGAGTCTATCCATTTCTGCACATTCCAGTATTTTCTTAATTATGTCATCTTCAAATGGTGTTTTTTTTCCAATGCTGTGCAAAAACAATTCTTGCTGCTGTTAATACATGTACCATTAAATATACATTTTCTTTCTCATACTTTTCTGAGATTATACTTAACAGAAATAAGTTCTGACTTAAAATCTACATGCTTTCTTAACATTTTTTCTAACCAAGTATGATTTTTTTGTCCAAACTTTTTTTGCTTTAAGGCACGTCCACCAAAGATGCCTGGTTTTTGCTTACATTTCCAACAATTGCTAGACATATTTTAAAACATTTTTGCTAGTTTGGCCGGTGGTGGGTGCCATCTATTAAACATTTTATATAGATTTTCTTTATATGCAGTTGCCATTGTTATTTTATAGTTTTTTCCCAAAAATTTTGCCAATTTTCTAGCTCTATATTGTGCCCAAAATTTTAGCCCATGTTATAATTGTTTCTTTTACTTGTTCATCTTCCATCTTTAAGCTTAACAAAAAATTATACAATTTCTTAATCAGTTTTTCATCTGATGTTAATAATACCTGATCAAATATTGTCTGCTCTTTATAAAAAACATATATTTGTTATCTTTCTCATATCTCATTTGTATTTGCAAATGAGGCCAACCATGATAAATTGATGCCCTATTTTTCCAACTCTTGTTTAGTTTTTAAATTCCCTTCCATGTTCAAGATATCTTTGTAAGTTACAATTTTCTCAGGATTAATTAAAATAGCTTCCATTGTTGAAAGCCACACTGGAATTTTCATATAGATTTTCACTTTTATCTTTTCCCATATCAAAAATAAAGTATTTCTTACATAATGATTTTGAAAATATATATGAATTTTGTTCTTTCCATACCATAGAAAAGTGTGCCATCCCAATTGTAAGTCATGCCCTTCTAAATATAATGATCTTTTATGTCTAAGAGTAATCCATTCTTTTAACCACGTTAATGCACATGCTTGGTAATATAAGATCCAATCCGGGAGACCAAAACCTCCATTTTCTTTAGATTTTTGTAACAATTTCAGTCTAATTCTAGCTTTTCCCACTTGCCAGATACATTTCAAAATTGATGTGTTTAACTCATTAAAAAAATTCTCTATTTTTATAGGTATTGTTTGGAATAGAAACAATAGTTTGGGTAGAACATTCATCTTTACCACAGCTAGTCTTCTTAACATTGAGAGTTGTAAAATTTTCCATTTTTCCAGATCTAGTTTTATTTATTTTAACAGTTTTATATAATTGTCTTCTTTTATTGTCGCGCATCTTGCTTTTAGGTATATTCCCAAGTATTTGACTTTCTTAACTATCTGGAAATCTATTTTCCCTGAGAGTTGGTTTTTTTGTTTATCTATAAGAGTCTTGGCTATGATTTTAGTCTTTTTTCTGTTTATTTTCAATCCTGCTACTTCTCCAAATTCTTCTATCTTTTTCAATAATTTAGAGCTTGTCTCCAAGGGTTCTTCTAGTATAAATACCAAGTCATCCGCAAATGCTTGCAATTTGTATTTTTCATCTTTTATCTCCATTCCCTTATTTTCTGGGTCTTGTCTAACATTTCTATTCAAGACCTCCAAAGTTAATATAAATAGCAATGGAGATAGTGGACACCCTTGTCTTGTACCTTTTTTATATTAACATTCTATGTAAAGTCTCCATTTACAATTACTTTGGCTGTTTAAAATATATTGTTTAATTATGTTTATAAATTTTTCTCCAAAGTCCATACAGTTTAATTGTTGTATCATAAATTGTCAATTTATGTTATCAAAAGCTTTCTGTGCATCTAGGAAAATTAGTGCCATTTGTTTCCATGGATGCATTTCATAATATTCCAGTGTATCCAAAATAATTCTTTTTTTTTTATTTGTCCCTTGGGTAAAAAATGAATTCAGTCAAAAAAAATTTCAATCTCTCTGGTATTATTGAAGCAAAGATTTTATAGTCTACGTTTAATAGTGATATTGGTCTATAGTTCTTTATCTGAGTCCAGTCTGAGTCTTCTTTTGGAATTAGAGTAATATTGGTATTTGGTATTTTGGCCTCATTACAAACCTCTTTCATTGGTAAGCTTAGGTTATCTTGTAGACATTTATAGAACTCTGCCAGTAACCCATCTGGTCCTGGAATCTTGTCGTTTTTTTATTTTTTTATAGCCTCCGTCATCATAGTTATTTTTTCATTTAACATATTTTTAAAGTTTTCAAGTGTTTTTGGTAATTTAGTTTTTTTCATATATTGTATTATTTTTTCCTTAGGAATTTCTTCTATGTCATATAATTTCTCATAAAATTCTTTAACTATTTTTTATTGTTTCATTTTGAAATTGCAAACTGTCATGGTTCCGACAGATGAAACTCTTCAAAGAACTTTGAGGCATTGTTTACCTTAAAGAACCTTTTATTCGAGTAGCATAATATCGGCATTATATAATCGAAGCCAAAAACTGAATTCCCTTCCCCTGGACACATAGTATCAAAGCACAATTCCCTCCTCCAATTAACAGTAATAAATCAAATTCCACAATTAGCTTGAAGTGCGGGCTTCCTCTCCAGCTCTCCAGCCTCCCAATTCTTTATCAGCTCTGGGTTCAATAACCTTGATTCTCACGCTAGGTTTAGTGTTGTTATGTCTAACTGGACTCTCATTCACATCCCCCCTCCCAGTATTATCGAACTCTAAAAGCAAAGAAAAAAGATGGCTACATTTCTATCTGTTGTCAATGCAAAAACAAACGATGTTAGCAGTGTTGACACAAACATCCTTTCCCATCTTGTAGTTTATTTATCAATTTCTTCTTTTCTTTTTTCAGTTTGTAGGCTAACCATCTACCCGGTTTAATAGCATTTTCAAAAAAGTTTTGTTTTGCCCTTTTAATTTGTTGGACCATTTCTTTAGCTTCTATTAAGTTTAATTTGTGTTTTATTATCTCCATTTGCTTTTTCAAAGTTTTCTTTTGTGGTTCTATTTGTAATTCTAATTCCATTTTTTTAGTTCTTCCTTTAGTTCATTTGTTGTTGGTTTTTTTCCTTATTCTTTTTTGCCATACACGGTATAGCTAAGCATCTAAAATATGCTTTAGCCGTGTCCCACACATTTTGAAATGATGTCTCTTCTTTCTTATTTTCTTTAAAAAAGAATTCCATTTCCTTTACTGCTATTTGGATAATTTCTTTCTCTTTTAATAAGGCTTGATTCAATGACCATCTTGAGTTTTTTCGTTGTTCCTCTCCAGGTCATCTTTATCGGATTATGATCTGCCCATATATTAGTTTCTATCTCAGTCTCATGTATATTCATTCTTAATTCAGAGGATAACCATATCATGTCAGTTTTGGACCATGATTTGTGCCTATTCAAATAAAATGTATACTGAGATTTTTGGGGAGATTTTTTTCTCTCCACATATCCCATATACATATTTCTTCTGCCATTTTGAAAAAAGCCTTAGGTAGTATATTTCTTCCTTTCCCCCCGTTCTACTGCTTTTATAGTCTAGCTTTCTGTCTACAATTGCATTAAAATCTCCTAACAGGCAAATGTTTCGGTATTCTGTTTCCACTATTTTCTTATGTAGTTTTTGGTAAAATTCTTCTTGTTTGTTGTTTGGTGCATATATTGCTGCTATCAATAATCATTTTTGATTTATCATGATTTCCACCATTAATATTCTTCCTTATTCATCTGCATAGACTTGTTTAGAATCCATTGTCTCTTTTTTAAAAAAAACATTTTATTAGATTTTATATAGGTAAGGAAAAGATAGGGTCAATACGGGTATAGGGGGAATGGGAATAGGAATTTGGGGTAGGATAAGGGTAGGTACAATAATGGGGTGACCCCCCCCCCATAATAATCCCAAGCTTTAACAAACAAGCTACCATCCGGAACTAAATATTGAATAAACATAATTTATATAATACTAAACAATTGTAAAGATAAAATTAACTATAATCATATAACTAAAATTTGATAAATAAGTAAAATTCCTCTAAATAGATATCCATACTTAATAACTTATCAACTAATTCTAATCATCACCATTAATATTTAAAGTCACTAGTAATAAAGATGTTATTAATCTAAAAAAAATAAAACTTAGTTAAAAGTCTATCATTTATTCTATTCAATTTTAAAATTCAGTTCAATTTTAGGTTCTATTCATATTCTAACGTGTTTCTAACCATTGATAAAGATTTTCCCAGGTTTTAAAATAAATTGAGTCTTCTTTCTCCTTCATCTCCAAAGTTAATCTGTCCATTTCTGCACAGTCTAAGATTTTCAAAATTATAGCCGGGTCAGATGGTAGATTTTCATTTTTCCAAAATTGGGCAAATACTATTCTTACAGTTGTTAATACATGTAATATTAAATAGTCATTCTCTTTACCATAGCTGGATCCTACTATTCCTAGCAAAAACAATTCCGGTTTAATTTCTATCTGTACTTTCGTCATCTTTTCCAGCCATCTATGAATCTTAAGACAATATTTCTTTGTGTTAGGGCATGGTAGTAGTGCCTGGGTTTTGTTTATATTTTCAGCAAGTATTCAATACATTTTTAAACATTTTTGCTAATCAAACTGGTGTCATATACCATCTATAAGACATCTTATATAAATTTTCTTTATATGTTGATGCTTTAGTAAATGTTTTTATCCCACAATTTTTGCCAGTCTTCTAAGTCTATAGAGTATTCAAAATTCTTTGCCCATACTATCATTGTTTCTTTTACTTGTTCCTGTTCCATCTTCCAGCTTAGCAGACATTTATAAAGTTTCTTAATCAAGTTCTCATCTGTTTTTAAAAGTATTTTATCAAGTGGAGTCTGCTCTTTATAAAATCCCATTGGTTTTATATCTTTTTTATATCTTGTTTGAATTTGCAAATAGGACCACCATGTTAAATCAATACCTTGTTATTGAAGAGCTTGCCTGTCTTTAAGTTTTCCATCTTTATCCAAGATATCTTTATAGCTAACAAGTTTATCATAGTTAAGCAAATGCTTCCATTGTTGAGAGCCACTCAGGTATTTTCATATACATTTTGTGTCTAATTCTCTCCTATTCTGAAAGCAATACGTTTCTTATGGCATGATTTTGAAAATATTTATGTGCTTTAGTTTTCTCGTACCATAAAAAGGCATGCCAACCTAATTGGAGGTCATGTCCCTCTAAATAAAGAAGTCATTTATTCCTCAGTGTAATCCATTCTTTAAGCCAAAGCAGAATAGTTGCTTGATAATAAAGTCTCCAATCCGGGAGTCCAAAACCTCCTCTTTCTTTAGATTCTTGTAAGAGTTTACATTTAACTCTTGCTTTCTTTCTTTGCCATATAAATCTTAGTATTATTGTATTTAAATCGTCAAAAAAATTTCTTGCTCAGTTTAACAGGAACTGTTTGAAATAAAAAAAAATTAGCTTTGGTAAAATGTTCATCTTAACCGTCGCTATTCTTCCTAGCAGTGATAATTGCAGATTTTCCCACTTTTCCAAATCTACTTTTATTTGTTTTATTAATCTCTCATAGTTGTCCTCTTTTAGTGTTGTATATTTTGTTGTTAGGTAGATACCTAGGTATTTAATAACTTTTTTAACTATTTGAAGATTTGACTTTTTGGCAAGTTGGGTTTTCTGTTTATCAGTTAGATTTTTTGTTAAAACTTTAGTCTTTTCCCTATTTATTTTCAGTCCAGTCACTTCCCCAAATTCCTCAATTTTTTGCAGAAGTATAGGAGCTGTTTCCAGTGGCTCCTCTAAAATAAAAACCAAATCATCCGCAAAAGTCTGTAATTTATATTTCTGGTCTTTAATGTCTAAACCTTTAATTTACATGTCTTGTCTAATATTTCTAGCCAATATCTCCAATGTAAGAATAAATAGCAAGGGAGAGCGTGGACATCCCTGTCTTGTGCCTTTTTTTAATATCAAATCCATCTGTATAGTCTCCATTTTAAAGTATTCTTGCTGTTTGTTTCTTGTAGATTGCTTGAATTGCTTTAATAAAGTTCTCACCAAAATCCATTTCCTGTAGCTGTTGGAACATGAATTGCCAATTTAAATTATCAAAAGCTTTTTGTGCATCAAGAAATATAAGTGCCATCTGATTCCCTGGATAATTTTCATAGTATTCCAAAGCATTGTCTCTTTAATATATAAAACTACTCCTCTTTTCTTTTGTTGTGCTAATAAGAAGTAGAGTTTCCCAATTTTTGAGCATTCCCAAAATTTATAATGTTGTCTTTTTATATGTGTTTCTTGGAGGCAGACTATGTCCACTTTTAATTCTTGTAATCATGTAAAAAATTCCTTTTTGAGGGGGATTTCAATCCGTTTATATTTATTAAGAGGATCCCGTTTTCCTTCTCCATTTTCTTTAATTATATTTAGGTTTTATTCTCCTAGTTGTTCTTGTCTGTGTTTGTTCTCTTATCTTTGCCCCTTCTTCTTGATCTATATTTTCTATTTGTTCTTCCTCTCTTCGTGCAGCTTTCTCTGCTAGTGTTGCCTTTCCCTGCTTTCTACATTCCTTATCTGTTTGAAGTTCTGAACTTTTTTCTTCAAAAAAGCTCTGTATCTCTCATAAAATTCCATTGCTTTGAAGATGGAGTCCAGTCTATATTTCTTAGAATCCCAATTAATTAAAATCCCTTCCGTGACCAGACATCTAAAGTTCACTCCTTTTTCAATTAATTTTTTGGTCAAAAGTTGATATTCTTTTTGTGAGTCTCTTATCCTTCTAGGAATCTGTTTCAAGACTACAATTTCCTTTTCTTTATACCGCAATGGGTCATCTCTCACTCTTCTCAATATCTCATCTCTTGTTGATTTTTTTTCACAAATCTAACATGTACGTCTCTGGGAAATCTGTTTCTCCTTGCATAGCTTGAATTGACTCTAAATGTTTGGTCTATCTCTCCTTCCATTTCCTGTTTCCCAATTTCCAACACTTCTGCTGGCAGCTCTATCATAAGATCTGGGAGATATTCTTCTTTGTCTTCCATTATATTCTGAAATCTTAAAAAGTAAGATGCCTTCTCTGTTTCCAGAATGGCCATTGAATCCTCCAAGTCTTTATTAGCCTGCATCAGCCTTTGGTTTTCTTCTTTTATTTCCTCCATCTTTTGGTCAGTTTCCTCTGATTTGTCTTCTATTTTCTGAATTCTTCGTTCGTTCTTTGTGATCCTTTGCTGAAAATTTTCTAATAGTGAATTTAAATTGTAAATTTGTTCATTTATTTTATCCAAATTGTCTTTTGCCTCATGATTTTTTCTTGTGTCTTCTTCATGCAAGGTTATCGCCGCTTGTATTAATTGTAATGTGGCCTGCATTTCCTTCTGAAAATTGTTGGTTTTTTCTTGCTGAAGCATTGATTCAATTGATCTCTGGTAGACAGGGCTGGGGGCACCGGAGGACGATGCTGAGGCGGGTTTCTTGCCTATTTTAGTCAAGCTGGGAACACTCATTTTTTCCTCCCCCTCCCTCAAATTCTTCTATCAAATCTATTATGTCCCCTAATTATTAGCCTTATACAGAACAAGCAAACTTATAATCAATATCACAATACAATATTTAAATTCCAATTTGGATTTTAAACCGTCCCAAATAGTTCTTGTAGTCTTTATCTATAGCTTTTGTAATTCAATAGTCCGATTTATAGGTCCACCACCAAAGGAAGAAAAAAAAGTAAAGAGAAAAAAAGATATTTGTAATCCAACTGTCTCTTTCAGCACCAAATCCAGGAGGAAAAATGCAAAGTCTACCACAGCTCTTCTGTTCCAAAAGCCCAAGAATTGTCAATCAATCAGCCTTTATAATCCAAAGTGTCCAGCTGGCCCAGTTAGTAATCCATAGGACCTCCCCAAAAAGAACTAGCCAAAAATCAATTTTCTTTCTGTCTCTAGGTACCCTAGTTCTTAAAGCTGTGAGTCAATCAATCTTTGTAATCCAGACAGACCTACTTCAAAGTAGTTTATAGTTTCCACCATGCAGAAAAACAACCCAAAGCATTTTTTCCTTTTTCCAGCTGCAGTCTGCAAAAATGAAAGTTTCCAGGAAGAAACTTTCTTCTAATTTGTTATCTATGTCTGGGCTTCACACCAACTTCACTCCAGACATAAGAAAATTCAGTGCTTTATTCCTTTATTCCACCTCTAGCCCCTAGATGTCGTTAGATGTCATTTTTCAACCTTTAAGCCCAAAGTTATTTCATACACTTCACTCTGTTAATTTCCAAAAAGAAAGGGAAAAGAAAAAAAATCTCAAGAGTTCTCTCAAACCCCAAATTTGTCAAAGCTATTTCTCTGTATTATTTCCAAAGTAATATTGTAGTCTTTTCTGGTTTCCCTCAAAAAAATTAAATCACCACTTTCCTTTCTCATAAGAAATGGGGAGAGGCCCCTCTTCCCTCTTGTCTGGTTTTTTTTTCTTTTGGGAAACCCTTTTCCAGGGAGAAAATTTTAAAATTGTAGAGAAAGGATAATGTTCTCACCCAGTTCCAACCACGGTATTCAGGATTTGCTAGTTAGTACTTTCTTTGGTTGTCAGTAGCTTCTGATTGGCTGCATAAATGCAGCCAGTCTTTCCCCTGCTGGTTTGGAGGACTTCCTCGGATTGAAAGGAACAATCATCATATTTCTGTG
Organism: Bothrops alternatus; assembly: GCA_034064705.1. Classification (NCBI taxonomy): domain Eukaryota; kingdom Metazoa; phylum Chordata; class Lepidosauria; order Squamata; family Viperidae; genus Bothrops; species Bothrops alternatus. The sequence goes on from JARGCV010000112.1 coordinate 36,794,741, forward strand.
ATTGATGAGAGTCCCCTCCTTCGTCGCCTCTCCGGGGCAACTCTAGACCCTTTTCGGGGGCCCAGCAGGGCAAAATCAGCCACCGTAAGCAGAGCCCAGCTTTCCTGCACCTGTCTCGCTATGACGCCAAACCAGAAGTCCGGGATGCCACTACTTATTGATATCCATGTTAGTGCCAATGATTTCCAGTATCCCTTCCTGAATTCTAAATTTTCCATTATTATATGTATCTATGTTATTAAAACACAGCACTTCCCTATCCAATTATATACAGTACTTGTATTTATGTTTTCCTTCTTTCTGGTTAAAGCTCTCCAAAAATGATTCTTGCCGAACAAATCTTTCTCTGCTCTAAGTACATCTCATCTCTGCCTAGAAACCTTTATATGGTTGAAGGTCATGGTCTACCAATCTAATTCTTTATTAATAACATCATTTTCCAAGAACCAACATTTACTTCTAATCCCTTGACTACAGGGAAGATAGATAAAAGTATTGTTGGTAGCCCCATATGAATATTCATAATATTTGGCACAGGAAAGACTGAGAAGACATAACACTTTAAAAATAATCTGAAAGGTTTACACAAATAAAAGGTCACAATTGTTGACTATCATGTAAAATAGAAAGTAACAATAGACATTACTTCAAGGAAAAATTCTTAAGGGTTAATGGAGTTTCAACAATGGAACCAATTGTTTAGAGAAGTGGTAAACTTTTTTTCCTTGGATATATAACAGTAAGATTTAGAGATATATGCATGGAATGTGTCTTAAGGTCCATAACAAACGAGAAGATGCTAGAGCACATTAGAACATAGCCACTGAGGGTATGCTGTTCATAACTATTTATTTCTAATAGATTCTAGTAGTATGAAAAACGTTTCAAGCTCAAAATAACATATTTGAATTTATCAATTTGGGGGGAAACCCTCATATATTCCAAGCATTTTGTTTTGAGTAGGATTGCATTTCCCCCCCTGATATTAGAATATTAGAACCAAAATTTGACATTTTTTGTAGCAGCATTTTTGAGAAGCTAAGCTAAACTAAGCTAAGCTGAGTTACCTTGAAACAAGCTAACCTGAGTGCTGCAAGGTTTAGGGGGAAAAAATTCCAAAAACTTAGTTCATATGTTGAAACAAAATACCTGAGCTGATTTAAAAGTGTTTGTTTTCAAAGAAGATATAGTCAACTTCTATTACAGGTAGTCCTCGATTGACAACAGTTCATTTAGTGACTGTTCAGTTACAACAGCACTGAAAAAAGTGACTTATGACAGTTTTTCACACTTACGAATGTTGCAACATCTCCATGGTCACATGATCAAAATTAAATTACTTGGCAACTGACTCATATTTATGACAGTTGCAGTATCCCGGGGTCACGTGATCACCTTTTATGACCTTCTGATAAGCAAAGTCAATGGAGAAACCAGATACACTTAACAACAGTGTTACTAACTTAATAACTTGCAGTGATTCACTTAACAACTGTGGCAAGAAAGGTTGTAAAATGAGGCAAAGCTCACTTAACAAATGTCTCGCTTAGCAACATAAATTTTGGGCTTAATTGTGTTCGTAAGTTGAGGACTGCTTGTATTATGATAGAATATTTTGAGCAGGGTTGTTTTGTTCCTACCTGGAGAAAAAAGGCTTCTATTTTGTTTCAAGCCAAGTCCTATTTTTTTTAATATTGGGCTTTATTATTGAAAAAAACCAACTTCATCTTTGCATAGACTTGCTTATATCAATCACATTTATAAATAAAAAATGTGCAATAAATACTGCAACAGTGTAGCTTAAAGAAATGCTGTAATAAAATTAAAAAAATTGAACTAGCAAAGATTAGTTGTATAATATATTATTTTTTTATAATATTTTATTAGTTTTCTAATTTTACAATAAACATTTAAAAAGTAACATGGTGACTTGGTTAATCAATAATTCAATAACACACATAAATCTTTAGTACAAATCTCAAGTTACAACATCAGATATTTCCTCTCTTTTTCCCCTTAATATCTGCTATCTCATATTAGGCTAATATAGTTTTTATTATTATTAACTAAGTAAAACCATCGTTACATTTATCAATAATTTTTAGCTTATGCATATCTTAATTGTGTTTGCATTCAATCCTTATATACAATCAATGTCCTGTTATTACATTTTCCCCAAGCTTTAATTTCCCATCTATTTTCCACCATATTCAACCCTCTAATTAGTAATATAAAATCCCCTCTAATAAATAAAAAACCCAATTTCCTTAAGCCTTACTCTGGCTTTCTTCCTTTGCCAACTGACCTTCCATGTCAGTACTTTTGAGTCATCAAACAGTTCTCCCTCTATTATTATACATATCATTTGAAATAAGAAAGACCATTCGATTACAGGTTTTTTGGAAGAACTAGCCCATTTGTATTCATTAGATCGCCTCCCTATTACTCCAATTTCCCACAATTGTCCTGATAGGTTTATCTTCCATTCAATCTGGTCTTCCTTTTCCTCAAATTTCTTCTGATTTATGTAAAAAGTCTTTTCCATTCTCAATGTTGTCACTCCCTTTTCTGATTTTTCCATTGACTGGATCTGTTGGTCAATTGGGTCCTCTATCTTAGTGTTTAGTTGTTCCACTTCTCCTGTTATTTTCTGCATTGATAGTTCTTTGGTTGTAGTCAAGGTCTGGGTTTGTATATCTAAGCTGGCATCTTGTTCCTTTATGTTGCATCTTATTTTGTCACAAGCTGAAAGAATAGTTTCGTGTATTGATTTCAACATAGAAAGGATTTTTTCCTGATCTTCATCCATATTCTCTTGATAATGTGTTAAGTTAAAGACTTTAAAATCAAACGTTAAAAATATTTTTGTTTTTTATAACTGGGTATTGGACATCTGTTTCACATGTTATAGGTAGATTGTTTACCAAGTAAGAATTTATAGTCCAAAGCATTCCATCATCTCACGTAATAACAGATGCTTCTCATGTAAAGAAATAGGAAAGCAATTCCCCACATATAACTCTGAAAATCAGTAAAGGTTTACATTCATAAGTTCAAAGAGGCCAGATATGCTGCCCTAAAGTTCCTTCTTTACAGCAGAGGTTTACAAGTTGTAATACCATACTTCACCATGAGATATCACTGATGCCGTTTAAAGCTTTTTAAGACCAAGTCTTTATGATAGGTTTTCAAGGTTTATTTAAGATAAGATAAGATAAGATAAAGATATCTCCCAGCAGATAAAAACAAATGTCTCCAGTAAGAATAGGAAAACTTTTAGTCCCAAGTTTCAAAAGCATGTGCATCCAATTAGATTAAAATTGTTCTTATAGTTGCTCTGTTTCCCCTTGGTAGTTAGCCACTGCTGTTCTCAGAGAGTGGGGTAGAAATTCACTTCCTTCTCTCCTCACAGGGGGAAAAGTACTTTGGGCAGCTTTTACAGGAAAAGATATTTAAAGTCTTAAAGAAAACATCAGATCTCACCCAGTTTCTTTTTTTTAATTTAAATTTTTATTGAGTAAACATTTAAAAACAGGTTGAACACAGTGTGACTTTTCTGGCTGTTATTTTGCCATACATACTATACCATATATCTCCCTATTCATTGATCTTTTATACCATTTACATATTGCATTTTATACTATTTACATATTTATATATTTACATAGATATTTACGTCTATTTACAACATAACTTCCATTTCCATTCTTATTTCATATTCTTTCTGATCTCTATCTTACGCTCACTTTGAGGTTGAAAATCTACACTTTCTCTCTTCTAGACGAGCTTTCTTTGTTCTGACTTTTTCTCCTCAAGTCTAACCAATAGTACATCTTATCCCAAACTTCATAATGCTTCGTTTCATCCTTGTCTTTGATTTCTAATGTTAGTCTATCCATCTCTGCACATATAAAAAAAAAATTTTAATTAGTTCATTCTCCACCAGGGAATTTCCATTTTTCCAGTTCTGGGCATAGACCAACCTTGCTGCTGTTATAATATGCAACACTAGATATGTCTCTCCTTTGTTAAACTTCCCATCTATCATTCCCAGTAAAAACAGTTCTGGTCTGGAATCTATCTTCAGTCTCAACATTTCCTCCAACCAAGTCTTTATTAGCCACCAAAATTCTTTGGCTTTGGAACAAGTCCACCACATATGATAATAAGTCCCTAACACTTTCTTGCACTTCCAACACCGTGGTGACATATCTTTTCTCATCTTTGCCAGTCTTGTTGGGGAGAAGTGCCACCTGTAAAACATTTTGTACAAATTCTTTTTATATGAGGTGGCCAAGGTTAACTTTCTATTTCTTTCTCATAACATTTGCCATTTGTCTGAATCGATATTATATCCAAAATTTTGGGCCCATGTTATCATCACTTCTTTTACCTGCTCCTCTTCCATTTTATATTCCAATAAATATTTATATGTTCTTTTGATTGCTTTCTCCTCCGTTCCTAATAACATTTTATCTAGTGTTGTCAGATCCCTCCGTATACCCCATTCATTTTTGTCTTTCTTATAACGTGACTGAATTTGCAGGTACACCCACCATTCCAATTGTACCCCATTTTCTTTTAATTCTTGTCTAGATTTAAGTTCCCCTTGTTCATTTACAATATCTCTGTACGTAACTACTTTTCCCAAGTTCATGAAGTTTAGATGCACTAGCGCTTCCAGTGTTGAGAGGCATACTGGTGTTTCTATATAGTTCTGTTGTTTAACTTTAATCCACACATTTAGTAATGCTGCTCTGATATGGTGTCTCTGGAAGTATTGATGAACGTTATATCTCTCATCCTACAAAAATGCATGCCATCCAGATTGTAAATCATGACCCTCTAGAGTTAATAGCCGCACCCAGTTAAGTATTGCAGCTTGGTAGTACAGCTCCCAGTCAGGTAGTCCGAATCCCCCTCTCTCTTCGGCTTCTTGTAGTATTTTTAATTTAATTCTAGGTTTCTTCCCCTGCCAAATAAATTTCAACATTATTTTATTCAAATTTACAAAATATATTTTCTCTAATTTTATGGGGACATTCTGAAATAAAAACAGTAATTTAGGTAAAATGTTCATCTTTACTGCTGCAATTCTCCCCATGAAGGAGAGTTGCAAATTTTTCCATCTTTCTAAGTCTTTCTTTATCTGATTATTTAAATTAACAAAGTTATCTTCTTTAATTGTAATACACCTTGCTGTTAGCTCTACTCCCAAGTATTTAACTTTCTTCACTATTTGGAAATTTACTTTCTCCACCAGATCATTTTTCTGTGTACTAGTCATATTTTTAACTATCATTTTTGTTTTATCTTTGTTGATTTTCAGTCCAGCCACCTCTCCATATTCTAATATTTCCACAAGTCTTGTACCCGAATGTAGTGGTTACTCTAAGATTAAAACGAGGTCATCCACAAATGCTTGCAGGTTTTTTTGTTTTTTTAAACAAATATTTTATTGAGTTTTATAAGGGTAACAAGGGAATAAGATCAACAAAGGTAAAACAAGGGGAGAAATACAAAAAGGTTAATTAAACCAAAGGAAAGAGGTAAACACAAAAGTGGGATTAATCCCACAAAATAACATCGCTTCAGCAAGTAAACCCGTCTGGGTATACATATTAAATCTTAATAATTACTCTAATATTAAACAGCTTTCAATATACTCATGTAAATAACAAGTTAGTCAATATATCTCATTCATTTTACTAATTAACAATGCTGTAATAACTTTAAAATAGTAATATATTAGTTATTGGTTATAATTTATTATATTATTAAAATCACAAATACAAAAAAAGTAAAAAAAAGTTCATACAAATAATCATAAAATATAAATACAAATTATCAATTATCTCTTTAAGTTTCATAACCTTTTCTCATTCTATCCTGTTGCTAACAATTGGTAAAATTTTCCCATGTTTTAAAATAAATTGTGTCTTCTTGCAGTTTGTAGGTTTCTTAATATTTAAGCCTCTAATTTGGCTTTCCTTTCAAATCATTCTAGTCAGTATTTCGAGAGTTAGTATAAACATTAACGGCGAGAGTGGACACCCTTGTCTTGTACCTTTCCTAATTTGGAAGCTTTGTGTCGCTTCTCCATTAATTATAATTCTCGCCTCTTGTTTATCATATATAGCTCTGAATATGTTTATAAAATTTCCACCAAAGTCCATATAGCCTAACTGCCTCAACATAAAATTCCAATTTACGTTGTCAAAGGCTTTCTGTGCATCCAAAAATATCAGAGCTGCTTGTTTTTCACTGTGGATCTCGTAGTATTCAAAATATTCAAAATCGTCCTCATATTGTTTCGAATTTGCCTTCATGGTAGGAAACCATTTTGATCTACGTGTATAAAATGGTTTAGGTATCTTTTAAGCCTTCCCGCAATTATTGCCATAAATATTTTGTAATCCGAATTTAAAAACAATATTGACCTATAATTATTGTTTTTGTTAAGTCCGAATTTTCTTTTGGGATCAGCATAATGTTTGCTTCTATCCAGGATGCTGGTGTTTTTGCTTCCTTTAGAACTACATTGAAAGTCTCCAGTAATATTTTGCCAAATGGGTCTTGAAATTCTTTGTATATTTCTACTGGCAGTCCATCTGGGCCTGGTGCTTTATTGCTCTTCTGTTTTTTCAATGCCTCAGTTAATTCAATCATTGTTATCTCTGCATTTAACATACACTTTGTTTCATCTGGAATTTTTGGTAGATCAGCTTTTTTAAAACATTGGAGTATTTTTTCATCTGTAGCCCACTTATTCTCATCGTATAGTTTTGTGTAGTAATTTTGAATTATCTTTTTCTTCTCTTCGCTTTGATGTTGTATATTTCCCTCTTCGTCCTGTAATTTATTAATCCAGCTTCTTTCTCTCTGCTTCTTTAGCTTATACGATAGTCATCTCTCTGGCTTGTTCGCATTCTCAAAGAAATTCTGGCCACTCCTTTTAATTTGTTGTGCTAGTTCTTCTTTCTCAAGAATGGACAACTTATGTTTAATCACTTCCATTTGTTGTTTCAGGCTTTCATTTTGGGGGTTATGTTGTAGTTCTATTTCTAATCTTCTAGGATTTTTCCCTTTTGTTTCTTCTTGTTTTCTCTTGCCATATAAGCTATAGCCACTCCTCTCACATACGCCTTCGTTGTATCCCATAAATTTTGTATGTTCGTATCCTCTTTTTTATTTTCCTGGAAGAACAACTTTAGCTGTTCCTCCAGCTTTATTTTAAATTCTGTGTATTTTATAATCACTCTTTTTAGTCCATCTGCCTATTTTTTCCCCCTCTCCACCTGATTCTCACTGGGTTGGATCTCACCCAGTTTCATTCGTGTTGCTTTAAAGGTGCTTGGTGGTGATTTTGACTTCGGCTGTCAGCAGCTTAGTGATGAGCCATATTGCTATGGCCGGACTTTCCCCTGCCGGTTTGGAGAGCTGCCCTGAATCAAGCGGAAGAGCTGCCATCCTCCCGCAATCAAGCGGGGGTCCCCTCCTTGCTTGTCATGCCTACAGGGTGACGTTCGACCCTTTCCAGGGTCCCTCAGCGGGACGAATTCGGATGTGGAAGACGGAGCTTGCTTTCTTGCATCCGCAAGCACCGTGATGGCAAACCGGAAGCCAGTTGTATAATATATTCTTACCTAGCAACTAAGAAATTTTATAGTGGAGCCAATACATTGCAAAAGCCCATATCCTGTTAATAAAAAAAATCTGTTGATATCAAACCAAGTAATATCATCTTATACTGGACTCAAGGACAGGATTTTAAATACTTTTGGCTCAGTGCACACGATATATTAAATAGTTTATTTATGGAAAAGTGGACTTTAAAGGAAGATAACATTAAAATACATTATTTATAAATCACATTTCATCAATATTTTTTCACAAAATTTTAGTATATATAATTTTGCCATATAACCTATATATTTTTCATCTGAACATAGAAAATAATGTTATTGCTTATTTTTCCAATAATTACATGGGTATGGATTTGGATTGCATTAATATAACAAATGTCATTTAAATGGTAGTTCGTGGTCGTATGTTTACCACATGTTATGAAATTACATTATACACCATTTTTTAGCATTCTTAAACAGCTCGAAGCCCTGAAAAAACAGGAGTGGTTATGATTTTTTAAAGAAAGATTCTACAGTATGAAACTTTTAATATTTAACCATTTTAACATTATATATCACAACTGCTGTTCCATCTCTTTTTTATTTTATTTATTTTAAGAAATGAACTTTTAATAAAAATCTCTTATTCTTTATGTACAGAGCTGGGGTGAGAACAGGGTTGGCCGAGAAGTTTTGCGAGAGCCCTGCCGATCCGGCAGGGAAATGAGGAGCCCCAGCAGCTGTTGTTGGGCTGACGGTGGTTGGGCTGGCGGCTTGGAGGAGGGAAGAAAAAGGAGGAGGAAGCCGACGGGAGAAAGAAGAAGGAAGGTGGCGAGTTTGGGACGTCGGGAGTTGGTTTGGTGAAGAATTAGCCAGGCAAAGAGAGAGAGAGTAAGAGAGTGGGGTTTCGTGTACCTTTTCCTTGTTTTTTCATTGTGGGCAACCTGGACAGAAGAGAGAGGGGGAAGAGAGAGGGGGAGGTGAAGCCTTTTACTGTTTTTTCATTGTGGGCAAGCTGGACGAAGGGAAATAGAGAGGATAGGTCAGGGAAGTTATATATTTTTTCCTTTCGCTGGAGCAAGCTGGCAAGGGAAGAATTTGACTGGTTTGAACATATTTTTTAAGTGGGGAAAAGTTAGAGGGAGAAGAAGGGGGAACTAAAGAGGGTAGGTCAGGGAAGTTTTACTTTTTTTCCTTTTGCTGGAGCAAGCTGGAGGAGGCAAAGGGGAGGATTACGTGAAGTGAGGGCAGAGAGACATATGAGGAGAGTTGAGAAGGGAGGTCCCTGCAAATTCCAGACAGAGATTGACTGCCGTCACACCACGCAAGCTGCTGTTACCAGGGGCTGACTATCATCGTCGTACGCAAGCTGCTGTTACCAGGGACAGACTACCATCGACTTTTGCAGACTGCAGTTACCAGGACTGATTACCATCATCGTATACAAGTTGCTGTTACCAGGGACCGATCACCATTGCCCCCCTGTAAGCTGTGACTGCCTGAGATCAACCATCATTATTCCACGTGAGCTACTGCTGAGAGAGATCGACCATTGTCGCCTTGTGTGAGTGGCTGCCAGTCGTGACTGAGCATCACCGCACTAGGTGCCTCTGTTAATCAGAGGTGCCATAGTGAGAGACCCCTTGGACTGGCAGCCAGATCAAGAGAGGGAGGGAGCCCAGACTTTAGGGGTCCCTATGGGGATGGTGCTACACGTGGTGGCTCATCCGGGATTTCCTGTCCAGCCTTTTCTCTTTTTAGAGGGGCGGTGGGTAGCTTCACGTAGGGATAGGATTCAAGTGAGCAAAATGGACTCCACCACTGTTACTAAGTGGTATGAGGACCAGAATAGTTAGGTAAAGTCAAGTGTAGTAATTGATGTCCCTGGTGATGTTTGGCCAGAAGAGTGAATTCTACAGACACTGAAGACCCTTGTCCCTGACCAGAGGGTATATGTGGTGGACAAAAGAGTGGACCGGGACATTTCCCATTTTTATATGCTGTTGGAGTGGAACAAAAGTGTTCCGGAGTGTTTTCAGGTTGAGAGTCTTCAATTGACTGAGGATATTAGAGCAGGGGTGATACTCCCAACTGTTTGGGCCACACTCTTGGCTAAACCACTGGGCCAAAAAAAGGAGACACATGCTTCGTTTACTGTAGGGATACCTGAGGCAGGGTCTGTGCAGGCTGAGGGAAGCATGACCTCCATACAAAACTTGACTGGCAGCTATTGTATGGGGGCTGGGTATAAGAAACTATGTATTTTCTCGGGGATGCAACCAGTACCAAAGGGGAAGGAAGAATATGAAACCTGGATGGAGCAGGCAGTACAAGCAGTTGAAGAGTAGGATATACCAGATGCTCAAAAGAAGCGGAAGGTCAAAGAAAGTTTAAAGGGCCCTGCCACAGAAGCTATTAGAAGTCTAACGTTGAGCCAAGGGCATTTTACTGTGCACCACTACCTCTCCCTATTGCATGACGAATTTGGATCTGCTGAAACAGTTTCTAGCTTACTGTTTCGCTTTAAGCATATGTATCAAAAGAGAGGCGAAAAGCTGTCTGAGTATATAAGACGACTGAACAAATTATTATACCAGGTTGTGGGAAGGGGGGGCTGGATCCAACTGAGGTGGAGCAAGCCCGGATGGAGCAGCTTTTCCGGGGTGCTTTAGCCTTGGATCTACTCTGGAATGAAATAAAGACTGAAGCTAAAGGGAGTATCTGGTTGTATCATGAGCTCATATGGAGACTTAGGGTGACAGGAGTGGTAAAGGAGGCCAAAGAGGCTACAGACAATTTATCTTGGGATGGCCCCCAGGCACGGGAGTGAGGAAGGGTGGAAAGGATGACAATCGGATGACAACTATGCAAGCTCAGATATCGAACTTAACCAGGATGGCCTTGTGGATGGCAATGGGTGGTCCATTTCCAGATGGAGATCCGGCCAGACCAGCTGGTGGGGGGATGGGCCCTTCCACCTCAGCCGATAATCCAGCAAGGTCAGTGATTTGTTACAACTGTGGGGGTGTAGGACATTATAGGCGTACTTGTAGAAAATCGTATAAAAAATCAGGGAATTCAGTTCAGTTGGGAAACTACCGAGGCCCCAGTGAGGGAGCCAACTGGGTGCCCAGCAATATCAGCTAGCTCCAATCAAAGGGATGAACGAGGGCAGGTTTGGGTGTCACTCCCCTATGAGTGGATCTCCCCCAAAGCTCCCATCGATGATAGGGGTGATGGGAGCATCGTCTTCAGAAAGAGACCCCCATATATTAGAACCTTCCAAAGTCAGAGCGATAGGGCCCCAGCAACAGTCTTTGGGGACTCAAGTACAGACTGTTGAAGCAGATGCTATGTCTCTCACTGCCAAAATTCCTAAACAGCTGGTGGGCCCCTCCCCAATGGTGCTAGTACAAGTGGATGGTATTTATATGAGGGCCCTCTTGGATTTGGGTGCACAAGTGAAGTTATTATATCGGGATTCTTATGATAGGCACCTGATGCATATACCCATACAGAAGTTGGGCAATTTGAAGATTTGGGGTATTGGAACCGAGAAGTTCCCATATGATGAGTACCTGCCCATCCAGCTAACAATTGGACCCTCTGTTACTGGGTATACAGAGACTTTTGACACCTTGGCCATTGTGTGTGCCCGCCCCCCGGGAGCTAGTCAGGGCTTGTTGATTGTGGGGATGAATACCAACTTAGTTAGGCGTTTGCTCATCCTGACTGTCCCAATGAGGAATTACTCGGTTATAGGGGATGTTCATCCTGCACTGCAGACAGTATACCGACACTTGATGTGGGAGCAACAGGCCTGGGGTGGTGACGTGCTTGTGGACCTCTGTTAGATTAGACTGGGAACAGTCTGGCCCTTACCTCATCCTTGAATCCGATCCTAGAAGGCAGAATGCAGGAGTGGAGGTAATTCCAAAGGTGGTCTCTACAAAGGCCCTATGGCAGGCCAGAGGACGGATTTCAGTTGGAGTCCGGAATATTACAAACCTCTCTGTGAGGTTGAGAGATCGGAGGTTGTTGGGGTAGGTGAGCCAGCCACCCCAATTGTGCCTCCTGATACTAGGGAAAAGACTGAGGGTGAAGTTTTAACAGATCAGTTCTATCCTAAAAACATGCAGCTTTCCCAAGAGTGGAGAGAGAGAGGGCTAGAAACCAGCTTTGGAGGTGGCAACACCTGTTCTCAAAAGATGAGTTTGATGTGGGCTGTGCTGGGAGCGCTCAACATGTAATCCATTTGCAGGAAGATAAACCCTTTTGAGAGAGATCCCGGTGATTCCCTTGAGTGAGTTAGATGATCTTAGAGAGCATTTAGCGGAGTTGAAGAGGACTGGGATCATCAGAGAATCTCGAAGTCCTTATGCCTCCCCCATAGTGGTGGTCTGGAAGAAGAATGGATCCTTGAGAATGTGTATAGACTATCACACTTTTAATTGAAGGACCATTCCAGATCAGTACACAATCCCTCGAATAGAGGATGTTTTGCAGTGTTTATCAGAGGCAAAGTGGTTTAATGTGCTGGATTTAAGGAGTGGCTACTATCAGTTTTCCATGCATCCAGAAGATAGAGAGAAAACTCCTTTCATCTGTCCCTTGGGGTTTTATGAATTCAATCAGATGCCTCAAGGTTATCAGGGGTCCTGCCGACCTTTCAGAGGCTTATGGAGCGGACGGTGGGGAATATGAACTTGATACAGTTAGTCTACCTAGATGATATTATTGTCTTTGGTGAGACTCTTGAACAGCATGAGGAGCGTTTGGAGAAGTTATTGACAAGGCTCCATGAGGAAGGGTTGAAGCTGTCATTGGATAAATGCCAATTTTACCAACCATCTGTTACATATTTGGGTCATGTTGTTTCTGCAGAAGGGGTATCAACTGACCCCACCAAGCTTGAGGCTGTTGTTTCCTGGCCTAGACCCCAAAATGTGGCTGAATTGTGATCGTTTTTTGGGTTCTGTTCATACTATAAGAGGTTTGTTGAAGGATTTGCAAAGATAGCTCGTCCTCTTAATGATTTGTTAAAGAATGAAGAGGAAAAGGATGTGCCTGTTTCATTGGAACCAGGCCCATCAAAATAAGGGACCCAAGAAGTCTCGGGAATCTATTCAGGCAGAGTGGAGTGGGCAGTGTGAGCAAACCTTTGACCAGCTGAAATGGAGGCTTACAAATGCCCCCCATCTTGGCTTATGCAGATCCTAACTGGCTGTATGAACTACATATTGATGCTATTCGGGATGGTTTTGGGGGGAGGGGGTATTGTATCAGGAGCACGACAAACATCTGAAACCCATTGCATACATCAGCAGGGGCCTCGCTGTAGCCGAAAAGAATTATCCTACCCATAAGCTGGAATTTTTGGCACTTAAGTGGGGCAGAGTTCGAGGTTAAGACAGACAACAACCTACTCATGTACCTGCTCACAACTGCCAAACTCGATGCCATGGGGCATCGGTGGCTAGCTGCCCTTTCCAGATTCAGGTTTAGCCTGAGGTAGCAGCCGGGTGTGAGGAACAGGGATGCAGATGCCCTGTCGAGGAGACCTCATGATCGGGGGGTACATGTTGGAGAATGGGTCCAATTGACCTCCGATGGTATTCAAGCATTGTAACAGGGGGTTGAGCACCGAGGTTGAGGAGCAATTGGGGCAGAGGCAGTAGGAGTCACTACTGCAGGTGTTCCTACCTTGTATTGTAACCCTATTCAAGTTAGAGGGGAGGGTATATTTTTTCTAAGAAAGATTTGAAAAGAGATCAGGCGGAAGACCCCTTTGTGGCCTGTCTGAAAGAGCTTTGAGAAGTGGTCAGTGAGAGATTTTACTCACCGACCCGTCGAGAGGAGCCCGAGTGTTGTATAAGGAATGGGACCACTTACAGCTCTGGAATGGTGTGATTTATCGGAAAGGCCCTTCTAACAGGCCCGAGGAGAAGTGGCAACTCTTGCTCCCAGAAAAACATAGGGAGTCAGTGTTAATTGCGTTACACAATGAGCATGGACATCTGGGGCCAGAGAAGACTTTTAAGCTAATGAGGGATCGGTTTTATTGGCCTTGTATGAAGACAGAAGTTGGGGATTATTGTTGATCCTGCCTACGTTGTTACTAAGTGGGCCCCTGGATCTAGTTTGCATCGACTTTCTCTGCCTGGAACCGGATACAAGTGGGTGAGGAAATGTATTGGTTGTGACTGATCATTTCACTCGTTATGCACAGGCCTTCCCAACAAAGGATTAGCATGCCATTACGGTAGCCAAAGTACTTGTACAGAAGTATGGGCTACCTCAGCACATACATTCCGATCAAGGTAGAGATTTCAAAAGCAGGCTTGTCAAACAACTATTGGACATACTGGGCTTTCGAAAGTCACGCACTACCCCCTATCACCCACAAGCAGACCCACAGCCTGAGAGCTTCAATCGTACCCTTCTTAATATGCTGGGTATGCTGACCACAGAACAGAAGCAACATTGGACACAACATAAGAACATAAGAACATAAGAAGAGCCATGCTGAATCAGGCCAAAGCCCATCGAGTCCAGCATTCTGTGTCACATTGTGGCCCACCAATTGTACATGGGGATCTTGAGCAGAAAGAGAAGGCAAAACCCTCCCTTTCCCTTGACCCCCAACAAATGGTACTCAAGGGAATCCTGCCTTCCTCAACCAACATAGAGGCGGCACATGGACATCCATTTTAATAACCACCGATACACTTGGCATCCATGAATCTATCTAACCCTGCCTTGAAGCTGTCAAGGCTGACAGCTGTCACGACCCCTTCTGGAAGTGAATTCCATAAATCAACGACCCTCTGGGTGAAGAAATATTTCCCTTTATTTGTCCTCACTTTCTTAGCTATGAGGTTTAGGGAGTGCCCCCTTGTCCTGATATTGTGTGATAGAGAAAAGAATTTTTCTCTATCCACCTTTTCTATCCCATGCATGATTTTATACACTTCGATCAAGTCACCCCTTAAACGCCGTCTTTCAAGGCTGAAGAGACCAAGGCGTTGCAATCTGGTTTCATAAGGGAGGCGCTCCATTTCCTTGATCATTCTTGTTGCCCTTTTTTGCACCTTTTCCAGTTCCATTATATCCTTCTTGAGGTGTGGTGACCAGAACTGTACACAGTACTCCAAGTGTGGTCTCACCATCGATTTGTACAGAGGCAATACAACACTTGCTGACTTATTTTCGATTCCCTTCCTAATCATGCCAAGCATGGAATTTGCTTTTTTTACTGCTGCTGCACATTGGGTTGACATCTTCATCGAGCTGTCCACCAAAACCCCAAGATCCCTTTCTTGGGTTGTCTCGGAAAGTTTGGTCCCCATCAGTTGGTAAGTATAATTGGGGTTCTTTGCCCCGATGTGCATAACTTTGCACTTGTTTAGGTTAAAATGCATTTACCACTTTGTTGCCCACTCACACAATTTCGAGAGATCCTTCTGGAGCTCCCGACAATCAGTTTCACTTTTCACAACCCGGAACAATTTAGTGTCATCAGCAAACTTGGCTACCTCACTATTAACTTCTACATGCAGATCATTGATGAATAAATCGAAAAGTAAAGGTCCTAAAACTGAACCTTGGGGTACACCACTTCTCACTTCTTTCCATCCGGAGAATTGTCCATTTATTGCCACCCTTTGCTTCCTACAATTTAGCCAGTTACCAATCCAGGACAAGACCTGTCCTCTAATTCTGTGGCTGGAGAGCTTTTTTAGGAGCCTTTGGTGAGGAACTTTGTCAAAAGCCTTTTGAAAGTCAAGATATACAATATCAACTGGGGCCCCTTTATCTATGTATTTATTTACACCCTCAAAGAATTCTAACAAGTTAGTAAGACATGATTTGCTTTTGCAGAAACCATGTTGATTTTCTTTCAGCAATGCCTGTTTTTCTATGTGCCCTGTAATTTTATCTTTAATAATAGTTTCCATCAGTTTGCCTGGAACTGAGGTTAGACTGACTGGTCTATAGTTTCCTGGATCACCTCTGGATCCTTTCTTGAAGATTGGGGTACACGCATATAATAGCACGAAAAATGATGCTACTGGGTATTCTCCATATCAACTGATGTTTGGCAGGGAGGCTCGACTGCCAGTAGATATAACATTTGGCATTTCAATGGATGAGACCTCAATTAGGTCACATCGTAATTATGTAGACAGGTTGAGGAGGAATCTGAAGATGGCATATGAAAAGGCTTTGGTCACTGCAGGGGTTCAATGACAGAGAAATAAGAGGAACTATGACCTGAAGGTGAGAGTTCAGGATCTGCAACCTGGCAATCGGGTATTACTAAGAAATCTGGGCCTCCCTGGGAAGCATAAACTGGCAGATCGATGGGGTTCTCAGCTATACATTGTCAGTGAGAAGTCACAGGGATTGCCAGTATATCGGATTCAACCAGAAGGGAGCTCAGGTCCATTGAAAGCATGGCATCAAAATCATTTATTGCCTTTAAATGAGGCAATATGAGTCTCTCAGCCAGCTGTTGCAAAAGCATCTGAACCTTGCTCAACAGGGAGAAGATCAGAGACTCAAGCACAACCTGATCCACCCATGGAAGAAGAAGAAGAGGACTCTGAAAAAGAAGAGGATTGTATGGGTTGGTTGTGGTCATTGGAAGACATTGGAGCTACTTCCCCTGTATTAGATACTGAGGTGGGGCTTGAACAGCTTAGATCAGATGCATTAAGGAGTCTGTACTCAAAGCTTGGGAATGGGGAGAAGCTCTCAGAGAACCTGAGGTGGATGAGCAGTCTGGGGAACTGCTGGGACAGGAGGAAGTGCTGTTAGCTCCAGAGGCCCCAGGGCTAGAGGAGTCTATAGAGATAGGCCCAGTTATTCCTGCTCCACAACTGCCAGAATTAGAGAATGGGCCTCCAGCCCCGGAGATCTTTGGGGGTGGAAAGTTACAGGAGGACGACCCTTGCATTATTGCCGAGCCCAAAGTACAGAGATCAAAATGGGTAATACACCCAATTAGAAGATTGACATATGATGCTCTGGGCCACAGCACAGAAGAAGTGATACTCACTGCTAGAGGAAATTCTGATTTACATCCAGACACCTCAGATTCCCGGTAACAGGTTTTTTATTCTTTGGGGGACCAATTATCTGGTACCCTGACATTTTCCCAGCAACTATGGCTGATATCTTCAGAGGTAAAAGTGGTCTACTCTGTGCTATATTTCTTGGGAGGGAGAGAGGGAAAGAGAGAGATCATGTGAATATATGCAACATAGCTGTCAAAGTTAAAAATTAACTGTTAATTCAGTTCTTCAAGTAGAAAATACACATTCCACAAGACAATTGTAATAAGCTAGCTGAAGGACCAGATTTGCAACATGACTTCACAGAAACATAAAGAACACGAGCTTCTGGATACTGACCCTGCACTCCTGTGAGAGATATACCTTGCAAAGCTCCGAATCTAATATTGCCCCTAGATGAAGGATCCGGCTTGTGGGAATTATGTGACTCTTCTTGAAATTCACAGAAAATCCGTGATCTTGAAGAGTCTGGATCATGACTTCCAGGTCTGCCTGAGCCTGAAAGAACTGGATTGGACAAGAATATCGTCCAGATAACATTGTACGCGCACCGGCATCATTCTGAGGTGTGCTGCCAATACTGCCAAAATTTTTGTGAACACTCTTGGAGCTGAGGAGAGACCAAAGGGAAGGGCCCTGTATTGGTAATGCCAGTGTGCGTGACAAAACCGAAGAAATCTGTGGTGTTCTGGGAGAATAGGTATATGTAAGTAAACCTCCATCAGATCTATGGAGGAGAGGAAATCCCCTTTTCTGATGCTGGCCAGAATGGACTTTAGAGTCTGCATTTTGAACCTTCTGTAGGTCAAGAAGTAATTCAGGCCCTTTAAGTCCAGTATCGCCCTCCATCCCCCTGAGGTTTTGGGTACCATGAACAGAATGGAGTAAACCCCCTCTCCTTTCTGTTCCCGGGGTACCGGTTCTATGGCCCTGATTTCTAACAAGTGGGAGATGGCTGTGGCTACCAATTCTGCCTTGGTTTTATTTCGTGATACTGGGCACTAAATGAAACGGTCCAGAGGAGGTGAGAAAAACTCTAGGGCGAGACCATGTCTTATGGTCTCCCTGACCCAAGAGTCTGATGTGGTAACTTCCTAAATGTCGCTGAATAGTGCCAAGTGACCCCCTATGGGAAATCTCTCCTTGGCATCACTTGGACCGCCTATAAGGATGGCCTCTCAAGCTCCGGGACGTTTGGACTGGAATTGGCCCTTGGCTCCAATGTTCTGGCGGTCCTGTGGACGATCCTGCCTGGGAGGAAAGGATTGCGAGCCTCTGGGCTAATCCCAGGACTGTCCGGTCCGAAAGGGCTGCCTCCACTCCCAGGCACCACTGGGGCGGAAAGTCTTCTGCGGAATTCCTATTCGGGCCGCCTATCCGACTTCTTGGAGGGGTGCACCAGGACTTTGCATTTGTTTTTACCCTCAATTATGTGCAGTTCCAGGACCGAACCGAACAAATGTGTACCACTATACGTGGCCGTGGACAGACGCCACTTTGACTTTAAGTCGGTCCGCCACTGTTTCAACCACAATAACCTACGAGAGGCAACTGTGGCCACAATAGATCTAGCGGAATACCTAGTCGAATGAAGGGAGGCGTCAGCCATGTACTCTGACGCTGCTATTAATTTCCCCAGTGTCTGATCTGCTCTAACCTGGTCGGGAGGAACAAGTGTCTGGAGTACGCAGAGCCAATGATTGATGCCCTTGCAAAAAAGTAAGATGAAGTTGCAGCCTTAATCGCCCATGCCGAGGCCTGGTGAGCTCGACGTAGGGAGAACTCGAACTTCTTGTCCTCCGCCTTCAGAGCCTCTGCCATATCCCCTGGAATTGCAGATGTGGAAAATAGTTAGGGGAGTGTCCACAGATGGCACTTCTAACAGGGAAGCAAATGAAGAGGAAACATTGAAGAGTTTCTTTTCTGTACTGTTAACAGAAGGTAAAGTAGCCAAAGATGACCACTGTTTTTCCACTGTAGTACGAAAAAACCTCGGACAAGGAATCTGTTTCTCCTCCACCACCTTTTCTGCAAACAAAGGATTAGATTCTTGGCTAGTGGAGGTGGAAGGCTTGTCTTCCTGTGCCGAAGTGAGATTGGCCGTTGTACAGGCCTTCATGAGTAGAGACCTGAAAAGGGAAGGATCAAAAAGACCCAAAGTTGTCGCCTGATCAGGTGCTTCCTCCTTATCCTCTGACATGGGCATATCGGCTGTCTCCAGGTCCACTGACCCCTCCTCTCCTATTTGGGAGGAAGTCTCAGATATACCTGAACCAGGTACTGTTGCCCGCTCCGTTTGAGAAGGAGGCATGGATGGAGGCAGAGGTGGATGCAAGGGCCTTTGACCCCTAGAGGATGACATAAATTGCATAAATGCCTGGTGCATGAAAGCCTGAAACTGATCTGACCACAATTCCTGTTGGTCCATAGAACTAAGCCCCGCAGTAGCTGGGGTATATGTGGCTTCAGGACCCTGTTGTGTAGAAGAAGATGAGCGAGGGGGACCAACCTGTTCAGTTTCCCCCTGAGGAGACCATGCCCTAGGGGCATCATGGGAAGGTGCATATGGAGGCTCAAATGGAGAACAGTCCAATGGAACGGGGGGGAACCACTTCAGCTTCACTGGACCTGAGCCTCTGGGCTTTGGAGAATTCCCTCTCCAGCGCTTGATGTCTCCTCGAGGCCTCTCGCTCGGCTGCCTTGGAGGGCTCTGAGGTGGGCGTGTGTTTTGTTTTGGCTTTTTCTTTCCCCCTGCTTCCAAATCAGTTGATCTGCACTTAGCTTGTGCGGGGGGAATTTCAGAGCCTTGTGATGCCTGGGGCGAGGCACTGTCTGCCACTGCAGTCTGAATATTCCGGGTAGGAGATATCCAGAAGTGGGGGGAACCCAAGTACGCACATCAGGTTGTCAGAAAGGGAAAAACGACCCACGTTCTGAACAACAGCAATGGCAAACAGCCAGACAGTTCACTAGAACTGCCTGTCTAGGCCTTGTGACACAGTGTCACAAACTAGTAGGAACAGGTGGAATCTAAGATAAATACCCCCTCGCGAAATTCACACAAAAGATATGCAAACTGAACACCAAAGCTTAGTTAGAACAACTATGCAATTGTAATAATGTGATCACTTAGGTGAATATCTTGAAAATGTACAGAGTCGTCCTGAAAAAGAGTCAAACTCTTCCCCCCGGTAAAGGCCTGACACAGCAGGCCAAGGCCACTAGTAAAGCAGGCCGAGTATTGCTCAGAGGAACATGAGGTCCCTACAAAAATGGCATCTGCACCCAAAGACGCGCTCAAAATGGTGGCTACGCCCTCAACACGCGTTCAAGATGGCGGCCGCGGCAGTTCAAGCCTCTCCGAAAAAAATGGCGACCGCTCCAAGAGCTGGAGAATCGGCGGCTACAAGGCCGCCTGGGAGGAAAAGGTCTTACGATCACACAATCCAATCAACAACACCTTCTCTCCCCCGTTCGTCAAAATCACTTGCAGTTAAGACATGCAGCCTCCGCTGCAATCCGAAAATGCCTGTTTCCAAAAGGAGCCTCGTGGTGTTGGCAACAAGTAGAAAGGGAAGCCCTCCGGTCTGCCCGAGCTCCGAGGAAACTCCTTTCCGCCACAATCCAGCTGATCCTCGCTCCTGTTAAATGGCTTGATCGGGGCTAAAAAGCCCCACTCTCAATCGTCCTGTAGTCTGCTCTACAGGAGCCTGTTAGACTCGTTGAAGCTCAAACGGCCTGAGTAATGTTTTAGTAAAATAATCAATTTAGGTTCAAATTTAAAGTGATCAGTCCCAATAAATATTTAGAAGTTTTTAAAGAAAATGAAATCCAATTAGATAATAATTCAAAACAATTAACCTAGTCTAACTGAGGAGCCAAAAAAATTTGTGCCCTACTGAGCTGAGACTAAGTCAATAACTGGAGACACACCCAGAGGGAGGCGTGGCTAAAGTTCTGACTTAGTCTCATCTGAGCAGGAAGGCTGAGATTACCACCGGTGGATTCTACAGGCATCATGCTGGAGAATTGGAATCTTCAAGACCCCTCTTCCCTACTGAGTCCACAATCATCCAAAGGTCTCCTACGGTCACTCCTAAGTGCTGCCTTTCAAAACCAGGGAGCAGCACTGCCAAAGAACTAGCTTTTACAGTGAAATCAGCATAACATTGGTAAGAGAAAAAAGAAAACCTTACCAAGCAGCAGCCATCTTGAAAGGAGGGCACAACTGACTCATATTTATGACAGTTGCAGTATCCTGGGATCAAGCAATCACCACAAGCAGTCAATAGGGAAGCCAGATTCACTTAACAACCATGTTACTAACAACTACAGTGATTCACTTAACAACTGCAGTAAGAAAGGTAGTAAAATGGGGCAAAATTCACTTAACAACTGTCTCACTTAGCAAAAGAAATTTTGAGCTTGTTTGTGATCGTAAGTCGAGGACTACATATCCATGAAGATTTAACACAGAAAATACTAAAAGAAAATTCCAATTTTTCTTTTCTCAAAAAACATTCAGTTAGTTTGACACACATTGCTGAACTAAAGCTCCAGTATTATTTATACCTATCTGAAGGTAACTCAGGTTTAAGTAAACTCGTCTTACATTCAAGGTCCCATATTCTCCTATATGCTATGTTTAATAAAAAAAATCAGCCATATGATTGAAGTTTAATATTTTAAATTGATTCCTTTTAACTGGCTATTCTCCTCCTTCTACCAATTCTTAAGAACATAATTTTCTATTAACCACAAGTACCTGTTTTTAGAACAGAATTAAAAGATATTGACTTCTTCTGGAACACTTTAACAATGCTTTGTATTATGTTCCAATTTTTAGTTAGTCTTTCATACATTATTTCATTTGATGATTTACAGAGCATATATAGCCTCAACAACTATTTGTACTTCTGATATAACCTTAAAAGGTATTGTTTACATCTGGGTTTCTGTGATGGCAATGTCAAGGTTGTACAGATTCTTTTTCTTCTGGCATGCGTGCCTTTTTAAATAACAAGAACATTAAACAAAACGAAAGTATTTTCAATACAAAATTCAGATTTAGGGTTTATATTTATCAGTGTGCAACACAAGAGTGATTTCTTAACTTGAAGAGCAGTAAACTTTGCTGGGTTTTTACAGACTTCGCATATCCTACACACACATAGACACCATAAAAATTTAAACAAGTCCTTTTAAGGTTGCATAGCTTCTGTCTTAAAAAAAATTCCTTCAAGTGCCTGAACTATAATGGTAGTTTCTGTAGCAATTACTTGTCACCTCATTAGAGTCCAGCTGTGTTTAACAGTTGTATATGTAGTCATATTTCATATATTTCTACAAAATACAAGATGAATTACTAGATGAAAAAGAAAAGGCTAAAATGCAATTAAAATATTGGAATTCATCCAGTTAAATCCAAACTAAAATAATACTTATCAAAAGAACAAGACTTAGTATCAGTTTTCATTTGCAGAAATCAAGTATGGGTCATGTTTACCTTGAATATATTCAGATATATAGACTATTTCTTTGACTTCTGATGCATTTTAATGTATATTATATCCTAGTTCGAATTGTTGTCTGTGACTATATATTCTTGCTGCATACAGAGAAATAAAGAACTGAAAATCACATGCTTTGCTTATACTATTGTATATTTCACAAGTTTAACATCAACAAAAATTAGTGTGATATAATGATAGGTTAGTTGACATAATGTGAAACAAGTAGATAAGTCATAAAATTAATAAAGATCACATGGTTGTCTTACACAAAATACTCCCTATGTGCTTTACTCATATTATAAGCATGTATGCATGCTCAAAGTTAATGTAGCATGGAACATTCATGAATAGGATGTTCTACTTTAATGCTGTACACTACATATATACCTATATTTTATTATGGCTAAAGGCGATAAACTGTGTTGTTGTTGTTTTTAAAAAAATCACTTGCTGGAAAATTATATCTTGGTAAAGAGCTACTGTTATGCCTATTGAGAAAAGATCTATCCTTTTTCCCATTTTTTTTAAATTATACCACTGAAGATATTTCAACTATCAGTGTTAGAGGAAGATTGGCTGATGTAGGGGGGGGGGGAATCAAGTAAGGAATTAGTCTGGACTCATTACACATAGGCAAAAGAGGGCAAGATCTGACCATACTTGAATGCCTTTGAATTTTATCTAGTCTAGCAGATCACTAACCTGAGAAGATTCCTGTGAAATACATTAGGCATGAGCAATAAAGTAACTAATTAAACTCTTCACGTCTGGATCTGGTTATTTGCATCTGACAAACAGAGAAAACAGACAACACAGCTTTTTTGCAAAGGCAAATTTCAATTCTATGGAGGAAAATCTGTTTCATGATTCAGTACACAGTACTAAGAAAAGGATTAGACTACTATCTGGCTCAAATCCTTTTTATAATTTGGAAATCTACAGACAGATGAAAATTATGTTCATAGACTTTGCGTATTAAATTTATTGTGACTTTAATTGCTATTCAGGGCTGCTTTCCCATCTACACACCCATCTACACACAATGTAGGCAGTATTTGCTTTTTACCAGTTTGGATTAAGGTGCCATTACAACTAATGTGCATGAACACAACATTAATTGCCTATCCACACACATGGATATAAAGCTGTAATGCTTAGTTATGAAACTTATAGAGCAAGTCTATATAACTCAAATTACTCCAGTCAAACATGTAAGTGGATTATCATTTCAAAAATATGAATATTTAATTGCTATATAGCAAAACTGCAAAATACAATAAATATTAAGCAAGAATACAAATTAATCTGAGGTATTTAGACAAAAATGGCATATCTGGAAAGACAAAGCAGGGTTGAACCTAGTTAGTATTTATATGGCAGACATACAGGAAATCCTAATGCTATATGTTAGACTTGAAAGACAAAAAAGCAAACAAGCCAAACATCCTGGAATAAGAAAGCAGTAACAATACTACATTTCCATTCTGTTGCTATTTGGGCATGTCTATGTTACCATGACTCAATCTCCAACTTGGGGAATATTTTACCTTTATATATTACCTAACAAATGTACCATGTTTTCTTCATACAAAAAGTTCAAATAAATAAATACTAAAAGCACAAATTATGAAGTTACAAAAATGTATGATTTGAATTAAACAAATGCACTTTCAATTTCAGAAATAAGTAAACACATAAACACACATACATACATTACACAGTTTAGGTAATTTATATCCATAAAACAATAAAATGCATCAATCCACTGAAATAGGCAATAATATATTGTATTGGCCAATGCATAAATCACTACCATCCCCCTCCCGATAAGAAGCTAATACTGAGATGAATAATATGTGATAGACTAGAAACTGTGGATAAACTATAGAAAAGAGAAACACCAATCAAATGAAGTGTAACAGGCGTATAGTTGAGGCTTGATGTGAGGAGTGAAAAATGTTTACCAAACCAGACGTTTACAAAGATTAATATTTAGTGTTGTATACCAGGTGCTATGATGACTGATGCATACCAAGATTTTATGTTCAATGCTGATTGTTTTAATAAAAGAATTTTTTTTTAAAAAAAGAAGCTTTCGCCTCATGCAGACTTTTTCAAAGACACTCCAAAGAAAGCAAGGGCTTCATTGCTTTCCTCAATGAGAATAAATAAGGAGTCACCTTCACCTTAAAGGAGAACAAGATATCCCAGAAATAAGGAGCTACAACTAAAAAAGCTAGCTCCACATTGCCATCCTTCTTATCTCCTGGGGAATGGAACCTGCAGCATGCCCTCTCACCCTGCATAAATACAGAAGCAAGTATGCTTTGACCAGAAAGGCATGGAGGCGATGAAGAAGCAAGCTATAAATGGTAAATAGGTTATCTTGAATCTGATCTAGAAGCCAGCCAATAACTAGTGCAAACCCTTTAATACAGACTTGGGCATTTTATGCCCCTGGGCCACATCCAGTCCTTTGGCTGTCCTGGTCGGCCCGCATGGATTCCTTTTATTTTGATGGTGACTGCTATTTTTTTTTTCAATTTATGTATGGTTGTGTGCATGAATATCCACCTTCACAGCCCAATTGGTTCAGCCCTCCAAATCAGTCCCAGTTTCTTATGTGGTCCATTGGAAAAATTGCCCATTCCTGCTCTCTTATCACTGTCATTCTGTTTTATTTTATAAGTGATCTTCATGAGCAGTTTCATGCAAAGAGAATACAAATAGTTCTCAGTCATGACAGCAAAAGGGATAGGAATTTTCATCCCTAAGCAATGCAGTCATGAAGTGCAATGTCACATGACCACATCACTTACAGACATCAACCCCTGCTGTTCCCTCTATTTTCCTTAAGGATCATAGATTTAACAATGAGCCCTTATTTGCAACTTCCTGCTGGCTTCCAACAATCAAATCAATAGGAAAGCTGGGAGAAAGTTGGAATTCCCAGATGGATCACAAACAGGCTGGCAGGCAATTAAGTGTTGCAGGATGGAGAATGAGGAATGTGGGAAGCTAGGGACATGTAGAGAGTATGTCTGTGTGAGAGTGTGTTGGGCAGGTGAAAGAGAATGTGCAAGTGCTGGGATGGGTTGCAAGCATGCATGAGTGCTGCTGGGCAGGGTGTACAAATGGCCAGAGAGGTGTGGCATGAACATAAGGCTCAGAGAAGCTATGCAAGTGGTAGGAGGCATGCACAAACATTGAAGGATTGGGGAAGAGGACACAGGTAGGGAAAACATAGCTGAACAACTTCCAGCCTTCCCTGCCATCTTCCCCATTGACTTTGCTTGCAGGAAGCTGGCAGGGAAGGTCATTAATCACTATCATGTGACTGCAGGATGCTGTAATTGTCCTAAGTCCCAAGCACCCATATCATGATTATGTGACTGCAGGAGTGCTTGGATACAACTTCAAGGACTGCTCATAATCACTATTCATTTAATGCCGCTGTAACTTTGAACAGTTGCTGAATGAATGGTAGTTAAAAGAGGACTACCCGTAGCTGTACTCTACCTAAGAGATTATAAGGGTATAAGTCGTTCCCTAATACCAGAATCCCCCTCATTCTATTGTGAGTAATTCTGTGCCTCTTCTGTCACATCTAGTCTCACACAGGAAAGTCAAGATTTGGATGTAATCTCCTGAATGGCAGTAAAAGGTAGTCCTCAACTTACCTTTGTAGCATCCCCATGATCATGTAATCAAAATTCAGATGCTTGGCATCTTTTGTGACCTTCTCACTAGCAAAGTCAATGGGGAAGCTAGATTCACTTAGCAACCAGGTTACTAATTTATCAACAGCAGTGATTCGCTTAACAAATGTGACAAGAAAAATCGTAAAATGGGGCAAAATTCACTTAATAAATGTCTCACTTAACAGAAATTTGGGTTCAGTTGTGTCTGTAAGACAAGGACTATCTGTAGTAGGCTACTGTACTAATACACTATAGTAGGCTAATATTACATACTAATACCAGTTAACCCCAAATTGATGGACGACTTTTGCTAGCATCTTTATGTAGATATAGAATGAGGGACTGGCACAAGTTTGTGACCCCCACCAACTAAAATTGCCCATTTCAGGAAAGACAAAGGACCACTGGTATTCAGCACCCTAATTTCCAACCATCATAAAGTTTGTTGGAATATTCATGAACAGGAAGAGTCATGTGGTAACTCAGTCAGCCAATGTGAAGAAAGCGCTACTGAGTCTGTGCAAGAAGAGTATTGAGTTAGGAGCTGAATTTTCAGTCTCAGGGTTTGTCTCTTTTTCTCTCTGTAAGAAGTCTTCAATTGAGCTATGTTGCTGTTAAGAAGAATGTATGGTATTGTAAATATTTTGATATAAACATAAAGAAGTTATTTTGAATCAGCTAAATGCAGTCAACTGTGAGAGCTTCTGATTTATTTTTTACCAATAGAGAAATTAAAATTCTCTAACAGGTTATGGGCCCAGAGCTTACTAAGGACTGCATTGTAATTTAAAGCTGGAAGAACTTGCCTGTGTTTAGAAAGTATAAGAATGGCTGCAATGGAATTTAAGGAAAGCTCTGTGCATCATTTGGGCCAGAAGAATTACATTGTGTGGGCTGCTAAAATGGAATGTTTGCTCAAAGCTAAAGAGCTGTGGTATATTGTAGAAAATCCACCACAAGTGTTTGCAGCTGCAGATCAGAAAAGTCATGATCGAGCAATGGCTTATCTCATTTTGAATTTAGATGATGAACAAATGTAAAGACTGCAAAGGAGATTTGGTTGAAGTTGAGAGCTGTACACGTGAATGTTTCTGCATGCAATATAGTGCAATTGTCAAGAAAACTTTACAGGGCCTATTTGCAACCAGGTGAATCTGTGGAACAGCATTTAAATAAAATGCAAAGTTTATTCTTGGACTTAAAACAACATGGGATTAAATTCCCTGAGTCCCAGAAGGTTTTATTTGTGTTGAACAGTTTAAATAAAACCTGGGACATAGTTTCTGCGATATTTGAGTGTAAAGAAGAGCAAGAATTAAATTTTGAGGCTTTAAAGGCATGTTTGCTTAATGAAGAAGAAAAGCAACATTTTAGGAACAGCCACGAGGAGAAATTCCTGAGGAGGGGGTCCAGACTGCAAGTCTCCGGAGAAGAATGGAAAGAGATTTTGCAAGCAAAGAGCTCAGGAGGAAAAGAATTGCTACATTTGTGGAGCAAACACACATCTGAAAAGGAACTGGTAGCAGAGGAACCATTTGCAATGAAGGACATTTGTGCAAACAAAAAAGACTGATTTGCAAAAGGAACATTTTGGTGTTGCAAAGGTTTGCAACAGCAACAACAGAGACAAGTGGCTAATAGATCGTGGGGCAAGTCAAACAATTGTTAATGACTCTGAATTATTTTGCAGGTTTGTTCCAGTAGCACAAGAAGCTGTGGCTTTGGCAAATGGCCAGAAAGCAAAAGTCACCGGAAGAGGTGATGTAAAAATTCCATATTTGGAATCAAAGTTTACCAATGTGCTTTGTGTACCTGAGATGGAACATAATTTGTTAAGTGTGTTTCATTTAGACAAACAAAGTTTTGAGGTCATTTTTGTAAATGGGAAGTGTCTCATCAAAAGGAATGAAAATATTTGTGCAGAAGGCAAAAAGGAAGATAATCTATATGTATTGCAGGGACAAAAGGTTCAATGTTCCCATATATTTAAGAATGTTGCAGAGCATGACTCGTGTGTTCATCTTCTACATAGAAGACTTGGCCATGCAAGCTTTAAAGTTTTGCAGCAAATGCAAGATTTTGCAGAAGGGCTAAATTTGAAGGGATGCAAAACATATTTGGACTGTGCAGTATGCAAAGCATCAAAGTCAAAGGCATTCCCAGTTAATAAATATAGCACAAGACAAACAAAAAGAGCTCTAGAGCTGGTCCATGCAGATCTGGTGGGACCTATGCAAGCCAGTTTGGGAGGAGCAAAATATGCACTGGTAATTGTTGATGATTATAGCAGGTATTCATTTTGCTACTTGCTTAGAGGTAAGACAGAGATGCTACAACAATTCAAACAATGGGTAAGTTTTGTAGAGAGAAGGTACAGACAAAAAGTGTGTCAGTTGCAAACTGACAGAGGTACTGAATTTATGTCAACTAAATTCCAACAATGGTTGGGGCAGTTGGGGATAAGAAACAGATGTACAAATCTTTACACAGCAGCAGAGAACGGTGTAGCTGAAAGAAGGAATGGTGTTTTGCAAACAATGAAAGATTCATTATTAGAGGATTCTGGCATGAGCAGGTCATATTGGGGAGAAGCCATATTGACTGCCAATTATATAGTTAACAGGCTGTGGAGTTCCTCCATTAATAATATTCCATATGCCATTCTATATGGGAGAAAGCCATCACTGGCACATTTGAGAATTTTGGAAGTACTGCATGGGTACATATTCCGAAAGCAATCAGAAGAAAGGGACAGCAAAAGGCAAGAAAGCTCAGGTTTGTGGGATATGAGCCAGGGTCAAAAGGATATCACTTTAGCGATGGAAGTAAAAGAATTATAATTTCAAGCTCTGCTAATTTTGCAGAACAAAATTGGGACAGAATTAATGCAAATTCTGGGTATGTCTCACTTAATGATGGTGATCTATTTAATGACAATAACTCATCTAATGATGGAAAAATGATTATTGAAGATGTCAATGTTCAGGAAGGAGAGGCTGAACAAGACATGAAACCAGAAAGACTTGAGATACAGGAGCAGTTAATACCACGTACGTCAGAGCGATGTAAGAAAGGAATTCCGCCTGACAGGTATTCTGCCAGCAAGGTAAAAGTTTGCAATGTTTGGTATGAGCCAAGAAGTTATAAAGAGGCGTTGGCATTACCAAAAGTTGAACAGGAAAGATGGAAGGAGGCCATGGATAAAGAGATGAAATCCATGGGAGACCATGAAGTATTTAAATCAGTGATTTTGCCACAGGGAACCAAAGTTGTGGGTTGTAAGTGGGTATATAAGAAAAAGGTATTGCCAAATAATGATGTACAGTTGTTGCAAGATTTAAATATTAATGTAAAGGAATCTGTAAAGGTATTTGAAGACAATGCTGCCTGTATAAAAATGGCAACTGGTGACAGGGTGAAGAACAGAAATAAACATGTAGACATTAAGTATTGTAATGTCAGGGAAGCTGTAAAAGGAAAATTGATTAGTTTACATCATTGTTCTTCTGAGGATAATTTGGCAGACATGATGACTAAACCATTGGGTAGTGTTCACTATGGAGAATGTATTAAGTCAATAGGTCTGATGTCTCTTCCTGTCATGAAGGGAGGAGTGTTGGAATATTCATGAGCAGGAAGAGTCATGTGGTAACTCAGTAAGCCAATGTGAAGAAAGTGCTACTGAGTCTGTGCAAAAAGGGTATTGAGTTAGGAGCTGAATTTTCAGTCTCAGGGTTTGTCTCTGTATCTCTCTGTAAGAAGTCTTCAATTGAGCTATGTTGCTGTAAAGAAGAATGTATGGTATTGTAAATATTTTGATATAAACATAAATTAGTTATTTTGAATCAGGTAAATGCAGTCAACTATGAGAGCTTCTGATTTATTTTTCACCAATAGAGAAATTAAAATTCTCTAACAAAGTTCTATGATGAGAAGGGACATTATTTATCTAAAATGGCTGAACTGAATTATGGCTTCTAGGATAAAGAGTATTATGCCATATTTCAAGGCAAGTAATATAATTCCTCTGGCAAACCATGGACACCAGTAATAAATGTGCTATTTCTAATTGCCAATCAATCAACTGCATTTTCCACACAGGTTGAAAAAAGAAAAATGACAAAGTATCTTAAGATTAAGCTATTACCCTCCCAATTTCATATACAGAAGCTATAGCTCTCTGTAATAGAAACTCACAAAGTTCAAATCTGTTTCTTAAATTATAAACGTGTATCATAAAAATTCAATATTTTAAATAATATATCTATCATCAAGTTAAACTTCTATTTTGTACATATTCATTTTCTTATAATGGTGACTGATTCCATTCTTTTCTGGAGGCAAGCACAAGTGCATTTCAATACACTATAGCTGAATTATATGAATTTCAATACACTACAGCTGAATTATATGAAATTCTATGACTACTGTATATATGAAGCTTTGTTTTTAATCTCAGACACAAAACCTGTATTGCACAAATTCCATGAAACTGCAGATAATCAGAGACAATAACTTGATATCTCTCATGATCATAAAGACATATAATATAACGAACAATTGTGACTGTTTGCAACAGTGGTGAACTGTGATTGTGTTGTTCATTGTATCATTCCTAAATGCTAACACACTTAGTCTACTTATCTTAGATTGAGTTTTCTGATTCACAGGCACAGCATACTAAGAGGCTGTATCTATGAGAAAACTGGAATTGAATACATGGGAGAGATTAGTCATACTACTTTTCCTGTGAATATGGCTTATACTAAGATTAGCTTAAAGTAAATTGAGCTCAAATAAGGATGGAAACAGAAAGAAAATTCAAGCCATAATAGCATTTAAGTATTTCACACTACCATTAGCTTAAGAACAATTTTGAGATCTTACTCATTGAAGCCATCTAAAAGTCATATATACACTGAACAGAAAAAGCAGTACATATCTGCATAAAAACAGAGTTTTTGTTTCAAAGTTTGTCATGACATGCATGGGATATAAATTTTTCAAAGTCTGCATTAGGATATGGGAATATTGTTTATCAATCAATAAATAAATCCATAAATTATTCTAGCACTTTTTTAGCATACTATTTATTCACAATAAAAATGTGTTACAGAATTTTCTCTGTTGGTGAAAAATAAATCAGAAGCTCTCACAGTAGACTGCATTTAGCTGATTCAAATAAATTTCTTTATATTCATATTAAAACATTTACAGTACCATACATTCTTCGTTACAGCAACATAGCTCAATGAAGACTTCTTACAGAGAGATACAGAGACAAACCCTGAGACTGAAAATTCAGCTTCTAACTCAATACCTTTTTGCACAGACTCAGTAGCACTTTCTTTACATTGGCTGACTGAGTTACCACATGACTCTTCCTGCTCATGAATATTCCAACAAAATGTAAAGATGCCTGAATTATTTTCCAGGAATTTATTCTATTTAAATTAATACCATAAAAAACCTACCCCATTTTCTATTTATGTTAAAATAACATTACATAAGTAATCATAATTTAACAACCACCTTTGGGATGGGCAAGCCTTATGTCAGTGATGTTACAATTGTTAAGTGAGACATCATGTGACTGCAACATGCGATTTTACTGCCAACTTCTCCACTGACTTTGCTTTTCGGAAGCCAACTGTAAGAACAACAAATGGTAATCCTGACCACCAGATGCTGCAAATGCCCACAAGGTGTCCAAATTTTGATCACATGATCACTGGGACATTATAGCAGCAATATGTGTGAGGACCAATTGTAATCCACAATAGTGACTAAACAGGACAATCATTAAGCAAGGACTCCCTGTACTAACTAATACAACCCTGGGTTATATAAACAGGCATAGAATCAAGATCACGTGAAGTATTAATACCGCTTTATAAAACCCTAATAAGACCACACCTGGAATACTGCAGCCAATTTTGATCATCATATCACAAAAGAGATGTTGAGAGTTTGGAGAAAATTCAGAGAAGAGCAACTAAGATGATCAAAGGCCTGGAGACTAAAACATACGAAAAACAGCTACGGGACTTGGGTTTGGCTAGTCTAAAGAAAAGAAGAAATAGGGGACATATGATAGCAGTATTCCAGTATTTGTTCTATCCCAGCCTATGGCCGTCCTTGTTAAAGGCACAAGGACCAAACCCCTGTTTAGAAAATAGGCTGGAGACTCAAAACAAAACAAACCCCTTTTAATATGGGTAACAAACTTGTCAAATAGTCCAGAAACAAAAGCAGCAAAACACAATCCAAATGGAGGAAATTGTCCACACGAAACACGATGCAAACAGAAAAGTAGTCACAGGCAATACTAACATGATCCCATGAAGTACGTTGCAACGGTTGCCTTCAGCAACCAGCACTGCCCACACCTTCCCTTTTTATACAGCAGTCCCAAGGCGTTGCCTCTCAGTGTTCTCCTCCTCCCCTGGAGTTGTCGTATTGACTGCTGCTGATCTGCTCTCGCTAATTGCTGGCATCTATGAGCATCAATCATCATGTCCATCAGGTGTGAATCCTCCAAGTCTGACTCATTCTCCCCTCACAGCTGAGCATCAGGAACACGACTGGAGGGCCCAGGTCAGAGCCTCCCTCTGACCCTTATGGCTCTTTTCAAATGCTCCTCCACCTCCTCCTCAGATTCCCCAGACTCAGTTGGGAACACAGGCTGGCACGGAATCATGACAGTATTTGAGGGGCTGCCTTCCAGTATTTGAGGGGCTGCCACAAGGCAGAGGGGGCCTTCCATAATGTTTAAATGCCTTGGACATCTTTGAAGGTAACAGATCTCATAATGTATTTAAAAAATCCTCAATCCCAACAAGACATATTGTAGCATTTATTATATATCATATTATATATCATCTTAGTCCTGACTTTTGAATGCATAGAGTTTGATTTGAAAGATTTTGTTGGGAATTTGAATACATAAAAACAATGTAAATATGTACATCACAGTTGAAAAGCAGACCACCCTAAAAAAATCCTAGCCCTATCCACATGGGACTTGCAATCCTATCTTCAGTCACCCTTTAATGTTAAGTGTGGATGTTGGTCACCAATAGACTGCCTATTTCTTCCCAAGTAGAACATTAATATAATAGCAAGCTTCTGGTTATATTCTTCAAATATTTGGTGAAAGGCTGCTTGCTGACTCCTAGCCATTATTTTCATAGAAGTCGAAAATACAAACCTAAGATAATGAACTTTTCATCACCAACAGAGAACAGTCACAACCACAAGTAACTTTTTTTAGACAAAGTATAAAAAAAACTGAACTAGTCATCCATCACACAAGGTATGTGGAAAATACCTTATGCTCTTTATCTATTTTATTACAGCTTAATCATGCATAAGGAAAAATGTATGTTTTTTAAAATTACTGTTTTTTCCACTAAAAAGTCCAATTATTAGACATTTGTATCAGCATAAACAGATTTTAAAGGCTATTCTAACATAGTAATCTGAATGAATATTAAAATATTTTTCAACATTGAATATTTGAGTATTTATTACTCACATTTATACAGCCGTCCATCTCACAAACGTGACTCTGGATGATTTAGAATAAAAATAAACCATAAAAAGCAAACTTATTTTTTTTGAAAAATAACCATTTTTGCCATTACAAAAATAGTACTGACTGCTAGATTCCACTATTCAAGACTAAAATTTTAAACTGATTAAGAGTTTAACTTCAACTCTATACAGATTCTTCCATTCAAAGAAACATGTGTTATGTATTTGTATACTTATTTCTAATGGCATTAAAGCAGCGGTTCTCAACCTGTGGGTCGCGACCCCATTTGGGGTCGAACGACCATTTCACAGGGGTCGCCAAACAACGCAGTCTGCCATTTTTCCCCTTTTCCTTAGCTGTGCTACTCCCTCTTATTCTATTGGCTTTTGAAAGCCAATAGAATAGACTCTCTTGAATAGAGTCTAATTCTATTGGCTTTCAAAAGCCAATAGGAATTGTCCAGGCTGTCTCTGCCCTGCTGAGCCCGCCAAAAGTCCCACTCTGCAAACGGTACTGTAAGTTGTCTGCAGCGAAGGCGAGCGGTCCGGAACTTTCCACCCCTCCCTGCTGAGCAACTACTAAAAATGTAAGTAAAAGAGGGCCAGGGGCGGGAGGTGGGAGGCCAGCGGGCGCAGGGAGGGCAGCTGGCGCGCGTGGGGCCCGGCACGTGCCTTACCTCCCTTGGGCTGGGCCAGCTGGTGGCCCAGCCAGTGGTCGCCCTGCGCCGTTGCTGCTGCTTGCCGCGGCCGCCCAGGAGCACCTGGGCCTGCCTGCCGCCGCCCCAAATGGGCGGCAGCAAAGGTAAGGCTAGCGGGGCAGCGGCGGGCACAGGGAGTTTTTGACGCGCGTGGGGCCCAGCGGGTGGCTTACCTCACTTGGGCTGGGCCAGCTGGTGGCCCAGCCCGTGGTCGCCCTGCGCCATCACTGCCGTGGCTGCCCAGGAGCACCTGGGCCTGCCTGCCACTGCTCCGAATGGGCGGCAGCCTATGCCTCAGCCGGCGCAGGGGGCAGCACCGCGCATGCGCGGTGCTTGACAGATCGGGGGTCGCGACCTAAAAAAGGTTGAGAACCGCTGCATTAAAGACATGATTTTGCACTGAGCGGAATTATGTTCACTCTTCAAATGATAGAATATAACATTCTATCATATGTAGAGAATTACAATCAAATAAGGATCTGACTAATCAAACTAAATAACTGAATTCCAATACTATTAAACAAATCCAACTAGTCACGTTTTTCAAGTGATGTTTTGTGTTATTAAACCAGAAAAAATAACAGCAACAAGTTTTACATATGCTTAAGTTACTTTAATATTTACATATGGCTACAAAGAACAAACTACACAGCAATAAGCAGCTATTTTTTTTAAAAAACCTCAAGTATAAATAGTATGAAGGAAGTGGTTTCTCAACTGCCCAACTTCATAAGACCTACATATAATGCAATTTAATAATACTAAAAGCTTAAAAATAACAAAGAACTTCTAAGTACTGAGTCATCCTTCAGTTGAGGAAGGTGAGAAATGCATCCAGCTTCAATGCAATTGATTCCTTAAATTTTGAAAACACAGCAATAAAGCTTTAAAAAACTAGAAATTTAAAGTTGCCACGCTGCATTTAGAACACTGAAAGGACAAATACTGTAAAAGTTTACTATGAATCAAGGTTTTTATCACTCATAAAAATTTCTGTGTATTTTTAAAAGAACATATGCTATGTTGAGCTTGACCTAATGTTAATATCTCTTAACTAGCATCCCCCAGTGTGGACAAACTACTTGATAGGAAAATGGAGCAGGGCTCTTGATGTCTACACCCAAATTCCCAAATACTCCATCCAAACAAAATCAAAGTAACTTCACTTCTGTTGCCCTACCCTGACAAACACCACCAGCTAAAATGGACTTTTTCACAGATCTTTTTACTGTGAGGCATGCTAGTATCAGTTTTTAGGGATACATTTTTATTTTAATGTCTGGTTTAAATATTTCCAAGGTTCTTGATGCTGTATAATGCATATTTTGTGAAACAGGCTGCTATGGTTTACTTTCAACATAAGAAGAATTGAAGTAATAATATTCTAGGCTTCCTCGTGCATTCCCTAGTCAGCTGTACCAAACCTTTGTGCACAAGATCTGTTCAGGTTATTCAACACAAAAAGCACTGGGTCTTACTACCCGTGTTTCCCCTAAAGCAAGACAGGGTCACACTTTCTTTTTATCCCCAAAAGCCCCACTATGTCTTACTTTCGGGGTACGGCTTATATTGATTGGAAAACAATTGTCAGTTTTATTTTAAGTATTTTAAGTATATTAAGTATTTTAAGTATTTTAAGTATTTAAGTATTTTAAGCAGGAGGTGGAAGTGGGCAGGAGTAATATGTCTTACTTTCGTGGTACGGCTTATATTAGCCGACCCCCTGAAAACCCCGATACGTCTTACAATCGGGGGTGTCTTACAATCGGGGAAACACGGTATATAGAAATGTGGTACTAAAAACATTTGTTTCACAAAAAATTAATACCTTAATTCTTACCAGTGAATTTACTCCAAAGATTTAATACTTTATACTTTTAGGAAAAATACCTCATCTTTAAGTCCAAGTAATACTACTATTTCAGTTAAAACCAAAGTAGGATAACAACACTAAAAAGTTATTCTAAATTATAAGAAAACGTAAGAGATGTTTTGGATACTAACTTTCTTCTTAAACTTGCTTATAAGACTGATAGGAGCTGCTTATCATATATAATGTCTGGGAATCTGCAGGCAGGAGAGGGTCTGAATTTAACTGATTTGCCAAAAGTGTTCTCTTTCTCCCATTGGACACGAGAGATGAAAAGTTTTCCTATGTTACGATACAGCATGAAAAAAAAAAGATAGTTCCTCATAAAAAGAGAAATCTTTTCATCTCCTCATTCATCTGCAATTTTCCTTTCTGGAGAACACTGTACCAGTAAGGTGGTTTACTTAGAATCTTAGATGGTTAACTAGTGGAGGATAGTGCTATAGCAGGTGTAGTGGAAGTTTCCACCATAAAAAAACCCCAAAACAGCGGTATGTAAATTTATTTATTTATTTTATTTATTTATTTGGGTTTGTATGCTGCTCCTCTCCGGGGACTCGGAGTGGCTAACAACATATATATAACAATAAAATTACAATTAAAAAAACCCAAACAACGATATCTAAAAAAAACAATAAAACACACATTCAATTCAACAATTAACCACAATCATCCCCAGGCCTGCCGGCAAAGATGAGTTTTTAGATTTTTCCGGAAGGCCGGGAGAGTCGGAGAAACGCGGACTTCAGGAGGCAGTTGGTTCCAGAGGGCGGGCGCCACAACAGAGAAAGCCCTCCCCCTAGGGCCCGCCAGACAACATTGTTTCGCTGACGGGACCCGGAGGAGGCTAACCCTGTGCGCTCTCACCGGTCGTACAGAAGTATGTCGCAGAAGGTGGTCCCGTAAGTATCCTGGTCCCATGCCATGAAGGGCTTTATAGGTGATAACCAACACCTTGAATTGGGCTCGGAGACCAATAGGCAACCAATGCAGCATGCGGAGAGTTGGTGAAATGTGGGCACAACGTGGAAGGCCCACAACTGCTCGCGCAGCTGCAGTTTGCACTAATTGTAGTCTCCGAACACTCTTCAAGGGTAGCCCCATGTAGAGAGTATTGCAGTAGTCGATCCTCGAGGTGACAAGGGCATGTGTGACTGTGAGGAGAGACTCCTGATCCAAGTAAGGACGCAACTGGTGCACCAGGCGAACCTGGGCAAATGCCCCCCTCGCCACAGCCGACAAATGATGATCCAATGTCAGCTGTGGATCGAGGAGGACTCCCAAGTTGTGGACCTTCTCTGAGGGGTTTATAGATTCACCCCCCAGGGTAATGGAAGGACAGATTGAAGTGTCCTTGGAGGCATCACCCACAGCCACTCTGTCTTATCGGGGTTGAGCCTTAATCTGTTAACACCCATCCAAACCCCCACAGCCTCCAGACATCACCCCAACCGCTTCACTGATATGGCCAGGAGTGGAAATGTAAAGCTGAGTATCATCAGCGTACTGGTGATATCTCACTCCGTGCCGATGAATGATCTCTCCCAGTGGCTTCATGTAAATGTTAAAAAGTAGGGGGGAGAGAACCAACCCGAGGCACCCCACATGGGAGTAACCTAGAGGTGGACCTCTGACCCCCCACAAATACCGACTGCAACCGACCAGTGAGATAGGAGAACCACCGTAACACGGTGCCTCCCACTCCCAATCCCTCCAGCCGGCTTTACATTTCAATTTATATAATCCCTTGACTAGCATGCAGGTCATGGATGTTGGGAGTTGGTGCAAAATATTTGGAAGATAATAGATTGCACACTTGCATTCCATCAAAGGACATGTTCACATTCTGTCCATAGAATGGAAAGGCAGTGGTTTTGTGGTTTTTCTCAGGCAGAAAAAAAGTGGTTTAGAACTTGATCAATAAGCATAGTTCTCTTTATTAAACATCCCTCAAAACAGGGCAAGAAGAGAGCTCATTCTCTAGGCCAGTGGTTCTCAACCTATGGGTCGCGACCCCATTTGAGGTCGAACGACCATTTCACAGGGGTCGCCAAACAACGCAGTCCGCCATTTTTCCCCTTTTCCTTAGCTGTGCTACTCCCTCTTATTCTATTGGCCAATAGAATAGACTCTATTCAAGAGACTCTATTCTATTGATGTTCAAAAGCCAATATAAACTAAGGAAGTTTCGGTTTCGGAGCATGTGGCAGAAAGCGAGACAGAGAACAAGCAGCAGAAAGCAAGAGAGAGAACAAGCAAAAGCAGTAAGTTTCGTCTCTGGCCTGCCGCTGAGCTTCCTCTGCTTGGCCACCGGACACCCCAGCGGCCCCAGAACACCCTGCCCGCATTTCCTGCAATTTCGCAGCTGGCCCAGAGACTAAAAAACACCCCGCGGCCGCCAGCACTTCTCGTAATTTTGCAGCTGGCCTCCCCTCATGCAGCCCGCCCTACACCCTCTCCGCCTGCCACTGATCGCAGCGGACAAGCTGGGGGCCACCAGGGAAGGCTGAGGCCAAAGAGCCCGGCCCAGTGGCTAGAAAACACCCCGCAGCCGCCAGCATTTCCCATAAATTTGCAGCCGGCTTCCCCTCATGCAGCCCGCCCTGCGCCCTCTCCGCCTGCCTAATACTGGACCAAATCTTCAGAGATCGCTCTCAAACCATCCTGACCTGCCAGGAACAATACTAGGGGAAGGGAGAGAGCGACCTGATGAGCGGACAAACATGCACATGCATTCCTGGGCCCACGTACTTTCCGTGGCCAAGTTCTTCCATTCCTATCCCTACCAAGGCACAACCTGCTCCAGGCACCTGTCGCCCTTAGAACGCAGGCTCCTCCCCAGCCGACTGGCTCGGCCTCCTCCGGTCTGTCCTTCCTCACCTGTCCCGCGGGTCGACCCAGCTGGTGGTTTTGGTGGTGTGGTCGATGTCGTAGTCGCGAGGTTCCTCCCAGCCTTTGGGCAAAGACTGAGGCTGGAGGCGGCGGCAGCCACCCCATGCAAAGGGTTCAGCAACCCCCCGCCCAGCCCAGCAGCTGGTATGGCAGGCTGGGGCGAGGGGTCGCGGCGAACAAGGAAACTGGAGCCAGGCAGCTGACCAGGTGGGAGTCTCGCATCCTCAGCCGCACAGGGAGTAAGGAGAAGTGGCGTGTGTGGGGGAAAAAGAGCTTTCTGAATGTTGCAGGTAACACACGACAGCCTAGGTGAGCCGGGCTGGCTGCCTGCTGTCCATCCGTCCTCTTCCGATAAGCGAGCCAGTCGTCTCTCCACCGCTTCTCTCTCTCTCTTCAGCAAGAGACCCCCGAAGCCAGAGAAAGGGGCGGAGCTATGTTGCCATGGAGCCTGGTGCCTAGAGAGATCGAGCCCACTTATTTTACCGTGCTTTTGCTTCCAGCGAAGTACAGCCGTCAGCTTAGCCAAGGCTCCGGTGCCAAGCGTTGCCCACCTCCTCCTGGTTGAGGCGGGGAAGGGGAAAGGAGGAGGAAGAGGAGCCGCTGCAGCTTTTGAGCGCAGGTTAGGCAGGTTAACAGAAGCCAACCTGATAGCGGAGGGTGGGTGGACTCCCACGTGCTATTAACTTTGTTAGCAAATGGGAAGGTCGGTGGGGGGTTGATCAAAGTTGCTTCATTTATTCATTCATTTATTGCACAATAAAATTATTTGAAACCAACATTTTGTGCTATTCTAATGGACAACTGCACAAATATGCAGAGGAGAGGAGCGGCATACAAACCCAAATAGATAAATAAATAAATAAATCTCTGAGGAGGCTATTACATCTGGACTACAAAAATTTGGCTAAAGCATTCGTGTTTGCTGATATTTATTTCCTTTAAACTGCTTTGCTTCTTCCATTTATTGTTTAAAGTGGTTTAATACTTCCATTTATTTCCTTTTATTCCCTTAAAACTGGTTTGAATCTTCCATTTGTTGCCGTTTATTCTCTTAAAACTGATTTAATTGTTTTGTTTATTTCTGATCCACGAAACCTATAACCTCCATGCCATTTCTCACTCTTCTTATTCCTTTCTGCTGTGCTTTTTATTCCCTCTCTTTCATATGCTTTCTTTTATCTTCACTGAAAGAAAATCCCTCCAGGTCCCCACTATAATCTATGGTTCAAATGAAAGCAGCCTGTTCTTATTTATTATTTACTAACTTTCTGTAAATTTTGATCTCACATTTAAAGGCAGGCTAAACATGCATTAAAATACATGCAGCGGCGGCACAGCATTAATGGTGGCTGGGGCTGTCTTTCTTGCCATACCCATTTGGTGGCCACGCCCACTTGGTGGCCACGCCCACTTGGCCACACCCCCGGCACCCAGCGGTTGGGGGTCACCACAACATGAGGATCTGTATTATGGGGTCGCGGTATTAGAAAGGTTGAGAACCACTGCTCTAAGCAATGACCCATCCTTATAAACCCTACCAAGAGAGGATATATATAAATAAATTGGCAGAAATGCTCTGAAAAAGCCAATTTTTTTTCTGAGTTTGCATACTTTCCTAAGTCCAATATATGACACTAAATGGTGAAGTGGCTATCTTTTCTTGCTTACTTGCCTTTTAGCTCCAAGCAAGGGCAATAAAAAGAATTTGATCAAGGAGAGTGATTGGAAGAAGTAGTAATTATTCATCTGAGCTGTTCATCATTCTCCTCTTTGAGTCACAAAGCAACATTGTGTTTGCGTGTGTAACCTCGCCCTTAATGGGAAAGTGTTTTGTTTGTTGTGACAGCTCAGATCTTCCGAAGAATTGTTGCTACACATCTCTGCAGCAGGTTGCAGGATTTATAGCTGTCATTATTATAATTATTACTATAATTCCAGAAACAACTACTATTCCGAATTGTGGAGTAAAAAAAATACATTGCCCACATAAAACATTGTATGAGTCTATTTATGTTAAATTTTTATTAGGACAACTTGTGATAGGGCATCCCAAATGATTCATGTCAGCAAGAATACTCCCTCAAAGCCCTTTCCTTTAAGCATTAAACAACCACATTGTATAAATAACTCAACCGGCTCCTCATAGACTAGTCTTGTGAAACTGACCCTCAAAAGCACACAGGACGGAGAGGGAGAAAAAGAGACGTGGCAAACAAACTGAAAACAAACAAAAAACCCAGCCCAGACTGAGCACACTCACAAAGGGAAGATGTTTGCTTGTATTACGCCTCCGAAGCACTTTGTCCTCCCCAACGTCTTGGGTCGAAAAATGAAAATTGCTCTTCCCGCCCCCTCTAAAAACGACTCCGACTGCAGGTGTGCGCATGAGAATTCCAACTGACAGTGCTGGAAGTAGAGGTCTCTATTAAAAGAGCTCCAAGAGAGGAAATTCATTCCGGACCGAGATGGAAGCTTCACACGCTATACTCCGAAATTCTGCAGGGAGGAAACCCCCGTCCCTCCACCAAAGCAGCTCGGAATGTACGCAAGCGATGCAATAGCCTGTGCGAAGGGTATGATAAGTTTACATCGGAGCATTTTTCTCCACTCCACCCTTTGAACAAGCCATAACAGCCCATCCACCCCCGAAATTTTGGCGCCTAATGACGCCTTGCTCTTAGGAAAGAGACTGAACTCACCGCATAGTACAGCTTAGGCTTAGCGTTCAACAACACCGGGTCTGCTACGGCCTGGGGATAGCCCCCTAGGTCTCCCCGACGCTGCAGCATGACTGGCAGGATTGTTCCCCGCGCCCTCAGTCGCTTCTCCTCTTTCCCTCGAAGCGTCTTAGAGAGGGCAGCCAAAGGGTGAGCCTCCGCCGCCTCGCAGCGTCAACACTAACCGCATCGCCTCGAAAAATCGGCTTTATAGATGGTTAATACCTCGCAAAGTCTGGATGAGTTGGAGAGTGGCCGCCGCTCCTGTCACTGCTATTGCCGTCTAAGTGCGGCCAAGAGGGCGGGCCTGATTTTCTCCCGGCGGCGATTAGCTACCCAGCAGTTTGGAGAGGGAGGGGAAGGCGAGAGATAGGAAGGCGCCGGAGGCTCGCAAACGCGCCTTCCCTCGGCAGCTGAAAGGAAGGAGCTCCTTTTTGTTCCTCGGAACTTTTGCTTAATGAGGGAGGTTTGGCAGAGCGAATTATTTGGCGATAACTGATAGAAAGATGAAAATGGCATCCGATTTCTTCAGATAGCCTGCCCTGAAAGCCAACCTAAAACTTCTGCCCCTTGCCCAATGAAAGAGCACTTATCAAAGCCAACCTAAAACTTCTGCCCCTTGCCCAATGAAAGAGCACTTATCAGCTTCTCGTTACCGTATATATTTAGGTTGCCGCTATTTGCTTCGCTATAGGGGTCCGGCGAGTTTTACAACTGCACGAACCAAACGTTCAGCAGAAACACCGTTCTTTGAGCTGTGGCAGAAAATCAACACCTTTGAAATCAGCCATTCTATATGCTTTTACACACAAAAAACCATCACAGCAACTTGCAAAGAGAGAGGAAGGAACCTCAGAAAAAGTTGCATCCATGCTGATCTCAATTCGAGCAAAAGATCTGAAACCCTTATTGAAAGAAGAATCTTCATCAGGGTCCAGTCCAAGCTGGGAATAATCAAAATGGAGACTGCTTTAGAAAGAAGGTTGCAATTTATTGAAGAGGAGAGCCAGACAGAAAGATGGTTCTGGGAAAGCTGAACACATGTAGCAGGGAGTGGTGGGCTTTTATACCTCCTTTGGGCTTTGTATTTGGAGTTCTTCTTGTTTGAGGCTTTCTATTTCCTGTATCATGTACTTTGACCTGAATCTGAGTGTGTCTTTTTGATATTGGTGGGTTAATCCTATTGTGTTTCCTGTCCTTAGAATTTGGGTAGGATATGTAGATTTTAGGTGTCTTTGTCTTCCTAATCTCTTCAGTTTCTAGCTGGAAGGCTCCAACCTTTCTGAAAGGATTATTGAATTTGCATTTCTAAAAGCTGGCCTCTGCTAATTTTTCTGCTTGTGGGAGAGGGGCTGGGACTGATTTCTGTCTTTTTTTAAGATCTTCTCCATTATTCCTTTGGGGAAATATATTCTGTCTTTTTAATATTCCCCAAAATATTTCTTTCTCTGGATTCTTCCCACACCTCATAAAAACACATATTGTATTCCATCCGTCTAGCCACATTATGAAAATATTCAGTCCACATATTGTCTAAATTAGTAATCACAGATCCAATAATTCTTTCAAGGCAGTAATGATGTTAAAGTCATGTTTATTTTTTATTCTGACACTGTCCATGGACACCTTCAAAGTGAGTTAGACTTTGTCACCTTTACCTTTCAAGGAATTCATATGACAAGTAAGAAAGACAATAAAGAGAGGATAGGGATGGTTG
Organism: Bothrops alternatus; assembly: GCA_034064705.1. Classification (NCBI taxonomy): domain Eukaryota; kingdom Metazoa; phylum Chordata; class Lepidosauria; order Squamata; family Viperidae; genus Bothrops; species Bothrops alternatus. Next base: position 36,838,090 of record JARGCV010000112.1, read on the forward strand.
TATGAATTTTGCCTATATAGATTCATTTCTATTCAAAAACCTTCAGACAGTATTCAATTCATCCTCTAATCCTGTAGCCTGCTGTGTTAGGCTCTCAAAGGGGGAATTATACAGCACCCCCTTGCATGCTTCCTTTATCATTCAGGATATAAGGAAAGGAGTTGCGGCCTCATTCAAACAGGGATTATACATACACAATTCTACTCTGTTTATACTTTCTGAGGGACAATTTGCACTACCTGTTCCTTGTAGTTCGCGGCGCTATGTCAGCAGGGCCTAATCAGGCAGTTCTAGTGGACTGTCTGGCTGTTTGCCATTGCTGTTGTTCAGAGCGTGGGAACCGCCCTCTCTGACAACCAGATCTGCATGTTTTTTCTCCTACTTGGAATATCCAGTGAGCAATGGCAGACAGAGAAACTCATCAGACATCGCAGGGTTCTGGAATTCCCCACACACAATCAAAACGCAGATCTTCTGAATTGGACGTGGGGGGGGAATAAAAAGGCCAAGACAAAGCATTTAACCACCAAGGAACCCTCCAAGGCTGCTGAGCGAGAGGCCTCGAGGAGACATCAGGCACTGGAAAAGGAATTTTCCAGAGTTCAAAGGCTCAGATCCAGTGAGGCTGAAGTGGTTCCACCTGTTTCACTGGACCGGTCCCCATTTGAGCCTCCATGTGTGCCTTCTTATGAGGCCCCCAAGGCTTGGTCTCCTCAAGGAGAAACTGAACAGGTTGGTCCCTCTTCCTCTCTTCTTTCTCCTTCTCCTCCTCCTCCTCCTCCCCCCACTGTTTCTTCTGCTTCCATTACACAACAGGTTCCAGCAGCCACATATATTCCCACAGCAGCTGGAGTTCGTTCTACAGAACAAGGCATGTGGGCAGAGCAGTTCCAGGCATTCATGCACCATGCGTTTGACCAATTTATGACTTCTTCCATGGGTCAAGGGTTTTCCCAGGTACTACCACCTCCGCCCATATCTGCGTCTCAAGCAGGGCATGTTCAATTGCCAGGCTCAGGTGTCTCTGAAGCATCATCTCAATTAGGAGAAGGGGAATCTGTGGACCTGGAGTCGGTAGACATCCCCATGTCAGAGGATGAGGAGGCGGCTCTGGATCCAACCCCGACAACGGGTCTCTTTGATCCATCCCTGTTCAGATCATTATTCCTGAAGGCCTATACCACGGCCAATTTGGTCACGGAGCAGGAGCCCAAACCATCTACCTCCATCACACAGGAATCTAATCCTTTGTTTGCTGAAAATATAGTGGAAGAGAAACAGATCCCTTGCCCTACTGTATTCTGCACTATGGTGGAGAAACAGTGGACTTCATTGGCCACTTTGCCTTCTCCTAATAGCACGGAAAAGAAACTATAATGTCTCTTCCTCATTTGACTCCCTTCTAGAGGTGCCTACTGTGGACACTCCTCTCACTTCGCTGTTCTCCACACCCACAATCCCGGGAGATATGGCGGAAGCTCTAAAGGCGGAGGACAAAAGGTTTGAGTTTTCTTTTCGCAGAGCTCACCAGGCCTCAGCATGGGCGATTAAGGTGGCAACGTCTTTGTCTTTTTTTGCGAGGACATCCATTATGTGGCTTCATGAGCTACAGGCTCTGATCCCTCCTGACCAGGTGTGTACACAGCAGACGTTGGGGAAGCTAGTGGCTGCATCAGAATACATAGCAGACTCTTCCCTCCAATCGGCCAAGTATTCCGCTAGGTCTATTGCGGCCACTGTTTCATCATGCAGACTGCTGTGGCTCAAACAGTGGAGGGCAGATTTAAAATCAAAATGGCGCCTATCAACGGCAACTTACAGTGGAAAGCAGTTATTTGGGCCGGTTCTTGAACCGTACCTGATAGAAGGGAAGGACAAGCGAAAGGTTCTGGCGCACCCCTCTAAGAAGGCGGCTAGAAGGCCTCAACAGGAATTTTGCAGGCAGGCCTTTTGTGCCGGGGGTTCTTGGGAATGGAGGCAGCCCTTTCAAACCGGGCAGTCCTGGGAATGGCCCATAGGTTCTCGATCCTTCTCCCCCAGACAGGACAGGCAGCAGGACCACCAAGGTTCTGGAACTAAGGGTCAGTTCCAGTCCAAACGTCCCTTTCAAGGGGCAGGGGGTTGCCCTTTCAGGAAATCCAAGTGACGCCAAGGCGGATCCTCCTATAGGCAGTCGCTTAGCGCTGTTCAGCGACACTTGGGAGGTCACCACCAATGATACCTGGGTAAGGGAGACCATAAGATACGGTCTCACCCTAGAGTTCCTATCCATTCCCTCAGATCATTTCATTCAGTGTCCCACCTCACGAAACACACAGAAGGCCAAGTTAGTGACCAAAGCCATAACTCATCTGCTAGAAATAGAGGCCATAGAACCAGTACCTCGGGATCAGACAGCAAAAGGGTTCTACTCAATCCTGTTCATGGTTCCCAAGGCCTCAGAAGGTTGGAGGGTGATTCTGGATTTAAAGGGACTCAATTACTTTCTAGCCTACAGGAGATTCAAGATGCAGTCCCTCAAATCCATCAGAAAAGGGGATTTCCTCTCCTCCATAGATCTGACCGAGGCGTACCTTCACATTCCCATCCTCCCACAACACCGCAAGTTCCTCCGGTTTTGTTATGTGCACCGGCATTACCAGTACAGGGTTCTACCCTTCGGCCTCTCTTCAGCCCCTCGGGTATTCACAAAGATATTGGCAGTCTTAGCAGCCCACCTCAGATTGAAGCCGGTGCACGTACAATGTTACCTGGACGATATAATTATCCAATCCAGTTCATTCTGTTCCACCCAATCGGACCTACAGATTATAATAGAGATGCTACAGAAACATGGATTTTCGATAAACTTCAAAAAGAGTCACACAATCCCTTCCACTCGAATTCTCCATCTAGGAACAATAATAGATTCCATCCTTTGCAAGGTTTATCTCTCCCAGGAGCACAAGGACAGCATCAGGTCGCTCGTTCACGGGATCCGGAGAGAGAAGGTAGCTCCACTGGTCCAGGTGTCTCAGCTGTTGGGCAAGATGGTTTCCTGTATGGGTATTGTTCCGTGGGCCAGACTGCACGCCAGAACTCTCCAGTGGTTCCTCCTTCCCTTTCAGAAATGGAATGTGAGTGCCTCAACAAGGAAGGTGAGAGTTCCACACCACACTCTGTCGTCCCTCCTATGGTGGACGTCGTCAGCACTGAACAGGGGGTCCCTGTTCAAAGAGCCTCCCAGGCTCACGTTGACTACAGACACCAGCCTATTCGGCTGGGGTGCCCACCTACAGATTCACATGGCACAGGGACAATGGTCCCATTCAGATCTTTCACACAACATAAATTGGCTAGACCTCAGAGCAATAAATCTAGCTCTCTGTCAATTTTCTGAACTTGTGGCGGGAAAGCACATCCTGATAATGACGGACAACGTAGCAGCCAAGGCACATGTCAACAGACAGGGAGGGACCCGGTCATGGTCCCTCATGCAGGAAGCACTGGATCTGGGGTTGTGGGCAGAGTCCAATCTGAGGTCTATCAGTGCGGAACACATATCAGGGGAGGCGAATCGCCAGGCCGAATCACTGAGCAGGGCGACGGTAGACCACTCAGAGTGGAGTCTAGACCCGTCTCTGTTCAGGGAAATTTCGGAGAGGTTCGGACAGCCACAGGTGGATTTGTTTGCCTCAGCGACAAATGCCCAAAGTACTTCACAAGGTTCCTGTCACCGGGGGCGGAGGGGATGGATGCCCTCCACAGCAAGTGGCCCAGGGGCCTGCTTTATGCATTTCCCCCTCTGCCACTAATACCGGCAACCATTTGCAAGATCCTTCTAGAACAGGCGGAGGTAATCTTAGTTGTCCCGCACTGGCCAAGGCGACCGTGGTTTGCCGACCTCGTGGATTTGTCAGTCTCTCCGCCATAGAGGATTCCGCTGGGTCGCATATCTCTCAGTCAAGGGAATCTTCAACACCCAGATCCCCAGTGGCTTCAAGTAGCCGCTTGGCACTTGAGCGGGAGAGCTTAGCCAGGCAGTCCTATTTGTCTGGGGTGATCTCCATGATACAAGCCTCAAGGCGACCCTCCACTAATAGAATTTATGATGCCACGTGGAAGAGTTTCTGCATGTGGTGTAATACACATACTCTTAGACCTTTAACGGTCACCATCCCTGATATTTTAGATTACCTGTTGGAGGGGTTGAACAAGGGATTGTCAAATAGTACCATCCGCAGACAGATTGTGGCCCTATCAACAGTCCTCACTTGTGACAATCTACACTCATTATCACAGCACCCGGTGGTTGCTGCTTTTCTAAAAGGGGCAATTAACACCAGACCCCCTACGGTCACCGATACCCCTCATGGGATTTACCAAGAGTGTTGCAAGCCCTCTCAGCTTCACCGTTTGAACCCCTAAGGTCTTGCTCACTCTACTTCCTCTCTCTGAAGGTTGCCTTTCTGGTAGCCATCACGTCGGCAAGATGTATTTCGGAACTGGCCACCCTCTCAGTCAGAAGCAATCTGTGCATTTTTCTGGATGACAGAGTGGTCCTTAAATTGGACCCTTCTTTCATTCCAAAAGTCAATACATGGTTCCATAGGTCCCAGGACTTGATTCTTCCAGACTTTTGTCCCAATCTAGCACATCGTCTGGAGAGACAGTGGCATAAACTAGATGTGCGCAGGGCTTTGCAGCATTACGTCAAGCAGACTGCCGCTTTTCGCAAGTCGGAGGCCTTGTTTGTGTCTTTTCAGACCTCTTCCATGGGTATGAAGGTATCATCTTCAACCATAGGGAGATGGATCAGGGCATGTATTGCTCACACATATAGATCCCAGTCTTTGCCAGTGCCAAAAAACATCACCACTTATTCAACACATAGCGCAGCCACATCAGCGGCCTGGTCTACCCAGGCTTCCGTTGAAGAGATCTGTAGGGCAGTGACTTGGTCTTCTCCCTCTTCATTTATAAGGCATTACAAACTGAATGCCTTTTCTCAGCATGATGATGTAGCATCCACACCCACCCTTTACAGTCAGTCTAGGCAGGTGTAATTACAGGAGGAGCCATTGCGTCAGCCTTTAGAACATAAGAACATAAGAAGAGCCATGCTGAATCAGGCCAAAGCCCATTGAGTCCAGCATTCTGTGTCACACAGTGGCCCACCAATTGTACATGGGGATCTTGAGCAGAAAGAGAAGGCAAAACCCTCCCTTTCCCTTGACCCCCAACAAATGGTACCCAAGGGAATCCTGCCTGCCTCAACCAACATAGAGGCGGCACATGGACATCCGTTTTAATAACCACCGATACACTTTGCATCCATGAATCTATCTAGCCCTGCCTTGAAGCTGTCAAGGCTGACAGCTGTCACGACCCCTTCAGGAAGTGAATTCCATAAATCAACGACCCTCTGGGTGAAGAAATATTTCCCTTTATTTGTCCTCACTTTCTTAGCTATGAGCTTTAGGGAGTGCCCCCTTGTCCTGGTATTGTGTGATAGAGAAAAGAATTTTTCTCTATCCACCTTTTCTATCCCATGCATGATTTTATACACTTCGATCAAGTCACCCCTTAAACGCCGTCTTTCAAGGCTGAAGAGACCAAGGCGTTGCAATCTGGTTTCATAAGGGAGGCGCTCCATTTCCTTGATCATTCTTGTTGCCCTTTTTTGCACCTTTTCCAGTTCCATTATATCCTTCTTGAGGTGCGGTGACCAGAACTGTACACAGTACTCCAAGTGTGGTCTCACCATCGATTTGTACAGAGGCAATACAACACTTGCTGACTTATTTTCGATTCCCTTCCTATTCATGCCAAGCATGGAATTTGCTTTTTTTACTGCTGCTGCGCATTGGGTTGACATCTTCATCGAGCTGTCCACCAAAACCCCAAGATCCCTTTCTTGGGTTGTCTCAGAAAGTTTGGTCCCCATCAGTTGGTAAGTATAATTGGGGTTCTTTGCCCCGATGTGCATAACTTTGCACTTGTTTAGATTAAAATGCATTTGCCACTTTGTTGCCCACTCACACAATTTCGAGAGATCCTTCTGGAGCTCCCGACAATCAGTTTCACTTTTCACAACCCGGAACAATTTAGTGTCATCAGCAAACTTGGCTACCTCACTATTAACTTCTACATCCAGATCATTGATGAATAAATTAAAAAGTAATGGTCCCAAAACTGAACCTTGGGGTACACCACTTCTCACTTCTTTCCATCCGGAGAATTGTCCATTTATTGCCACCCTTTGCTTCCTACAATTTAGCCAGTTACCAATCCAGGACAAGACCTCTAATTCCGTGGCTGGAGAGCTTTTTTAGGAGCCTTTGGTGAGGAACTTTGTCAAAAGCCTTTTGAAAGTCAAGATATACAATATCAACTGGGGCCCCTTTATCTATGTAATTATTTACACCCTCAAAGAATTCTAACAAGTTAGTAAGACATGATTTGCCTTTGCAGAAACCATGTTGATTTTCTTTCAGCAATGCCTGTTTTTCTATGTGCCCTGTAATTTTATCTTTAATAATGGTTTCCATCAGTTTGCCTGGAATTGAGGTTAGACTGACTGGTCTATAGTTTCCTGGATCACCTCTGGGTCCTTTCTTGAAGATCGGGGTTATATTTGCTTCCCTCCAATCCTCCGGTACAGTGCCTGATCTTAGAGAAAGATTGTATATTTTAGCTAGAAGTTCAGCAATTTCACACTTGAGTTCCTTGAGAATTCTAGGGTGGATGCCATCTGGACCCGGCGATTTGTCTTTGTCATGTATGCTTCGCCTCGTCAAAACTGGGGAAAGGACCGCCCATAGGAGGCATGACTGAAGTTCTAACTTAGTCTCAACTGAGCAGGAAGGCTGAGATTACCACCGGTGGATGCTACATCATCATGCTGAGAAAAGGCGTTCGGGTAAGATAACACCCCTTCTCTACTGGGAGATTAGAGCAGTGAAAATGAAGAATAGAGTATGGATATGTTTTCTCTCTTATGGGCTTACTAGCTAACATTATCTGTGTTTTTAGTTTCAGCTTTGCTTGATAATGTTGACTCATCTTGGAGATTACTAGTAGAAAATATGGTATATAGGTTTTTACAGAATACACTTCAGGAAGTGTCATCAACAGCATGATTTGTAAGGCCAGCAGAATCAGCTGGCTTTCTCAGAACTGTAGATTTGAGAAATCAGTCTTATATTTTCTGCTGGCAAGATATCTAAATCAAGTAACTGTCCAAATTTGGAAGAGCTCTAACTTTAGCATGTTTATATTTACTTTTAATGCTGTTCCTAAATGGAAATTTTAAAAGTCCCATATACGTTCAGATTTTGCTTTGTGATGAACATGATTGAACCTACTGCTCATATCCTGTTACATTGCTCTTTTTATAAAGATGCACAATTACATATTTTAACCCAATAAGTACAATGTTGTTAATCTAGAAACTCTGCCTGATTGTATACAATGCAGAAGTAACTTGTTGTTACCCTTCAGGGTTTGTTTTAAAGTTTCTATGAGATTTCCTGGTGCTGCCCCATTCAAGTACTTATTTGGCCTGAGCCCAAAAAAGTTGAGGCAGGTGTTATCAACTTCTGACATCCAATTCACTCTCAGTGAATTCCTTAAATTTTCTTGAGAGAGGTATTAGATACCTAATATCTTGCTGAAGCAATTCTCTTTTCCAGAATACACAGATGGCCATCATGTTTTGAATGCTTCTATATGCTTTGTGTATATTAAGAATGAACCATTTGACTTCTGAATTACCAACATTTACTGGAATTTATGTTCTTTACTTGTTTTTTTATTGTGCTTTGGGCTTTTTTAAAATATGGTCCAGCTGAAAGGAAAAACAGAAACTAAGCATCCTAAATAGAAATATAATCCTTCAACAAAAATAAACTGATTCAGTTCCAAATACAATTTTAGTTTTCTAAGCCTCTCTCAGATATGAATAGAATGAAATTCCCAGGCTCTAAGACTGCGTGTGTTGCAGTACTCAGAATACAATAGGAAAAGTGTCCACTTTTGGAAGGGGCTGTTAAAACAGACTCCTAAGACCAATATTGCCTTTGGCTTCAAATAGTTGTTCACACACCCTTCTGGCAGGAAAGTACTAAAGTTCCTGCCCAAAAGCTGGTAAAGGTGAAAGGAAGATAAAGGGACAAACGGTTCTTTAAGGAAAAAGGAACAAAGAGAAATCTTACAAATACCAAATAAATAAATAGGAACCCTCAGCTTTCTAAGTATGACCATGTTTATGTAAATTAGTAATTTTAATTCTACTTTTTTTCAAAATGGCTTAGCTTTTTCAATTCACTCAAAATTCCTGATATATTTATTGAACTGAATTAATTAAAAAGTTACCCACAAAAACCACTGTAAAGTACAAAAAAATGATATTCTGACATTTGAAGTTATATTTTACACTTTACAAGTTACTGTTCCCCTGTTCCTCCATTTCATGTGGAAATCCCTAAAATTATTCTTCCTTCCAATATCATACATTTTCATTTATTCATAGTCTTGTAATATTTAATATAAAATATGATAGATCTATTTATTCATCTGCAAAATAGCCAATGAACTGCAGTGGTTAGTCTGCAGCAAATTGAAATGTTCTTGCCCAAATAGACAAAAACACTCAAGATGACATTACAGGGAAGTGTACTTTAGGAGTAGAAAAGAAAAATAAACTATAGGTCATTTTGAAGATGAATGATTTTTACACATTCATTACACATTACACATGGTATGTGAAAATAACTTTGAGAAACGAGCAGCCATATAGACAATGTCTGATAAATGAAATTAGAATCTGAAGGAAGATGAGTAGAAAAGGGACCTTCACTAGTTTTGGGAAGAATAAAAGTAAGGGAAAGAAGAATTATTTACAGATTTACAAGATCTTTGTTAGTTCTTCAACTAGTCAAGATGACAATGAATATTAAGTCTACAGGTAGTCCTCAAGTTACGAAGGGAATGAAGCCTGCCCATTTCATTTGTAACTCGATTCATGGGAATGAATCTCATACCTTGAATGCAATTCATTCCCAGCTTTCGCCCACACATTTGCTAATTTAATGCATGGACGAATGCTTGGCTCGTTAAGTGAACATGAGATATCTCATTCTCTCTCCCCTCGGGTCCCCACAATTGCTCCCTCCACCCAATCGTGCCACACTAGGTCACTTTGTGAAGATCTGTCTCCTTTCCAGCCTCTCTGTTTCTTTCTCTCATTCCGGCAAGAGCAGAGGGAGGCCTCCAAGGCCCAGAACAGAGGCCATGGACAGCAGCCATGTGCTTCCGGAGGTCCATTCTGGATCTCCATGACATCCCTCTGCTCTTGCCAGGAGCAGAAAAAGAAATAAAGAGGCTAGAGACGAGACAGATCTTCACAAGGTAGGTGACCTGGCATGGCATGATTGGGCGGGGAGGCAATTGTGGGGACCCCAGGGGAGGAAGAATGAGGTATCTCAGTGGGGGAGGCTTGGGTGTGTGAAGCAGGTGACCTGTTCTATCACTGTTCTACCCTGAGATACCTCCACCAGGCCTCTGAGGTCCACAATGAATCTTCAGAGGCATGCAGAAGCCTCCCCCTCAGATCCCCCGGATCTCTGGAAGCACATCTCTGGAAGCACACTGCCCACAGCCTCCATTCTGAGCCTCGGAGGCCTGGAAAAGGCCTCCGAGGCCCATAATAGACATCCAGAGGCATGCAAAAGCATCCCCCGGCTTCTGTTCTGGGCCTCCAAGGCCTAGAATGAACCTCCGGAGGACTGCGGAAGTGTCCCCCGGCCTCCTTTCTGGATAGCAGCAGTCCAGAAAAGGCCTCTGACACCCAGATTGGGCCTCTGGAAGCCTGCAGAAACCTTCCCGGCTTCCATTCCATTCTCTGTTGCAGAGAACAGAGGCCTAAACTATTGTGACATCACACGAGATCAGTAGAGTCAGATCTTGTGCTACTGATTTTGCGTGATCTTGCATTACTTTAGGCTTCCATTCTCTGTGAATGCACTGAAGGCCTGGAGCAGCCAAGAAAGTGAAGGATCTCTCAATCTCCGCAAGGTGATTATCTACAAGCCTAGCACCTAGGGAGGCCTGAGAAGGGGAGAGGGAGGGAATAGTCAGGGTGAATGTTGCATTGCCACTGCGGTCATTCATAAGGGTGAATGGCTGCCGTGGTGTGGCAACATTCGTAATTTTGTGACTTTTTTGTAAACACTTGGGGGCACTTATCATGTAACTTTGAACGTTCACTAAAGAAACGCTCATAACTCAGGGATTACCTATATTGTAAGGTTAAATTAACAAAATTTTGCAAGGTTGAAAGTACCCCTCTCTTATTTTTACTCTCCTGAAAAGTAGGGAGACTCCCTTTTGGGATACATTCTCCACCACTCCTCCTTTAGACTCATATTTTATTTATCAGACTATTGTTCAGCTCTTCCTCTTATCTCCCAAGGCCAGTCCCATATACTGTTATATCAGGGGATTAATAGAGGGTGATGTTCTCTGTTCTACCCTCCAGAAATGCTGTCTGCCTATTCTGCTGCTCCAGTAAATAAGCAATACAAATAAGCCTTCAATTCCAAAATCCTGAATTAAAAAACAGTAGTCTGTTCTCCAATAATCTAACATGAGAAAACATGTTGTAACTTTTTTTATCACAATAAGATGAAATCTGTAAGAATTTTGTAAATTGTGTAAAACTTGAGGTGCAGATTTTCATTCTACAGTCCAAAACCTGATGTTTTGTGGTAGAAATACCTGTAACAGTGTTTTGAGTACTCTGTTATGAATTTTGAATAAGTAAGAATAATATTCACTGTCATCTGAAATTTGTCAAACTTCATATAGCTAAGGTGAGCAGAAAATATGCAAGGAGCAATGGGTTTTTCAAGAATGATAATGCCACTTTTTAAAATTTAATGGAACTGCCTGTGGAAAATTGAGGCAGAAATAATGGAATTAATTTCATGTCTTTTCCAGAAAATTAAATATTATCTGGACTAGGTCAGACTGCTCATAGATAATGGACACTTAGTTTCCCAAGATGAGATGACAATGAAATAAATAAATAAATAGAAACTTTCAATACCCAATACACTGAGATTTAGTGGATCAGCAGAAGTCTGAACTCGACAATCATGCTTTGAGCACAGACTTTTTGTTCAGGAATCAATATATTCTTTTTTGTCTTCTGCTATGTAGCTTTTAATATTTATATTCCCATGGTGAGTGAGATTTGTAATCATAAGTGTTGATCAATATGTGCTGTTCATTGTTCTTTTAAAAGTTTTGCGTAAGTAGAGGTTTGTCTGTGCCCTTCAATGATTACTAGACAATCCATGACCCATTGGGCCATACGATAATATAGCCTTACCTAAAGAGAGAAACCATAAAAAATAGGCCTTTCAGCAGTGATGATGCCCCTTTTTAAAATATAATGGAACTGCCTGTGAAAAATTGAGGCAGAAATAATGAAATTTATTTTGTAATTAATTTGCCCTTTAAAGAAAAAAAGCAGTGGGGGAAGTGGCCTGTGATTTCCTGACAGCTTTTTCATTGACTTTCCTTGTAGGAAACTGGCAGAGAATGTTGGAAATGATGATCAAGTGAGCATAATTTAATGATGTAGTTCCTGTAGGAGAAGGAATGGCAGAACATGAGGGTGGGATGTAAAGGGGAATCAATCTATAATCATTACATAGTCAAAAGAGAACTAAATATAACTCTCCTTAAGTGGCATGGACCCTTATCTAACTCTAACCAGGTGTTGACTATTAGTTGAGAAAATTCCTGAGCATAAGCTTTAAAATCAATCAATTTAATTGAACCTTCATATGTGGATCTGGTCTTTCACACTTGTTCTACTGCAGTTGTTAACTGAATCATCCGCAGTTGTTAAATGAAACTTCAAATGATTATAACTTTTGAATTTACTGCCAGTTTCTCTATTGACTGCTTGTCAGAAGCCAGCTGTGATGCCCACAAATGTTGATCACATGATTGTGAGATGCTGCAATGGTAAGCTCAAGAACCAATGGTAAAACTACATTTTCAACACCGTTGTAACTTCAAAAGGTTGCTAAACTGGGCAGTCATTAAATGAAAACTACTATAGTGTGCATTCACTCAGTGCATAAAAACTACCTCATACTAAAACCAAATACACACATACACACAGAAATATATATATGTAAATCCACACATCCCATCCTAACAATCTTACTTTTTAATTATATTTTTTAAATCATTAAGATGTATAGATAATTACCAATGCTTCATTATCTTGGATTCTGAGCAGTGTCAATATTAGACATGCCCTACTGTTCTTCCTAGTGCTGGTTGTTAGGAAATTAAATCAGTTAAACAGCTCACTTATTATATGTAGGTGTTGCCACACATACATAATGCTATGTATTGAACTTCATTCCATTCACAAAATATATTATTACCATAAAGGAACTTCAGCAACATGGTATGTAAAATTTAACTCCTGTTGTTTGTGAATATATTGTGTATGTTGCCCACTTTTGATATTTCCTACCATATTACTGCATTAAAAAGCATATTTTTCTTTAATTTATCTGTCTTCAAGCAGAGACTGGACGGCCATCTATCTGGGATGGTTTAAGGAATCCTGCCTCGAGCAGGGGGTTGGACTCGATGACCCGGGAGGTCCCCTCCAACTCTACGATTCTATGATTCTATGAATTGAAGATATGATGCTAACCTAAGGTGTAACATAATGGGAATGACTCTTTCCTCTCTTGGACTTTTTCCTGATTTCCTCCTTTTTTAAGAACTGCCACATGGAAGAAATGCAAAACAGTTTTCAAATCCAAAATTGTGATTAAACTCACAATTACTCTTCAATATCTTCATCATCAATGACTTAGATGAGGGAATTGAAGGGGAATTCATCAAATTTGCAGATGACATCAAACTGGCAGGAGTAGCCAACACCCCAGAAGACAAACTCAGGATCCAAAAAGATCTTGACAGACCTGAACAATGGGCCCTATCCAACAAAATGAGTTTCAATGTGAAGAAAAGCAAAGTTTTACATTTAGGCATTCTCTGTGTGAATGCCGCTTCCAAAAGTCCATTCTGGGCCTGAGCAACAAAAAATTAGCTACTGGTTCTACCGAAGTGGTGTGAACTGGCTGAATCCGACCACTGGAGACCTGGCTTAAAAATAGTAACTGTAAGAGGGTCCTTGGAGTTGTAGTGGACAATCACTTGACTATGAGCCAGCAATGTGCAGCAGCAGCCAAAAAAAGCTAATACAAGATCAATCAAGATCACGTGAAGTATTAGTACTGCTTTCTAAAACCCTAGTAAGACCACACCTGGAATACTGCAGCCAATTTTGGTCACCATATCACAAAAAAGATGTTGAGAGTTTGGAGAAAATTCAGAGAAGAGCAACTAAGATGATTAAAGGCTTGGAGACTAAAACATATGAAGAACGGCTGCAAGACTTGAGTTTGGCTAGTCTAAAGAAAAGAAGAAATAGGGGAGACATGGTAGCAGTATTCCAGTATTTGAGGGGCTGCCACCAAGAAGAGGGGATCACATTATTCACCAAAGCACCAGAGGGCAGGACAAGAAACAATGGTTGGAAACTGATCAAAGAGAGAAGCAACTTGGAATTAAGGAGAAAGTTGCTAACAGTGAGGACAATTAACCAGTGGAACAGCTTGCCTTCAGAAATCGTGGGTGCTCCATCACTGGAGGTTTTTAAGAATAGACTGGACAGTCACTTGTCTGAGATGGTATAGGTCAGTGATGGCGAACCTTTTAGAGACTGAGTGCCCAAGCTGCAACCCAAACCCCACTTATTTATCATCGGGTGCCAGATGGGCGTGGCCCACTGGGTAGGCGTGGCATACCGGGTGGGCATGGCCAGCTCGATGTCACTCATGTCAGGGGCACTTGTGCAGGCCTGGGCAGGACTGGGGCAGATCTGCGGGTCTCTGGCAGAGGGGGTGGGTGGGACCGGGCCGAGCACTGGGGCATGGTCTATTGGAGGAGCCTCACTGAGCCTCAGGCCATGCAGAGGGCCCCTAGACAGTGGCACAGACTGCCCAGAGCCCTGGGCAGTGGAGGTCAAGCGCCCTGCCCGGCCCTTGAGCTCCCACAGCACCAGGACCCCACAGCCCTGCCTAGCCTAGCCGCACTTCCCCGAGGCAGTGCCCAGCTGCGTTTACCTCCTCCTCAAGGCTACTGCTTCTGTGCTCGCTCTCCTTGACCAGGTTACTTATGGTGGGTGCAGGAGGGCAAAGTGCGTGGGTCAGAGGGAGGCCCATTCCCTCTCCATGTGAGGAGACCTGGCTTCCGTTCTTCCCCATCCAGACCCGCATGGCCTCCAGGCACTGGGTCAGCACGGCAAGAGCATCGTTGGGGTGGTTCGGCGTGGAAATGTACAACTGAGTATCATCAGCGTACAGATGGTACTCCACACCAAAACCACAGATGATCTCACCCAGCGGTTTTACATAAATGTTGAACAGTAGGGGCGAGAGGACCGACCCCTGAGGTACCCCACATATGAGGGGTCTCGGGGTCGACCTCTGACTTCCTGTCAACACAGACTGCATCCGGCTGGAGAGGAAGGAGGAGAACCACCGCAAAACAGTGCCCCCTATACCTAACCCCTCCAACCGTTGCAGCATGATACCATGATCAATGGTATCAAAAGCCGCCGACAGGTCCAAAAGAACAACCTCTGTCCCGGGCCCTCCAGAGGTCATCCACCAATGCGACCAATGCTGTTTCCATGCTGTAGCCAGGCCTGAAGCCCGACTGGTGTGGATCTAAGTATAACGATTCCTCCAGGTGCTGCAGGAACTGTCGGGCAACCATGCTCTCGACAACCTTCGCAAGAAAGCGAAGGTTGGAGACAGGACGATAATTTGATAAAACAGATGGATCCAGGGTAGGCTTCTTAAGGAGGGGCCTCACTACCGCCTCTTTCAAGGTGCCAGGAAAGACACCCTCACTTAAAGAAGCATTAATAATTGCCTGGAACCAGCCTCGTACCACCTCCCGGGATGCCAACACCAGCCAGGAGGGGCACGGGTCCAATGAACAAGTGGTCGCCCTAAGTCCCCCGAGCAACCTGTCCATGTCCTCGGGAGTCACGGGGTCAAACTCATCCCAGATAACAGTCTCAAGACCAGACTCCGTCTCTCCCACTGGACACACCCAGTTGAAATCAAAGCCTTCCCGTATCTGAGCGATTTTATCATGCAGATATTTTCCGAAATCCTCAGCTCTACCCTCTAAGGGGTCTCCTCTCACCTCCTGATGAAAGAGGGAGCGGGTCACCCTAAACAAGGAGGCTGGGCGGTTGTCTGATGACGCGATAAGAGCAGTGAGGTAAGAACACTTCTCTGCTTTTATCGCCGCTAGGTAGGACCTAATATGGTCTCTTACCAGTGTTTGGTCAGATTCGGCAAGGCTCGATCTCCAACTGCTCTCTAGGCATCTTTTCCGGCGTTTCATCTCTCTCAGCCCCTCATTATACCAAGGGGCCAATCGAGACGTACGTCAAATCAGAGGCCGCAAAGGCACGACCCAATCTAGAGCACCGGCCGCAGCCCTATCCCAGGCTGCCGCCAACTCTTTGACCAAGTCGTGTATCCGAACCTCAGGAATTAGCCCAAGCTCTGCCTGGAACCACTCGGGCTCCATCAGCCGCCTGGGGCGGTACCATCTCACTGGTTCCGCCTCCCTGCGGTGGGGTGTAGCGGTCAGGAAGTCCAAGCGAAGGAGAGAGTGGTCAGACCATGACAGGGGCTCAATGACTATATCCCCTATATTCTGACCACTCAGCCACTGTCCAGAGACAAAAACCAGGTCAAGCGTGTTCCCCCCTGTGTGTGTGGGGCCTTGAATTACCTGGGTCAGGTCCATGGCTGCCATGGAAGCCATGAACTCTCGAGCTTCCCCAGATGTCCCGCCCACAGATGGCAGGTTGAAGTCACCCATGACTATTAGCCTGAGAACCTCAACTGCTACTGCGGTGATAACGTCCAGGAGCTCGAGCAGGGAGGTTGACACATGGCAGGGAGCCAGGTATGTAATCAACACTGCCCTCGGACCCCCAAGGTCCCACTTCACCAGGAGGGATTCACAGCCTGCCATCTGAGGAACAGTGACCTCCCTCGGCCTGTAGTCTTCCCTAATCATGACCGCCACTCCCCCACCCCTGCCCTGAGCTCTCGGCTGATGGAAAGCAATGAAACCCAGTGGGCACATTTCCACCAGAGGGACACCGCCCTCCGGTCCCAACCAGGTCTCTGTTATACCTGCCAGGTCTGCTCCCCCCTCTAAAATTAAATCTTGAATGAGGGGGCCCTTATTTACCACAGACCTGGCATTGCACAACAACAGCCTACAGCCCGGGCCCTGTGGTTCTGAATAACCTCGAGAACAGGTAGAGCTTTGGGGGTCGGAGCGCATGACCACTCGTAAACAGTGGGTACGCACTCCCTTATTATAATACGGCCTCCTGCTCCCGCCATATCTGCCCCTCCCGCTTACGGTACTAATTGGAACTAGATCAGCCTTAATCAGTTCCCCATCCGAACCCACAGGACTATGTCCCCTTCCGTTGCCTGGCCTGTCTTCCAGCTCCCTTCCAACAATTCCTTCCCCCGCCCTAAACACCCCTTCCCCACATCTACCCTCCCTTAAAACTTTCATTAAAAAACTATTTAAAAAACCCCAAAGCCCCTTGTTTGACGCATGCCATCTCTCAGGACTCCAAAGTCCATCCTCGATATGGGCCCTTGATAATGCAGAGGGCTATGATTGCGAGAAGGGGACATCTCGCAATGCAAGAAGAGTCGATCTCAAGTAGGGAGCCAGTCAGATAAAATACATCGATGGGGTCCAGCAAGAAACCAGGCAGTTCGATCTAAATTAAAATCCAAAATTCCAGAGTTCCATAATTCCATGAGGGTGACAGTGATAACGAGGATAATGATGGAATTAAATAATCCGGGCAGGGGGAAAAAAACCCTATGTTCCATCCTGCTCCATTAATCCACAGTCTACAAGTTCAAAATATGTGCTGCCAGGGGCAAGGACCAGATCTCTAAAAGGGGGTCCATAAAGGCAGAACCAAAGTCAAAGTCCGGGATTATATTTCATCAGGGCTATTTACTGCCCACCTGATGGTGATTCCACTTTCCTATTCCGTATAACTAACAGGACGGGGGGGCACTACAATTCTTCCATTTGGCCTCATCGTTGATCACTCTTCATCGGGGAGGGGGAAGCATGACAACGCTGTTTCCCTCACCATAAATCCACAAGTCCAAGCTCCATGCTGCCCCTCTCCATCATCCACAACCTCCAGCTGTCTTCCCAGAACTGCCGACCAGCAAAATGGGGGAGGGGGGGCACTGAACTCTTCCCTTTTACGGCGGCCACCTATGCCTCTCAGCTGCCCACCGAAGCCGCATGTTCATATGGTGGTAGTAGGGAGAGGGGTGGTAAGGGGAGGGGAAGGGACCAAGCCATTTCCCATCACAGATAGTCTTCCGAGAAACAGGAGCCTCCCCACGGAGATACAAAAGCCTCATCCGAGAAACAAAAGCCTCTCAATGGTCCTCTCACCCTTCCACAGATCGCTCGTTCACACAATAAGAGGAGGGAGGGGGGAGCTGCCGCCAAACTCTTCTCCCTTGCGACGGACTCTCATCCAAACTCCCAAACTGGCTCCACACTCCATCAAGGCCAAAAGGGGGTGGATCCCCCGACTTCGTTCGCTCATTCCGGAAAGGAGGAAATCAACAAATGTGCCTCTGGAAAGCCAAGATGTTCCACTGCCAGAATCCCCGGTGTCCTAGATGTTTCTCTCTTTTTTTAAAAAAATATATTTTATTGGTTTTTTTTAATTTTTACAGAAAAAAGAAACTACTCAAATCAAATCATAGTGTTAAAATAAACAACCATCCATAAACAAAACATAAATACATTTTTCAATACATCAAATACCAATAGCTCAACTGAAAATAATCATGCCAAACAATTAACATTACTGCCCGGTACCCCCACCACCACGTCCCCCTAACCCTATCCTTCCCCCCTCACATACCAACTAGCTACTTTCCTCCCTCCTTCTCTTCTCTATACCCACCTATCCCTACTCATCCCCCTCTTGCCATCCTTCTTTCTACTTCCTTTCTACTTCCCTCCATCCTTCTCTATCTCCATCCTACTCTTCCCCCTTCTTATCAACTTCCACTTACATCAGCCTTCACTCCTCCTTCCTCTTTCCATCAGATGTGGTGCCCAGAGGCCACCCGAGCAACCCCTTAATGACAGTAATTACATATTCTTACATCAACCCCAATTACAGTTGAGAAAACATCATATATAAAATTATAAACCCTCCCTAACCCTCCCCCCCCGACTTCCCAGAGTGAGTACAGGGTAAAACAAAAGAAAACCCACTACATCAAACAAAATTATTATATAATCCTAACAAGAATTTTAAACTATATACTATATGCAATCTCTAAATCAATTCAATCCATTAGACAAAACAAACAAATCATCTTGTTAAGAATAATAATTTTCATTTACATATCTAAACCATCAATCTAAGTCAAACCTTAAATCACTTCAATCCATTGAGAGGTTATATAAAATCACCCAAACAATCAAGTTTTATATACATCTTCCAGTAATCAACCTCTTTCAAACCATTAAACATAAAAAAAATCATCTTTTTAGAAAAATAAACAAATAATATCAATAAACCCCTCAATTCAAACAAAAAAAAAAGAAATTTTTTTTTGTTCTTAATCAATTTAATATATCTTCCATTAAACATCCTCTCTTACATCTTACTTATAAAATTGGTCTTTGATTCAGCCCATAGTCTTAGATTAGCCTTAATTCCTTTCATTTAATTATAAATTTCATTTCTTCAATCGACTTCTGGGCTTTCTCATCTGTCAAATAAACCTCCATAACCAATACAGTCTATTTATTCCATTTCTAACTTACATTCCTTCAACTTTATCCAATCAGATAATGCTTATCTATCCCATCAATCAATCAATCTAATATCAAACCTAGATCATTTCAAAGCAAATACATTCTTCATCAATTTAATTATATCCATTAATCATCTTCTCTTACATCTTACTCATAATCTTAGTCCTTAATTCAGTCCATAATTTTAAATTACCCATAGCTCCTTACATACAATTTTAAATTTCATTCCTTCAATCGAATTCTAGGTTTTTTTTTCAACCAGGTAAACCTCCATAACGAGGCCTCCCTTCCAAATAATAAGTCTCTCTTCTTTACTTCTTCAGCCCCATAAGTAAGTTGCTTCTTAAACTGAATCAATGTCTCTTTTTTCTCAATTAAATCCTCTTCTTGCTGCTTATCTAAAAGGAATAGCCATCTCTTCCTTTCTTGAAACAAATCCTCTTCCTCTCCATAGATGAACTGTTTATCAAGCAAGATCCATTTCCCTTTATTCTCTTTATTCTCAGTACTATCTTCTTCTTTTTCTTGTTCTTCTTCTAATTTAGATTGTATTATAAAATGTTCATCAGTCGATTGTAAATCAGTTTCCTTTGGAAGAAAGAATCTAGTTAATTGTTCTTGTTCTTCTTCTTTAGATTGTATTATAAAATGTTCAGCAGTCGATTGTAGATCAATTTCATTTGGAAAAAAGAATCTGGTTAATATTTCTGTAATAGTCTCTTTCAATATTGCTTTAAACTCTTGATTAAAACTCTTCACTATTTCAAGCCTTTCTTCATGAAATTTATCAATACAGTCCAAAATAGGTTTAACATTTGAATGTAAATTCCACTCCATTTTAAATTTAAAACAATCACTCTGGCTGTAAATCAATTCCTACAGCCATCTCTCTGGCTTCACTTACGAGAACAAGAAGAGAGAAAAAAGTAAAGAATTCACTTTCACTTTCCAGCACTTTCCTCTAACAATGAAAGCAGTGAAAGCTATACGCCATTTTGAAAGCATTATGTTGATTGTAGAAGTTAGAAATATATAGCCAGAAAAACAATAAAAAAAATACTTGCAATCCATTAAGAACTCCTGTATTCACTCAGTCTGCTTACAGTCTCTCCTGTGTTGTAATTTTTATAAGCAGAAGCGGTCGCGGCGTCTTTCTCTGTCTGATGACAGAAGCGTCTCTGGGCAGGAGCGTCCTCCGGAGCTTTAGGGAGCTCACACTCTTGATCCCTGAAAACTTTTTTTTCAGGGATTTAAGAGGAGCTCAACCCTGCTCCCGATGCTCTACACCTCTCCTTTGCCCGAAGAGGGGATTTTTCACCGCAAAAAACAGCTGGTGTGCGCTGTTTTTTGCGGCTTTACAAGCCCAGAGAACGGAGCCTCACAGAGGAGACTCTAGCGGCGCCGGCGGAGCCACCGGAAGTCTGTCCTAGATGTTTCTCGAGCCCCCCGGAGGAGGTCTCTAGCCATCAGACGCCCGGCTACTCCTACAGAGATACGTCCACCATCTTGCGCATGCTCAAGAATGTAGAACAGCACCACATTTTTCAAATAGCACTAAATAAATTACTACTAATATTTTTCTTTCTTAAAATACACATTTTTAATATTGTTTTAAGCAGTGCTGATGATGCTTTACAATAGCTGTCTTTGAGAGTTTTTTTGTAAACCACCCTGGATTTCTCAGAAACATTTAATTTCAAATTAGATGTTGATTTAATAAATTAGGCAGAAGAAACAAATGTTTAAATACATCTAAATCCCACAGACCTACTGCCTCCTAGGTGCGTACTGCAGAGAAAATAAGGCATTGCATTTCTAGCCAGCATAGCCACAGGATGATGGGAACTGTGCTTCATGACACCCAAAATATATTAGTTTGGGTAAGGCTGGATTAAATTATAAAAGAGTAAATGAGAGGAAGTAGAAGCAAGAAACACTTTCCACGTCTCCGATAAAATGATTGGGGGGGGTTTCAACTCCAATTCCTTTTAACTTCCCATTCAATCCAAAGAGTTCTATGATTTTAGGGAGGGGAGGTGGCAAGAATAGACCACAAAGCCAACGCATCACGTGTGTGTGTGTGTGAGAGAGAGAGAGAGAGAAAGAGAGAGAGGGGGGAGGAGGTTAAAAGAAGGGGGGAAGAAAGGGGGAAGATCCCCTTTTTTTGTAACACTTCGGCTTCCTCCTCCTCTTCCCCTCCTGGCTCTCTCTCTCTCTCTCTCTCTCTCTCTCTCTCTCTCTCTCTCTCTCTCTCTCTCTCTCTCTCTCTCTCTCTCACGCACGCACGCACACACACACACACACACACACACACACAGAGAGAGAGAGAGAGAGAGAGAGAGAGAGAGAGAGAGAGAGAGAGAGAGAAAGAGAGAGAGAGAGAGAGAGACCCTTCCTGCGCCACTGCATGTTCCCATCTCCACACCTTTCATTCCCACAGGCTGGGCATGCCCTGGGGTGCTAGGCTTACAGAATGCCAAGGCCCAAGCAAGGAAAGGCATGGTGCAGCAAAGCAGAGCCGGACAAGAAGAGGCCCGGCAAAGTGGGGAATGGCCAGGCGTGACAGGCGAGACTTGGAGGGGTGGGGCGGGGTAGGGTGAGGCAAATGAGCTGCAGCTGCTGCTGCAAAACATCAGCCCCCAAGCACTCACTGTTTCCTGTGTGTGCACCGGACGGGTGCCCTGCCAGGTTGGGGTGGGCCAGGGCTGGGGCAGCGGGGGCCAGTCCCTTGCCATTTCTGGGACAGTCCCAGGGGGCCAAATTTGGGCCCTCCTATGCCCAGCCTGGCCTGCAGGCCTTGTGTTTTACATGTCTGAGCTACAGCTTTGATGGCTCTGTAGGCACCTGCTGTCAGAGAAGAGAACTTTGTAGCTCTGCCTACAGAGCCACTAATGCAGCAGGTGGAGGCTCGAGGAGGGAGGGTACTGAAGTGGGTGGTCGGGCCAATGGCAAGTGCCATGCGTCTGAGCGGAAAGCGGCCTCGGAACAAGTGGGGGAGGTAAGGAAAGAAATCCTCACTTCCCCCAGAAACTGCCTTTCTTTCCTTACCTGACTCCTTGTCCCATGCTCCTTCTCCTTAGCGATGTGCCCCTGCCATGTGCAAGGAAACAAAGGAAGTCTTTTTGGGGAGGGGAAAGGTCAATCAATCAATTCCATCTTCACAATCTTTCACGAGAAGTTGGAATTGATTGATTGACCTTCCCCCCCCAAAAAAAACTTTCTTTGTTTCCTTGCACATGGCAGCGGCAGCAGATCACAAAGGAGAAAAGTCATGGGGCTGGGAGTCTTGTAAGGAAAGAAAGACAATTTCTGGAGGGAGGGAGGATGTCTTTCCTTACCTGTCCCACTTGTTCTGAGGCCACTTTTTGCTCAACTGCATTGCTCTTGCCAATGGCCCGACCACCCACTTCAGCACCCTCCCTCCCGGAACCTCTGGCCTCCACCTGCTGCTTTGGTCAGCCTGCCAGCCCCCACCTCAATGCCCTGCCCATTGCCGCCCAGCACGGCCTCCCCGGGGCTGCAGAAGTTGGCCTGGCATGGGAAGGGCACGCACCCCACCCTCCCGCCATCATGCAGGGTAAGGTTGCTGTGCCCACCCCCGCCCAGATGCCCTCACCTCCCCCAAGCATTTTTTTTTACTAACCTGCCTTTCAGCTGCATTCCGTTTCTCCGTTTGCTTCTCAGCCTTCGCTGCATGTTTGTGGAACTATTGGTAAAAAAAAAAAGTTCCATCAGACTTTCTATCTTCTTGAGATCTCATGAGAAGTTAGAAAGTCTGATGAAACTTTTTTTTTACCGATAGTCCCACAAACATGCAGCGAAGGCTGAGAAGCGAATGGAGAAATGGAATGCAGCTGAAAGACAGGTTAGTAAAAAAAAACCGCTTGGGAGAGGCGAGGGCATCTGGGCAGAGGCAGGCATGGCAACCTTACCCTGCATGGCTTCGGTAGGTGTCTGGCAGGGGGAGGGAAGCAACTGGTCCATCATCATGCTAGCGTCGCCGCATTTCTTCTCCACCCCATGCACAGGCCCCGCCCCACCCCTCGCATGGAGTGCCCTGCTCCCACCGCTCCCCTCACAAGGCACCTTCTTTCCAGCTACGATGCGTCACTTCCTCCGCCGCTGTGTGATACTAAAAATAAAGTTCAATCAATCAATCAATTCTAACTTTGTGAGATCTTTTTTTCCCATGAGAAGTTGAAATTGATTGATTGAACTTTCTTTTTTTGCACATGGTGGCGGAGGCCTAAAGCAAAAACGTTTGATAAAACCCAGCTTGCCCGGGGAGATTTTGATGCAGGTTGCTCATGGATGGGACTGAAGGCCTAGGACTGGGGCAATGGTGCACGTGCCATAGGTTCGCCACAGAGAGGGCTCTGCATGCCACCTGTGGCACGTATGCTATAGGTTCGCCACCACGGGTATAGGTCCTCCTGCTTGTGCAGGAGTCTGGACTAGACCCCCACGGTCCCTTCCAGCTCAATTCTATTCTACCTATTCATCTATGAACAGTTCAAACTACTTCATAAACCAAAATTTGAGATTAATTTGCTTCACAGAGAGCTGAGGCTTAAATTAATTATGTCCACAGTGGGCTAGATGTATAATAAATTGTGATATTTTTTTAAAAAAGAAACAGCTGGACACATTCATGGTTTGTAAAGAACAATATGTATCTGTGTTTTATATTGGTTTCATATGTTCAGTTGTTCATTGTACCTTTGATATGTTTAATTATTCTGTATATCATCCAGAGATCTGTGGTTATTAGAAAGTCTAAAAATGTCAAGTTTAGATAATAAAATGACACATTTGCCAAAGCCCATTACAGTATTTTTTGTGTGTATTTTTATGTTCCTACTGGGCTACTTCAATTAGGCACTGATATAACATGGACTGTATTAAGGAAAAAGAGGGAAGAATAAGTTAGTAATTATGCTGTTATAATTTTTTAGCCTCAAATACATTCCAGAAATTGAAAGAATATTTCAGCACTGGAGATTTCATAATAATAACTCTAGAAATATTACTTTTCACTGCAAAATTTGATTGGAATATCAAATATAATACAAAATATTTCTTTTGTATTGATTTATTTATATTATCAATTGTATCACCTTTACATATAGATGTTAACTTTTCTTATAGGAGGACATGAAAGTAATTATTTGTTCTAATAAACTTTTATTCTATATTTCAATTACTTTTATTTCAACAATATTGTAATAACAAAATATTTCTAAGAAAAAAGTTTATAAGCTCTTAAAATGCTACCATTTTCTCCAGGGGAGGAAAAAAAAGTTTTATAGCAAGAGGGTATTATAAAAGATATGAGTGTTTTCCCTAGTGTTGACATGATTCTTATGAAAAATACTGAATTGGATTCATTACTAACTTGGAAGCATCTTGTTTTCATTTTGACTTCCAGGAATCCAGACTGATGACTAGTGCTCATTACCTAAGAGGAAATAGCATAACTCTTGTCAGCAAGACTAATTCGATACACATGATTTTGGTTCAACTAGGCAGAATGCATTTACATAAAAAATGCTTTATCCATGTCATGTGTTAAGTGGAGCTTTAGCACACTCCAGTAAATGGTACATTCATTCAATACATTTTTATTCTGCTTTTAACGAAACCTGGAATGCAGATGTACAAACAAGAAACAAAATAATCATTTCAGACAGTTATGATCTCATTTGCATTTTTTTCTTTTTATGACTCTATAATCCCTTTTATTGGGGTGGAGTCGGGGCGACTGATGGAGCTAAGCATTTACTGGCTGGATGCCCTTCCTGATGCCTATGTGGAGTTCGCAGCAGATATTTTCTCTGTGCACCCTGATAGAGAAACATCTGTCACTGCGTAGGATTGAACTCTCAACCTTCCATTTTTTAGGCCACTGCATCGCTCATCTCCTTTGCAATTGATGCCTTATAAATCTGACCCTGAATACATACAAAACCATGGATACATCTTCTAAACCTCCATATTCAACTGACTGAAAGCTTTAAGTCAATCACTTCTATCACAATTAAATTTCCCATAATACTTCAAAATAACACTTTAAAATTATGGTAATCCACATTAATCACAATACAATTCAGAATCTTGACTCATGCTGCCCATATATTGCTTAACTTAATGCACAGTTAGCCACAGTGACACAACTTTGAAATGAAGTATTACTTTTTGTTTTATTCAGATATAAAAATAGTGAAGTAGTAAATGCCCAAAATTTTCCAAATGCTAATTAAATTTCATCATAACAAGCATTTATAAGTTGTATAATCATTTGTCATATGTACCACTATGTGGTGTTTGCAATTTTTGATAGTATCAAATTATTTTATGTTGAAAGATAAAGCAAGCAAATACATTTGATACTATCAAAAATTGCAAACACCACATAGTGGTACATATGACAAATGATTATACAACTTATAAATGCTTGTTATGATGAAATTTAATTATAAAATAGACAATCAAGAATCAGTAGTTACTAAAGCTTTAACTTTGGCCACATGCTCCCTATAAAAAATAGCAATAAATACTTTGCAATATTCTCTGTGGACCAAAATTTCTGAACATATTTAAAAGGCAGTTTCATACACAGCACATAATTCAAATTAAAATATGTTATTGGGATCAGATCTAACATTTCCAGGAATAGATGTGCATGGAACACTAGCTATCTGGACTCCACTGAAATCTTAATGTTGACATTTAAGGATGATGAATAAAAATCTGGAGTTCTCTATCTTTAAAGACTAAGTAAAGCCAATAAAAGTTAAATATCAGTCTTTCTTGGCTGAACAAAAGTGCTCTATCTCATATAGTTTGAGTCATCCAGTGCACTCAAAGACTGATTGCAATAGTTTATTTTGTTGGGAAGTAAAGAATTGGGGCAACCTTTTCCACCTGCCTGGGTCTTTACAGCACTAGTTCACCAAAGGTTATAACTAGGGCATTTCAATTAAATCAATGGTTGAACAAGCTCCTGGCAGCTGTGTCCTGCCCATTAATTTATCCCATTCTGTTTCCTTTCAACACTAGTGATCTGCTTGCATACATCTAATTTTGTAAACTGACAAGCCTAGAAGACTTTCAGTGAAACCAAGCAGACTTTGAGATGTAATACTTCAGCAAATACAGTAGCTGCAGATAACTCCCCACAGCATGAACACACAAATCCAGTCACTTTGCCAACCCCCTTGGTGGAGGCTGAAGATCTTCCATGCAAGATGACAACACCACATCTTGTGGATAATTCTGAAGCCATTCAGCATGGGAGCACTTTGGATAGCACTTGAAGAGAAAGCTGAGAATACCCTTCTCCCACAGTGCTAGCTGAAGTGTTTCCAGATTCTGGACAACATCAGTAAACGCTGCAGAATTGCCTGAAGCATGCATTGAAAATAACTAGTGTGGAGTATTTACAGCACATGCTAAAAATCTTCCAGGTAGGTTGAGCTTCAGTAAATGTTGAGGAAACCCTGCTTACAGAATAGTCAACTTCGAGATTTCATCAATATTTACTGGAACTCTTTGGTAATTAATCACTGAAGAAGTGAATTAGAGCCAACTGAATCAATGAAGCAAACTATGTGGCTTATTATTTCTGCTCAAGTACTGGTTGTACATTTGAGCAAATAAACTGCCAAGCTGACAGCAGCTATGCATATATTAAAAACAGATCATGAAGAAACTTTACATAAATCTTTATTAAATCTTGAGAATAGCATTTGTCACAATTTACTATCCAGAAAAAATGGGAGAAAGAAATTAATGAAGCTGCTTTATATCTTCTGCTCTGGGAAGTACAATCTGGGACAGCAGGACATATTCTTTTCCATGCATTGATCGGACACATAGATCAAAGCATGGTAGAAAAGGAGTTAATGTCACTCTCTTGTTAAAAAAGAATTGCTAAACAATATTCAGGCAGAATGATTCATAATATTTTTGTTCTTGCAAGCCTGTTTAGTTTTAAGTATTCACTCTTTTTTTAAATTTTATTAAAATTACAAGTATAACAAAACTATTTTTTAAAAAAAGAATAAAAATAGAAGGTGCAGAAGAGAAAAAATAGAAAAAAGGAGCTATCTTCAGTCTGCTTTTTTTCCTTCCAGCCTTCAGTGCTCACGCTCAGAAGGTTTTGCAAATTTTAATAAGTTTTAAACTTACTCTTGCAAACATCTGTTAAATTAAATGAAGCTTTTTTCTATATCATAAAATTAAGTTGCATGATTCATATTAGATATTATACACAAATATACACATAGAACAGTAGAACAATGATTCATGCATCTTGCTTAGAATATTTATTAAAAATGGGAAAACAGATGAAATATTAAAATGTGCAACATAACAGAGATCATGAATAGCATTTCAGTTGCAAGGAATGATTATTTGTCAAAAACTGCAAAAATGGCTTTGAATAAGAGTGTATTTCTGCGAACATTTATAAATGATTTTGGTTATGTCAAGAGAAACATGAAAGTAAATTACTTGTGGGACTGTCTCTCTCTCTCCAGTTTATCTATTCCTCCTGTAAAATATGCCAGGAGAGGCATCCTCCAGGTCCGATTCATCAGGGAGTGTCATCTGGTAAGGTCAAGAAAAGAATCTTTTCTATCATGGTACATGCCTTCTGGGGCATCATTCCCCCAGAAATTAGGCCCTTCCTGATTTTACTGGCTTTTCATAATGCCTTCAAGACCTGGTTCTGTTATGGAGCCTGGAACCCTAGGTGCGTGGCTGAGTTCATTTGTGGTTATGCTGATTATGTCAGTTGGTTTTATCTCAGCTATTATATTTGCTGTTTATTGTTTTACTACCATATGATGTTATTTATCTTGTTTTTAATTCCTTGTTAGCTGCCCGGAATGATATGTTTGAAATGGTGGCTACATAAAATAAAATAAATAAATAAAATGCAGCTTGAATAAAGTCTGAAAAACGAACACTAAAATGTTTGTATGGCAATATAGCGATAGTATCAAGAATGAATTTGTGATTGATGAACATGGATTGAATACAAAAGTACATACAAAAGAAAACTGAATCAATAGTGTTTTCATATAATACATATAAAAACATGAAAGAAGTATATTGAGGCAATTGGGCCATACAGAAAGAATGAATTAATTTGAATTACAAAAAGGAAAAGAGAGTAAAGGGTTCAAGAATAAAAAGACAAAATTGTAGTTGGATGGAGATGATAAGATCCTCAAAAAGACAGAGGTGAGAAATTAAAGAACAAAATGCAATGTATGTATGGCTATAGTGGAAGCAACAATGATTTCTAAAGACAGAAATGTATGGAAGAGTACTGTATAATGCATGGTGTTGGTATAAACTAGATTTACCTACATTCCCCATTCTTATCTCTTGCCTTCAATTTATTTGGCTTATTATTTCTTATTCCCTTTCTGTGCTTTGCATAATGCTGCTTATAATAGTACACAGAAATGATGGGTCAAAAAAAGGCAGAAAAAGTTAATTTGAGTCCCAAGAATTTCAAAACCATTGTAGTTAATATTGGCATATATCTACAGAACATTAGTACAGTATTAGAATTTACAGCTGTAATGACACACATATCTGTAATGACACAAATATCTGTTAAACCACAGATAACCTTATCCTCATTTAAACTGCAATATATCTGCTGCTTTGATTTTGTTCTTATAATGCCTCTGTATATCAGATAAGGGAACCATATATTATAAACATTCTGGAAGAAATACATGCTAGTAATATGCAATCTAGATATGAATTTAAACTCTATTTAATTCATAAATTCACTAGTTGCACTTGGAGAAACTAACCTTTTCTCTAACCTTATTTGTGCAGTGGAAATAACTGGCAAGTTCCTGTCTCATGAGTTGTTGAACTCAAAGGCTAAAATCCTATTTTAAGTTTAATAGAGAATTGTTAATATTGAGAGGCCTTGGAACATTAGATCTTCCACAGTTAACTTAAAGCTGTACATGGCAATAAGTTATTTAAAATAAAGAAGCAAGGGTTTTGCGCAGTAGTACAGCAGCCGAGGGATTGTGGTGCTCCACACCCTACAGCTGATTTCTGCCTGCTAAGGGATCCAAAATGGGCCTGAAGTTGCCCCATAGAGGCAACAAAGAAAGAAGTAAGTCCCACCAATTGTGGAGAGATGGTCGATCTGATCGGTTTGGGAAAAGCCCTCCAGAAACCAGCAAAAGAAAGGCTAGCTTAACTTCAGAGTCTAGCTACCAAGCTACAAGCACTACTTTAAGCTGACTGTAAACAACATGGTTGGAACTAGGTAAGAACAGTGATTTTCTCTCTTCTACTTGAAAATTGATTTCCTGTGGGGAAAAAACAAAAACCCCAAGAAGCAAAAAGCCTCCGAAAATGAGAAGGGTGGGGATCTTTGCCCCACCCTCCTACAGATGGAAGTGGTGAATTAAACATTCAGGGGGAACAGAAATATACTGAAATGAAATGAATATAAGACTTAATTTGGATAAGTTTAAAATCAGTGGAATCTGTTAAGATTTTCCTTTTAAATCATGAAAATAGAAGTAAACAATTGTCTATTACTGACTGGTGCTGACATCTAGTGGTGGATGAAAATATACAACAGCAGATGCTTTATTACAGGGACTGGCAAAGTCCATGAAAAGATAACTTGGTTTTATTGATTTTCAATGTCCTAATAACAGAGAACAGCTGTGACAAAAAAGAAAGAAAACATTCTGGGCTATTTACAAAGTGAAAATGATAAACTCTAAAAAAAATATTGACCTTTCTGGATTACAAATACCAACTCAACTGTGACTCTAAAATTGTCTGCAGAGAAAGGAAAATCCTGATTTTTAGCTATCATGGAAAACCAGAGATATGCAGAAAGAATATACCAAGAAAAAACAAACACTTTCCAGGAGGAGATGTATGCTATATTGCAACTAATTCAAACAACAATGATCTCAAACCACGAGGAAATTAAAAATAACTTTGAAAATATAAATGAACACATCTCAAATTTAACTTTACAATACAAAAATTCTCAGAAAATAAAAACAGAGAGTGAGCAGAAAAAACAGACATCTGAATACAAGACAGAAGAGAGAGGTTTCAAGATGGAACTTAACAATAGAAGAAAGTATGACTTAACCCAGATGGAAAAAACTTACAGAAAATACAGGACATGGAAAAGGTAACCTATATCTTAAGATTACAAAATAAGTTTAGGACAAGAAAAAAGATTTAACAAAATGGATTCTGCCAGGAGAACTTTGAGAACTTGAGAGGAAAAAAAATGATAAAATCAAGGAAGGAAGGAAGGAAGGAAGGAAGGAAGGAAGGAAGGAAGGAAGGAAGGAAGGAAAAGATTCTCAATGAATACGAAGAGACAAAACCTTCCTATAAAACATTTACCTGTGTTGCCTTTTGTACCTGCAAACTTTTAAGATCATGGAAAGATTCTTTGATTCAGTGAAGCATATTGATCAGAAAAGATGTTTGGCAAAAAAAAAAAAGAGGCTCAAGTGAGAATTAAGAAATTAGATGATGGGATTTACCAGAGGAAATATTTAAAAATTAAACATCTGTTTGAATATGGTTAAAGAAATAGATTTTGGATATAAAAGAAAATTAGTTTAAGAGGGATGAACCCCTCAAGTAACATAGTATTTTTTCTTTCTTTTTTCCTTTGTGTTTTGTCTTTTGAGATGAGAAATATAAAAATGTTGGTATGATTTATATAAAAGAAATGTTTTCTGTTTTTTTTTGTTTTTTTAAGATATGAGAAATGTAAAAGTTGGGAATGGCTTGTATGAAAAAAAAGTCTTAAATACTTAAGTGTAACTATTTTTGAGGAAATCTTAACTGATAAGAATGTTTTGAATATTGTGGGGAAAACAAATTTAAATAAGAATTCTGTAAACAGGATCTATGATGAGACAATTAGAAAAGAAGCTTTACATTGATGTGGTTATTATTTGCAGAAACATGAGAAAAATGTCTATATTTCATTGTCATTTATTCAAATAATAATAACTTTATTAATTTAAAGATGGCAAAAAATAATATTATTGGAAGAAGAGAAAATCAAGCAAAGCTATTATATGGACTATAGAATTATACAAATTAATTGTTATTGATTTTTAAAAAAATACTAACCCAGACAACACGCTGTTTACCAAATATTAAAGTGATTATGTTAAAAATCAATAAAACATATTTTTTTAAAAATAAAACAAAGCAGGAAGAAAATGCCTCACTAATGAAAATACAGGAAATTTCATTTTGTAAATTCTAATTGGTACCTTGAGCTATCAAACCAGTATTATATCTCCATCTACACTATGTCCTGCATTTTATTCTAAAGTTAGCCTAGTATGCATGATTAAAAATACAGAATGAAGCCCAACAAAGAGAATTACAGTATGGCTCCACCTTTCCTTCTTTCTTTTAGCCACTGCCAACTCTACATATGCCATTAGAATTAAATATTATGCTTCTTAATCATTGCAAGAAATTGGATGTACAATAAAGTAGTAGATAGTAATAAAATTATACAGGAATTAAAATGGGATTAGATAAAATTGTGAAGAATAAGAATATCAATGGATAACAGTGTCAATGTGCCCATAGGTAGTCCTCTACT
The DNA here is from genome assembly GCA_034064705.1 of Bothrops alternatus. Lineage (NCBI taxonomy): Eukaryota > Metazoa > Chordata > Lepidosauria > Squamata > Viperidae > Bothrops > Bothrops alternatus. The sequence continues at coordinate 36,869,759 of JARGCV010000112.1, forward strand.
TATGGTCATTTAATTGAGATAGATGGAAAATATCATAGGATATTTTATATAATATAAGAAATATATTTTAATTAACAGAGGTGATGTTTTGAAAGCATTAACTAATATTATAAACTGGCTGAGTGTGATGACCTGTGCGCAATTCTATGAAGAAACATTTTTACAAGAAGTGCCAACCGAAAGTCACAAATTGTATAAGATATTACGCGTGTAGGGGAGTGTGGTTTTCTGCACATTGTATAAACTTCCCTTTTTCCTATGCGCTTCAGGACATGAATTTCTCTCTTTTAGTGTGTTAAAGGCAGATATCCTTTACCGTGGGCGATCAGCTGTATAAGAATAATGCCCTGGGAGTAGCCCGGGGTTCAGAATTTGTCATACAAATACTCTGAACCATTTTGCACAAATAAAACCTGTTTTCTCCAACCCTTCATGGTCTTGTCTTCTGATGTAAGTATCGTGGTTTTTCTACTACATAATGACCATTCAGAGTTATGACAGCCTCAGAAATATGCCACCTAAATCACTTCTTACCATTGTAAAATGTTGAACTGCCCCCATCATATGATTGCATTTTGGGCATTTGATAACTGGCTCACATTTACATAACCATGATTTATAACTTTTTTGTTAGTTTCCAGGAAATGGGTTCACACAATTGCATGATTCACTTAATGACTGTGATTCAGACTTACAACTATGTGATTTCCTTAATGAACCCTGCAAAATGATCATAAAACATGAGTGCATCGACTTAGGAGCATCAAGACCTATGACTGAAATTCAGTCCCAATTGCTCTTGTAAGTCGAGGACTACCTGTATGATAGTGGAAAGGAACTATTACACAATCCAACAAGCCCTGACCCTCTTAACCTTTAAAAAAATTTAAAGTTCCCTCAGACACTATGACTATGTTGTTGATAAGCTCACCCTATAAGGTAACATACAATATGCACCCTGGTTGTGTTATTTGTTGATGTGTGATCTGGTTGTTCTATGTTCTTTACTATCTTTTATAGAATTGGATATTTTCCCCAATATATGACAATATTTAATTATTCATCAACACATCTTTGCAACATTATTTAAATTTCTTTAATGCTAGCTACTTTCACAACTAATATAGCTTCATATATGTAATTCCACATTTTTAAAGCAATAGCATGCTTATTCTCATATACATGACATTATTTCTATTCATTCAAATAGAATAGTAACTGTTTAAGTTTTGTATTTTTAATACCTAACAGTTCTGGCTAGAAGCTCATTTATATTAGTGAAAAGTCCTACGTTTTAAGCCGCACCCCCATCCAGCCCCCCAAATTAAAATAAAAATGTAATTTTCAACTTGAATGCAAAAGTAATTTAGAATTTATCATTTGCATTAATCAAACTTAAATCTTTGTTCTGCTAAGAGCTCATCTGTACATCCTGCTTGTTCCTTTTCACCTGTTCTACGAACAGAATTCCATCCCCACCTGACCCCCTATAGATTACTCAGAATGCTTTCCAACTTCTTCCTTGCACAAGTGGCACTCTGTTATTGTGGGCTGTCTGCACTGCTGCATTTCATTGTAGGTACTGCCTAGTATGCACATGAGTTTTTGCTCTAGTCACTGCTCACTGTCCACCAAGGTCATTTTGTTTGGCTGCTAGCAGCTAGATGGATAAAATGGTAATTTTTTTTATTGCTGTCTTCGTTTTATCCAGATGATGGGTGAACCAGTGAAACAGTGGACCTTTCATTTTGTGTTTTGTTGTTGTTATTTTCATTCTCATAGAAATACCTTTAAGACAGGGAAATGGCAGAGACAAGAACCTCAAGTGGGTTAGTAAGCAGAAGGGAAATGCTGCAAAAAGGAGAACAGATAGGGGATATAAAGATCCTTTGGCATTTCTTAAAATTGAAAGCAAAGGCAGGTTGAAACTGACAAAAACATGCCAGTTTCCTTTTCTAGCTAAATGAGGACAAGAACAATGAAATGATGAACTGGTGAACTTCTATAGTGAGCAGGGATTTGACTAGTTGATGTAAACAGTCATGGTTCCACACAAATGGAAACCAAATGTTCTCAATGATATACCCACCAAAAGAAAAATGAATGGCACTTGCTTTTCTAACAAGGATGGAAAGAAGCAGAGGAATTCAATAGTCCATGATAGTCAAGGTCTCGTCAGAACACAAGCCAGCATCTTTGCCACTTGATCAGCAATTTCCAGCTTGTCTCCAATATAGGAGAAAAGCAATTTTAAACTACCAGGGGGAATTGCTCTGAGACAACATTTGACAACAAATTCTATGGCTGGCAAACCTTGGGGAAGCTAAACAAAAGAAAAAATCTATACAATGAATTTTAGTTCTTATTCCTGAATACGTTATCTATACAGAATTTTTAAAAATAATTAAAATCCACATTTACAAAAAACATTTCTCATTGCTATTACATGCTATTAACATATTCAGTTAAGGAAGAGACTGTTATGTGGGCTATGTCAATAAATTCAGCCTTCAATACTCCAAAGTCTCCTAAAAAAACAGAGGAATTTAAAATATGTTCATATCTTCTCAAATAACTCTTTCTAAATAAGGAATTAAACAGATTCTTATTCAAGGTAGATCTTGAATAATACATACAATCTTTATAATACATACAATCCTGCAATCAGTTTATTATCATTAGGAATATTTATGTATAAATCTTCTTGAAAAGAAAGCTATTTAAATTCTTTTAAAAGTAAAAAAGAACATATAAAATGTTTTTTAAAATCATATAAAAGTTGTACTGTTGTGCTTCTTCAAAGTCTGCTTTCATAATTGCCTTAGGCTTGCAATATTCAATCTTCCTCCATAGGATGGGACCTCTAGGCTCCCACCACTTTGCCCCCATCCTCCTGCTTCAGCCCATTGACAGCCAGCTTTCCTCCTCCGCTGGCCCTCCCCTGGTGATTCTTCCTAGCCAATGGGCCCCTGGCCCTCATCCTTTGGCACAACCCATTTGCCCAGGCATCCTTTGTCCCCAGTGTTTCACTCCATGGGACAAGAAGCCAATCGGGTGGCAGGCAGCAATTGTGGTGCTGGGAAGGGCGACCGAGGAGGCGGTGAGGGAAATGCAATTGGTGGTAGGTTACAGGAGAGAACAAGATCTGTGGGGGGGGGCAGCAGGCAAATAATGCTTGCAGGTGGCTTCTGGTGGTGTTGGCAGTGTGAGGAGCAGCAAGGAAATGATAATTGTGTGTAGTTCTGGCAGTGCTGGCAGTATCTGGGGGTGGCAGGAAAATGCTGCTTGTGCATGGCTGCTGGCGGGGCAGTGGGCAGCAGTGCATCGTTGGTAGGCATGGCTGCTTTGAGTGGTGCATGGGGGGAGTTGAATGGTCCAGGTGCAGAGACAACAGCGGGGGTGGGGGTGAAAATGGGAAGCCACCACGGGCAATGGGCAGGCAGCAGCGGGTGGGGGAGGGTGTTTCCATTTTGACCTCTCTCCACTGCTGTTGCCTCTGTGCCTGGACTCCTGCCTAAAACCGAAAGGGCAGTTTGGCTGCTGTCCCCCTCACCCTGGACCCGATCAACTCCTGTACATGTCCAGTGTGGTCAGCTTTGCTTTTTTTTTTTTTTTAGAAAGATAGTTTTAATACCCAGTGTGCTTTTGTTGGAATATTTTTCTGGAGTTAATTATATTTATAAAAGCCTAGGTTATTGGATATTTAAATGTAAAATGAAGAATCTCAATCTTCTAAAAGATTTTATTGTAATCACTAAATCCAAATGAAGGGGCAGAAGATGAGATGTAAATAGAGTGGAAAGCTCACTAGGACACTCTGTTCCAGGCCATTTACAAGATTAGCCAGCAACAGTGAATTAGAACACTGCCTTTTTGGGGGAGTTAATATACAAAATGAGAAATCACGACTCTTGTTATTTTAGCACTTGTTTAGAAAAGAAGTCTTTATATCATGACCTTTTCTCAAGTGATTCTTGCAGAAGGTCCTGCTTTAACAGTGAAAAGATATAACAACCATTATAAAAACTAAGAATATACCAATCATGACAGGAAAGAACCCAAACTGAATTTGGGTTAAGAAAGCCAAATTATGTATTTTTTCCACAATATTTTTAGAAATTTCAGAACAAATGAAGTATCAAAAGTATGGACTTTACAGGCCCACAAGGTCAAAGTACAGTTGGGGTGGTGAACCAAAAGACATCCAACGTGTCTTCCAGCCCTAAGATTCTATGATTTTATTAAAAGGCCTCCTTCAACACTATTTGCAAATGCTATGTTCCAGTGCAACATGTCATGAAAAATGGCAATGCAGGGTGCTTGTTAAACAATCCAATAGCCATGCATGTGTGTGCGTGTGAGAGGGGGGGAGGGAGAGGGGGAGGAGGGAGAGAAAGAGAGGGGGGGTTCAGGAGTCCTGCATAGGATATCAGTCAAATTGTATAACAAATTATTATAGCAATACAGTATTGCAGAAGTGATTTGAGTAAGCTGTTGCTGTAGCAAATAACTGAATAACCTGGAAATTCTTCAAGTAACTTGAATATTATAATATTAACAAATTGTTTCCATGTACATATGTTGCCTGCATTTCTTATAGGTTTTATATTATTTTGGTGAAAAACAAAAAGAGTTATTCAGCAGATAGTTTTAAAGACTGATAGTACTACCTTAAAAGTGATGTGCACCCTGTGCAAATCTTTTAATATATTTTATATATGATTGGCCTTATATTAGTTAGCAATCTAATTACCACATTTTTCACTAAGTGCAATTTCTGGGCACTTTTTATTGTCTATTACAGCCAAAACACCAGAATACATCAATAATTTAATAACCCTAACCCTAATCCTGATCCTAACTCTAACTCTACTTTTCCTACTATGATATGAATCTACCTAGTTATTTAATGAATAACAGAAACCCTTCTCAAGATGCCCCTGCTGCCAGAAACTCAGATGTACACAGGGAGCCCTTGATTTAAGATTGAGCCACAAATTGCTGTTGTTAAGTGAGACACTTAAGTGAATTGTGCCTCATTTTACAACATTTTTGCCATAGTTGTTCAGCAAATCATTGCAGTTATTAAATGAATCATGCAGTTGTTAAGTATATCTGGCTTCCCCATTGACTTTGTTTTACAGAAGTCAGCTAGGAAGTTTACAAACGGTGATCACATGACTCCAAGACAATGCAACTGTCAAGAACACATGCTAGTTGCCAAGCACCTGAATTTTGATCACACGACCATAGGATGCAGCAATGAACATAACTGTGGAAACCAGTCATAAATCACTTTTTTCAGCATTGTCATAACTTCAGTCACTAAACAAATAGTTGTAAGTCAAGAACTATCTATAGAATGTGGAAAAGGTATATGTCTATGTTACACATAAAATAGTATACAGTATATACCTCAGTCCTTAGGGAATGTGTTTTGCTCCTGTTGTCCCAGGGTTTAGAAATTTCAATTGTTTGTTTTAGGTTTTATATGTTTATTTAAATTTTTTATAAATTGCCTGGACTATATAAGCAAAATGACAAATCATAAATTTGATAAATAATATACAGTTTATATAATTACAAGTGGAGCTAGTATTTAATTAATTATGGACATAGAGCTATTTCTACAATGCTTTCTTTTCCCAATTTTTGCTACCTATATAACCATATACCTATATAGCGAAATTATTAAATTTTCATAATGAGAAATCTATTCACTATTCGACACTGTTCTTGATCTATTTCATATTCAGATATTTCAAACATGCACTTCCCAAATACTAAATCCAGGAAGTATTTTAATCTGAATTCAATTCAATATTTTTTGCTATCAAGGTATATCAAACAATATTTCAAGTTTTGATAGAGGACACAGATCAAAAGGTTTTATAGCTTTTTGAATAAATTATGTCCAGCTTGTTTTTTATTGATGAATCTAGATTCTTACCATTAAGGATGTACTTCTTTCAGCTTGGTATGGATATAAAATAATATTTTTTGGCCTTTCAGACAGCTATGTAAATAATTCACAATGAGCAGCATTCTGTAATTATTGAATAAATTCTGCCCTCAAATTGGACAATCAAGGTGGAATGAACTTTTCTCCTCCATAAAGTACTCTTGGTGAATAAATGCAAATGTACAAAATCTACAGAAAAACTTTGCATGTTTTATCATTGCTTATATTCATCTTTCCTATAATTGTGACCTAGGCCAATTCCTTTATTGTGGATCTGGTTCAGTTAATACAGTTTATTTTTGTCTCTTTTTGTTCCCTCCTATAGATAATCTTGATGTTGCCCTCTTGATATGGTTTGTAATCCATATATGTATTAAAAATGACAGATGAATAAAATTTGCAAAGTAAAACAAAATCTCAGCTCAAAAGAAATAAAAATAGTACCTCAGCACAGTGTGGACATACATGTAAGAGTATGGTCCAGAAATAGCCACTGAAGGGCCTAAGGTGCAGTGTGTGACCATGGTGTTGGAGAGGACCGCAGCTGAATGGATGGTCATCCTCCACAATGATGATGCCTCAGAGTTGATAAAATTCAACTGCTTCATGGCTGCACTTCCCCTGACCTACCTCAGGCCATCCCATTAACTGAATTGCTGAAATATTGGATTGCCCAGTTACAGAACACCTGGCCAGTGGTGAAAAAAGCTTTGGATAAAGCTAGGGAAGCATACAAAAATCAGGTTGATAAAAAGCGCATTAAGCCAAAGGACTTTAAGATGGGAAATAAGTATCTCTCTACTAAATTATTACAATCTAGGCAACCATCAAAAAAATTGGGGCCGAAAAATGTTGGATCTCTCTCCATTAAAAGGATTATTAACCCAGTGACTGTAGAACTTGAGCTGCCAAAAATGCTCAGACGCGTATACCCAGTATTTCATTGTAGCCTACTGAAACCAGAAATCACATCTTCCTTGTGTTCTGAATTGCATCTCCTGACCACATTATGATCGAGGGAGAGCAGCACTTTGAAGTCAGACATTTTGGACTCTCATATACATTGGGGGAAAACCCAATATTTAGAATTTAGAATAGAATAGAGCTGGAAGGGACCTTGGAGATCTTCTAGTCCAGCCCCCTGCTCAAGCAGGAGAATCTATACCATCTCAGACAAGTGACTGTCCAGTCTATTCTTAAAAACCTCCAGTGATGGAGCACCCACGATTTCTGAAGGCAAGCTGTTCTACTGGTTAATTGTCCTCACTGTTAGCAACTTTCTCCTTAATTCCAGGTTGCTTCTTTCTTTGATCAGTTTCCAACCATTGTTTCTTGTGCTGCCCTCTGGTGCTTTGGTGAATAACGTGACCCCCTCTATCATGTCACCCCTATTTCTTCTTTTCTTTAGACTAGCCAAACCCAAGTCCTGCAGCCATTCTTCATGTCTTAAGTCTCCAGGCCTTGGATCATCTTAGTTGCTCTTCTCTGAACTTTTTCCAAGGTCTCAACATCTTTTTTGTAATATAGTGACCAAAATTGGTTGCAGTATTCCAGGTGTGGTCTTACTAGGGTTTTATAAAGCGATACTAATATTTCGTGTGATCTTGATTCTATGCCTCTGTTTATACAACCCAGGATTGTATTAGATTTTTTGGCTGCTGCTGCACATTGCTGGCTCATAGTCAAGTGGTAGCTTACAAAGACTTTCTTCCCCTCAGAAACTGAATAGGTCGATTCCCAACATACTAAAGCTCCCAGATTGCTTTAAAAATTCCATGAC